>CP136058.1:398721331-399391171 GCA_032464435.1 Aegilops umbellulata | reverse complement strand
GTACTAGGCTATAGAGTAGTTCAAACTCTAGTGTAAAATTATTTATGACTAGCTATAGAGCTAGTTTTTTCAATCTAGTGTAAAATATTTATAACTAGCTTATAGAGCTAAGTTTCAACTCTAGTGTAAATTATTTGACTAGGCTATAGACTAGTTCAACTCTAAGTGTAAAATTATGTTTAAACTAGCTTAATAGAGCTGTTCAACTCTAGCGTAAAAGATTTGACTAGGCTATAGAGCTAGTTCAACTCTAGTGTAAAACTTATTTGACTAGGCTATATAGCTAGTTCAACTCTAGTGTAAAATTATTTGTACTAGGCTATAGAGCTAGTTCAACTCTAGTGTAAATTATTTGAACTAGCTTATAGAGCTAGTTCAACTCTAGTGTAGAAATTATTTGTACTAAGTTATAGAGCTAGTTCAACTCTAGCGTAAAGATATGACCTAGGCTATAGAGCTAGTTAACTCTAGTGTACTTATTTGAACTAGATTATATAGCTATTCAACTCTAGTGTAAAATTATTTGTAACTAGCTAATAGAGCTAGTTCAACTCTAGTGTAAAATTATTTGAACTAGCTATAGAGCCTAGTTCAATCTAGTGTAAAATTATTTATACTAGGCTATAGAGCTAGGTTCAACTCTAGTGTATAATTTTTTGAACTAGCTTATAGACTAGTTCAACTCTAGTGTAAAATATTTGTAACTAGCTTATAGAGCTGTTCAACTCTAGCGTAAAAGATTTGACTAGGCTATAGAGCTAGTTCAACTCTAGTGTAAAACTTATTTGAACTAGGCTATATAGCCTAGTTCACTCTAGTGTAAAATTATTTGTACTAGGACTATAGAGCTAGTTCAACTCTAAGTGTAAAATTATTTGAACTAGCTTATAGAGCTAGTTCAACTCTAGTGTAAAATTATTTGTACTAGGCTATAGAGCTAGTTCAACTCTACTGTAAAATTATTTGAACTAGCTTGCATAGCTAGTTCAAACTCTAGTGTAAAATAATGTTTTTACTAAGCTATAGAGCTAGTTCAACTCTAGTGTAAAATTATTTGTACAAGCTTATAGAGCTAGTTCAACTCTAGCGTCAAATTATCTGTACCAGGCTATATATAGAGCTAGTTCAATTCTAGTGTGAAATTATTTGAACTAACTTATAGAGCTAGTTCGAACTCTAGTGTAAAATTATTTGTACAAGCTTATAGAGCTAGTTCAACTCTAGCGTCAAATTATCTGTACCAGGCTATATATAGAGCTAGTTCAACTCTAGTGTAAAATTATTTGAACTAGCTTATAGAGCTAAGTTCAACTCTAGTGTAAAATTATTTGTACTAGGCTATAGAGCTAGTTCAACTCTAGTGTAAAATTATTTTAACAAACTTATAGAGCTAGCTTCAACTCTTATCTAAAATTATTTGAACTAGCTTATAGAGCTAGTTCAACTCTAGTGTAAAATTCTTTGTACTAGGCTATAGAGTTAGTTCAACTCTAGTGTCAAAATTATTTGAACTAGCTTATATAGCTAGTTCAATTCTAGTGTAAAATTATTTATACTAGGCTATAGAGCTAGTTCAACTCTAGTGTAAAATTATTTGAACTAGGCTATAGACCTAGTTCAACTCTAGTGTAAAATTATTTGTACTAGGCTATAGAGCTGGTTCAACTCTAGCGTAGAATTTTTTGAACTAGCTTATAGAGCTAGTTGAACTCTAGTGTAAAACTATTTGAACTAGCTTATATAAATATTTCAACTCTAGTGTAAAATTATTTGTTACAAGCTATAGAAAGCTAGTTCAACTCTAGTGTAAAATTATTTGAACTAGCTTATAGAGCTAGTTCGACTCTAGTGTAAAATTATTTGTACTAGGCTATAGAGCTAGTTCAACTCTACTGTTAAAATTATTTGAACTAGCTTACATAGCTAGTTCAACTCTAGTGTAAAATTATTTGTACTAGGCTATAGAGCTAGTTCAACTCTAGTGTGAAATTTTTTGAACTAGCTTATAGAGCTAGTTCAACTCTTAGTGTAAAATTATTTGTACAAGCTTATAGAGCTAGTTCAACTCTAGCGTCAAATTATCTTTACCAGGCTATATATAGAGCTAGTTCAACTCTAGTGTAAAATTATTTGAACTAGCTTATAGAGCTAGTTCAACTCTAGTGTAAAATTATTTGTACTAGGCTATAGAGCTAGTTCAACTCTAGTGTAAATTTATTTTAACAAGCTTATAGAGCTAGTTCAACTCTTGTGTAAAATTATTTGAACTAGCTTATAGAGCTAGTTCAACTCTAGTGTAAAATTCTTTGTACTAGGCTATAGAGTTAGTTCAACTCTAGTGTAAAATTATTTGAACTAGCTTATAGAGCTAGTTCAACTCTAGTGTAAAATTATTTGAACTAGCTTATAGAGCTAGTTCAAGTCTAGGTGTAAAATTATTTGAACTAGGCTATAGAGCTAGTTCAATTCTAGTGTAAAATTATTTATACTAGGCTATAGAGCTAGTTCAACTCTAGTGTAAAATTATTTGAACTAGGCTATAGACCTAGTTCAACTCTAGTGTAAAATTATTTGTACTATGCTATAGAGCTGGTTCAACTCTAGCGTAGAATTTTTTCACTCTAGTGTAAAACTATTTGAACTAGCTTATATAGCTAATTTAACTCTAGTGTAAAATTATTTGTACTAGGCTATAGAGCTAGTTCAACTCTAATGTAAAATTATTTAAACTAGCTTATACAGCTAGTTCAACTCTAGTGTAAAATTATTTGTACTAGGCTATAGAGCTAGTTCAACTCTACTGTAAAATTATTTGTACTAGGCTACATAGCTAGTTCAACTCTAGTGTAAAATTATTTGTACTAGGCTATAGAGCTAGTTCAACTCTAGTGTGAAATTATTTGAACTAGCTTATAGAGCTAGTTCAACTCTAGTGTAAAATTATTTGTACAAGCTTATAGAGCTAGTTCAACTCTAGCGTCAAATTATCTGTACCAGGCTATATATAGAGCTAGTTCAACTCTAGTGTGAAATTATTTGAACTAGCTTATAGAGCTAGTTCAACTCTAGTGTAAAATTATTTGAACTAGCTTATAGTTCTCGTTCAACTCTATTGTAAAATTATTTGAACTAGCTTATAGAGCCAGTTCAACTCTAGTGTAAAATTATTTGTACAAGCTAATAGAGCTAGTTCAACTCTAGCGTAAAATTATTTGTAACAGGCTATAGAGCTAGTTCAACTCTAGTGTAAATTTATTTGAACTAGCTTATAGAGCTAGTTCAACTCTAGTGTAAAATTATTTGTACAAGCTTATAGAGCTAGTTCAACTCTAGCGTCAAATTATCTTTACTAGGCTATATATAGAGCTAGTTCAACTCTAGTGTAAAATTATTTGAACTAGCTTATAGAGCTAGTTCAACTCTAGTGTAAAATTATTTGAACTAGCTAATCGAGCTAGTTCAACTCTAGTCTAAACTTATTTGTACTAGGCTACATTGCTAGTTCAACTGGAGTGTAAAATTATTTGAACTGGCTTATAGAGCTAGTTCAACTCTAGTGTAAACTTATTTGTACTAGGCTACAGAGCTAGTTCAACTCTAGTGTAAAATTATTTGAACTAGCTTATAGAGCTAGTTCAACTCTAGTGTAAAATTATTTGTACTAGGCTATAGAGCTAGTTCAACTCTAGTGTGAAATTATTTGAACCAGCTTATAGAGCTAGCTCAACTCTAGTGTAAAATTATTTGAACTAGCTTATAGAGCTCGTTCAACTCTATTGTAAAATTATTTGAACTAGCTTATAGAGCCAGTTCAACTCTAGTGTAAAATTATTTGTACAAGCTAATAGAGCTAGTTCAACTCTAGCGTAAAATTATTTCTACCAGGCTATAGAGCTAGTTCAACTCTAGTGTAAAATTATTTGAACTAGCTTATAGAGCTAGTTCAACTCTAGTGTAAAATTATTTTTACTAGGCTATAGAGATAGTTCAACTCTAGTGTAAAATTATTTTAACAAGCTTATAGAGCTAGTTCAAATCTTGTGTAAAATTATTTGAACTAGCTTATAGAGCTAGTTCAACTCTAGTGTAAAATTCTTTGTACTAGGCTATAGAGTTAGTTCAACTCTAGTGTAAAATTATTTGAACTAGCTTATAGAGCTAGTTCAACTCTAGTGTAAAATTATTTGAACTAGCTTATAGAGCTAGTTCAACTCTAGTGTAAAATTATTTGAACTAGGCTATAGAGCTAGTTCAATTCTAGTGTAAAATTATTTATACTAGGCTATAGAGCTAGTTCAACTCTAGTGTAAAATTATTTGAACTAGGCTATAGACCTAGTTCAACTCTAGTGTAAAATTATTTGTACTAGGCTATAGAGCTAGTTCCACTCTAATGTAAAATTATTTGAACTAGCTTATACAGCTAGTTCAACTCTAGTGTAAAATTATTTGTACTAGGCTATAGAGCTAGTTCAACTCTACTGTAAAATTATTTGTACTAGGCTACATAGCTAGTTCAACTCTAGTGTAAAATTATTTGTACTAGGCTATAGAGCTAGTTCAACTCTAGTGTGAAATTATTTGAACTAGCTTATAGAGCTAGTTCAACTCTAGTGTAAAATTATTTGTACTTGCTTATAGAGCTAGTTCAACTCTAGCGTCAAATTATCTTTACCAGGCTATATATAGAGCTAGTTCAACTCTAGTGTAAAATTATTTGAACTAGCTTATAGAGCTAGTTCAACTCTAGTGTAAAATTATTTGTAATAGGCTATAGAGCTAGTTCAACTCTAGTGTAAATTTATTTTAACAAGCTTATAGAGCTAGTTAAACTCTTGTGTAAAATTATTTGAACTAGCTTATAGAGCTAGTTCAACTCTAGTGTAAAATTCTTTGTACTAGGCTATAGAGTTAGTTCAACTCTAGTGTAAAATTATTTGAACTAGCTTATAGAGCTAGTTCAACTCTAGTGTAAAATTATTTGAACTAGCTTATAGAGCTAGTTCAACTCTAGTGTAAAATTATTTGAACTAGGCTATAGAGCTAGTTCAATTCTAGTGTAAAATTATTTATACTAGGCTATAGAGCTAGTTCAACTCTAGTGTAAAATTATTTGAACTAGGCTATAGACCTAGTTCAACTCTAGTGTAAAATTATTTGTACTAGGCTATAGAGCTAGTTCAACTCTAATGTAAAATTATTTGAACTAGCTTATACAGCTAGTTCAACTCTAGTGTAAAATTATTTGTACTAGGCTATAGAGCTAGTTCAACTCTACTGTAAAATTATTTGTACTAGGCTACATAGCTAGTTCAACTCTAGTGTAAAATTATTTGTACTAGGCTATAGAGCTAGTTCAACTCTAGTGTGAAATTATTTGAACTAGCTTATAGAGCTAGTTCAACTCTAGTGTAAAATTATTTGTACTTGCTTATAGAGCTAGTTCAACTCTAGCGTCAAATTATCTTTACCAGGCTATATATAGAGCTAGTTCAACTCTAGTGTAAAATTATTTGAACTAGCTTATAGAGCTAGTTCAACTCTAGTGTAAAATTATTTGTACTAGGCTATAGAGCTAGTTCAACTCTAGTGTAAATTTATTTTAACAAGCTTATAGAGCTAGTTAAACTCTTGTGTAAAATTATTTGAACTAGCTTATAGAGCTAGTTCAACTCTAGTGTAAAATTCTTTGTACTAGGCTATAGAGTTAGTTCAACTCTAGTCTAAAATTATTTGAACTAGCTTATAGAGCTAGTTCAACTCTAGTGTAAAATTATTTGAACTAGCTTATAGAGCTAGTTCAACTCTAGTGTAAAATTATTTGAACTAGGCTATAGAGCTAGTTCAATTCTAGTGTAAAATTATTTATACTAGGCTATAGAGCTAGTTCAACTCTAGTGTAAAATTATTTGAACTAGGCTATAGACCCAGTTCAACTCTAGTGTAAAATTATTTGTACTATGCTATAGAGCTGGTTCAACTCTAGCGTAGAATTTTTTCAACTCTAGTGTAAAACTATTTGAACTAGCTTATATAGCTAGTTTAACTCTAGTGTAAAATTATTTGTACTAGGATATAGAGCTAGTTCAACTCTAATGTAAAATTATTTGAACTAGCTTATAGAGCTAGTTCAACTCTAGTGTAAAATTATTTGAACTAGGCTATAGAGCTAGTTCAATTCTAGTGTAAAATTATTTATACTAGGCTATAGAGCTAGTTCAACTCTAGTGTAAAATTATTAGAACTAGGCTATAGACCTAGTTCAACTCTAGTGTAAAATTATTTGTAATATGCTATAGAGCTGGTTCAACTCTAGCGTAGAATTTTTTGAACTAGCTTATAGAGCTATTATTACTCTAGTGTAAAACTATCGAACTAGCTTATATAGCTAGTTTAACTCTAGTGTAAAATTATTTGTACTAGGCTATAGAGCTAGTTCAACTCTAATGTAAAATTATTTGAACTAGCTTATACAGCTAGTTCAACTATAGTGTAAAATTATTTGTACTAGGCTATAGAGCTAGTTCAACTCTACTGTAAAATTATTTGTACTAGGCTACATAGCTAGTTCAACTCTAGTGTAAAATTATTTGTACTAGGCTATAGAGCTAGTTCAACTCTAGTGTGAAATTATTTGAACTAGCTTATAGAGCTAGTTCAACTCTAGTGTAAAATTACTTGTACATGCTTATAGAGCTAGTTCAACTCTAGCGTCAAATTATCTTTACCAGGCTATATATAGAGCTAGTTCAACTCTAGTGTAAAATTATTTGAACTAGCTTATAGAGCTAGTTCAACTCTAGTGTAAAATTATTTGTACTAGGCTATAGAGCTAGTTCAACTCTAGTGTAAATTTATTTTAACAAGCTTATAGAGCTAGTTCAACTCTTGTGTAAAATTATTTGAACTAGCTTATAGAGCTAGTTCAATTCTACTGTAAAATTCTTTGTACTAGGCTATAGAGTTAGTTCAACTCTAGTCTAAAATTATTTGAACTAGCTTATAGAGCTAGTTCAACTCTAGTGTAAAATTATTTGAACTAGCTTATAGAGCTAGTTCAACTCTAGTGTAAAATTATTTGAACTAGGCTATAGAGCTAGTTCAATTCTAGTGTAAAATTATTTATACTAGGCTATAGAGCTAGTTCAACTCTAGTGTAAAATTATTTGAACTAGGCTATAGACCTAGTTCAACTCTAGTGTAAAATTATTTGTACTATGCTATAGAGCTGGTTCAACTCTAGCGTAGAATTTTTTCAACTCTAGTGTAAAACTATTTGAACTAGCTTATATAGCTAGTTTAACTCTAGTGTAAAATTATTTGTACTAGGCTATAGAGCTAGTTCAACTCTAATGTAAAATTATTTGAACTAGCTTATACAGCTAGTTCAACTCTAGTGTAAAATTATTTGTACTAGGCTATAGAGCTAGTTCAACTCTACTGTAAAATTATTTGTACTAGGCTACATAGCTAGTTCAACTCTAGTGTAAAATTATTTTTACTAGGCTATAGAGCTAGTTCAACTCGAGTGTGAAATTATTTGAACTAGCTTATAGAGCTAGTTCAACTCTAGTGTAAAATTATTTGTACAAGCTTATAGAGCTAGTTCAACTCTAGCGTCAAATTATCTTTACCAGGATATATATAGAGCTAGTTAAACTCTAGTGTAAAATTATTTGAACTAGCTTATAGAGCTAGTTCAACTCTAGTGTAAAATTATTTGTACTAGGCTATAGAGCTAGTTCAACTCTAGTGTAAATTTATTTTAACAAGCTTATAGAGCTAGTTCAACTCTTGTGTAAAATTATTTGAACTAGCTTATAGAGCTAGTTCAACTCTAGTGTAAAATTCTTTGTACTAGGCTATAGAGTTAGTTCAACTCTAGTCTAAAATTATTTGAACTAGCTTATAGAGCTAGTTCAACTCTAGTGTAAAATTATTTGAACTAGCTTATAGAGCTAGTTCAACTGTAGTGTAAAATTATTTGAACTAGGCTATAGAGCTAGTTCAATTCTAGTGTAAAATTAATTATACTAGGCTATAGAGCTAGTTCAACTCTAGTGTAAAATTATTTGAACTAGCTTATACAGCTAGTTCAACTATAGTGTAAAATTATTTGTACTAGGCTATAGAGCTAGTTCAACTCTACTGTAAAATTATTTGTACTAGGCTACATAGCTAGTTCAACTCTAGTGTAAAATTATTTGTACTAGGCTATAGAGCTAGTTCAACTCTAGTGTGAAATTATTTGAACTAGCTTATAGAGCTAGTTCAACTCTAGTGTAAAATTACTTGTACATGCTTATAGAGCTAGTTCAACTCTAGCGTCAAATTATCTTTACCAGGCTATATATAGAGCTAGTTCAACTCTAGTGTAAAATTATTTGAACTAGCTTATAGAGCTAGTTCAACTCTAGTGTAAAATTATTTGTACTAGGCTATAGAGCTAGTTCAACTCTAGTGTAAATTTATTTTAACAAGCTTATAGAGCTAGTTCAACTCTTGTGTAAAATTATTTGAACTAGCTTATAGAGCTAGTTCAATTCTACTGTAAAATTCTTTGTACTAGGCTATAGAGTTAGTTCAACTCTAGTCTAAAATTATTTGAACTAGCTTATAGAGCTAGTTCAACTCTAGTGTAAAATTATTTGAACTAGCTTATAGAGCTAGTTCAACTCTAGTGTAAAATTATTTGAACTAGGCTATAGAGCTAGTTCAATTCTAGTGTAAAATTATTTATACTAGGCTATAGAGCTAGTTCAACTCTAGTGTAAAATTATTTGAACTAGGCTATAGACCTAGTTCAACTCTAGTGTAAAATTATTTGTACTATGCTATAGAGCTGGTTCAACTCTAGCGTAGAATTTTTTCAACTCTAGTGTAAAACTATTTGAACTAGCTTATATAGCTAGTTTAACTCTAGTGTAAAATTATTTGTACTAGGCTATAGAGCTAGTTCAACTCTAATGTAAAATTATTTGAACTAGCTTATACAGCTAGTTCAACTCTAGTGTAAAATTATTTGTACTAGGCTATAGAGCTAGTTCAACTCTACTGTAAAATTATTTGTACTAGGCTACATAGCTAGTTCAACTCTAGTGTAAAATTATTTTTACTAGGCTATAGAGCTAGTTCAACTCGAGTGTGAAATTATTTGAACTAGCTTATAGAGCTAGTTCAACTCTAGTGTAAAATTATTTGTACAAGCTTATAGAGCTAGTTCAACTCTAGCGTCAAATTATCTTTACCAGGCTATATATAGAGCTAGTTAAACTCTAGTGTAAAATTATTTGAACTAGCTTATAGAGCTAGTTCAACTCTAGTGTAAAATTATTTGTACTAGGCTATAGAGCTAGTTCAACTCTAGTGTAAATTTATTTTAACAAGCTTATAGAGCTAGTTCAACTCTTGTGTAAAATTATTTGAACTAGCTTATAGAGCTAGTTCAACTCTAGTGTAAAATTCTTTGTACTAGGCTATAGAGTTAGTTCAACTCTAGTCTAAAATTATTTGAACTAGCTTATAGAGCTAGTTCAACTCTAGTGTAAAATTATTTGAACTAGCTTATAGAGCTAGTTCAACTGTAGTGTAAAATTATTTGAACTAGGCTATAGAGCTAGTTCAATTCTAGTGTAAAATTAATTATACTAGGCTATAGAGCTAGTTCAACTCTAGTGTAAAATTATTTGAACTAGGCTATAGACCTAGTTCAACTCTAGTGTAAAATTATTTGTACTATGCTATAGAGCTGGTTCAACTCTAGCGTAGAATTTTTTCAACTCTAGTGTAAAACTATTTGAACTAGCTTATATAGCTAGTTTAACTCTAGTGTAAAATTATTTGTACTAGGCTATAGAGCTAGTTCAACTCTAATGTAAAATTATTTGAACTAGCTTATACAGCTAGTTCAACTCTAGTGTAAAATTATTTGTACTAGGCTATAGAGCTAGTTCAACTCTACTGTAAAATTATTTGTACTAGGCTACATAGCTAGTTCAACTCTAGTGTAAAATTATTTGTACTAGGCTATAGAGCTAGTTCAACTCTAGTGTGAAATTATTTGTACAAGCTTATAGAGCTAGTTCAACTCTAGCGTCAAATTATCTGTACCAGGCTATATATAGAGCTAGTTCAACTCTAGTGTAAAATTATTTGTACAAGCTTATAGAGCTAGTTCAACTCTAGCGTCAAATTATCTGTACCAGGCTATATATAGAGCTAGTTCAACTCTAGTGTAAAATTATTTGAACTAGCTTATAGAGCTAGTTCAACTCTAGTGTAAAATTATTTGAACTAGCTAACCGAGCTAGTTCAACTCTAGTGTAAACTTATTTGTACTAGGCTACAGAGTTAGTTCAACTCTAGTGTAAAATTATTTGAACTAGCTTACAGAGCTAGTTCAACTCTAGTGTAAAATTATTTGTACTAGGCTATAGAGCTAGTTCAACTCTAGTGTGAAATTATTTGAACCAGCTTATAAGGCTAGCTCAACTCTAGTGTAAAATTATTTGAACTAGCTTATAGAGCTCGTTCACCTCTATTGTAAAATTATTTGAACTAGCTTATAGAGCCAGTTCAACTCTAGTGCAAAATTATTTGTACAAGCTAATAGAGCTAGTTCAACTCTAGCGTAAAATAATTTGTACCAGGCTATAGAGCTAGTTCAACTCTAGTGTAAATTTATTTGAACTAGCTTATACAGCTAGTTCAACTCTAGTGTAAAATTATTTGTACAAGCTTATGGAGCTAGTTCAACTCTAGCGTCAAATTATCTTTACCAGGCTATATATAGAGCTAGTTCAACTCTAGTGTAAAATTATTTGAACTAGCTTATAGAGCTAGTTCAACTCTAGTGTAAAATTATTTGAACTAGCTAATCGAGCTAGTTCAACTCTAGTCTAAACTTATTTGTACTAGGCTACATAGCTAGTTCAACTGGAGTGTAAAATTATTTGAACTGGCTTATCGAGCTAGTTCAACTCTAGTGTAAGATTATTTGTACCAGGCTATAGAGCTAGTTCAACTCTACTGTAAAATTATTTGAACTAGCTTATAGAGCTAGTTCAACTCTAGTGTAAAATTATTTGAACTAGCTAACCGAGCTAGTTCAACTCTAGTGTAAACTTATTTGTACTAGGCTACAGAGCTAGTTCAACTCTAGTGTAAAATTATTTGAACTAGCTTATAGAGCAAGTTCAACTCTAGTGTAAAATTATTTGTACTAGGCTATAGAGCTAGTTCAACTCTAGTGTGAAATTATTCGAACCAGCTTATAGAGCTAGCTCAACTCTAGTGTAAAATTATTTGAACTAGCTTATAGAGCTCGTTCAACTCTATTGTAAAATTATTTGAACTAACTTATAGAGCCAGTTCAACTCTAGTGTAAAATTATTTGTACAAGCTAATAGAGCTAGTTCAACTCTAGCGTAAAATTATTTGTACCAGGCTATAGAGCTAGTTCAATTCTAGTGTAAAATTATTTGAACTAGCTTATAGAGCTAGTTCAACTCTAGTGTAAAATTATTTGTACTAGGCTATAGAGCTAGTTCAACTCTAGTGTAAAATTATTTTAACAAGCTTATAGAGCTAGTTCAACTCTTGTGTAAAATTATTTGAACTAGCTTATAGAGCTAGTTCAACTCTAGTGTAAAATTCTTTGTACTAGGCTATAGAGTTAGTTCAACTCTAGTGTAAAATTATTTGAACTAGCTTATAGAGCTAGTTCAACTCTAGTGTAAAATTATTTGAACTAGCTTATAGAGCTAGTTCAACTCTTGTGTAAAATTATATGAACTAGGCTATAGAGCTAGTTCAATTCTAGGGTAAAATTATTTATACTAGGCTATAGAGCTAGTTCAACTCTAGTGTAAAATTATTATAACTAGGCTATAGACCTAGTTCAACTCTAGTGTAAAATTATTTGTACTATGCTATAGAGCTGGTTCAACTCTAGCGTAGAATTTTTTGAACTAGCTTATAGAGCTAGTTCAACTCTAGTGTAAAACTATTCGAACTAGCTTATATAGCTAGTTTAACTCTAGTGTAAAATTATTTGTACTAGGCTATAGAGCTAGTTCAACTCTAATGTAAAATTATTTGAACTAGCTTATACAGCTAGTTCAACTCTAGTGTAAAATTATTTGTACTAGGCTATAGAGCTAGTTCATCTCTACTGTAAAATTATTTGTACTAGGCTACATAGCTAGTTCAACTCTAGTGTAAAATTATTTGTACTAGGCTATAGAGCTAGTTCAACTCTAGTGTGAAATTATTTGAACTAGCTAATAGAGCTAGTTCAACCCTAGTGTAAAATTATTTGTACAAGCTTATAGAGCTAGTTCAACTCTAGCGTCAAATTATCTGTACCAGGCTATATATAGAGCTAGTTCAACTCTAGTGTAAAATTATTTGACCTAGCTTATAGAGCTAGTTCAACTCTAGTGTAAAATTATTTGAACTAGCTAATCGAGCTAGTTCAACTCTAGTCTAAACTTATTTGTACTAGGCTACATAGCTAGTTCAACTAGAGTGTAAAATTATTTGAACTGGCTTATAGAGCTAGTTCAACTCTAGTGTAAAATTAGTTGTACCAGGCTATAGAGCTAGTTCAACTCTACTGTAAAATTATTTGAACTAGCTTATAGAGCTAGTTCAACTCTAGTGTAAAATTATTTGAACTAGCTAACCGAGCTAGTTCAACTCTAGTGTAAACTTATTTGTACTAGGCTATAGAGCTAGTTCAACTCTAGTGTAAAATTATTTGAACTAGCTTATAGAGCTAGTTCAACTCTAGTGTAAAATTATTTGTAGTAGGCTATAGAGCTAGTTCAACTCTAGTGTGAAATTATTTGAACCAGCTTATAGAGCTAGCTCAACTCTAGTGTAAAATTATTTGAACTTGCTTATAGAGCTCGTTCAACTCTATTGTAAAATTATTTGAACTAGCTTTTAGAGCCAGTTCAACTCTAGTGTAAAATTATTTGTACAAGCTAATAGAGCTAGTTCAACTCTAGCGTAAAATTAGTTGTACCAGGCTATAGAGCTAGCTCAATTCTAGTGTAAAATTATTTGAACTAGCTTATAGAGCTAGTTCAACTCTAGTGTAAAATTATTTGAACTAGGCTATAGACCTAGTTCAACTCTAGTGTAGAATTATTTGTACTAGGCTATAGAGCTGGTTCAACTCTAGCGTAGAATTATTTGAACTAGCTTATAGAGCTACTTCAACTCTAGTGTAAAACTATTTGAACTAGCTTATATAGCTAGTTTAACTCTAGTGTAAAATTGTTTGTACTAGGCTATAGAGCTAGTTCAACTCTAGTGTAAAATTATTTGAACTAGGCTATAGAGCTAGTTCAATTCTAGTGTAAAATTATTTATACTAGGCTATAGAGCTAGTTCAACTCTACTGTAAAATTATTTGAACTAGCTTACATAGCTAGTTCAACTCTAGTGTAAAATTATTTGAACTAGCTTATAGAGCTAGTTCAACTCTAGTGTAAAATTATTTGAACTAGGCTATAGAGCTAGTTCAACTCTAGTGTAGAATTATTTGTACTAGGCTATAGAGCAAGTTCAACTCTAGCGTAGAATTATTTGAACTAGCTTATAGAGCTACTTCAACTCTAGTGTAAAACTATTTGAACTAGATTATATAGCTAATTCAACTCTAGTGTAAAATTATTTGTACTAGGCTATAGAGCTAGTTCAACTCTAGTGTAAAATTATTTGAACTGGCTATAGAGCTAGTTCAATTCTAGTGTAAAATTATTTATACTAGGCTATAGAGCTAGTTCAACTCTAGTGTAAAATTATTTGAACTAAGCTATAGACCTAGTTCAACTCTAGTGTAAAATTATTTGTACTAGGCTATAGAGCTAGTTCAATTCTAGTGTAAAATTATTTATACTAGGCTATAGAGCTAGTTCAACTCTAGTGTAACTAGCTTTTAGAGCCAGTTCAACTCTAGTGTAAAATTATTTGTACAAGCTAATAGAGCTAGTTCAACTCTAGCGTAAAATTATTTGTACCAGGCTATAGAGCTAGTTCAACTCTAGTGTAAATTTATTTGAACTAGCTTATAGAGCTAGTTCAACTCTAGTGTAAAATTATTTGAACTAAGCTATAGACCTAGTTCAACTCTAGTGTAAAATTATTTGTACTAGGCTATAGAGCTGGTTCAACTCAAGCGTAGAATTTTTTGAACTAGCTTACAGAGCTACTTCAACTCTAGTGTAAAACTATTTGAACTAGATTATATAGCTAATTCAACTCTAGTGTAAAATTATTTGTACTAGGCTATAGAGCTAGTTCAACTCTAGTGTAAAATTATTTGAACTAGGCTATAGAGCTAGTTCAATTCTAGTGTAAAATTCTTTATACTAGGCTATAGAGCTAGTTCAACTCTAGTGTAAAATTATTTGAACTAAGCTATAGAGCTAGTTCAACTATAGTGTAAAATTATTTGTACTAGGCTATAGATCTAGTTCAACTCTGGTGTGAAATTATTAGAACTAGCTTATAGAGCTAGTTCAACTCTAGTGTAAAATTATTTGTACAAGCTTATAGAGCTAGTTCAACTCTAGCGTCAAATTATCTATACCAGGCTACATATAGAGCTAGTTCAACTCTAGTGTAAAATTATTTGAACTAGCTTATAGAGTTAGTTCAACTCAAGTGTAAAATTATTTGTACTAGGCTATAGAGCTAGTTCAACTCTAGTGTAAATTTATTTTAACAAGCTTATGGAGCTAGTTCAACTCTTGTGTAAAATTATTTGAACTAGCTTATAGAGCTAGATCAACTCTAGTGTAAAATTCTTTGTACTAGGCTATAGAGCTAGTTCAACTCTAGTGTAAAATTATTTGAACTAGGCTATAGAGCTAGTTCAATTCTAGTGTAAAATTATTTATACTAGGCTATATATGGAGCTAGTTCAACTCTAGTGTAAAATTATTTGAACTAGGTTGTAGACCTAGTTCAACTCTAGTGTAAAATTATTTGTACTAGGCTTATAGAGCTAGTTCAACTCTAGCGTAGAATTATTTGAACTAGCTTATAGAGCTAGTTCAACTCTAGTGTAAAACTATTTGAACTAGATTATATAGCTAATTCAACTCTAGTGTAAAATTATTTGTACTAGGCTATAGAGCTAGTTCAACTCTAGTGTAAAATTATTTGAACTAGGCTATAGAGCTAGTTCAATTCTAGTGTAAAATTATTTATACTAGGCTATAGAGCTAGTTCAACTCTAGTGTAAAATTATTTGAACTAGGCTATAGACCTAGTTCAACTCTAGTGTAAAATTATTTGTACTAGGCTATAGAGCTGGTTCAACTCTAGCGTAGAATTTTTTGAACTAGCTTATAGAGCTAGTTCAACTCTAGTGTAAAACTATTTGAACTAGCTTATATAGCTAGTTCAACTCTAGTGTAAAATTATTTGTACTAGGCTATAGAGCTAGTTCAACTCTAGTGTAAAATTATTTGAACTAGCTTATTGAGCTAGTTCAACTCTAGTGTAAAATTATTTGAACTAGGCTATAGAGCTAGTTCAACTCTAGTGTAGAATTATTTGTACTAGGCTATAGAGCTAGTTCAACTCTAGTGTAGAATTATTTGAACTAGCTTATAGAGCTACTTCAACTCTAGTGTAAAACTATTTGAACTAGATTATATAGCTAATTCAACTCTAGTGTAAAATTATTTGTACTAGGCTATAGAGCTAGTTCAACTCTAGTGTAAAATTATTTGAACTAGTCTATAGAGCTAGTTCAATTCTAGTGTAAAATTATTTATACTAGGCTATAGAGCTAGTTCAACTCTAGTGTAAAATTATTTGAACTAAGCTATAGACCTAGATCAACTCTAGTGTAAGATTATTTGTACTAGGCTATAGAGCTGGTTCAACTCTAGCGTAGAATTTTTTGAACTAGCTTATAGAGCTAGTTCAACTCTAGTGTAAAACTATTTGAACTAGCTTATATAGCTAGTTTAACTCTAGTGTAAAATTATTTGTGCCAGGCTATAGAGCTAGTTCATCTCTAGTGTAAAATTATTTGAACTAGCTTATAGAGCTAGTTCAACTCTAGTGTAAAATAATTTGTACTAGGCTATAGAGCTAGTTCAACTCTACTGTAAAATTATTTGAACTAGCTTACATAGCTAGTTCAACTCTAGTGTAAAATTATTTGTACTAGGCTATAGATCTAGTTCAACTCTAGTGTGAAATTATTTGAACTAGCTTATAGAGCTAGTTCAACTCTAGTGTAAAATTATTTGTACAAGCTTATAGAGATAGTTCAACTCTAGCGTCAAATTATCTATACCAGGCTATATATAGAGCTAGTTCAACTCTAGTGTAAAATTATTTGAACTAGCTTATAGAGTTAGTTCAACTCTAGTGTAAAATTATTTGTACTAGGCTATAGAGCTAGTTCAACTCTAGTGTAAATTTATTTTAACAAGCTTATGGAGCTAGTTCAACTCTTGTGTAAAAGTATTTGAACTAGCTTATAGAGCTAGATCAACTCTAGTGTAAAATTCTGTGTACTAGGCTATAGAGCTAGTTCAACTCTAGTGTAAAATCATTTGAACTAGGCTATAGAGCTAGTTCAATTCTAGTGTAAAATTATTTATACTAGGCTATAGAGCTAGTTCAACTCTAGTGTAAAATTATTTGAACTAGGCTATAGACCTAGTTCAACTCTAGTGTAAAATTATTTGTACTAGGCTATAGAGCTGGTTCAACTCTAGCGGAGAATTTTTGGTACTAGCTTATAGAGTTAGTTCAACTCTAGTGTAAAACTATTTGAACTAGCATATATAGCTAGTTCAACTCTAGTGTAAAATTATTTGTACTAGGCTATAGAGCTAGTTCAACTCTCGTGTAAAATTATTTGAACTAGGCTATAGAGCTAGTTCAACTCTAGTGTAGAATTATTTGTACTAGGTTATAGAGCTAGTTCAACTCTAGCGTAGAATTATTTGAACTAGCTTATAGAGCTAGTTCAACTCTAGTGTAAAACTATTTGAACTAGATTATATAGCTAATTCAACTCTAGTGTAAAATTATTTGTACTAGCCTATAGAGCTAGTTCAACTCTAGTGTAAAATTATTTGAACTAGGCTATAGAGCTAGTTCAATTCTAGTGTAAAATTATTTATACTAGGCTGTAGAGCTAGTTCAACTCTAGTGTAAAATTATTTGAACTAGGCTATAGACCTAGTTCAACTCTAGTGTAAAATTATTTGTACTAGGCTATAGAGCTGGTTCAACTATAGCGTAGAATTTTTTGAACTAGCTTATAGAGCTAGTTCAACTCTAGTGTAAAACTATTTGAACTAGATTATATAGCTAGTTCAACTCTAGTGTAAAATTATTTGTACTAGGCTATAGAGCTATTTCAACTCTAATGTAAAATTATTTGAACTAGCTTATACAGCTAGTTCAACTCTAGTGTAAAATTATTTGTACTAGGCTATAGAGCTAGTTCAACTCTACTGTAAAATTATTTGTACTAGGCTACATAGCTAGTTCAACTCTAGTGTAAAATGATTTGTACTAGGCTATAGAGCTAGTTCAACTCTAGTGTGAAATTATTTGAACTAGCTTATAGAGCTAGTTCAACTCTAGTGTAAAATTATTTGTACAAGCTTATAGAGCTAGTTCAACTCTAGCGTCAAATTATCTGTACCAGGCTATATATAGAGCTAGTTCAACTCTAGTGTAAAATTATTTGAAGTAGCTTATAGAGCTAGTTCAACTCTAGTGTAAAATTATTTGAACTAGCTAATCGAGCTAGTTCAACTCTAGTCTAAACTTATTTGTACTAGGCTACATAGCTAGTTCAACTGGAGTGTAAAATTATTTGAACTGGCTTATAGAGCTAGTTCAACTCTAGTGTAACATTATTTGTACCAGGCTATAGAGCTAGTTCAACTCTACTGTAAAATTATTTGAACTAGCTTATAGAGCTAGTTCAACTCTAGTGTAAAATTATTTGAACTAGCTAACCGAGCTAGTTCAACTCTAGTGTAAACTTATTTGTACTAGGCTATAGAGCTAGTTCAACTCTAGTGTAAAATTATTTGAACTAGCTTATAGAGCTAGTTCAACTCTAGTGTAAAATTATTTGTAGTAGGCTATAGAGCTAGTTCAACTCTAGTGTGAAATTATTTGAACCAGCTTATAGAGCTAGCTCAACTCTAGTGTAAAATTATTTGAACTAGCTTATAGAGCTCGTTCAACTCTATTGTAAAATTATTTGAACTAGCTTTTTGAGCCAGTTCAACTCTAGTGTAAAATTATTTGTACAAGCTAATAGAGCTAGTTCAACTCTAGCGTAAAATTATTTGTACCAGGCTATAGAGCTAGTTCAACTCTAGTGTTAATTTATTTGAACTAGCTTATAGAGCTAGTTCAACTCTAGTGTAAAATTATTTGTACTAGGCTATAGAGCTAGTTCAACTATAGTGTAAAATTATTTGAACTAGATTATAGAGCTAGTTCAACTCTAGTGAAAAATTATTTGAACTAGGCTATAGAGCTAGTTCAACTCTAGTGTAGAATTATTTGTACTAGGCTATAGAGCTAGTTCAACTCTAGCGTAGAATTATTTGAACTAGCTTATAGAGCTACTTCAACTCTAGTGTAAAACTATTTGAACTAGATTATATAGCTAATTCAACTCTAGTGTAAAATTATTTGTACTAGGCTATAGAGCTAGTTTAACTCTAGTGTAAAATTATTTGAACTAGGCTATAGAGCTAGTTCAATTCTAGTGTAAAATTATTTATACTAGGCTATAGAGCTAGTTCAACTCTAGTGTAAAATTATTTGAACTAAGCTATAGACCTAGTTCAACTCTAGTGTAAAATTATTTGTACTAGGCCATAGAGCTGGTTCAACTCTAGCGTAGAATTTTTTGAACTAGCTTATAGAGCTAGTTCAACTCTAGTGTAAAACTATTTGAACTAGCTTATATAGCTAGTTTAACTCTAGTGTAAAATTATTTGTGCTAGGCTATAGAGCTAGTTCATCTCTAGTGTAAAATTATTTGAACTAGCTTATGGAGCTAGTTCAACTCTAGTGTAAAATTATTTGTACTAGGCTATAGAGCTAGTTCAACTCTACTGTAAAATTATTTGAACTAGTTTACATAGCTAGTTCAACTCTAGTGTAAAATTATTTGTACTAGGCTATAGATCTAGTTCAACTATAGTGTGAAATTATTTGAACTAGCTTATAGATCTAGTTCAACTCTAGTGTAAAATTATTTTTACAAGCTTATAGAGCTAGTTCAAGTCTAGCGTTAAATTATCTATACCAGGCTATATATAGAGCTAGTTCAACTCTTGTGTAAAATTATTTGAACTAGCTTATAGAGTTAGTTCAACTCTAGTGTAAAATTATTTGTACTAGGCTATAGAGCTAGTTCAACTCTAGTGTAAATTTATTTTAACAAGCTTATAGAGCTAGTTCAACTCTTGTGTAAAATTATTTGAACTAGCTTATAGAGCTAGATCAACTCTAGTGTAAAATTCTTTGTACTAGGCTATAGAGCTAGTTCAACTCTAGTGTAAAATTATTTGAACTAGGCTATAGACCTAGTTCAACTCTAGTGTAAAATTATTTGTACTAGGCTATAGCGCTGGTTCAACTCTAGCGTAGAATTTTTGGTACTAGCTTATAGAGCTAGTTCCACTCTAGTCTAAAACTATTTGAACTAGCATATATAGCTAGTTCAACTCTAGTGTAAAATTATTTGTACTAGGCTATAGAGCTAGTTCAACTCTAGTGTAAAATTATTTGAACTAGGCTATAGAGCTAGTTCAACTCTAGTGTAGAATTATTTGTACTAGGTTATAGAGCTAGTTCAACTCTAGCGTAGAATTATTTGAACTAGCTTATAGAGCTAGTTCAACTCTAGTGTAAAACTTTTTGAACTAGATTATATAGCTAATTCAACTCTAGTGTAAAATTATTTGTACTAGGCTATAGAGCTAGTTCAACTCTAGTGTAAAATTATTTGAACTAGGCTATAGAGCTAGTTCAATTCTAGTGTAAAATTATTTATACTAGGCTATAGAGCTAGTTCAACTCTAGTGTAAAATTATTTGAACTAGGCTATAGACCTAGTTCAACTCTAGTGTAAAATTATTTGTACTAGGCTATAGAGCTGGTTCAACTCTAGCGTAGAATTTTTTGAACTAGCTTATAGAGCTAGTTCAACTCTAGTGTAAAACTATTTGAACTAGCTTATATAGCTAGTTCAACTCTACTGTAAAATTATTTGTACTAGGCTATAGAGCTAGCTCAACTCTAGTGTAAAATTATTTGAACTAGCTTATAGAGCTAGTTCAACTCTAGTGTAAAATTATTTGTACTAGGCTATAGAGCTAGTTCAACTCTACTGTAAAATTATTTGAACTAGCTTGCATAGCTAGTTCAACTCTAGTGTAAAATTAGTTGTACTAGGCTATAGAGCTAGTTCAACTCTAGTGTGAAATTATTTGAACTAGCTTATAGAGCTAGTTCAACTCTAGTGTAAAATTATTTGTACAAGCTTATAGAGCTAGTTCAACTCTAGCGTTAAATTATCTGTACCAGGCTATATATAGAGCTAGTTCAACTCTAGTGTAAAATTATTTGAACTAGCTTATAGAGCTAGTTCAACTCTAGTGTAAAATTATTTGTACTAAGCTATAGAGCTAGTTCAACTCTAGTGTAAAATTATTTTAACAAGCTTATAGAGCTAGTTCAACTCTTGTTGTCGGGGGAAATCTGCCTCCACGAACACCTATGGGGACCGAGCCCCTTTCTTGGTTCGGCGGGGGGCGTAGGTCGCGCGAAGAGCGGATCGAGGCGGTGCACACAAGGGGTTTACCCCGCTTTGGGCCGCACGGATGCGTAAAACCCTACTGCTGCTTTGTGGTTTGTATTGTGTTCTGGTTTCGGGAGCACTGAGTGCTACAGTACACTCAGGCAACTGATTAGACCGAGCGTGAGTGGCCTCCCTCCCCCCCCCTCTCGCTGCGCATGGGGCCTCCTTTTATATGTGCAAGGGGTTACCCACAGGTGGCAACGTAGGCGGGGGCAAAACTGGAAAACGTTGTGTTGGGTACAGCTGTTTGCACAGTGCTATCATACCTAACTCTGACGGCAGGGGACAAGGGCATTAAATGCCCGTCTAGGTCGCCCAAACAGTGCAGAAAAGGGACCGTCAGGGGCACCACCGTTTGCCACGACGGCTACCCTGTCAGCGTTGCTTCGCCACCCCATGCCCCTGGCTACGCAGCCTCTCGCCACGTACGCCTGGAATGGCCCCAGAGTGACGCGTGGGTGGATGAGCTGGAGCGCAGGCGTGGGGTGGTGACTTGCCGCGGCAAGCGCCTTGCCGTGGTTGATGCCTTGTCGCGCCCGGGAGCTTGTCGCTCACCGGTCCTTGCCGGGACGCGGGGCGCGTCGCAGCAAGTCTCTTGTCGTGCCTCGGTCGGCCTTCCCGGCAAGCTCCTCTTGCCGGGGCCTTGTGCTTTGAGCGTTCGTCCCGGCAAGCTCCTCTTGCCGGGGCCTCGCTCTCTTCAGGTGGCCTTCCCGGCAAGCTCCTCCTGCCGGGGCCTTGGCTCAAACACTTTGTTCTTGGATGGCCCAAAAAGGGACCATGGAGAGTTTTGGCGATCACCTGGCAAGCCTTGCCACGGGGTGCTACGACCGCCCGTGCACAAGTTCGGGGTACTAAGGTACCCCTACTTTAGTACACCAACAGGAGCCCCGGGGCCTAGGCCATACACGGTGCCGAGCGCTGTTGGGCCAGGCCCAAAACAGTGCACGGGCACGCGCGGCCTGGGTCACGCTGCATCTGCTTCTGCGTCCACTACGCCCCCCCCCCCCCCCCCGAACGGCACGCGTCGAACGCGGCATCGTGGGGAGAGGCGTGCGTGACGTGGGCGGCGTGCGCGGGGCTGAGCCCCGCGGGCATGCGTCACATCGCAGGTGATTTGTTTATTCGGAAAGGCGGAACGCCCCCCCCCCTTCCTCCCCCTTATAAGCAGGAAAACAGGGGCAGTCCGCCCACCCGCCAGTTGCGATTCCTCAAAAATCTCCGCCACTTCCCAAGAGAAGCAGCGTTCCGCCCCTTCCGTCGCCACCAGTGCTACCGACGCCGTCGACCTCCCTCCCCGCTTCCGCCATGGCCCCGAAGGGCGACAAGGGGAAAGGGAAGGCTGTGAAATCGGCCGAGGCGCAGCGGCTTGAGGCGCTGCGAAAGGAGCAGGCAACCTTCCCCCCTGAGCTCGACGCGTTGGACCTGAGGGAGGAATTCTACCTCTTCTGGTCGACGGGGACGCAAGCGCATCCGCGCACGAGGGTTCTTCCCGCCGCCGCCCAGAAGGAGTATCCGACCGGGTATCCCTTCTTTCCTTTGTTCTTCTATTGCGGGCTCTGCCCGCCCTTCTCTGAATTTTTCTGCGACATCATGAACACCTACGGGTTCCATCTCCTTGATTTCACCCCCAATGATGTCCTGACCATGGCAATTTTCGCACATCTTTGCGAAAACTTTGTCGGAGTCTATCCAAATGTAGCCCTCTTCCGCCACTTCTTCACGCCTCGAGTAGAGAGAGGAGAACCCCTCTCCGGCGGAATCGCCTGGATCTCGAAGCTTGGCAAGAAAGATGCTTATCTGGAGGGAGAGCTCCGCAGCAAATGGGAGGAATGGAGAGCAGACTGGTGCCTGATCGTCGAGGAGGACCCGTAGCCATTCACTGCCGTGCGTCGAACTCCTGTGGTGCGCAGCAGGGATTCGAGCGACGTGGCTCCGGACGACGACAAGCTGCAGATTGCCGTTACCCGGATCTTGCGGCTAAGGTGTGCCGAGCTCACAGTTGGCGCCGTTGGCGCAGATTTCCTCCGCCGCTGCATCGCTCCCCTGCAGGAGAAAGGGAGACCCGCATGGGAGTTCCAGAATGCGGCGGACATCATGAGGCTGCGCCCTGGCCTCAACTTCAATTTCACTGTCTTGGAGCTTGACGGGACGCTCAGGGAGCTGTTCAAGCACGACCCCGATCACCCCAAATGGTTCAGGCTGCCGCGAGGCGTCGTCCCGTTGTGCAACAATTCATCTCTCAGCCGCATCCTTGCAATGATGACGTTGTGCGACTCGCACGGGATCGACTCCACTTGGCAGGAGCCCACAGGCGATGTCGTGCGGGCATTCTTCGACGACTTGGTGGAGGTGCCGGTCGACCCCGACGAGCAGAAGGGCCTCACCCGGGACACCACCGACGAGGAGTTGGCGCGCATCGCCTCCAGGATGGAAGAGGCGGCGGCAGCCGCGGCCGCGGGCCAATTTGGCTTCACATTAGCGGAGGCGGACGCAGCGGAGGCGGAAAGCCTTGCCGATCGAGAGGAGTTTGTGGGTGAGGAAGAGCCTGCCGGGCACGGCGTCGAGGCGGACAAGCCCACCGCGGACACGAGCGGCTTGCCGAAGGTTGACGCCTCTTCCTCCCGACCTTCGGGCAGCTCGTCGCAAGCGGAGCCCCCGGCTCAACCACGTAGGCGTCTCCGCAAGGCTGGAGACGTGGTGGGGCGGCAGACGAGCCAGCAGCCGCAGCGCCGTGTGACATGCTCCGCTGTGGCAGCAGGAGTGGGGTCTTCGCGGGCCGCCGCTTCTGCCCCTGCCGCCCCTCGCGCCACGGCGGCAGCCGGGGCAAGGCCGTCTCAGGCTAGCGCCACCACTGCCTCCGCCAAGCGGCCGAGGGAGCCTACTCCTCCGCCTCCTCGAGCCAGAAGCGGGCCAGTCTTCGACTTCTCCGCGCTTAGCTCCGACGAGGAAGAGGGAGAGGAGTAAGATCCCAGTTGTACTTGTGTTTCTTCAATTCTTGCAGTTGTGTCTCGCATCCCATTTGCTTTCCTCTGAATTTGCTCCTTTTCAGGACTCTGGCTCAGAGGGCGGCAAAGAGAGCCAAGGTCCCGTTGGTCATCCTTGACGACGAGCCCACCGTGACAGCGGGGGGTTCGCCTGAGATGACCTTGTCGGACCTGCCAACTAATCCTCAGAGCAGCCCCCAACGCAGCCCCTAGCGTAAGCATATGATTTGCTTCCTGCCGTTGGGCGCGCCCGGGTACTCTTCGTTTTTTTGGATCTCCTTCTTTGGATAGTTGCTTGACTTCCCTCCCTCTTTCGGCCTTCAGACCCACCTGCCACGGACCCGATGGAGACCGAGGTCGTCGTCGAGGAGGATGTGCGCGGCCATACCGACGACGTGGCCGCCACCGGAGAGGCGGACGGTGCCGAAGATCCGGCCGGCGAAGAGGCCGCCAAGGCTGCCGCAGCAGCCGCGGGCGAGGGGGCCGGCGATCGTACTGATGGCCCTGGGGCCGCAGGAGCGCCAGGCGCTGCGCCCACCGCCGATCCTGCCTCCACAGCAGCGTCGGGCCCTGAGGAGCCCCAGCCAGGCGTCTACCTGAAGGCCGGTGATGATATCTTCATCAAGCTCCCCTAGGAGTCGACTTCTAGGGCGTCGGTCGAGGGGGAGACCTTGGATGGATAGGCGCTCGCCTCCGCCGGGCTGACGCTGGTTGATGCGCCAAGCAGCAGCGGCGGCGAGCCTGAGGAGGTGCGGCTGCTCCGGAAGCTGGTGTCACTCTACCGCGGCCGACAAGCCAAGGTGGAACGCCGGGAAGCGCTTGTCGCGAAGGCGGGAGTGGACATGGAGAAGCGCGCCGAGGAGCTCCGGGAGCTCAACCAGGAGGCCCTCCGATCCTTGGCGGAGGAGCGGAGGCAACTCGACGAGGCGCGGACGGCCTTCATCCTTGAGAAGGCCAAATCCGAAGAGCAGCAGAGGCTTGCCGCCGAGGGGCTGTCCGCGCGAGAGGGCGAGCTGGTACAGCAGAAAGCCAGCCTCGCCAGCCACGAGGAGGAGGTCGCCGCGTGCGAGCAAGCGCTTGGCGGAGCCCTCAAGGAAGCGCAAGATGCTGCCGCGGCCGCCGAGGCCGCCAAGAAGGAGCTGGAGACGTGGGTGGCGCAGCTCGACACTGATCTTAAGGCGAGCGGTGAGGAGCTCGCCGCGCTCAAACAAGAGCGTGAGAAGGGTGTTTATACCCTCGACGAGCTGCAAGGACGCTTCGCCGATAAGATCAGGGAGCTTGACGCTGCCAAGGACCCCAATGCCGATCTCGAGATGAAGCTGGCCACCTTGTCCAAGACGCTGGACAGCGCCAAGGAGCGAGAGACGGCCTTGCGGAAGGAGATCGCGGACAACGAGGCGCTGTTGGAGAGCGCCGCGGTCACCCAGAACGACTTCAGGGCGGCGGTGGAACAGTGGACGGAGGGTCTGGTGGACATCGCCGCCTCCATCGACAAGGAGCTGTCGCTGTTGGGGATGGAGGGTCACGAGTATCCCTCCGGTGCGAACCTCCCACCTAGCGCCAAGCTCACTTCGTTCTTCAAAGGCGTGGCGACGGCCCTTCAGGCACTCCGGGATGCGATCCCAGAGCCGCTGGCCGACGAGACGCGCGATGCCTGCGCTGGAGCCCTTGAGAAGGTGTTGGTGAAGATCGTCTTCCGCAACCCAGGCCTCAAGCTCACCAACGTCCTCAGATCCCTGCCGTCAGACGCTGACCTGGAGAAGATCAGGGACCTTGTCGCGCCCATTGTGGAAAGGGTGGCCGGGATCAAGAGGATCGAGGGCGACCGTGTGGATTAGGCCGGCCGCCCTTTTCTTTTCTTGTCGCCGCTGGCCGAGTTATGAAAACAATTCATTAGGGCTGCGACAAGCTATCTTGTAATATAACTTTATCTTAGGTAGTGAATGCACTGTTACTTCCTCTATTTGATTCCCTCCTTTGTATGTTATTGCCCTACGCTTTTAGGGAACTTGCCGGCGTAGGCACACTTGCTGAGTGCGGGACATCAGCAGCCCGCTGGCGGTGCCGTTGCCGGCAAGAAACCTTGTCGCGACTAGCCGCGGTTCACTTAAGTTGTTGAGCAGGCTCGAAGCGAAATAAGGGCGCAACTGCAGTTGCGGCACACTCAAGTCGCCGAGCAAGCTCGAAACAAAGTAAGGGCGCGAGTCTGGCCGCAGCATACTTAAATCGTTGAGCGGACTCGAAACAAAGTAAGGGCGCAACTAGCCACGAGCTGGTTCTTCCGCGCACAGGTTTTCCATACAAAGTACGGTCGTTCGAGGAAGATAACCTTAGAATTTAAAAATTAGATTGCTCAAACTTTGGCAACTTAGCTTTTCCGCGGCTCGCTG
Source organism: Aegilops umbellulata (assembly GCA_032464435.1). Lineage (NCBI taxonomy): Eukaryota > Viridiplantae > Streptophyta > Magnoliopsida > Poales > Poaceae > Aegilops > Aegilops umbellulata. Next base: position 399,364,914 of record CP136058.1, on the reverse strand, counting down.
CCCGGCAAAGTCGCTTTCTAGCAAGGCGAAACATGAGGCTCGCCATCGCTTACCGGGGGTCAGTGTTGCACAGAGTGTCAGATAATGCATGCAAAGAATAAAGAGCATGAGATCGACAAGATGCGCAGAACACATGAACTTAATCTGTGCACAGGGTCTGCGCCTGGCTCTGTACAAAGGATCACATGCAACAGCGGCAAGACTTTGTACAAAAGGGTGATTGTCGGACGGGGTCCGACAACCGCGCCTTATGGGCGAAACTCACGAAGATGCCCAGCGTTCCAGGAGTTGCTCACCGGAGTGGCATCTTCGGTCTCAAGGCGGACAGCGCCAGGCCTAGCGACTCGTTTCACCCGGTAAGGGCCTTCCCACTTCCTCGAAACTTCTGGCACTAACTTTGCGGCTATAAAAGCAGCGCAAAGCTTGCTGGTAGCGAGCAGCTCGCACAGCGGCCTGAAGAAGGTCCTCCTCGAGGAGCAGCGCGTCATCTCATCGCAGCTGCTCTCGCTCGAGCTCAGCGTGAGTGAACACTCGAGGTGGCCCGTATGCGAGATCCGTGGGGCTAACTGTCCCCGCTCCATGGAATAGAGAGAAAGGTTGCCTGGTCATACCAGGGCTTACCTGCGCCGAGAGGTGTTGGCGTATGATCGAACGCCGTGGCACCATGAGCTCGGTGCATGTTCGGACGTCGTGGCACCATGAGCTAGCCCGGCGACGCCCGTTCCGCCGCCGGTGCCGTCCCCACCACCCGTTTGCTCCAAAGGCGGTGGGTTCGACGCTGACAGACCAGCCACCTCCGGAGCCTTCTTCTTCGGTGGCATGTCGATGAATATGATGGAGATCTAGCCTGTGCAGACGCCGGATCAGGTTCGCACAACCTCGACGCCCCCTACCTGGCGCGCCAAAGATGTCGGGGGAAATCTGCCTCGACGAACACCTATGGGCACCGAGCCCCTTTCTTGGTTCGGCGGGGGGCGGAGGTCGCGCGAAGAGCGGATCGAGACGGTGCACACAAGGGATTTACCCAGCTTCGGGCCGCATGGATGCGTAAAACCCTACTGCTGCTTTGTGGTTTGTATTGTGTTCTTGTTTCGGGAGCGCTGAGTGCTACAGTACACTCAGGCAACTGATCAGACCGAGCGTGAGTGGACTCCCTCCCCCCCTCTCGTTGCGCATGGGGCCTCCTTTTATATGTGCAAGGGGTTACCCACAGGTGGCAACGTAGGCGGGGGCAAAACTGGAAAACGCTGTGTTGGGTACAGCTGTTTGCACAGTGCTATCATACCTAACTCTGACGGCAGGGGACAAGGGCATTAAATGCCCGTCTAGGTCGCCCAAACAGTGCAGAAAAGGGACCGTCAGGGGCGCCACCGTTTGCCACGACGGCTACCCTGTCAGCGTTGCTTCGCCACCGCATGCCCCTGGTTGCGCAGCCTCTCGCCACGTATGCCTGGAATGGCCCCAAAGCGACGCGTGGGTGGATGAGCTGGAGCGCAGGCGCGGGGTGGTGACTTGCCGCGGCAAGTGCCTTGCCGCGGTTGATGCCTTGTCGCGCCCGGGAGCTTGTCGCTCACCGGTCCTTGCCGGGACGCGGGGCGCGTCGCAGCAAGTCTCTTGTCGTGCCTCGGTCGGCCTTCCCGGCAAGCTCCTCTTGCCGTGGCCTTGTGCTTTGAGCGGTCATCCCGGCAAGCTCCTCTTGCCGGGGCCTTGCTCTCTTCAGGTGGCCTTCCCGGCAAGCTCCTCCTGCCGGGGCCTTGGCTCAAACACTTTGTTCTTGGATGGCACAAAAAGGGACCATGGAGAGTTTTGGCGATCACCTGGCAAGCCTTGCCACGGGGTGCTACGACCGCCCGTGCACAAGTTCGGGGTACTAAGGTACCCCTACTTTAGTACACCGACACTTGTGTAAAATTATTTGAACTAGCTTATAGAGCTAGTTCAACTCTAGTGTAAAATTCTTTGTACTAGGCTATAGAGTTAGTTCAACTCTAGTGTAAAATTATTTGAACTAGCTTATAGAGCTAGTTCAATTCTAGTGTAAAATTATTTATACTAGGCTATAGAGCTAGTTCAACTTTAGTGTAAAATTATTTGAACTAGGCTATAGACCTAGTTCAACTCTAGTGTAAAATTATTTGTACTAGGCTATAGAGCTGGTTCAACTCTAGCGTAGAATTTTTTGAACTAGCTTATAGAGCTAGTTCAACTCTAGTGTAAAACTATTTGAACTAGCTTATATAGCTAGTTCAACTCTAGTGTAAAATTATTTGTACTAGGCTATAGAGCTAGTTCAACTCTAGTGTAAAATTATTTCAACTAGATTATAGAGCTAGTTCAACTCTAGTGTAAAATTATTTGTACTAGGCTATAGAGCTAGTTCAACTCTACTGTAAAATTATTTGAACTAGCTTACATAGCTAGTTCAACTCTAGTGTAAAATTATTTGTACTAGGCTATAGAGCTAGTTCAACTCTAGTGTGAAATTATTTGAACTAGCTTATAGAGCTAGTTCAACTCTAGTGTAAAATTATTTGTACAAGCTTATAGAGCTAGTTCAACTCTAGCGTCAAATTATCTTTACCAGGCTATATATAGAGCTAGTTCAACTCTAGTGTAAAATTATTTGAACTAGCTTATAGAGCTAGTTCAACTCTAGTGTAAAATTATTTGTACTAGGCTATAGAGCTAGTTCAACTCTAGTGTAAAATTATTTTAACAAGCTTATAGAGCTAGTTCAACTCTTGTGTAAAATTATTTGAACTAGCTTATAGAGCTAGTTCAACTCTACTGTAAAATTCTTTATACTAGGCTATAGAGTTAGTTCAACTCTAGTGTAAAATTATTTGAACTAGCTTATAGAGCTAGTTCAACTGTAGTGTAAAATTATTTGAACTAGCTTATAGAGCTAGTTCAACTCTAGTGTAAAATTATTTGAACTAGGCTATAGAGCTAGTTCAATTCTAGTGTAAAATTATTTATACTAGGCTATAGAGCTAGTTCAACTCTAGTGTAATATTATTTGAACTAGGCTATAGACCTAGTTCAACTCTAGTGTAAAATTATTTGTACTAGGCTATAGAGCTGGTTCAACTCTAGCATAGAATTTTTTGAACTAGCTTTTAGAGCTAGTTCAACTCTAGTGTAAAACTATTTGAACTAGCTTATATAGCTAGTTTAACTCTAGTGTAAAATTATTTGTACTAGGCTATAGAGCTAGTTCAACTCTAATGTAAAATTATTTGAACTAGCTTATAGAGCTAGTTCAACTCTAGTGTAAAATTATTTGTACTAGGCTATAGAGCTAGTTCAACTCTACTGTAAAATTATTTGAACTAGCTTACATAGCTAGTTCAACTCTAGTGTAAAATTATTTGTACTAGGTTATAGAGCTAGTTCAACTCTAGTGTGAAATTATTTGAACTAGTTTATAGAGCTAGTTCAACTCTAGTGTAAAATTATTTGTACAAGCTTATAGAGCTAGTTCAACTCTAGCGTCAAATTATCTATACCAGGCTATATATAGAGCTAGTTCAACTCTAGTGTAAAATTATTTGAACTAGCTTATAGAGCTAGTTCAACTCTAGTGTAAAATTATTTGTACTAGGCTATAGAGCTAGTTCAACTCTAGTGTTAAATTATTTGAACTAGCTTATAGAGCTAGTTCAACTATAGTGTAAAATTATTTAAACTATCTTATAGAGCTAGTTCAACTCTAGTGTAAAATTATTTGAACTAGGCTATAGAGCTAGTTCAACTCTAGTGTAAAATTATTTGTACTAGGCTATAGAGCTAGTTCAACTCTAGCGTAGAATTATTTGAACTAACTTATAGAGCTATTTCAACTCTAGTGTAAAACTATTTGAACTAGATTATATAGCTAATTCAACTCTAGTGTAAAATTATTTGTACCAGGCTATAGAGCTAGTTGAACTCTAGTGTAAAATTATTTGAACTAGCTTATGGAGCTAGCTCAGATCTAGTGTAAAATTATTTGAACTAGCTTATAGAGCTAGTTCAACTCTAGTGTAAAATTATTTGAAGTAGGCTATAGACCTAGTTCAACTCTAGTGTAAAATTATTTGCATGTTTGTCTGTTCTCAGTTGTTTTGTGATATGAATGATGTCATACTATGCTTACTGTATTATAAACTTCATCTCTTTATCATTAGCCCTCAATACAGTGTGAAGAAATAGACAATACATTAGCGATGGTACATGGTCATGTGTTTGGAACCTGGTTTTATTATGTACTTTGCAAGAAAATACAACTATTATTTTACATGGGTTCACCAGAATAAGTTCTGTATGTAGACAAAAGCTATTTTGTTTGGTTTTGCTGCCTCCTTAATATCTTCTGTTCTGGTACTACTAATGTAAAACCACGACTTTTCAGCGAGCTATGGAAAAAATGGTGTAACCGCCACCTTCTGAAGGTGGAGAGGCAACTATAACCGCAATGTCAACTCTTGCTGCAGTGGGTCAGTACATGTCCACTAACAGTGCCAAAAGCACGTTCCTATGTAATACTGGCTTGGTTGTTAAGGCAATCTCATCCAAACTGCCTCATGATCGAGATATGCAAGCACAAAACAATGTTGTATATGCGCTCCACACACAAGTCCATTCCCTAACAAAGAGCCTTTGTGAAACAAGGAGAGACATTGTTCGATGTTGTCAAGATATGCATGGTTTTGAAACCAGACTATCAGACATTTTCTGTGTTGTTCAGGAGCCTAGGAGAACTGAAGGCGAAGGTTATGGTGCTCCATCGGACAATACAGCATGAAAATGTAACAGTCAGGTCAAATGAACTCAACTTCTGAACTTCTAGTGGTGCATTTATCTGCTAGACTGTTAACTTTTATGCCAACCTTCCTTTTGTTTTATAGTTGTAATTTATTTTGGTGGATACAAAATTTGTTCTTAACGTGCAGCCACCGGCTGAAGAAAACAGCAAGCCATTTTTGTATAGTGTAGGGTGTTCCCTATATTTGCACTGGTGGCAAACTTTGATGCCCACTGGCTGTAGTTAACATGGGCCTCCTACAGGCCGTAGAAACAATGGGCCTTCTAAGGTTCATAGAAACAATCGGCCTTCTACGTGGCGTAGAAACAATGGGCCTTATACGGGCCGTAGACACAATGGGCCTTCTATGGGTCGTATCAGCAATGGGCCTTCTACGGGCTTATGATCGGTTGGCCAAACATGGGCCAATAACAGACCACATTATGGTTGTAAATGGGCTAGAGTTGAAATCGTCCGTTAATGGGTCAACCATAACGGGTCATTGTTAATCGGCAGTATTTTGATGATGCTATGAAAACGGCCCAACGTATTAACGGGCCACAAACGGGCCGACTATAACCACGGGCTGAATTTGGCCCACAAGAAGAAAATGACAGTAACGAGCCATAAGTAAACGAATGTGGAAATGAGCCCAAGAATAAATGGGCCCCGAGAAGGCCGAAAGATAACATGGGCTGGAAACGGCCCAACGGAATAATGGGTCGTTAATGGGTATAAAGTGATACACTGTTCATTACGGACCAGCTTCACCACGTGCCCTTAATGGGTATAAAGTGATACACTGTTCATTATGGGCCAGTTTTACCACGGGCCGTTAATGGGCCGAGAGTAATAAGGGCCTCATATGGGCTGAAAGACGTCATGGGCCATACATGGGCCGGAAGTTAAAACGGGCTGGAATCATATTGGACGGCCTAGATGACGCTACTGGGCCTAATTCAGATAGGCCGTAAACGGGCCCTTGGTTAGTGGGCTATAAATGGGCTATATGCGAACATGTCGTTAATAGGCTTGCCGTGGGCCGGCCCACCACCTTTTGACCAAGTCAAATGGGCCGGCCTTTTCACAGGAATGGGCCTTTGTTGGGCCGTGCCATGTGTCGATGTATCATAGGTGCTTTGGGACCAATGAGTGGATGACATCTGTCCCAACGGTGAGCTGGCACGTGTTTCCTCCAGCCAATGATGATTTTACACGTGGAAAATCCCTATTGGTCGGGCTGTTAACGGGTTATCGGATCCAAAACCATAACCGATAGCTAAACGACGTTCCGTTACGGTGGATGCCATGTGTCGGTCACCCTTGACGAAAGCACTTCTGTGACGCGCGATTTATCGTCATGGAAGTGGACATTTCCGTGATGATAATTTTGTTAATGTCATGGAACACTTCTACGACAGCACATGTATGACTATCTTGATTTTGTCATAAATTTGTCATGGATGTACATGCATGACAGAAAACGTGACCTACTGTGACAAACACGTATCATCATGGAAGTGTATATTTTTTGTAGTGTTCTATGCTTGATACTACTGTGCCATTAGGTGAATTTCTTGATGAACAACTTGCTAGGGTTAGAGATAATGAAATTATTGAAACTGATAATATCGATGAAAGTGATGATGAAGATTCTCCCCCTAGATATGAATTGCCTGATGTACCTGAGGGTTATGTTATGGATGAAGAAACTGCTAGAGACTTTATTGCTTGCAATGATAGATATGGTCTTAAGAAATTATTAGCCAAGCTTAAAGAAAAATCTTTGAATGCTAGAATGAAATATGACCCTGCTTTTGCTACTTCACCTATCTGTATTTCCGATAAGGATTATGACTTCTCTATAGATCCTAAGATAATTACTTTAGTTGAATCTGATCCTTTTTATGGCTATGAATCTGAAACTGGTGTGGCACATCTTACTAAATTAAATGATATAGACACCCTATTCACTAATGATGAGAAAACTCGTTACTACTATATCCTTAAATTATTTCCATTCTCATTAAAGGGTGATGCTAAAACATGGTTTAATTCTCTTGATCCTGGTTGTGTGTGTAGTCCCCAGGATATGATTTATTACTTCTCTGCTAAATATTTCCCCGCTCATAAGAAACAAGCTGCCTTAAGGGAAATATATAATTTTGTGCAAATTGAAGAAAAGAGTCTCCCACAAGCTTGGGGGAGGCTTTGCCAATTACTTAATGCTTTGCCTGATCATCCTCTCAAGAAAAATGAAATACTTGATATCTTTTATAATGGACTAACCGATGCTTCCAGACACCACCTCGATAGTTGTGTCGGTTGTGTTTTCAGGGAAAGAACAGTTGATCAAGCTGAATTGCTATTGAATAATATGTTGACTAATGAAAATAATTGGACACTTCCTGAACCAACTCCTAAGCCAACTCCGAAGAAAAGGGGTGTTCTATTTCTCAGCCCTGAAGATACGCAAGAGGCAAAGAAATCTATGAAAGAGAAAGTTATTAAAGCTGAAGATGTTAAGAATTTACCACCTATTGAAGAAATACATGGTCTTGATAACCCGACACGGGTAGTAAAGGTAAATTCTCTCTATAGATTTGATGAAGGTGATATTCCTCGTTATAAGTCTGCTAGCCAATGCTTAGATGAGTTTGATAATTTTATTGTTAAACAAGAAAACTTCAATGCTTATGTTGGTAGACATTTGAAATGAAATGCTTATATGATTGAACACTTGAGTGATTATATGTCTAGAGTTGAAGGTAAACTTAAACTCATTAGTAAACATGCTTCTATGGTTACCACTCAAGTAGAACAAGTGCTTAAATCTCAAAATGATTTGCTCAATGAATTAAATAATAAGAAAAATGATAATGTTGTTAGAGTTATGACTAAAGGGGGTAAAATTGACTCAGGAACCTTTGTATCCTGAAGGCCACCCCAAGAGAATTGAGCAAGATTCTCAGAGAACTAATGTTGATGCACCTAGTCCTTCTAAGAGGAAGAAAAAGAAAAATGATAGGACTTTGCATGCTTCTAGTGAACCTGTTGTTGACACACCTGAGAATCCCAATGATATTTCTATTTCTGATGCTGAAACACAATGTGGTAATGAACATGAACCTAGTGATAATGTTAATTATGATGTTCATGTTGATGCTCAACCTAGCAATAACAATGATGTAGAGATTGAACCTGTTGTTGATCTTGATAACCCACAATCAAAGAATCAACGTTATGATAAGAGAGACTTTGTTGCTAGGAAGCACGGTAAAGAAAGAGAACCATGATTTTTAGAAACCCATGCCTTTTTGTCCTAAACCATCCAAGAAAAAGGATGGTGAGGATTTTGAGCGCTTTGCTGAAATGATTAGACCTATCTTTTGTGTATGCGTTTGACTGATATGATTAAACCGAATCCTTATGCTAAGTATATGAAAGATATTGTTACAAATAAAAGAAAGATACCGGAAGATGAAATTTCCACCATGCTTGCTAATTATACTTTTAAAGGTGGAATACCTAAGAAACTAGGAGATCCAGGATTACCAACTATACCATGCTCCATTAAAAGAAACTATGTTAAAACTGCTTTATGTGATCTTGGAGCCAGTGTTAGTGCTATGCCTCTCTCTCTATATCGTAGACTTGATTTGGATAAGTTGACACCAACTGAAATACCTTTGCAAATGGCTGATAAATCAACTGCTATACATGTCGGTGTTTGTGAGGATGTGCCTGTTGTGGTTGCAAATGTTACTATTTGAACAGACTTTGTTATTCTTGATATTCCCGAGGACGATAGTATGTCGATTATCCTTGGTAGACCCTTTTTGAATACTGCAGGGGTTGTTATTGATTGCAACAAAGGCAATGTCACTTTTCATGTTAATGGTAATGAGCACACGGTACACTTTCCGAGGAAACAACCTCAAGTCCATAGTATCAATTCTATTGGAAAAATTCCAACGATTACTATTGGAGGTTCTCAATTTCCTCTTCCTACTGTCAAGAAGAAATATGATATTCCTATTGTTGGGGAGGTGCATATCCCCGTTCAGGTAACCTAGTGCTATTCGAAAATTCTCCGGTTTCATGCGATTCGGAATGAGTTTGTTAACAAGACTTGATCAACCTTGTTAGTGGATTCCTTTTGATGAGCATGAGATGGATGAAGTTAGAAAGCACAACCTTCTGTATCCTCCTTTTACTTTCTGTTATTTAGATTAAATAAAACAAAATAGTATTTTCTCTCTGTTTTCTGAATTATCCTTGCAAAAAAATACCTCGAACATAAAAGTTCTCCAAATGTCCCGAAAATGAAATATGATTTTTTTCTAGAATATTTATGAATTATTGGCACTGAGAACACACCTGGGGGGCCAAACCACCTGACCACGAGGGTCCAGGGCGTGCCCACCCCCTTGGGGCGTGTCCCCTGCCTCATGGGCCCCATGTGGCCCTCCTCCACTTATTCCAGCACCCACACACTTCATCTTCCTCCAGAAAAGATCACCACCTAGCTCAAACCCGTGTTCTAGCTCGTTTTGCTGCGATTTTCGATCTCCTTGCTCAAAGCTCCACTCACAAAATTGCTTTGGGGGATTGTTCTTCGGTATGTGACTCCTCCAATGGTCCAATTAGTTTTTGTTCTAGTGCTTTATTTATTGCAATTTTTTGCTATTTAGGTGACCCTGTTCTTGAGCTTGCATGTCAAATTTATCTTGTCCCAAGTAGTTTTAATGCATGATATAGTCTCTAGGCACTTGTGGGAGTAGTTGTTATCAATCTTGTTGAGTTTGGTTCACTTTTATTTTGATTCACTAAAAAATTCAGAAATTTTTCAGAGGAAGAAATATGTTTAGGAAAATGTACCGAGGTGGTTCCTCAAAGAAGCAAGGACCCAGGCCTGTGATACGTGAGCCGGACAATGAACTACCAAGAGAAGCTCACGTGCGGCCTTGTGAATGGCCGTCAGAAGATTTTATGGTCCAAGAAGGAATTAAGGAGGAATTTGACGCATATGTGCGTAATGCCGATCTTGAGGGCTTCATGTCAGATAAGTGCCCCCAATATTACCACCTAACTGATTACTTTGTGAGGAGGTTTAAATTTACATCATCACGCAATTCTCAGACTGTCCTATTTGATCTTTTTAATAAATCTTATACCATGGACCTAGAAGATTTTAATACTACTTGTAAACTCCCACAGTGGGGTAATGTTAGTGAACCTCGCACATCTGAATTTAAAGAATTTCTTGCTAGTATCACTGTGGGGGAATCTAGAGAAATAACACAAGCTACCATAGGGAGCATTCATTTTCCTTATATACATTATTTTGCTCTCTTTATGGGTAGATGCATTAACTGTAAGGATGAGGCATGTCACATGTGTGTTCCCGATCTTAGAGTTCTCAGGAGTGTTGTATTAGGAGATAAAGAATACAACTTGGGGGATATTGTTGCATGAAGGTTGCATCATAACAGTATTAGTGGAGATTTGTTTGGTGGAATTTATGCAACCTGTGTAGCTAATTATCTTGAGCTACCCATACATGAAAATGATGTGGAATTGCCTCATGTCTATTTAGATTAATGCTATGGATCGTCATCAGTTTGTTGAGAGGAATGAACAGTTCCTCCAATACCGATTAATCTTCGACAGACGCCACACTGTCCATGTTGCTCTCCCTGCTCCTGCTTTCTTTGATTTTCAGGCAAAAGGGAGATATGTTATAACCAGGGAGGAGGCGAACGAGTATGAGAGGAGGACGGAGGCAGCCCGCCTCCAAGCTGCAGCTCATCAGGCAATAGTTGTTGGATCTCAGTACGACCCCAGCTACAACTTTGGATATCCGCCAGGCCAGCCGTGGCCATAGACCAACTTAGGCCAAAAGTCTAAGCTTGGGGGAGTACGTATTCCTCATTGACATTACATTCATGTTCACACACTCATTCCAGTTGTCGGTGCTCATACTTTGTCATTGTACTACCCATGCTAGTTTATTTTCCTTTTTCTCGCTTTCTTCTTATGTGTTTGAAAAACCTTAAGAAAAATCAAAAAAATTAGTTGTAGCTTTTAGCTAGTTTACATTCCATGCCTGTAGTAGTAATAATTAAAAAGAAAACCCAAAAAGATTGCTCGTTCTTCTTTTGCTTGTTGGGAGCTTTCCCATTTAAATAGTTTTATTTTATTTCCTTTCTTTGGGGGTCGAGAGGAGAAGACCATGTTGAAAATGTTGACTGGGTCTCATATGCATTATTGTTGATTTAACTAAGAGCCCATATTACCTTGTCTTCTCCCTTGTATTAAATGCTCGCAGATTCTAGCTTGGTCCAATGCACGTGCACTATTATTATTATCCACACCGTTCGGTCGTGCAAGTGAAAGGCAATAATGACGATATATGATGGACTGGTTGAGATGAGAGAAGCTGGTATGAACTCGACCTATCTTGTTTTTGTAAATATGATTAGTTCATCATTCCTGATTCATCCTATTATGAGTGAAACATGTTTGCAATGAAAATTAGAGATTATAGTTGCTTATGCCATGCTTAATTAGCTAGTTTATAATGGTTCACCTTGCGTGCCAACATGCTATTAAAATGGTTGTGATGTGGTATGATAGGGTGGTATCCTCCTTTGAACGATTCGAGTGGCTCGACTTGGCACATGTTCACGCATGTAGTTGAAACAAAATCAACATAGCCTCCACGATATTTATGTTCATGGTGGATTATATCCTACTCATGCTTGCACTCAATATTTATTAATTTTAATACATGTTCATGGCTGTTGTCGCTCTCTAGTTGGTTGCTTCCCAGTCTTTTTCTAGCCTTCACTGGTACTAAGCAGGAATACTGCTTGTGCATCCACTTCCATAAACCCCAAAGTTATTCCATATGAGTCCACTATACCTTCCTATATGCGGTATCTACCTGCCGTTCCAAGTAATTTGTATGTGCCAACCTCTAAACCTTCAAATGAAATTATGTTTTGTATGCTCGAATAGCTCATGTATCAACTAGGGCTTTCTGTATCTTCCATGCTAGGCGGGTTATTCTCAAGAGGAGTGGACTTCGCTCCTTACTCACGAGAAAATGGCTGGTCACCAGGATGCCTAGTTCCATGCTCAAACCGAATCAAAATAATTGCAAACAAAACTCCCCCAGGACTATTGTTAGTTGGAGGCACCCGTTGTTTCGGGCCAACCATGGACTGATGCTTGTTGGTGGTGGGGGAGTATAAACTTTACCATTCTGTTTGGGAACCGCCTATAATGTGTGTAGCATGGAAGATATCGAGATCTCTCGACTGTTATGTTGACAATGAAAGTATGACGCTCAAAATATTATTTATCTCTATTTCAAAATCAAGCTCTGGCACCTCTACAAATCCCTGCTTCCCTGCGCGAAGGGCCTATCTATTTACTTTTATGTTGAGTCATCATCCTCTTGTTAAAAAGCACCAGCTGGAGAGCATCGATGTCATTTGCATGCATAACTGACTATGACTAGATCTCTTTTACCATGAATTACAATGTTTAGTCAGTCATTGATCTTCAGGGGTGCTCTGCATTTATGTTTTGCGGTCTCAGAAAGGGCTAGCGAGATACCATCTTTTTATATCATATTATGATTGTTTTGAGAAAGTGTTGTCATCCGAGATTTATTATTATTGCTCGCTAGTTGATTATGCCATTGATAAGAGTAAATATGAGACCTAAGTGTTATTGTCAATATAGTTAGTTCATAATCTTTGCTCAAAACTTGAATGCTGGCTTTACTTATTTACAACAACAAGAGCAAACAGAGTTTGTAAAAGTTTTTCTTTATCACTTTCAGTTTATCACCTGAATTGCTTGAGGACAAGCAAAGGTTTAAGCTTGAGGGAGTTGATACGTCTCCATCGTATCTACTTCTCCAAACACTTTTGCCCTTGTTTTGGACTCTAACTTGCATGATTTGAATGGAACTAACCCGGAATGACGTTGTTTTCAGCAGAATTGCCATGGTGTTATTTTTGTGCAGAAATAAAAGTTCTCGGAATGACCTGAAACTTCATGGAGAATATTTTTGGAATAAATAAAAAATACTGGCGAAAGAATCAAGACCAGGGGGCCTACACCCTGTCCACGAGGGTGGGGGCGCGCCTACTGCTACCTCTTGAGCACTGCGTTGGTTTTCCCTTGAAGAGGAAAGGGTGATGCAGTAAAGCAGTGTAAGTATTTTCCTCAGTTTATGAGAACCAAGGTATCAATCCAGTAGGAGACCACGCACGAGTCCCTCACACCTACACAAACAAATAAATCCTCGCAAGCAACGCGATAAGGGGTTGTCAATCCCTTCACGGTCATTTACGAGAGTGATATCTGATAGATATGATAAGATAATATTTTTGGTATTTTTATGATAAATATGCAAAGTAAAATAAAAGGGAATAAAAATAGCTAAGTGTTGGAACATTAATATGATGGAAAATAGACCCGGGGGCCATAGGTTTCACTAGTGGCTTCTCTCGAGGGCATAAGTATTACTGTGGGTGAACAAATTACTGTTGAGCAATTGATAGAATTGAGCATAGTTATGAGAATATATAGGTATGATCATGTATATAGGCATCACATCCGAGACAAGTAGACCGACTCCTGCCTGCATCTACTACTATTACTCCACACGTCGACCGCTATCCAGCATGCATCTAGAGTATTAAGTTCATAAGAACAGAGTACCGTTTTAAGTAAGATGACATGATGTAGAGGGATAAACTTGTAACACCCCCAGTGTCATGCTACAGTAACCCTCTGTGATTAAGTTAATCACTTTGCTAAGCAATGCTTGATCACCTTTAATTCAAATATCATTTGAAATCCCACTTCCCAATCAAATTCAATTTGCAAGTGAAATATGAAGTTGCACAAAAGTTGTTGCAAAATAGTTCATCATTTAGCCAAAATTCCATAACAAATGATTGTTAAGGAAAACAACATCACCTCCAAGCCAAGATGGACTATAGCAATTTAAACAATGTCGTTTCAGCATTTAAAATGTTATTTTAATTGTGAAAAGTCCAAATGGATTTAGTTGCCCCTCAAACTTTAATTGCCAGTACCAATCAATACAAAGAATTTAAGTGGCCTAGTCCCACAAATTTTCAAAGTAGTTTGGTAGCCCAAACTTTTCCCTTTGTCTCTGTATTAAATAAAAAAGAAACCTAAAATGAGAAAAGGCGAAAAGAAGCAAAGATCCCTTGGCCCAAAAGGCCGAGGCGGCCCAACTGGACTGACCGGCCCAACCCTCCCCGGGTCGTCTCCCTCTCCCCTGTACGACCGACCGGGAAGGGGACTCCTGCTCGTCCCCGCCAGACCCGGTGCCGCGCCCCGTACGCCACCGACGGGAGGATAAGGCCGCCCCCCTGTCGCCTCGGTTCCCCCCTGGCCTCACTCCCGCTCTCATCCACTTCTCCCCTCTCCCAGGCGTTCCCCTCTCTAGTTCAGCCCCACTCCCGAACGCCTCCGTCGACACTATTGCCGTCGACCTCGCGGCCATCGTCGCCCCCACGCCGAGCTGGGAGGTCCCGCGGAACCGTTGTCGTCTGCTTCGTCTTCCTCGCCCACAAGCTCAAGCCCGGAGCCACCGCATCGTGCGGATCGAGCTTCATCTTGCTCGATCGCCGCCGGCGTTCTTCTTCAAATTCGTCCAATCCTGCGCTCCTAAGCTCCCACCGGGCATACTTGTGCCTCCACGGTGAGCTCCTCCTCCGAATCCCCCTCGTCCCGCTCTCGATCCGTCGCCTTAGACCCGTGCTCGCCCGAGGCTGCCATGGCCGGAGTTCCGCATCCGCGCGCGCACAGCCTCTCCTGGCCTGCTCGCGTTGCTCCTCCTGCCGCTGCCCGTCGCGCGCGACCACGCACGCGCTCGTCCACCCACACACGCCCGCGCTCGCACCGTGCCTGCCACCGCTCGCCCGCTGCCACTCCCCTTCCTTGCTTCGCCGCGCTCGTTGCGAGCTCTTAGCCGCCCCGGCCGCGCCCGCCTGCGCGTGTTGCGTCGCCACGCACGCTAGGGCCGTGCCCCGCGCGCAGCTGCTGCGCTACTGTCGCGCTGCTCGTCTGCGGCGTTGCTGCTGCTCTCTTATGTTGCTGCTCTTGCTGCCGCGCTGGTGCCATTGCTAGTTACTGCAAGCTGGTGCCGCTGCTTTCTTCTGCTGCTAGGAGCCGCGCCGCTCTGCTCGCTACTAGTGCCGCTGTGTACTGCTGCCGATACGTGCTGCTGCTTGCCCTTACCGCTGATTGCTACTAGGTGCTGCTGCTCACTTGCTTCTTCTACTACCGCACCTGGCCATGGCCGCCAAGGCCCTGTATATGGCTATGTGTGTGGCCTGCTGGGCTATGTCCAGTGATGGCCGGCCCTTGTTTAATTAGGTTATGTGTAGCTTAGTATTAGTTTAGTGCTAATTTAGCCTATTAGCAAATGACATGTGGGTCCTATCTAATTGGTTTAGATAAACCCTTTTGGAAATTATTAAGATAGTGACATGTGGGCCATCACCTCCCCTTTTGACTAGTCAATTTGACTGGGTCAATTCGGATTAAAAGAAAATGCAAAAATTCAGAAAATGGTTAGACTTTAGAAAATCATATAAAATAATCCGTATCTCGGATGAAAATGTTTTCTACATGAAAGTTGCTCAGATCGACGAGACGAATCCGGATACGCTCTCCGCTCACCTGTCACATGCCTCTAGCATAGCGAACATGCAACCTTCCCCCTTCGGTTCGTCTGTCCGAAAATGCCAACTTCAGGGAAACATTCCCGGATGTTCTCCGCCCATGCCGCTGTCGTGTAGTGCCGCGTTAGAACACGTCTAGCTCTGTCTGTTGTCCTGATATGCTCTTGTTTGCTCTGTATTTATTGTTTTCCCCCTCTTCTCTCCGGTAGACCCCGAGACCGATGCTGCCCCTGTGATCGACTACGTCGACGACGACCCCTCCTTGCCAGAGCAACCAGGCAAGCCCCCCCTTTGATCATCCTGATATCGCCCATTCCATTCTCTCATGCTTGCATTAGATTTTGCTACTGTTATTGTTTGCTCCTATTCTGATGCATAGCCTGCTTTTGTATCTGCTGTTGTACCTTACTTGCTTATCCTAAACTGCTTACTATAGGTTGTTTAGTGATCCATCAGTGACCCCATGTTGGCCTTGTTGCCCCTGCTTCATCATCGAAGACCCGATCAATGGGATCGAAGACCAAGCCCCGGCATCGCACATCACTCTCCCCTTAGTTGCTCGACACTACTAGGTTACTATCGAGTGCCGAGGGTGAGACCTCTTCAGCACTTCTGATGTTAACCCCGTAGAGTAGCTATTCGGTCGTGGTCATCGAGGGTGATTTCCTCCTTAACCACTTCTGATACGACTCTGTCGTGCAACCCCTCAAGTGTGAACCTCGGGGGTGATTCCTCTTACGTTCACCTTGATGATTACATCGAGTGGAATTCACCGGCTGTGATTCCTCGGATTTCCCCCTTGATGTTTGAACACAAAGTTGCTATGTTTACTATGACTTTACACTGAACCATGTTACTAAAGACGGGTCGGCACTGAGGGGTATCTGCGCGAGCTTAACTGCGAGTGATGTGGAGATGGGTTGACCTGGAGGGTGCCCGCGAGATAATTACGAGGCGTGGCCGGGCATTCCTAGCCCTTGCCACAAGTCCTCGAGACGGGGTAACGGGGTCACCTCTTTCGTGAGTCTCTGCTTGTTACCGCGCGTTCCTAATCCACTACGATTTGGATTTTTGATCCGAGGGGCCTCTGGCCTGATAGCACTAACCATCATGTGGGCATAGTATGGGCGTTCTGCGTCGTATACATCAGTCGAAGCTTAATAGACGTTAGCGACTGAGCGGCGCGCGCCGGGTTGGACTGCGTAAGAGCCTACCTTGTTGAAGGAGGTAGCTAGGTCTGCTCACCGGCCGCGTACGCAACGTGCAGGAGTTCCCGGGGAGATGGCCCATGACCCCTGGGGGCATAGGTTTAGTCCGGCATGCTGAACTCTCTATTAAGCCTAGGTCGGGTTGCGGCGTATTGTTTGGCCGAGGCCGGGCATGACCCAGGAAAGTGTGTCCGGCCGGAGTTAATCGAGCGTGGTGGGTAAGTTGGTGCACCCCTGCAGGGAAGAAAACATCTACCGATAGCCTGTCCTGGTAACGGACACTTGGAGATACTTGAGATGAGACATGGATATGAGAAATGGATTGTGATGATAACTGGATAGTATGGCTCTAGGATTGCTTTCTCGCAAGGAGTCGAGAAAGGATCTCTGGCCGAGGTTGATAACACTACTGCTACTTTACTTATGCTACTCTACTCCCTCATGTTGCTGCAAGGTGGTGATTTCCAGAAGATGCTAGTCTTCGATAGGACTAGGCCTTCTCTCTATTCTGGCATTTCTGCAGCCCAGTCCACATATACAGCCTTCCTTTGATAATGTTGCATATGTAGTGTAGTTCCTTGCTTGCGAGTACTTTGGATGAGTACTCACGGTTGCTTTGCTCCCCCTTTTCCCCCTTTCTTCTTCTTTCCGGTTGATGCAACCAGATGTCGGAGCCCAGGAGCCAGATGCCACCGCCGATGCTTACTACTACGTGGAGGTCGACGACGACTAGGAGTAGTTAGGAGAGTCCCAGGCAGGAGGCCTTGCCTTTTCGATCGAAGTTGCTTTTGTGCTAGCCTTCTTAAGGAAAACTTGTCTAACTCATGTCTGTACTCAGATATTGTTGCTTCCGTTGACTCTTGTGTATTCGAGCGTATGTATTCGAGCCCTCGAGGCCCCTGGCTTGTAATATAAAACTTGTATTATTTTAATTTGTGTATAGAGTTGTGTTGTGATATCTTCCCGTGAGTCCTTGATCTTGATCATACACATTTGTGTGTATGATTATTGTACGATTGAATCGAGGGCGTCACAAAACTCATGCAATATGATATAAACCCCATCTTGTTATCCTCGATGGCAACAATACAATATGTGCCTTGCTGCCCCTACTGTCACTGGGAAAGGACACTGCAAGATTTAACCCAAACCTAAGCACTTCTCCCATTGCAAGAAAGATCAATCTAGTAGGCCAAACCAAACAGATAATTCAAAGAGACTTGCAAAGATAACCAATCATACATAAAAGAATTCAGAGGAGATTCAAATATTGTTCATAGATAAACTTGATCATAAACCCACAATTCATCGGTCTCAACAAACACACCGCAAAATAAGATTACATCGAATAGATCTCCACAAGAGAGGGGGAGAACATTGTATTGAGATCCGAAAAGAGAGAAGAAGCCATCTAGCTAATAACTATGGACCCGAAGGTCTGAGATAAACTACTCACACATCATCGGAGAGGCTATGGTGTTGACGTAGAAGCCCTCCGTGATCGATGCCCCCTCCGGCGGAGCTTCGAAAAAGGCCCCAAGATGGGATGTCATGGGTACAGAAGGTTGCGGCGGTGGAATTAGGTTTTTGGCTCCGTCTCTGGTAGTTTGGGGGTACGTAGGTATATATAGGAGGAAGAAGTACGTCGGTGGAGCAACATGGGGCCCACAAGGATGGAGGGCGTGCCTGGGGGGTAGGCGCGCCCCCCTACCTCATGCCCTCCTGGTTGATGTCTTGACGTAGGGTCCAAGTCCTCTGGATCATGTTCATTCCGAAAATCACGTTCCCGAAGGTTTCATTCCGTTTGGACTTCGTTTGATATTCTTTTTCTGCGGAACTCTGAAATAGGAAAAAACAACAATTCTGGGTTGGGCCTCCGGTTAATAGGTTAGTCCCAAAAATAATATAGAAGTGTATAATAAAGCCCATTAATGTCCAAAACAGAATATAATATAGCATGGAACAATAAAAAATTATAGATATATTGGAGACGTGTCAAGCATCCCCAAGCTTAATTCCTGCTCGTCCTCGAGTAGTAAATGATAAAAACAGATATTTTGATGTGGAATGCTACTTAGCATAATTTCAATATAATTCTTCTTATTGTGGCACGAATGTTCAGATTTGATATGATTCAAGATAAAATTTTAATGTTGACATAAAAACAATAATACTTCAAGCATACTAACTAAGCAATTATGTCTTATCAAAATAACATAGCCAAAGCAAGTTATCCCTACAAAATCATATAATCTGGCTATGCTCCATCTTCCCCACACAAAATATTCATATCATGTACGACCCTGGTTTTAGCCAAGCAATTCATTCATACTTTTAACGCGCTTCAGCCTTTTCAACTCTTACGCAATACATGAGCGCAAGCCATGGACATAGCACTATGGTGGAATAAGGTATAATGGTAGGGGTTATGTGGGAAGACAAAAAAGGAGAAAGTCTCACATCAACGAGGCTAATCAACAAGCTATGGAGATGCCCATCAATTGATGTTAATGCGAGGAGTAGGGATTGCCAGGCAACGGATGCACTAGAGCTATAAGTGTATGAAATCTCAAAAAGAAACTAAGTGGGTGTGCATCCAACTTGCTTGATCACGAGGACCTCGGCCATTTGAGGAAGCCCGTCATTGGAATATACAAGCCAAGTTCAATAATGAAATTTCCCACTAGTATATGAAAGTGACAAAATGAGAGACTCTCTATTATGAAGATCATGGTGCTACTTTGAAGCACAAGTGTGGTAAAAGGATACTAACATTGTCCCATCTCTATTTTTCTCTCATTTTTTATTATTTTTTTATTTGGGCCTTTTCACTTTTTTCATGCCCTCTTTTTTATGTATATTTAGTCCGGAGTATCATCCCGACTTGTGGGGGAATCATAGTCTCCATCATCCTTTCCTCACTTGGGACAATGCTCTAATAATGATGATCATCACACTTTTATTTACTTACAACTCATAAATTTCAACTCAATACTTAGCACAAAATATGACTATATGAATGCCTCCGGCGATGTACCGGGATATGCAATTAATCAAGAGCGACATGTATGAAAGAATTATGAACGGCGGCTTTGCCACAAATACAATGTCAACTACATTATCATGCAAAGCAATATGACAATGATGGAGCATGTCATGATAAACGAAACGGTGGAAAGTTGCATGGAAATATATCTTGGAATGGCTATGGAAATGCCATGATAGGAAGGTATGGTGGATGTTTTGAGGAAGATATAAAGAGGTTTATGTGTGATAGAGCGTATCATATCACGGGGTTTGGATGCACCGGCGAAGTTTGCACCAACTCTAAAGGTGAGAAAGGGCAATGCACGGTACCGAAGAAGCTAGAAAATTGCAGAAAGGTAAGTGTGCGTATAATCCATGCACTCACATTAGTCATAAAGAACTCATATACGTACTGCAAAAATTTATTAGTCCTCGAAGCAAATTACTACTACGCATGCTCCTAGGGGAAGGGTTGGTAGGAGTTAACCATCGCGCGATCTCGACCGCCACACAAAGGAAGACAATCAATAAATACCTCATGCTCCGACTTTGTTACATAGCAGTTCACCATATGTGCATGCTACAGGAACCACAAACTCCAACACATGTATTTTTCAATTCCACAATTACTCAACTAGCACAACTATGATATTACCACCTTTATATCTCAAAATAATTATCAAGCATCAAATTTCCCATGATATTAATTAAAGCAAATTGCCATGCTATTTTAAGATCCTCAAAATAATATAAGTGAAGCATGAGAGATCAATACTTTCTATAAAACAAATCCACCACCATGCTCTAAAAGATATAAGTGAAGCACTAGAGCAAAACTATATATCTCAAAAGATATAAGTGAAGCACAAAGGGTATTCTAATAAATTCCGAATCAAGTGTGACTCTCTCAAAAGGTGTGTACAGCAAGGATGATTGTGGTAAACTAACAAATAAAGACTCAAATAATACAAGACGCTCCAAGCAAAACACATATCATGTGGCGAATAAAAATATAGCTCCGAGTAAAGTTACCGATGGAAGTAGACGAAAGAGGGGATGTCTTCCGGGGCATACCCAAGTGTCGGTGACAAAACCGGCGGATCTCGGGTAGGGGGTCCCGAACTGTGCGTCTAGGCGGATGGTAACAGGAGACAAGGGACACGAAGTTTTACCAGGTTCGAGCCCTCTTGATGGAGGTAAAACCCTACGTCCTGCTTGATTAATATTGATGATATGGGTAGTACAAGAGTAGATCTACCACGAGATCAAGGAGGATAAACCCTAGAAGCTAGCCTATGATATGATTGTTGTATGTTGGAGTTGTTGTCCTACAGACTAAACCCTCCGGTTTATATAGACACCGGATAGGGTTAGGGTTACACAAAGTCGGTTACAATGGTAGGAGATCTGAATATCTGCACCGCCAAGCTTGCCTTCCACGCCAAGGAAAGTCCCCTCCGGACACGGGACGAAGTCTTCAATCTTGTATCTTCATAGTCCAGGAGTCCGACTAAAGGTATAGTCCGGCCATCCGGACACCCCCTAATCCAGGACTCCCTCAGTAGCCCCTGAACCAGGCTTCAATGACGACGAGTCCGGCGCGCAGATTGTCTTTGGCATTGCAAGGCGGGTTCCTCCTCCAAGTTCTTCATAAAAGATTGTAAACACCAAGAATAGTGTCCGGCTTTGCAAAATAAGTTTCCACATATTGCCACAGAGAGAATAAAATTAACACAAATTTAATCTGCTGACGTATTCCGTAGCGTGACATCACATTGCGGCCAAGCCTTTATTCGAATCATTTTCACTTCTCCACCTCAGCGCGTTTTGCGAGGCGGTTTCCTTGGCACGTCTTGTCAAAGCAGAGATCGTGTCCCCCATTTACGGGATTCTCATCAATACGACGTGGGTAACCCAACCGCGCCATTTATCACGGCGCTTGGGAGGCAAGTGAGTTTTACTAGGCTGGTGGGGACGCATAGCCGCATCCACCCATATAAGGGGATAAGGATCCACCTTTTTACCTACGCCTTCTTCTCCTTTTCCTACCCATCTTCTGCGCACCCGAGCTCCAGCGCCCAAGCCCGCACTTCCCACCTCAACCTTCTCCAGCAATGTCCGCAGCGGGAGGCAAGTGGATGGTCTCCTCCGTCACGGAGGGCCATGTAAAAAAGCTGAGGAAGGCCGGATACTTGTCCAAAGACATCGCGCATCGGCTTCCTGAAAAGGGGCAGCTTCTCCCCACCCCAGAGCCCCATGAGAGGGTTGTATTCCTTCCTCACTTCCTCTGCGGACTGGGTTTTCCTCTCCACCCATTTGTCCGGGGGCTCATGTTCTACTATGGCCTGGATTTCCACGATCTGGCCCCGAACTTCATCCTCAACATCTCGGCGTTTATCGTCGTGTGCGAGGCTTTCCTCCGCATCCGCCCCCATTTCGGCCTTTGGCTCAAGACTTTCAACGTCAAGCCGAAGGTGGTGCGCGGCAGCCAAGCGGAGTGCGGAGGTGCCATGGCGGGCAAGATGGCCAACGTCCTATGGCTCGAGGGCTTCTTTGTGGAGACCTTGAAGGGGTGGCAATCAGGGTGGTTTTACATCACCGAGCCACGCGACCCGGAATGGATCGCAGCCCCTGAGTTCCGATCCGGACCCCCTACGCGGCTCACGTCCTGGAAAGAGACGGGCCTGTCTTGGGGTGACGAAGAAGAGGTGACCGGATTGCAGACATGCATCCAGTCCCTGGTGAACAAGCAGCTCAAGCTTGTCAATATAGTCCAGGTCATGCTCGTCCGCCGGATTCTCCCGTGTCAACAACGGGGTTTCAATCTGTGGGAGTTCGATCCGGCGCAGCACCGAACCTTGAACAGGCTCTTCGACACGACGTACGAAGACGCCTGGAAGGTGCTTTTCAAGGGCGCCGAGGCTCCCGCATCCGCATCCGAGGACCGCGGATTCAGCACGCAGTGCACAGCCAGCGCGGTGAGTTATCTGTACCTTTTACAGGATATTCGTTTCTCATAGTTTGACTCTATGCGGGATCTAAACTCCCTTACCTTTGACAGGAATGGTAGGTGAAGTCCGGACCAATTAACTGTCCGGCTCCTTTGCTCGAAGACCCAGCAGACGCTCGTTTATCGAAGCTGCTGGCTCCGGCGCCTTACGTGGTGCCGGAGAAGAAGGCCAAGAAGAAGAAGGCCACAAGGACTCGAAAGAGTTCCCGTCATGTGGTGGTGTCGGATTCGTCGTCCGACGAATCCGAGACGCACTCCTCCCGTGAAGACGAGGAGGAGGAAGAAGAGTCCTCTCCCCATCCAGCGGGGAGAGGAAAGAAGAGGAAGGCCACCCCAGCAGGGGAGGCCGAAGGGTCCAGGAAGAGGAAGACCCCTCCACCAGACTACTCCCCCGACGCCGACGAGGACAAAGAGGAGTGGCCGGAAAGGACCAAGCGTCCGGCGAAATCGTGAGTATTGGGATGCCAGAGTAACTCATAATATCCATGTTGTTGCACAGCTCTTCCCTAATGCCAAATGTAATTATGCAGGCCGCCCCGGGCCGGACTCGACGAGTCGTCGAGCGGCTCCCTGGATTCATCGAACGTGAACTCCGTTCCGCTCGCTGTCTCCCCCCGCACTGCGGACGACGCCGAAGTGGCGTCGCGACAAGCTCTGGGGCAAGAGGAGGTGGTCCTGGAGGGGCCGCGAGGCGACCTCCCGGACCCCAGGAGTAAAGAGGACAAGACCCCCCAGGGCTCCAAGTCCGGCTTTGAGCCGGACACCGCGCCGGAATCCTCAACAGTTCCGGGCCGCGGTGGGTGAACTCCTTCTAAGAGGAGCAAGCCTTCTGAGCCGGCGGCCTCCGTCCATCCGGAGGTGCCGGACAATTTGCTGGAGGTGCTTAACGGCGCCTCCATCGACGAGAAGCACCGTACTATTATGAGTACGGTGATCCAGAAGGTTCAGTCCGCCAAGAGCGGACTGACTGAAGCTTGCGCCAGCCTTCTAACAGGCTTCGAGGTAAGTAGAATATGTAAAAATATTACCGCATAGACAGTAGCCCCTGATGCTCTGTTTGGCGTTCGGAAAGAAAAGCCGAATAGAGGATCTATTAAAATTCGCAGGAGTCTAACAAAAAAGAGTCAATATGCGTATGCAGGCTTCGCAGCTAGCCACCGCCGCACTGACTGCGGAGGTGGGTGCCCTGAAGGAGGGCCTCGAGCGGACCGAGCAAAAGATCAGCCTTGCCAAGCGGCAGCTCAAGGAGAAAGAAGGTAAGAGATACCTTATAGAAAAATATATATACCAAAAAGATGCAACTGCAAAAATAACAGGATTATACTGCTTATTGTAGGGGCCACGACTGAGGTGGTGACCCTCAAGCAGGCGTTGTCCGAGGCCGAAAGGAGAGCGGCCACGAAGCGCACCGAGCGAGGGAAACTTGAGGCCCAGATTGGCGAGGTGCAGCAAGAGCTTCAAGCTCTCATGAAAAAACATGAGAGTTTGGAGCTTGACTCGAAGACGCGAGCATCCGAGCTCACGGCGACTCTTAAAACTACCGAGTCTGCCAAGGCCGAATCCCAGAAGGCCCTCCAAGAGTTGGAGGCGGTGAAAAAGATAGCGGCGGGTAAGGCATTCTTTATGCAAAGAAGACATATAAAAGTAAACTACTTGTTACTTACCCGAATCCGGAGTTCTCCAGGGGCATTCGCAGATCTTCCCTGCAGCGTATCCGATGCCGCCGCATACTACCGAGCTGAAGAAGGCAGCTCGACGGAGAAGGTGTTCTGGTCGAGCTCCACAAGGCGGCCGAACAGGCCCTGAAGGGCTTCATAGTTGGGCTGTGGCCTGGAGAGGCCCTGCCTGGGAGCTACTTCGGGCTGGTGCGGCGGCTGGTGGAGGCCTGTCCAAGGCTCGAGGTCATCAAGCGCTCTTTCTGCATCGAAGGTGCCTGTAGGGCCCTTGCCCGTGCAAAGGTGCACTGGGGTAAGCTGGACGGTGAGAAGCTTGTGAGGGACGGGCCGCCGCCGGGGAAGGAGCATCGCAAGCCAGAGAACTATTACAAGGATGTTCTTGCTGGTGCCCGCCTTATGGCGGATGAATGTACCAAGGATGTAATTTTTGAATGAACTCGCTCATGTTATCCTGTGCGCTGAAAACTTGTTCATATGCGCTAAGCAATGCTTATTGAATTTAAAATATTACTTTCTGTGTGGCCGTTTATCAAAAAATTGAGATATGGCCAGTCGTTGGCTTCTGCCCCCATGCCACTAGTGCTGGGGTGTTCGGGATAAACCTGAGCGCTCTTTTTCTCATGTTTGGGTCCTTCGAGGGAGGCGCTCAGCACAACGAACAAGGCAATCGGACTATAATGCTTGAACACTCTCACTTAGCCATAGAACTCTATAATTTTAAATTTCGGCGAAGCCCCTAGTATTCGGAAGACCGAGTTCAGGGCGCTATCCACGCCTTGGCCGGACTAAGCCGGTTCCTCGCTCTAAGCGGCATAAGCCTTTAAGGACTCGAAAAACCTCTCGAACAACGACCGGTCTCTCGCCTCATCATGACAGTCAGTTTTAGCTTTCTCTACTAAGGTGCTCAGCCCAACTCAATTGGGACACAATCGCAGTAGTTCTCCTTGTGCTACCTTAGCCGATATAGCGGAACGTAAGGCACCAAAACATAGGAGCCGGGCAAACCCAACTATTGACCCAAATCATGATTCGGAGCCGATGCATATAGTGCTATAAGTTCGGGGTGCCGCACTTGTGAAAGTGTTCAGACTTCTCACACCATATTAACGGGTACTGAAGCCCCTGGCGTATTTTGCCATACCACAATGTACGGGTGCAACATGTCATGAATAAACATATATATAAAAAGAGGATAGTGCAAAAAATAGACAAAAGCTATGCATTGTTTATAGAAAGGCTGCTATCGAAGCAGAACGATACAAATAGTGCGATAAGCAAAACAAATTGGACTATTTAACATGTCCTGGCCAGGGGCAGGCCGCGGAATTGTATTCAAAACAGGTATACTGCTCGTAAAAGAGACCACCTGGGAGTTCCATAATGCGGCATGGCTTGTCTGCTGTCCTGGATCTTGCATCGTTTGTGCGGCAGTTGAATTGCCGAACAGGTCGTCCGAAGTATGGAGTCCTGAAAGTAAGAGAAAATTAAAAAAGAATCCGGCAGCCCCTAGTACGGTTTAAGCCGTGTTTTGGGCGTGCCGTAATGGTGCCCCTCCCCTTGTGCCCATGGTATTTCGAGAGCGTAGTTATGTACGCGAAGCACCGGTTTTGCTATATCGTGAGGGCTAGGGTTGGGGCCGCATTGCTACGCTAGCTCGGAACGTGCCAGGCGGTCTTGTTGTAGGTTACTCCGGGCGCGCTTGACAGTGTCCGGCTTTTTAAGGGCCGGATTGGAGAACTGCCTAGCGAGGCTGCTTTGTACTTCTGCTGCGAGCGCTGCAGTGTGCTCCTCCGTTCGGAGGGAGCGTTCGGTGTTTCTGTTGACCGTGATTACTCCTCGAGGGCCTGGCATCTTGACCTTGAGGTATGCATAGTGCGGTACCGCATTGAACTTTGCGAATGCAGTTCGCCCGAGCAGTGCATGATAGCCACTGCAGAACGGGACTATGTCGAAGATTAACTCCTTGCTTCGGAAGTTATCCAGAGATCCGAAGACCACTTCAAGTGTGACTGAACCTGTACAATTGGCCTCTACACCTGGTATGACGCCTTTAAAGGTCATTTTGGTGGGCTTGATCCTCGAGGGATCTATGCCCATTTTCCGCACTGTATCCTGGTAAAGCAGGTTCAGGCTGCTGCAGCCGTCCATAAGGACTCTTGTGAGATGAAATCCGTCAATTATTGGGTCAAGACCCAATGCGGCGAACCCGCCATGACGGATGCTAGTGGGGTGGTCCCTTCGATCAAAAGTGATCTGGCAGGAGGACCATGGGTTGAACTTTGGAGCGACTGGCTCCAGCGCGTATATGTCCCGTAACGCACGCTTCCGCTCCCTTTTGGGGATGTGGGTTGCATATATCATGTTCACCGTCCGCACTTGTGGGGGAAAACCCTTCTGTCCACTGTTGTTCGGCGGCCCGGGCTCCTCCTCGTCATCGCTATGCAACCCCTTGTCTCTGTTTTCTGCTCTTAACTTGCCTGCCTGCTTGAACACCCAACAATCTATGTTGGTGTGATTGGCTCGCTTTTCGGGGGTGCCATGTATCTGGCACAAGCAGTCGAGTATTCGTTCCAAGCTGGACGGGCTCTGAGTATTTCTTTTGAATGGCTTTTTCCGCTGACCAGATTTATGGCCTCGGAATCCGGCATTGACTGTCGTATCCTCATTGCTTTCGCTGCCAACGCGGCGTTTTTGCTTGTTCCGGCGTGACCTGCCACTTTTGTCCTTGGTATCCGAATTACCAAGGTTCTTGGTTAAGTTGTTGCTACGAGCTAGCCAGCTATCTTCTCCTGCGCAAAAGCGGGTCATGAGTGTCGTGAGGGCTGCCATAGATTTCGGCTTTTCCTGTCCCAGGTGCCGGGCAAGCCACTCGTCGCGGATATTATGCTTGAAGGCTGCTAGGGCCTCTGCGTCCGCACAGTCGACTATTTGATTTTTCTTTGTTAGGAACCGTGTCCAGAATTGCCTGGCCGATTCCTTTGGCTGCTAGATTATGTGGCTTAGGTCATCGGCGTCCGGTGGTCGCACGTAAGTGCCCTGGAAGTTGTCAAGGAATGCGGCTTCCAGGTCCTCCCAAGAACCGATTGAGTCTGCTGGCAAGCTGTTAAGCCAATGTCGGGCTGGTCCCTTAAGTTTCAGTGGGAGGTATTTGATGGCGTGTAGATCATCACCGCGGGCCATGTGGATATGAAGGAGATAGTCCTCGATCCATACCACAGGATCTGTTGTGCCATCATATGATTCGATGTTCACGGGTTTGAAGCCCTTAGGGATTTTATGATCCATTACTTCATCTATGAAGCATAGTGGGTGTGCGGCGCCTCTGTACTGGGCTATATCACGACGCAGCTCAAAGTAGCTTTGTCTATTGTGTTCGGCCCGGCCGGATTTATTGTATCCAGAGTGACGATCACCGTCACGTGTCGTGGGGCGCCCGCGTGATCCGTAGATCGATCTTGTTTGCCTTGCCTTGTCCTCCAGTATATCTCGCAAGTCTGGCGCATTTTCCCGTGCCTTAGCATGTTTTGAGTACCGTCGGGGCATGGCTTTAGTGGAGCGCTTAGAGGCCTCTCTGTCGCGGCCACGAGGTGGCCGGTCGGCCATGTCATGCGCTGGTGATGTAGGTGCTTCCTCCTCTAATCAGGGTAGCAGCCTGCGCTTTGGGTAACGCTTGGAGGGGCATTCGAGTTCATACTGTTCGGCCGCAAGGACTTCAGTCCATCTGTCAGCTAGCAAATCTTGATCAGCTCTAAGCTTTTGCTGCTTTTTCTTGAGGCTGCTTGCCGTGGCTAAAAGCCTGCGTTTGAAACGCTCTTGTTCAGCGGGGTCTGATGGTACGACGAATTCGTCGTCGTCGAGGCTTGCCTCGTCTTCGGAGGGAGGCATATAGTTATCATCCTCAACCTCTTGGTCTGCCGCTCTCTCATGAGAGCTGGCTTCTCCATCTTCCTATGCCGAATCTTGCTGGAGGGGGTGCTCTTCGGCGCTATCCAGAGTAGTATTATCTCCAGTGCCGGAATCACCGTTTTTGCTTTGGCGGGATTTAGAACGGCGCCGCTGATGCCGGCGCTTGGGATGTTTCTTAGAGGTGTCATCCCCCGGTTTTCCATCGCCGTCTTCATCTTTTGGAGTGTCCACCATATATATGTCATATGACGAGGTGGCCTACCAGCGCCCTACAGGTGTTGGTTCTTGTTCGTCTCCTGCATCGTCGTCCATACCGTCGATGTCTTCGGAGTCGAAGTCGAGCATGTCGGTTAAATCGTCGAAAGTGGCTACAAAGTGGGTGGTGGGTGGGCTTTCAATTTCTTCATCGTCCGCATCCCATCCTTGCTGACCGTAGTCCCGCCATGGCTCTCCTGATAAAGAGAGGGACTTTAGTAAGTCCAGGACATCGCCGAAGGGCGAGTGCTGAAAGATGTCTGCGGCGGTGAACTCCATTATCGGCGCCCAATCGGATTCGATCGGCAGGGGCGCGGAGGGTTCGGAGTCCGGAGAGGAATCCGGATCCTCGAAGTCACGGGTCATGGAGAGCGCGGGGCTGGTGTTCGGCTCGATCGCCTTTGAGATCGCAGCCCCTGAGGTGGCGTCCAACCGCTCATCCTCGATCAGCGCAGCAGGCTCCGGATTAAGGGTCGGAACCAACGCGCGTGCGGCCTCCAAGACACTGTTCGGCGGCAGAGCTAGATCATGCCCATCGAGACAGTGCGGCGCGCTTGGCTGTGGCTCGAATATGTCGGAGATCAAGTCCCCGCGGATGTCAGCTGTGTAGTTCAAACTTCCAAACCTGACCTGATGGCCAGGGGTGTAGCTTTCGATCTGCTCCAGCTGGCCAAGCGAATTAGCCCGCAGTGCGAAGCCGCCGAAGACGAAGATCTGTCCGGGGAGAAAAGTCTCACCCTGGACCGCATCGTTGTTGATGATCAAAGGAGCCATTGGGCCTAAAAGTGACGACACAGAGGAACTCTCAATGAAAGCACCAATGTCGGTGTCAAAACCGGCGGATCTCGGGTAGGGGGTCCCGAACTGTGCGTCTAGGCGGATGGTAACAGGAGACAAGGGACACGAAGTTTTACCCAGGTTCGGGCCCTCTTGATGGAGGTAAAACCCTACGTCCTGCTTGATTAATATTGATGATATGGGTAGTACAAGAGTAGATCTACCATGTGATCAAGGAGGCTAAACCCTAGAAGCTAGCCTATGGTATGATTGTTGTATGTTGGAGTTGTTGTCCTACGGACTAAAACCCTCCGGTTTATATAGACACCGGATAGGGTTAGGGTTACACAAAGTTAGTAACAATGGTAGGATATCTGAATATCCGCACCGCCAAGCTTGCCTTCCACGCCAAGGAAAGTCCCCTCCGGACACGGGACGAAGTCTTCAATCTTGTATCTTCATAGTCCAGGAGTCTGGCTGAAGGTATAGTCCGGCCATCCGAACACCCCCTAATCCAGGACTCCCTCACCAAGCTTTGGCTTTTAGGTGTCCTTAGATTATATTGGGGTGCCATGGGCATCCCCAAGCTTAGGCTCTTGCCACTCCTTGTTCCATAATCCATCAAATCTTTCACCCAAAACATGGAAACTTCACAACACAAAACTCAGCAGAAAATTCGTGAGCTCCGTTAGCGGAAGAAAACAAAAGACCACTTCAAGGTACTGTAATGAACTCATTCTTTATTTATATTGGTGTTAAACCTACTGTATTCCAACTTCTCTATGGTTTATAAACTATTTTACTAGCCATAGATTCATCAAAATAAGCAAACAACACACGAAAAACAGAATATGTCAGAAACAGAACAGTCTGTTGTAATCTGTAACTAACGCAAACTTCTGGAACTCCAAAAAATCTACCAAAATAGGAAGACCTAGAAAATTTATTTATTGATCATAAGCAATTGGAATCAATATGTTATCACGTTCTGGTGATTTTTAACAATTATTTTCGTGAACAGAAAGTTTCTGGAATTTATAGCAAGATCAAATAACTATCATCCAAGAAGATCCTATAGGTTAAACTTGGCACAAACACTAATTAAAACATAAAAAAGGCATCTAACCAGAGTCTAGATCAAATATTTATTCCTAAACAGAAGCAAAAAGCAAAAAACTAAAAATAAAATTGGGTTGCCTCCCAACAAGCGCTATCGTTTAACGCCCCTAGCTAGGCATAATAGCAAGGATAGATCTAGGTATTGTCATCTTTGGTTGGCAATTCTTCAATGAGGCATCTATCATCCTTAGGAGTTTATTTCTTTTTATTGATTATCAAACTTTTAGGCACAAGATTGAAAAATTCATTTGTAACAAATGGTTCCTTAATGATAGCAAAAAGATTGGGATGAATACTTATAGATTTGAGATCCGCAGTTTCCTTACTAGAGGATTCACCCTTATTTTTAGGAACATACATAAGTTTGGCAATTTTAGCTGGAGGACTTGGAGTATTCTTTACGAAAGAAAAAGCGGTTCCCAAGTTGGTAATGATATCCTCAAGTTTATCGATTCTAGTGGAATCCTGATTTATTTTCTCATTAACGATGGGTTCCTTCTCCTTAATATTTTTCAAAGTGACTCCTACTTTAGATCCATATTGGGTGATTCGGTTGTCGATCTTTTTATCCAAATTTCCAATTAACTCTATGGTAGCAACTTTATTTTCAATAATTTCAAGTCTTTGCATTACATGCTCCAAAGTTAACATAGTTCCATTAATCATAAGAGGGGGTGAGCCAAACAAATTTATCATAGCATTATAAGAATCAAAAGTATGGCTACCAAAGAAATTCCCTCCTGTAATGGTATCAAGGATATATCTGTACCAAGGAGTAGTGCCTACATAAAAATTGCAGAGAAGAACGGAAGTAGATTGCCTCCTGGTAGATCTATTTGAGCATTGCAAATTCTATACGAAGCGGCTTTTAAATTTTCTCCTTCCCTTTGCTTAAAATTAAGAACTTCATTCTCGGGAGACAACGGAGAATATATGGGACTAGCCATAATGACAAGCAAGTGAAAAAGAGGCGAACGGAAAAGAGAGGGCGAATAAAACGGCAAGGGTGAAGTGGGGGAGAGGAAAACGAGAGGCAAATGGCAAATAATGTAATGCGGGAGATAAGGGTATGTGATGGGTACTTGGTATGTTGACTTTTGCGTAGACTCCCCGGCAACGGCGCCAGAAATGGCTCGTTGTCGGGAAATCAAATCTTGACTTGACTTGGCGCGAATCTCCCCAGCAACGGCGCCAGAACTCCTTCTTGCTACCTCTTGAGCACTATGTTGGTTTTCCCTTGAAGAGGAAAGGGTGATGCAGTAAAGCAGCGTAAGTATTTCCCTCAGTTTTTTAGAACCAAGGTATCAATCCAGTAGGAGACCACGCACGAGTCCCTCGCACCTAGACAAACAAATAAATCCTCGCAACCAACGCGATAAGGGGTTGTCAATCCCTTCACGGTCACTTACAAGAGTGAGATCTGATAGATATGATAAGATAATATTTTTGGTATTTTTATGATAAAGATGCAAAGAAAAATATAAGTCAATAAAAATAGCTAAGTGTTGGGAGTTTAATATAATGGAAAATAGACTCGGGGGCCATAGGTTCCACTAGTGGCTTCTCTCGAGAGCATAAGTACGTGCCTTGCTGCCCTACTGTCACTGGGAAAGGACACTGCAAGATTTAACCCAAAGCTAAGCACTTCTGCCATTGCAAGAAAGATCAATCTAGTAGGCCAAACCAAACTGATAATTCGAAAAGACTTGCAAAGATAACCAATCATACATAAAAGAATTCAGAGGATATTCAAATATTGTTCATAGATAAACTTGATCATAAACCCACAATTCATCGGTCTCAACAAACACATCGCAGAAGAAGGTTACATCGAATAGATCTCCACAAGAGAGGGGGAGAACATTGTATTGAGATCCAAAAAGAGAGAAGAAGCCATCTAGCTAATAACTATGGACCCGAAGGTCTGAGGTAAACTACTCACACATCATCGGAGAGGCTATGGTGTTGATGTAGAAGCCCTCCGCGATCGATGCCCCCTCCGGTGGAGCTCCGGAAAAGGCCCCAAGATGGGATCTCATGGGTACAGAAGGTTGCGGCGGTGGAATTAGGTTTTTGGCTCCGTCTCTGGTAGTTTGGGGGTACGTAGGTATATATAGGAGGAAGAAGTACGTCGGTGGAGCAACGTGGGGCCCACGAGGTGGAGGGCGCGCCTGGGGGGTAGGCGCACCCCCTACCTCGTGCACTCCTGGTTGATGTCTTGACGTAGGGTCCAAGTCCTCTGGATCACGTTCGTTCCAAAAATCACGTTCCCGAAGGTTTCATTTCATTTGGACTCCGTTTGGTATTCTTTTTCTGCAAAACTCTGAAATAGGCACAAAACAACAATTCTGGGCTAGGCCTCCGGTTAATAGGTTAGTCCCAAAAATAATATAAAATTGTATAATAAAGCCCATTAATGTCCAAAACAGAATATAATATAGCATGGAACAATAAAAAATTATAGATACGTTGGAGACGTATCACCTACCCCCTGGGCTCGCCCCCTGCCTCGTGGGGCCCCTGGTGCTCCACCGACCTAAACTCCAACTCTATATATTCACGTTCGGGGAGAAAAAATTAGAGAGAAGGATTCATCGTGTTTTACGATATGGAGCTGCCGCCAAGCCCTAATCTCTCTCGGGAGGGCTGATCTGGAGTCTGTTCGGGGCTCCGGAGAGGGGAATCTATCGCCGTCATCATCATCAACCTTCCTCCATCATTAATTTCATGATGCTCACTGCCGTGCGTGAGTAATTCCATTGTAGGCTTGTTGGACGGTGATGGGTTGGATGAGATTTACCATGTAATCGAGTTAGTTTTATTAGGGTTTGATCCCTAGTATACATTACATTCTAAGATTGATGTTGCTATGACATTGCTATGTTGAATGCTTGTCACTAGGGCCTGAGTGTCATGATTTCAGATCTGAACCTATTATGTTTTGATGAATATATGTGAGTTCTTGATCCTATCTTGCAAGTCAATAGTCACCTACTATGTGTTATGATCCGGTAACCCCGAAGTGACAATAATCGGGACCACTCCTGGTGATGACTGTAGTTTGAGGAGTTCATGTATTCACTAAGTGTTAATGCTTTGGTCTGGTACTCTATTAAAAGGAGGCCTTAATATCCCTTAGTTTCCAATAGGACCCCACTGCCACGGGAGAGTAGGACAAAAGATGTCATGCAAGTTCTTTTCCATAAGCACGTATGACTATATTCGGAATACATGCCTACATTACATTGATGAACTGGAGCTAGTTCTGTGTCACCCTATGTTATAAATATTGCATGAGGACTCGCATCCGACATAATTCTCCATCACTGATCCAATGCCTACAAGCTTTTCACATATTGATCTTTGCTTAGTTACTTTTCCGTTGCCACTTTTGCAATTATTACAAAACTGTTACTGTTACTTTTGCGACCGTTACCGTTACTTCCATACTACTTTGCTACTAAATACTTTGCTGCAGATATTAAGTTATCCAGGTGTGGTTGAATTGACAACTCAACTGCTAATACTTGAGAATATTCTTTGGCTCCCCTTATGTCGAATCTATAAATTTGGGTTGAATACTCTAGCCTCGAAAACTGTTGTAATCCCCTATACTTGTGGGTTATCATCTGCTAACGCGGTGGTGGACTTTGAGGAGGAGTCGACTGACGCGGTGTCGGTGGCCTTCGAAAGATGATGCAATCCTTTCTCCATAGGATGATACGATGTATGGCCTCTCCCAGTGTGTGCTCCTCGTCACCTCCAGGAATGTCAAGCTCTAGCCCCGAATATGTGTCCACCACCTCATCAACCACGACACGAGCATAGCCAGCTGGAATTGGGTTGCAATGGAAGGTTGCTTCGGGGGGATTTGTATAAGCAATGGCGTCCGCCACCTTCATGGGTATGTTCTTCATTTTGAAGTGTAGATCACAGTTAGTGTTCTCCATGATGTCATCCACAGGGTATCTATCCAGCAGTTTGTCGCCCGGGGCGGAACCCACGCTGCTTCTCGGCATGGATGGGATGGTGCTATCCAATGCTGGATCATCAGCTAGTTGTTGCCGCTGCTGAGACCCCCTTTCCTGGCTAAGTGACTCGATCTGCTGCTGCTGCTGCTGGAATTTGAGTGTCAAGTCCGTGTGCGCTGATTCTAGGCCTTGAAGGCGTTCTGCTTCCTGCTTCCTCTGCTCCTCCTACAGCTTCTTCCTTCTCCCACGGCTTCTGTAGCCGGCGTTCCAGTCCGAAAAGCCCTCATACCACAGAACAACGCCCTTGCCTCGTGTTCTTCCCGGGTGTTCAGGATTTCCCAGGGCGCGCTTAAGCCCGTCGTTCTCTCTGTTGGGTGTGAACACCCCCTTTCGAGAATCTTCTATTGCATCAAGTAACTTATCTTCGGCTCCTTTAAGACATGCCTTCTTTGAAACCTGGCATGTCTTCGGGTCCAACGCCCCCCCCCCCATGCGCATAGAACCAAGTTCTGCACCTGGGGGCCAGCTCTTAGTAACTAGAGTGACCTCTGCATCCAGCATCTCTTGTTCAGACTTATCCCACGTAGGCATTGCCACCGCGTAGCCACCTGGCCCCAGCCTATGGAACTGCACCTTTTTTGCGGCATTGGCCTTGTTTTTTCTCGACCGTTCCTTAGATAATTCTGATTCCTTGAATTTCACGAAAGCGGGCCAGTGTTCTCTTTGCTTCTCCGGTGTTCCCTTAAATTCTGGAGTCTTCTTTCCTCCTTTGACGTAGTTGGCCCATACAGTTTTCTTGTGGGTGTTGAATGCAATTGCCATCTTCCTACGAGCAGCGTCCTTGGCTTTCTGCACATCTGCATCTGTGAAATGATCTGGTATGGTGAAAAGTTCCATGAGTTTTTTCCAAAGAAGAGATTTTGCTCTATCGTCGACAAAAGTAAGATCTAGACGTTTTTTTGCTAGCTCTTTCCATTCTTGAAGGGAGATCGGGAGTTGGTCCTTCACAAGAATTCCGCACTGATGAACGAACTTGTTCGCAATGTTCTTAGGCACTAGTGGTTCGCCATCTGTTCTGATGGCATCGATGTTGTACTTTACGCCCTCCTTCAACTTTTTGCCGGGCCTCGCACTGTCCTGCTGCCTGTAGAAGATTTGCTCGATCCGGAGGGCTGAAAGAAGAAAGATTGATTCGTTAATATATCTTCAAATCATCAAAAACATGTGATGATCACCAGATTCCTGCTTTTATAAATATACCTCGCCGGTCTCTGTTATTTCAAGATCAACATTTTCGGCGTGATCATAATCATAGTTCATGACTTCATCAATTCGGTCGTCGCGATCGAATATCATATCAGCACCCTCCCCGGTATTGTTTAGATATTGGGAGTCGTCATCTTCTTCATTCTGATCATCTGGCCCGCGAGGGGAGCGTATGATCTCGAACAGGGCCTCTTCTTCCTCTCTGCCGGTATTGTCCGTCATAGCTTTTATTTAACTAATCCAGAAGAAATATAAAACAGTTTAGTATTCAAATTACAATGCATGCATGCAATCAATAAGAAAGCTGGATCATAGTACATAATATGCATTATCTCAAATAATATATAATCTCGAATACATCGTCTCGAATAATATATAATCTCGGATACATCGTCTCGGATAATATATATAATCTCGAATTCATCGTCTCGAATAATATATATAATCTCGAATACATCGTCTCGAATATTATATATCGAATACATCACTAGCTAGCTAGCTAATAAAGATCAAATACACAGAATAATCTAGGGCACTCGTGGTTCCTGAGGCGCGGGCGGTGGACACCCAAAGAGAAGGAACCATCACAGAATCATAGCTCCAGTCATCTCCCCAAAGAACCTGCCAGGTATTGGAGAACCTGACGTCCATAATAGCCATGTAGCAACGGACCTGCTCGTCCTCCTCCCTGACATGGCGATGCACCACCTCCTGCGGGCCTGCTCCCTCCG
This sequence comes from Aegilops umbellulata, assembly GCA_032464435.1. Classification (NCBI taxonomy): domain Eukaryota; kingdom Viridiplantae; phylum Streptophyta; class Magnoliopsida; order Poales; family Poaceae; genus Aegilops; species Aegilops umbellulata. The sequence continues at coordinate 399,328,440 of CP136058.1, read as the reverse complement.
CACCGAAAGTCGCCCACGCGAACGCCACCAAAGGACGTCAGGGTCGACGACGGGACCCGGGGCCGGGTTCCTCACCAAGCGACGAGCCCCTGAAGGTAGCAACTCCTAGTGCCAGCCCGGCGAAGCCCAGTCCCGGACATGGGTCCTCTCAAGCAGGACGTCGTCGCGAACGGGTCGACGGCGAGGATGCGGGCCGGGTATCGTCGAGAACAAATACTATATGCAAACGTAACATTTTTTAAATGATTGGATTGTGATTTCTTATATATATATATATATCTAGCTAGCTAATTCATCTAACACTTTGACAAAAGTATAAAAAACTAATTCATCTAACATTAATTAATATATCTAATTCATCGAACTAAAAGTATAAAAAATAATTCATCTAACATTAATATATCTAGCTAATTTCATCTAACATTTGATATTAATCTAATTAATTATTTCATCTAAAACCTTTGACATTTGACATTAATCTAATCTAATTAATTAATTCATCTAAAACCTTTGTATAAAAAATAGAAAAACAGAAAGAAAAAAACTAAAAACTAAAAACAGAAAAACACATCTAAGTGTGTGTGTGTGTGTGTGCGCCCGCGCGCGGCCGGGCTTGGGGGCGGCCGACCGGCCATATGCATGGCGGCTGGGGTTCTTAAAGCAATGCGACGGGCTGGGGCGCGGCAAGGCGATGGAGGCGGCGATGGGGGCGGCGACGGTGATGGGGCGGCGGCGTACGGGGCTACGGCGAGACGGCGACGACGAGGACGGGGACGATGGGCCGGGGCGTCATCGGGAACGGGGGCGGCAGCGACGGGGATGGCGACGGTGATGACGCGCGGTGGGGGTGGCGATGGGGACGGCGACGGGCGACAGGGCGGGACCGGGCAACGGCGCGGGACGGGGCGACGGCGTGGGACGGGGCGGCGGCGATGTCGAAGCAGAGAGGAGAAGTGGGAGATGAGAAACTGAAATTTTTAAAGTGTTGTATATATAGAAGGCGGCTTTAGTACCGGTTGTAGCAACCAACCGGTACAAAATGCCTGTTTTGACCAGGCGGAGCGGCGGGAAGGGCATCCCTTTAGTATCGGGTCATGGCCCCCCTTTAGTACCGGTTGGAGCCACGACCCGGTACTAAAGGGGGTGCACTGGCGCAGGTGTGGTGCGGAAGTTTAGTCCCACCTCGCCTAGCGAAGAGTGGCCGCACCTGTTTAAAAGCCCCTACGCGGGAGAGGTGTTGAACTCCTCTCTATAGCTTGCTTCTGGGGCTAACTTTGCCGCTCTGCCCCGTGGGCCGATTGGGCCTTGCGGGCTTGTATCCTGGCCCAACTAGAGGTTGGGTTTCTAGTCGTATGCATGTCGTTGTGGCCCATTAGGCGGGCTTTTTATTTATTTATTTTCTTTTTTTATTTTCTTCTTTATTTATTTTGAGTTGTTTTTTCCTGTATTTAGAATTTATTTGTGAATATATTTTTTTAGGTTCAAAAAATTACAAACTTTCTGTTAGTGCCAGTAGTTTTCAAATTTGAATAGTTTAAATTTGAATTATTTGAAATTTGTGTGAATCACTAGTTTGTGAATAACTTAACTTTAAAACTAGATTTTTCAGTGATTTTTTGTTATGTTTAATATTTGTGTGTTTTATCATTATATTCAATTTGGTAATACTTAGGTTACTTAAAAATGAAATGCCTTTATAACAGATGAGTTTTCGTCCGAAACCCTGATATTTCGAAAGAGATTATCCATTTTGTACACGAAGTGCATCCAGTTTTTGTTGTAACCCTCTCTACTTTTTGCACATGCTATGTGGGTGAAATTATGATACCATGCCAACTTTCAACCTTTTTGGAGTTCATTTGAAGTGTTTTTCAATTTCAGGGTCATTTAGGTGAAGCCGATCACATCCCAGAGTGGGATCTTTGGGTGTGAAACTTTTTCTTCGCGTGTGCCCCTTTGCGTCGTAACCATGGACAATCTTCATCATTTAACTGGATGCTCGGGTCAATATTCACTGTGAATGGAGCAATTTCATCAAACTTTTCATAATCTTCTAACATGTCTATCTTGTCATCCACTCCCACGATGTTTCTTTTCCCTGAAAGAACTATGTGGTGCTTTGGCTCATCGTATGATGCATTCGCTTCCTATCTTTTCATTTTCTCGGCTTGGTAGACATGTCCTTCACATAGAAAACCTGCGACACATCATTGGCTAGGACGAATTGTTCATTTGCATACGCAAGATTGTTGAGATCCACTGTTGTCATTCCATACTGCGGGTCTTCCGTTACCCCGCCTCGTGTCATATTGACCCATTTGCACCGAAACAAAGGGACCTTCAAACTATGTCCATAGTCAAGTTCCCATATGTCCTCTATGTAACCATAATATGTTTCCTTTCCCATCTTGGTTGCTGCATCAAAGCGGACACCACTATTTTGGTTGGCGCTCTTCTTATCTTGGGCGATCGTGTAAAATGTATTCCCATTTATCTCGTACCCTTTGAAAGTCATTATATTCGAATATGGTAGCTGGGACACCAAATACAGGTCATCTTCAATAGCGGCGTCATGCATGGCACGTGTCTACAACCAGCCGGCGAAAGTCCCTATTTGTTCATGTGTAATCCAGTCATCAGACTGCTCCGGGTGTTTGGAGCGTAGAAAATTCTTGTGTTCGTCCATATACGGAGCCACCAAGGCAGAATTCTGTAGAACTGTGTAGTGTGCTTGAGTGAGAGAATCCATGTCCATACATATTATTTGATCCCCTCCTAGCGTGCCTTTTCCATCCAGTCTGCCCTTATGCCGCGATTCAGGAACACCAATCGGCTTAAGGTCAGGAATAAAGTCAATACAAAACTCAATGACCTCCTCATTTTCTTGGCCCTTGGAGAAGCTTCCTTCTGGCCTAGCACGGTTATGAACATATTTCTTTAAGACTCCCATGAACCTCTCAAAGGGGAACATATTGTGTAGAAATACATGACCCAAAACGTTAATCTCTTCGCATAGGTGAACTAGGATGTGCGTCATGATGTTGAAAAAGGATGGTGGGAACACCAACTCGAAACTGACAAGACATTGCACCAAATCATTCTCTAACCTTGGTATGATTTCTGGATCGATTACCTTTTGAGAGATTGCAATAAGTAATGCACATAGCTTCACAATGGCTAATCGAACGTTTTCCGGTAGAAGCCCCCTCAATGCAACCGGAAGCAGTTGCGTCATAATCACGTGGCAGTCAAGAGACTTTAGGTTCTGGAACTTTTTATCTGTCATATTTATTATTCCCTTTATATTCGATGAGAAGCCAGATGGTACCTTCATACTGAGCAGGCATTCAAAGAAGATTTCCTTCTCTTCTTTGGTAAGAGCGTAGCTGGCATGACCCTGATGTATGTCGTCTTTTCCGTGCATACGTTGCTGGTCCTCCCGTGCCTCCGGTGTATCTTGTGTCTTCCCATACACGCCCAAGAAGCCAAGCAGGGTCACGCAAAGATTCTTCGTCACGTGCATCACGTCGATTGCTGAGCGGACCTCTAGGTCTTTCCAATAGGGCAGGCCCCAAAATATAGATTTCTTCTTCCACATGGGTGCGCGTCCATCAGCGTCGTTCGGAATAGGTTGTCCGCCAGGACCCTTTCCAAAGACTACCTTCAAATCCTTGACCATATCATGTAAATCAGCACCAGTACGGTGGCCAGGCTTCGTCCGGTGATCCGCCTCACCTTTGAAATGCTTGCCTTTATTTCTTACGGCATGCCTACTCAGAAGAAATCGACGATGTCCCAGGTACACATTCTTCCTAAAATTATCCAAATATATACTGTCGGTATCATCCGAACAGTGCGTGCATGCGCGGTATCCCTTGTTTGTCTGTCCTGAAAGGTTACTGAGAGCAGGCCAATCATTGATGGTCACGAACAGCAATGCCTTTAGCTCAAATTCTTCCTGTTTGTGCTCATCCCACGCACGTACACCTGTTCCATTCCACAGTTGTAAGAGTTCTTCAACTAATGGCCTTAGGTACACATCAATGTCGTTGCTGGGTTGCCTAGGGCCTTGGATGAGCACTGTCATCATAATGAACTTCTGCTTCATGCACAACCAAGGAGGAAGGGTATACATACATAGAGTCACGGGCCATGTGATATGGTTGCTGCTCTGTTCCCCAAAATGATTAATGCCATTTATGCTTAGACCAAACCATACGTTCCTTGCGTCACCTGCAAACTCCTCCCTATACTTTCTCTCGATTTTTCTCCACTGCGACCCGTTAGCGGGTACTCTCAACTTTCCGTGTTTCTTATGGTCTTCTCTGTGCCATCGCATCGCCTTGGCATGCTCTTTGTTTTGGAAGAAATGTTTCAACCGTGGTATTATAGGAGCATACCACATCACCTTGGCAGGAATCTTTTTCCTGGGGCGCTCGCCCTCGACATCACCAGGGTCATCATGACTGATCTTATAGCGCAATGCACCGCATACCGGGCATGCGTTCAAATCCTCGTACTCACCGCGGTAGAGGATGCAGTCATTAGGGCATGCATGTATCTTATACACCTCTAACTCTAGAGGGCAGACAACCTTCTTTGCTTCGTACGTACTCTTGGGAAATTTGTTGTCCTTTGGAAGCATATTCTTTATCATTACCATCAACTTTCCAAATCCCTTGTCAGACACACCATTCTCTGCCTTCCATTGCAGAAATTCCAGTGTGGTGCCTAGCTTTTTCTTGTCAGCTTTGCAATTCGGGTACAACAATTTATTGTGATCCTCTAACATGCGCTGCAACTTCTCCTTTTCACTTGCGCAGTTTCTCTTTGCATCAGCAATAGCCCAACCTAGATCATCAGCGGGCTCATCTAATGCCTCTTCTTTGGCTTCTTCTTGCATTGTTGGCTCAGCTTCTTCCCCCATTATTGTACCATCATATTCAGGGAACCCATGGCCAGTATAGCTGGCGTCGTCCTCTTCTTCTTCATTGTCTTCCATCATAACCCCTCTTTCTCCGTGCTTGGTCCAAACATTATAGTGGGGCATGAAATCAGACTCAAACAGGTGGATGTGAATGATTTTCAACTTAGAGTAATTCCGATCATTCTTACAGCCAGCACATGGACAAGGCATAAAACCATCCGCCCGCTTGTTTGCCTCACCCGCAATCAGAAAAGTATGCACGCCATTAATGAACTGGGGAGAGCATCGGTCATCATACATCCATTGTCGGCTCATCTTCGTTACACAACACCGAAAAGACCAAATTAATACAAGTTCATACAACACTTAAATGCAACATACAAATAACTCTCTAGCTAAAGCATTTAAATGCAACAACAAAGGCGATCAAGATCGTAACTAAGGTAACAATTGATCCAACAGCAAAATGATACCAAGCCTCACTATCAATGGTATATTTTCTAGTCTATCTAATCTTCAAGCGCATTTTCTCTATCTTGATCTTGTGATCATCGACGACATCGGCAACATGCAACTCCAATTCCATCTTCTCCCCCTCAATTATTTTCAATTTTTCTTTCAACTACTCGTTTTCTCTTTCAACTAAATTTAACCTCTCGACAATAGAGTCGGTTGGAATTTCCGGTTCACATACCTCCTAGATAAAAATATCTATGTCAACTTGATGGGAATAATTTGTTCTGAACACGAAATGCAACAAATAGTTTTAAAAGAGAATATACCACCTCTGAATCATAACACGGACGAGGGCCGATGGGACGGATATCAAAACCATGGCACTATGTATAACAAACAACGTATGGGTAAGATAATTATACAAGTAACTATATATCTAAATCACACAAACATGATTTTTTTATATGAAAAAGATAAGAACAAGAGGCTCACCACAAGGTGGTGCCGGCGACGGTGCGGACGATCAAAGGTGGTTAGGACGGAGACGGGAAGGCACTAAGTAAACCACACCTACATATGCAAACTAAGAGTTATTTTGAGCTCAAATTGCATATAAATCAAATAAACTACCACATATAATTCCTCTCAAATTACTAAAACCCACAAATTAATGACTATATAAAGCATTGCAAGAGCTAATCTAGCAATGAGAGATGAAAGGACAAAGTTGCTTACCTTTGTGATCACTTGAATGGATGGGGGTCTTCAAATCTTGACAAAAATTGGGCAAAATATGTGATGAGATCGAGGGTAGAGGGGAAGAACAGAGGGAGAGTGTCGGTGTCAAAACCGGCGGATCTCAGGTAGGGGATCCCGAACTGTGCGTCTAAGGTCGATGGTAACAGGAGACAGGGGACACGATGTTTACCCAGGTTCGGGCCCTCTCTATGGAGGTAATACCCTACTTCCTGCTTGATTGATCTTGATGAATATGAGTATTTCAAGAGTTGATCTACCACGAGATCGTAATGGCTAAACCCTAGAAGTCTAGCTTGTATGACTATGGTAATGAGTATCTCTCCCTCCAAGCTAAGTCCTCCGGTTTATATAGACACCGGGAGGATCTAGGGTTACAAGGTCGGTTACAAAGAAACGAATCTACATATTCGGTCGCTAAGCTTGCCTTCCACGCCAAGGAGAGTCCCATACGGACAGGGTGCAGTCTTCGGTCTTCGTATCTTCATAGCCCATCAGTCCGGCCCATGGCTAACAGGCTGGACGCCCGAGGAGCCCTTAGTCCAGGACTCCCTCAGTAGCCCCTGAACCTGGCTTCAAAGACAAGGTATCCAACGCGTAGATCTGTCTTCGGCATTGCAAGGCGGGTTCCTCCTTCCGAACTCCAAAATAGTCTTCAAACGTATCGACATGTCCGGTCCTGTAACACACACACCACACTCCACCGCAGAGAGAATATAATTTTACACGAGTCCAATCCGCTGACAATTTTCTGTAACATGACATCACGTCTATCCGGTCATAATTTCAAACCATTTTTCGTCTGCCGCTCCATGTTTCGAGACGCGGTTGCCATTGGCACGTCTTGTCAAAGCAGAGATTGTGTCCCCTTATTGTGGGATTCTCAACAATACGGGCGTGGGTAACCCAACCGTGTCGTTTACACAGCCCTTGGGAATAGGCGAGTTTTAAGAAGAGTGGGGAGGCGTTCAATATTCACTGCCTTTATAAGGGGATAAGCATTCCCCCTTCTTCTCCCACGCCTTCTCTCTTCCTCAGCTCTTCCAACCTCGAGCTCCAGCGCCCAAGCTCTCATCTTCTTCCCACTCAAGCCAGCACTCAACCATGTCTGGATCCGGAGGTCAAGGCAAGTGGATGGTCTCCTCATTTAAGGAGAAGGACATTACTGAGCTTCGAGCGGCCGGGTACTTGGTGAAGGAAATCGCCCACCGTCTGTCGGCCCAGGGGCAAGTCGTCCCCATGCCGAAGCCCAATGAGAGGGTGGTATTCATCCCCCATTTCCTTCGCGGACTAGGGTTTCCACTCCACCCTTTCGTCCGTGTGCTAATGTAATATTACGGGATAGATTTCCATGATCTATCCCCGAACTCCTTCCTCAACATCTCGACGTTTATCGTCGTGTGTGAGGCCTTCCTCTGCATCCAACCCCACTTCGGGTTGTGACTCAAAGTCTTCAACGTGAAGCCGAAGGTGGTGGATGGCCAGCACGCGGAGTGCGGAGGAGCCGTGGTGAGCAAGATGTCCAATGTCTCCTGGCTGAAAGGCACTTTCATGGAGACTGTCAAGGAATGGCAGAAACAATGGTTCTACATTACTGAACCCCGTGGCACCAACTGGGCCGCAGCTGCCGAAATCAACCCCGGTCCTCCAATGCGGCTCACCTCCTAGGTCGAGAAGAGCCCGAACTGGAGTTCGCCGGACGAGCTGATAGTGCTGCAGACGCGCGTTCAAAGCATGGTGGACAAGGATGTCAAACTTGTCGACATAATCCAGGTGATGCTAGTTCGTCGGATTCTCCTATGCCAAAGCCAAAGCCTCCCGCTATGGAAGTTCAATCCGAAGAAGCACCATACCCTGAAGAGGCTCTTCGAGACGACTCACGAAGATGCCTCGAGATTGCTCTTCAAGCGCAACGAGATTCCGCCAGCCACGGATTCGGACCGTGGGCACGACATTAACCACCCCGCTAACGAGGTGAGTTTTCAACGCGTCCTTTACTTGTTTGCTTCAAGGAGGATATATGATCGTTTGATGTCCTTGCTTCTTCAGGCATGGATGGAGAGGGTGAAGCGGATTCAGTGTCCGGATCCGCTACCCGAAGAACCAGTCATTCCGCGTTTAGTGAAGATGTTGGTGCCGGCGACCTATACCGCGTCGGCGAAGAAGGCCAAGGGGAAGGCCAAGGGGGTCCGGAGTGGCCCCCTCGTAAGGGCGCTTCGGACGCGACGTATGAAGACAAGACCCGCTCCTCCGCCACCGAAGATGACGATGAGGAGGGGGAGAAGGAGGAGGAGGACAACCCTCCCCCTGATGAGGGAACGAAGAAGAGGGCGGCCTCCACGAACCTGGAGGCGGGGGCGTCCAAGAAAGGGAAGGGCTCCTTCGCGGATAACTCCGCGTGGGACGTCGGCAGCAGTCCGGAGCGACACCCCCGCACTAAGCCTCCAGCTGCATCGTAAGTGTTATGACTCCCGCATACCCATATGTCCAACCTCTCCTCTTCAATGTATTGACATGGTAAATTATGCTATTGCAGCCCGGCCCATGACAGCTCCCAGCGATCCTCATCAAGATGTTTGTTGGACCCGAAGGAGATGGCCAGCGAGTCACCGACGGCCGCTTACTCTCCAGAGGCAAAAGGAGACGATGAGGTGCTCTCCCAACGGACATTCCCAGGTCGGGGGGGAGGCTCAGGAGACGTCCAAAGACAAAGCCCCTGTCGCTGAACACCAGGGGGAACCAATCCCCCTGGAGACTGGGGAGGAGGGTTGTACTCAGTTCGGCCCTCCATCGGGCTTGATTTCGGAGACCGATACGGCTCCGAAGTCCGGCATGCAACCTCCTTTGAAAGAAAGCGGGTATGCCTATTGCCACGGTGACCCCTGTCCAACCAGGGGCACCAGATAATCTGATGGAAGCGCTGCGAGGTGCTTCCATTGTGGAAGAGCACTGTGTTCTTATGGGCATGGTGATTAAAAGGGTTTAGTCCGCCAAAAGCGGACTAACCAAAGCCTGCAGCAGCCTACTGACAGGTTTTGAGGTAAGCGACAAAAAAAGAAAATCCCAATATAGACAGTAGCCCCTGAGACACTGTCCGGTGTTTCGGAAAGAAAAAACCGGACAGAGGATCAACCCTTTATTGTAGGAAACTAACTAAATTTGTCGGGATTAAATATGCAGGCGTCGCTGCTGGTCGCGGCCTCACATGTTGCCGAAGTTTCCGAACTAAAGCGGAGGCTGGAGCAGGCCGGGAAGGAGCTTGGCCAGGTGAAGAGGCAGCTCCAAGAGAATCAAGGTATGTAATAACCCGGGAAATACTCGAGAAGAGTAACATGATATATATATTGACCGAAATGTCATAATATGTATAGGAGCAACGACCGAGGTCGAGGCCCTGAAGAAGGCCCTGGCCAAAGCCGAGGGGAAAGCTGTCTAGGAGCAGGCCACCCGTAAGAAGCTCAAGGCCCGGTTTAACGAGGTCCAACAGGAGCTCCAGGACGTTGTGAGGAAGTACGAGACCTTGGAGCGCGAGGCGTCGGTTTGAGAGACTGAACTCGCCAAGGCTCGTCAGAGTGCAGAGACGGCTCGGAATGAGGCCCAGGGTGCCCTCCAAGAGATCCAGGAGGCCAGGAAGATCGCGGCGGGTAAGGCATTTAGTATGCAAAGCAAGTTTGTGAAGAAGAGGTATTTCTTACTAACCCGGATTCAGATTTCTCCAGGAGCCTTCGCAGACCTGCTGCGCAGTATGTCTGACGCCGCAGAATTCTTTTGAGCCCAAGAAGGGAGCTCCACGGAGAAATTGTTCTGGTCGCAGTATCTTTTGCCGGAGCATCCCGTGCCCTTCACCGATCAGCTGAAACAGCTGGTTGAGCTGCATAGGGTGGCCGAACTAGCCATGAAGTATTTGATAATCCGGCTATGGCCAGCCGAAGCTATGCCCGGCAGCTACTTCGGACTCGTGAAGCAGCTGGTGAATGCTTGTCCTCGGCTGGACATCGTGAAGCGATCATCCTGTATTGAAGGTGCGTGCATGGCCTTCACCCGTTGCAAGATGTGGTGGGCGAAGATGAACGTCATCGAGCTGGCCAGGGGGCCGCCAGAGGGCATGGAGCACCGCACACCCGAGCAATATTTTGCGGATGTCCTAGAGGGGTCTCGCATTGTGGCGACGCAGTGTGGGCAGGACATTATTTTCGAATGAATACATTCGTGTTTGTCTTTGCCTTGTATAATGAAACAAAGTCTGTTTGTAATATAATGCTTGTTATGTTTTAATTTTTTCGTCCTGTGCGGACGTGTTGTATAGAATTTGAGGGTTGGCCAGTCGTCGGCTTCTGCCCCCACGTAGGTAGTACGGGGGTGTTCGGTATGGAATCTAAACAATCTTGATCCAATTATATGGTCCTTGAAGGAGTTGTTTAGCGCAACGAACCAGGCAATTAGACTATGCAGCTTAAATGCCCTCACTTAGCCATAGGAGTTTTATAATAAAACATTGGCACAACCCCTAGTATCCGAACCAGGGTGCTATGAGCGTCTGACCGGGAAGTACCGATCCTTCGCGTAATGCGGGAGAAATCTCCAACGATTCGAAACCTCTGAACAGTTGACCCGCTCTGTATCATGACAGTCAGTTTTCGGCTTTCTCTACTGAGGTGCTCCTCTGGATAAACCAGGGCACAATCGCAGTAGTTCTCCCTTTACAACCTTAGCCGATATAGCGGAACGTAAGGTAGCAAGCACAGGACTCGGGCAACCCAACTATTGACCAAAGACATGATTCAGCCAATGCATATAGTGCTAAATTCGGGGTGCCGAACTATACTGTAAAAGTGTTCGGACTTGGGTTGCCATGTTGTGGGGTGTTATGAAGCCCCTGGCAAGGTGGAACACGCCTAGTGTACGGGTGATACATGGTAAAATTACTAGGAAAAAAAGGCAAAAAGGAAAGAAAGAGGGAGAACCAGTGGTAAGCTAGAGCCGTGGAAATTTGGGCCGCAAACTGTTTCTATTATAAATTCATTGGTGCGTTAAAGGGCATTTATACAAGTAATGCAATAGACAGAAATGCTATTTACTATGCCTTCCCCAAGAGAGTTGTGTATGGGTCATGAAAAATAGGTAGAGTGATCGTTTAACGAAACCACCTAGAGAAGTTCCCCATATGTCTGCGGCTCTCCAGTGCCGAGCTTGTATAATACCATCCGACAGCTTCAACTATCCCGACTGCTTTTATTCTCGCCGTCTTGGTGTGTTTGCCTTCGAGAGGGCCTTCGATCAGGCCATCGGATGGGATCTGCGGGATTGATACCTGCAAGGAAAAAGTAAAAGTGAGGGTATGTGTGTGTCCGGTGCCGGTTGAGCCGCACTGTGGATCACAAGCTAGTTGTGCCTCCATCGATGCCCATGGGATTTCAAGTGCGTAGTTATGTACGCGCGGCGTGAATGCCGCTCTTGATCGGGACTGAGACAGAGGCCGGATTGCTAGTCGAGCTCCTGACGAACCGAGTTGTCCTGCTGCAGGGTAGTTCGGACCCTCTTAACGGTGTCCGTGGGCTCGGCAGCCGAATTAGGGTTCTGCTTGAGAAGGCCGCTCTGTACTTCTGCTGCTAAGGCAGCTGTGTGCTCTTCTATACAGAGGAGCGTTCCGTATTTCCGTTGACCGTGATGACGCCGCGTGGACCGGGCATCTTGAGCTTAAGACAAGCATAGTGTGGCACTGCATTGAATCGAGCGAATGTTTTTCGTCCGAGCAGTGTGTGATAGCCGCTGCGAAAGGGGACGATGTCGAAGATTAACTCCTCACTTCGGAAATTGTCCGGAGACCCGAAGACAACTTCTAGCGTGATTGAGCCCGTACAGCGGGCCTCAACACCTGGTATGACTCCTTTGAAGGTAGTCTTTGTGGGCTTGATCCGTGATGGATTGATGCCCATTTTTCGCACTGTATCCTAATAAAGCAGGTTGAGGCTGCTACCTCCGTCCATAAGGACGCGCGTCAGGTGAAATCCATCGATGATTGGGTCGAGGACTAGTGCGGCTGAACCGCCATGATGGATACTGGTTGGGTGATCCCGACGATCAAAGGTGATCGGGAATGATGACCATGGATTAAACTTTGGGGCGACTGGCTCTATCGCGAAGACGTCCCTCAGTGCGTGTTTGTGCTCCCTTTTGGGGATGTGTGTAACATATATCATGTTCACTGTTTTTACTTGAGGGGGAACTTTTTCTGCCCCGCTGTGTTCAGCTGCTGGGGCACCTCGTCGTCGTCCTCTCTTTGTCATCCCTTTTCCCAGTTGTTGGCGTTTAATTTGCCGGCCTATTTAAAAACTCAACAATCTTTGTTGGTATGATTGGCTGGTTTGTCTGGGGTGCCATGTATCTGGCACGGGCGATCGAGTATGCGGTCCAGGCTGGATGGTCCCTGATTGTTTCTTTTGTACAGTTTCTTCCGATAGTTGGACTTGGAGCTGCTGAATCCGGCGTTGACTGTAGTGTCATCGGTATTAACCCCATTGCTTCGGCGTTTGTGTCTGTTACGTCTGAGCTTGTCGTTGTTGTTCCTAACCTCAGAGGGGCCTGCCTTGTTGGCTGTGTTTTTGCTGCGAGCCAACCAACTATCCTCACCCGCGCAAAAGCGGGTCATGAGTGCCATGAGGGCTTCCATAGATTTTGGCTTTTCTTGGCCGAGGTGGCAGGCGAGCCATTCGTCGCTGAGGGAGTCCTGGATTAGGGGGTGTCCGGGTAGACGGACTATACCTTCAGCAGGACTCCTGGATTATGAAGATACAAGATTGAAGACTTCGTCCCGTGTCCGGATGGGATTTTCCTTGGCGTGGAAGGCAAGCTTGGCGATGCAGATATTTAGATCTCCTACCATTGTAACCGACTTTGTGTAACCCTAACCCTCTCCGGTCTCTATATAAACCGGAGGGTTTTAGTCCGTAGGACAACACAACATACAACAATCATACCGTAGGCTAGCTTCTAGGGTTTAGCCTCCTTGATCTCGTGGTAGATCTACTCTTGTACTACCCATATCATCAATATTAATCAAGCAGGACATAGGGTTTTACCTCCATCGAGAGGGCCCGAACCTGGGTAAAACTTCGTGTCCCTTGTCTCCTGTTACCATCCGCCTAGACGCACAGTTCGGGACCCCCTACCCGAGATCCGCCGGTTTTGACACCGACATTGGTGCTTTCATTGAGAGTTCCTCTGTGTCGTCGCTTTTAGGCCCGATGGCTCCTTCGATCATCAACAACGATGCGGTCCATGGTGAGACCTTTCTCCCCGGACAGATCTTCGTCATCGGCGGCTTCACACTGCGGGCCAATTCGCTTGACCATATGGAGCAGATCGAAAGCTATGCCCCTGGCCATCAGGTCAGATTTGGAAGCTTAAACTACATGGCTGACATCCGCGGGGACTTGATCTTCGACGGATTCGAGTCACAGCCGAGCGCGCCGCACTGTCTCGATGGGCATGATCTAGCTCTGCCACCGAACAGTGCCCTGGAGGCCGCACACGCTTCGGTTCCGACCCTTAATTCGGAGCCGGCTGCGCCGATCGAGGATGAGCGGTTGGACGCCGCCTCGGGGGCTGCGATCTCAAAGGCGATTGAGCTGAACACCAGCCCCGCACTCCACCAGGCCCGTGACTCCGAGGGGCCGGATTCCTCTCCGGACTCCAAGCCCTCCGCACGCCTGCCGATCGAATCCGGTTGGGCGTCGATCATGGAGTTCACCACTGCGGACATCTTCCAGCACTCGCCCTTCGGCGACATCCTGAAGTCACTAAAGTCTCTCTCTTTATCAAGAGAGCCCTGGCCGGACTACGGTCAGCAAGGTTGGGATACGGACGATGAAGAAACTCAAAGCCCACCCACCACCCACTTCGTAGCCACTGTCGATGACTTAACCGACATGCTCGACTTCGACTCCGAAGACATCGACGGTATGGACGACGATGCAGGAGACGACCAAGAACCAACACCTATAGGGCACTGGAAGGCCACCTCGTCGTACAACATATATATGGTGAACACTCCAAAAGATGGAGATGGCGATGGAACAGCGGGGGATGACACCTCCAAGAAACAACCCAGGCGCCGGTGTCAGCGGAGCCGCTTTAAATCCCGCCAAAGCAAAAACGGTGATTCCGGCACGGGAGATAATAATACTTGGATAGCGCTGAACACCACCCCCTCCAGCAAGATTCAGCACAGGAGGATGGAGAAGCCAGCCCTCACGAGAGAGCGGCAGACACAGAGGTTGAGGATGATAATTATATGCCTCCCTCCGAAGACGAGGCAAGCCTCGACGATGACGAATTCGTCGTGCCAGAGGATCCTGCCGAACAAGAGCGTTTTAAACGCAGGCTTATGGCCACGGCAAGCAGCCTCAAGAAAAAGCAGCAACAGCTTAGAGCTGATCAAGATTTGCTAGCCGACAGATGGACTGAAGTCCTTGCGGCCGAAGAGTATGAACTCGAACGCCCCTCCAAGATTTACCCAAAGCGCAGGCTGCTACCCCGATTAGAGGAGGAAGCACCTAAACCTACATCACCAGTGCATGACATGGCCGACCGGCCACCTCGTGGCCGTGAGAGAGAGGCCTCTCGGCCCTCCACTCTAGCAGTGCCCCGGCGCCGCTCAAAACATACTAAGGCACGGGAAAATGCGTCAGGCCTGCGAGAGATACTGGAGGACAAGGCAAGACAAACAAGATCGATCTACAGATCGCGTGGGCGCCCCACGGCACGTGACGGGGATCGTCACTCCGGACATAATAAATCCGGTCGGGCCGAACACAATAGACAAAGCTCATTCGAGCTGCGTCGTGATATAGCCCAATACAAAGGCGCCGCACACCCACTATGCTTCACTGATGAAGTAATGGATCATAAAATCCCTGAGGGTTTCAAACCCGTGAACATCGAATCATATGATGGCACAAAAGATCCTGCGGTATGGATCGAGGATTATCTCCTTCATATCCACATGGCCCGCGGTGATGATCTACACGCCATCAAATACCTCCCGCTCAAACTTAAGGGACCGGCCCAACATTGGCTTAACAGCTTGCCAGCAGATTCAATCGGTTCTTGGGAGGACCTGGAAGTCGCATTCCTCGACAATTTCCAGGGTACCTATGTGCGACCACCAGACGCCGATGACCTAAGCCACATAATTCAGCAGCCAGAGGAATCGGCCAGGCAATTCTGGACACGGTTCCTAACAAAGAAAAACCAAATAGTCGATTGTCCGGACGCATAGGCCCTAGCAGCCTTCAAGCATAATATCCGCGACGAGTGGCTTGCCCGGCACCCTGGACAGGAAAAGCCGAAATCTATGGCAGCCCTCACGACACTCATGACCCGCTTCTGCGCGAGAGATGACAGCTGGCTAGCTCGCAGCAACAACTTACCCAAGAACCTTGGTAATTCGGATACCAAGGACAAAAGTAGCAGGTCGCGTCGGAACAAGCAAAAGCGTCGCGTTAACAGCGACAGCAACGAGGATACGGCAGTCAATGCCAGATTCAGAGGCTACAAATCCGGTCAGCGGAAAAAGCCATTCAAAAGAAATACTCAGGGCCCGTCCAGTTTGGACTGAATACTCGACCGCTTGTGCCAGATACATGGCACCCCCGAAAAGCCAGCCAATCACACCAACAGGGATTGTTGGGTGTTCTGAAGGAAATATGCCCTAGAGGCAATAATAAAGTTATTATTTATTTCCTTATTCATGATAAATGTTTATTTTCATGCTAGAATTGTATTAACCGGAAACATAATACATGTGTGAATACATAGACAAACAGAGTGTCACTAGTATGCCTCTACTTGACTAGCTCGTTAATCAAAGATGGTTATGTTTCCTAACCATGAACAAAGAGTTGTTATTTGATTAACGTCATCACATCATTAGTTGAATGATCTGATTGACATGACCCATTCCATTAGCTTAGCACCCGATCGTTTAGTATGTTGCTATTGCTTTCTTCATGACTTATACATGTTCCTATGACTATGAGATTATGCAACTCCCATTTACCGGAGGAACACTTTGTGTGCTACCAAACGTCACAACGTAACTGGGTGATTATAAAGGTCCTCTATAGGTGTCTCTGATGGTACTTGTTGGGTTGGCGTATTTCGAGATTAGGATTTGTCACTCTGATAGTCGGAGAGGTATCTCTGGGCCCTCTCGGTAATGCACATCACATAAGTCTTGCAAGCATTACAACTAATATGTTAGTTGTGAGATGATGTATTACGGAACGAGTAAAGAGACTTGCCGGCAACGAGATTGAACTAGGTATTGGATACCGATGATCGAATCTCGGGCAAGTAACATACCGATGACAAAGGGAACAACGTATGTTGTTATGCGGTCTGACCGATAAAGATCTTCGTAGAATATGTAGGAACCAATATGGGCATCCAGGTCCCGCTATTGGTTATTGACCGGAGACGTGTCTCGGTCATGTCTACATTGTTCTCGAACCGTAGGGTCCGCACGCTTAAGATTTCGATGACAGTTATATTATGAGTTTATGAGTTTTGATGTACCGAAGGAGTTCGGAGTCCCGGATGAGATCGGGGACATGACGAGGAGTCTCGAAATGGTCGAGACGTAAAGATCGATATATTGGACGACTATATTCGGACTTCGGAAAGGTTCTGAGTGGTTCGGGTATTTTTCGGAGTACCGGGGAGTTACGGGAATACGGGGGAGAAGTATTGGGCCTTATTGGGCCATACGGGAAAGAGAGAGGGGCTGCCTAGGGCAGGATGCGCGCCCCCCCAAGGCCTAGTCCGAATTGGACTAGGGGGAGGGGCTGCGCCCCCTCCTTCCTTCCCTTCTCTTTTCCCCTTCCTTGTCTCCTACTCCTAATACATGGAAGGACTCCTAGTTGGACTAGGAAAAGGGGAATCCTACTCCCGGTGGGAGTAGGACTCCCCTAGGGTGCGCCATAGAGAGGGCCGGCCCTCCCCTCCTCCACTCCTTTATATACGGGGGCAGGGGCACCCCATAAACACACAATTGATCAACGTGATCGTTCCTTAGCCGTGTGCGGTGCCCCCCTCCACCATATTCCACCTCGGTCATATTGTCACGGTGCTTAGGCGAAGCCCTGCGTCGGTAGTACATCAAGATCGTCACCACGCCGTCGTGCTTATGGAACTCCTCCCCGAAGCTTTGCTGGATCGAAGCCCGGGGATCGTCATCGAGCTGAACGTGTGCTAAGAACTCGGAGGTGCCGGAGTAACGGCGCTTGGATCGGTCGGATCGGGAAGACGTACGACTACTTCCTCTACGTTGCGTTAATGCTTCCGCTTCGGTCTACGTGGGTACGTAGACAACACTCTCCCCTCTCGTTGCTATGCATCACCATGATCTTGCGTGTGCGTAGGAAAATTTTTGAAATTACTACGTTCCCCAACAGTGGCATCCGAGCCTAGGTTTTTATGGTTTGATGTTATGCACGAGTAGAACACAAGTGAGTTGTGGGCGATATAAGTCATACTGCCTACCAGCATGTCATACTTTGGTTCGGCGGTATTGTTGGATGAAGCGGCCCGGACCGACATTACACGTACGCTTACGCGAGACTGGTTCTACCGCCATGCTTTGCACACAGGTGGCTGGCGGGTGTCAGTTTCTCCAACTTTAGTTGAACCGAGTGTGGCTACGCCCGGTCCTTGCGAAGGTTAAAACGGCATCAACTTGACAAACTATCGTTGTGGTTTTGATGCGTAGGTGAGATTGGTTCTTGCTTAAGCCCGTAGCAGCCACGTAAAACTTGCAACAAACAAAGTAGAGGACGTCTAACTTGTTTTTGCAGGGCATGTTGTGATGTGATATGGTCAAGGCATGATGCTAAATTTTATTGTATGAGATGATCATGTTTTGTAACCGAGTTATCGACAACTGGCAGGAGTCATATGGTTGTCGCTTTATTGTATGCAATGCAATCGCCCTGTAATGCTTTACTTTATCACTAAGCGGTAGCAATAGTCGTAGAAGCATAAGATTGGCGAGACGAGAACGATGCTACGATGGAGATCAAGGTGTCGCGCCGGTGACGATGGTGATCATGACGGTGCTTCGGAGATGGAGATCACAAGCACAAGATGATGATGGCCATATCATATCACTTATATTGATTGCATGTGATGTTTATCTTTTTATGCATCTTATCTTGCTTTGATTGACGGTAGCATTATAAGATGATCTCTCACTAAATTATCAAGAAGTTTTCTCCCTGAGGATGCACCGTTGCCAAAGTTCGTCGTGCCCAGACACCAAGTGATGATCGGGTGTGATAAGCTCTACGTCCATCTACAACGGGTGCAAGCCAGTTTTGCACACGCGGAATACTCGGGTTATACTTGACGAGCCTAGCATATGCAGATATGGCCTCGGAACACGGAGACCGAAAGGTCGAGCGTGAAACATATAGTAGATATGATCAACATAATGATGTTCACCATTGAAGACTAATCCATTTCACGTGATGATCGGTTATGGTTTAGTTGATTTGGATCACGTGATCACTTAGAAGATTAGAGGGATGTCTATCTAAGTGGGAGTTCTTAAGTAATATGATTAATTGAACTTTAATTTATCATGAACTTAGTCCTGGTAGTATTAGCATATCTATGTTGTAGATCAATAGCTCGCGTTGTTGCTTCCCAGTGTTTATTTTGATATGTTCCTAGAGAAAATTGTGTTGAAAGATGTTAGTGGCAATGATGCGGATTGGATCCGTGATCTGAGGTTTACCCTCATTGCTGCACAGAAGAATTATGTCCTTGATGCACCGCTAGGTGACAGACATATTGCAGGAGCAGATACAGACGTTATGAACGTTTGGCTAGCTCAATATGATGACTACTTGATAGTTTACTGCACCATGCTTAATGGCTTAGAATCGGGACTTCAAAGACGTTTTGAACGTCATGGACCATATGAGATGTTCCAGGAGTTGAATTTAATATTTCAAGCAAATACCCGAGTTGAGAGATATGAAGTCTCCAAAAAGTTCTATAGCTAAAAGATGGAGGAGAATCGCTCAACTAGTGAGCATGTGCTCAGATTGTCTGGGTTCTACAATCGCTTGAATCAAGTGGGAGTTAATATTCCAGATAAGATAGTGATTGACAGAATTCTCTAGTCACCATCACCAATTTAGTAGAACTTCGTGATGAACTATGATATGCAAGGGATAACGGAAACGATTCCCAAGCTCTTCGTAATGCTGAAATTGACGAAGGTAGAAATCGAGAAAAACATCAAGTGTTGATGGTTGACAAGATCACTAGTTTCAAGAAAAGGACAAAGGGTAGAAGGGGAACTTCAAAAAGAACGGCAAGCGAGTTGCTGCTCAAGTGAAGAAGCCCAAGTCTGGACCTAAGTCTGAGACTAAGTGCTTCTAATGCAAAGGGACTGGTCACTGGGAGCGGAACTACCCCAAGTATTTGGCGGAGAAGAAGGATGGCAAAGTGAACAAAGGTATATTTGATATACATGTTATT
Organism: Aegilops umbellulata; assembly: GCA_032464435.1. Classification (NCBI taxonomy): domain Eukaryota; kingdom Viridiplantae; phylum Streptophyta; class Magnoliopsida; order Poales; family Poaceae; genus Aegilops; species Aegilops umbellulata. The sequence continues at coordinate 399,308,753 of CP136058.1, read as the reverse complement.
GATGTGTACTTTACTAGTGTTTATAGCAACCCCTCAGTATTTGATACTGGTTCAGTTACTAAGAGTAGTAACTCGAAACAGGAGTTGCAGAATAAACAGTGACTAGTTAAGGATGAAGTGACGATGTGTGTTGGAAGTAGTTCCAAGATTGATATGATCATCATCGCACACTTCCCTATACTTTCGAGATTAGTGTTGAACCTAAATAAGTGTTATTTGGTGTTTGTGTTGAGCATAAATATGATTTGATCATGTTTATTGAAATACGGTTATTCATTTAAGTTAGAGAAGAATTGTTGTTCTGTTTACATGAATAAAACCTTCTATGGTCATACACCCAACGAAAGTGGTTTGTTGGATCTCGATCGTAGTGATACACATATTCATAATATTGAAGCCAAAAAGATGCAAAGTTAATAATGATAGTGCAACTTATCTGTGGCACTGCTGTTTAGGTCATATTAGTGTAAAGCGCATGAAGAAACTCCATGCTGATGGAATTTTGGAATCACTTGATTATGAATCACTTGATGCTTGCAAACCATGCCTCATGGGCAAGATGACTAAGACTCCGTTCTCCGGAACAATGGAGCGAGCAACAGATTTGTTGGAAATCATACATACTGATGTATGTGGTCCGATGAATATTAAGGCTCGCGACAAGTATCATTATTTTCTGACATTCACAGATGATTTGAGTAGATATGGGTATATCTACTTGATGAAACATAAGTCTGAAACATTTGAAAAGTTCAAAGAATTTCAGAGTGAACTGGAGAATCATCGTAACAAGAAAATAAAAGTTTCTACGATATGATCCTGGAGGAGAATATTTGAGTTACGAGTTTGGTCTTCAATTAAAACAATGTGGAATAGTTTCACAAACTCATGCCACCTGGAACACCACAGCATAATGGTGTGTCCGAACGTCATAACCGTACTTTATTGGATATAGTGCAATCTATGATGTTTCTTACCGATTTACCACTATAGTTTTGGGGTTATGCATTAAAGACAGCTGCATTCACGTTAAAAAGGGCACCATCTAAGTCCGTTGAGACAACACAATCTGAATTGTGGTTTGGCAAGAAACCAAAGTTGTCATTTCTTAAAGTTTGGGATTGTGATGCTTATATGAGAAAGTTTCATCCTGATAAGCTCAAACCCAAATCGGAGAAATATGTCTTCATAGGATACCCAAAGGAGACTGTTGGGTACACCTTCTATCACAGATCTTAAGGCAAGACATTCGTTGCTTATAATGGATCCTTTCTAGAGAAGGAGTTTCTCTCGAAAGAAGTGAGTGGGAGGAAAGTAGAACTTGATGTGGTAACTGTACCTGCTCCCTTATTGGAAAGTAGTTCATCACAGAAATCTGTTCCTGTGACTACTACACCAATTAATGAGGAAGTTAATGATGATGATCATGTAACGTCAGATCAAGTTACTACCGAATCTCGTAGGTAAACCAGAGTGAGATCCGCACCAGAGTGGTATGGTAATCCTGTTCTGGAAGTCATGTTACTAGAACATGACGAACTTGCGAACTATGAGGAAGCGATGATGAGCCCAGATTCCGCGAAATGGTTTGAGGCCATGAAATCTGAGATATGATCCATGTATAAAAAACAAAGTATGGACTTTGATGGATTTGCCCGATGATCGGCAAGCCATAGAAAATAAATGGATCCTCAAGAGGAAGACGGACGCTGATAGTAGCGTTACTATCTACAAAGCTAGAATTGTCGCAAAAGGTTTTCGACAAGTTCAAGGTGTTGACTACGATGAGAGTTTCTCACTCGTATCTATGCTTAAGTCTGTCCGAATCATGTTAGCAATTGCCGCATTTTATGAAATCTGGCAAATGGATAAAACAAAACTGCATTCCTTAATGGATTTATTAAAGAAGAGTTGTATATGATGCAACCAGAAGGTTTTGTCAATCCTAAAGGTGTTAACAAAATATGCAAGCTCCAGCGATCCATCTATGGACTGGTGCAAGCATCTCGGAGTTGGAATATACGCTTTGATAAGTTGATCAAAGCATATAGTTTTATACAGACTTGCGGTGAAGCCTATATTTACAAGAAAGTGAGTGGGAGCACTACAGCATTTCTGATAAATATATGTGAATGACATATTGTTGATTGGAAATAATGTAGGATTATTCTGCAAAGCATAAAGGAGTTTTTTAAAGACAGACCTCGGTGAAGCTGCTACATATTGAGTATCAAGATCTATAGAGATAGATCAAGACGCTTGATAAGTTTTTCCAATGAGTACATACCTTGACAAGATTTTGAAGTAGTTCAAAATGTAACAGTCAAAGAAAGAGTTCTTGCCTGTGTTACAAGGTGTGAAATTGAGTAAGACTCAAAACCCGACCACATCAGAAGATAGAAAGAGAATGAAAGTCATTCCCTATGCCTCAGCCATAGGTTCTATAAAGTATGTCATGTTGTGTACCAGATCTATTGTATACCCTACACTGATGTTGGCAAGGGAGTACAATAGTGATCTAGGAGTAGATCACTGGACAGCGGTCAAGGTTATCCTTAGTGGAATAAGGATATGTTTCTCGATTATGGAGGTGACAAAAGGTTCGTCGTAAAGAGTTACATCGATTCAAGTTTTGACACCGATCTGGGTGACTCTAAGTCTCGATCCAGATACATATTGAAAAGTGGGAGCAATTAGCTAGAGTAGCTCCTTGCAGAGCCTTGTTGACATAGAAATTTGCAAAATACTTACGGATCTGAATGTGATAGACCCGTTGACTAATATTATCTCACAAGCAAAACATGATCACACCTTAGTACTCTTTGGGTGTTAATCACATAGCGATGTGAACTAGATTACTGACTCTAGTAAACCCTTTGGGTGTTGATCACATATCGATGTGAACTATGGGTGTTAATCACATGGTGATGTGAACTATTGTTGTTAAATCACATGACGATGTGAACTAGATTATTGACTCTAGTGCAAGTGGGAGACTGAAGGAAATATGCCCTAGAGGCAATAATAAAGTTATTATTTATTTCCTTATTCATGATAAATGTTTATTATTCATGCTAGAATTGCATTAACCGGAAACATAATACATGTGTGAATACATAGACAAACAGAGTGTCACTAGTATGCCTCTACTTGACTAGCTCGTTAATCAAAGATGGTTATGTTTCCTAACCATGAACAAAGAGTTGTTATTTGATTAACGGGATCACATCATTAGTTGAATGATCTGATTGACATGACCCATTCCATTAGCTTAGCACCCGATCGTTTAGTATGTTGTTATTGCTTTCTTCATGACTTATACATGTTCCTATGACTATGAGATTATGCAACTCCCGTTTACCGGAGGAACACTTTGTGTGCTACCAAATGTCACAACCTAACTGGGTGATTATAAAGGTGCTATACAGGTGTCTCTGATGGTACTTGTTGGGTTGGCGTATTTCGAGATTAGGATTTGTCACTCTGATAGTCGGAGAGGTATCTCTGGGCCCTCTCGGCAATGCACATCACATAAGCCTTGCAAGCATTACAACTAATATGTTAGTTGTGAGATGATGTATTACGGAACGAGTAAAGAGACTTGCCGACAACGAGATTGAACTAGGTATTGGATACCGACGATCGAATCTCGGACAAGTAACATACCGATGACAAAGGGAACAACGTATGTTGTTATGCGGTCTGACCGATAAAGATCTTCGTAGAATATGTAGGAACCAATATGGGCATCCAGGTCCCGCTATTGGTTATTGACCGGAGACGTGTCTCGGTCATGTCTACATTGTTCTCGAACCGTAGGGTCTGCACGCTTAAGGTTTCGATGACAGTTATATTATGAGTTTATGAGTTTTGATGTACCGAAGGAGTTCGGAGTCCCGGATGAGATCGGGGACATGACGAGGAGTCTCGAAATGGTCGAGACGTAAATATCGATATATTGGACGACTATATTCGGACTTCGGAAAGGTTCTGAGTGGTTCGGATATTTTTCGGAGTACCGGGGAGTTACGGGAATACGGGGGAGAAGTATTGGGCCTTATTGGGCCATACGGGAAAGAGAGAGGGGCTGCCTAGGGCAGGCCGCCCCCCCCCCCAAGGCCTAGTCCGAATTGGACTAGGGGGAGGGGCTGCGCCCCCTCCTTCCTTCCCTTCTCTTTTCCCCTTCCTTGTCTCCTACTCCTAATACATGGAAGGACTCCTAGTTGGACTAGGAAAAGGGGAATCCTACTCCCGGTGGGAGTAGGACTCCCCTAGGGCGCGCCATAGAGAGGGCCGGCCCTCCCCTCCTCCACTCCTTTATATACGGGGGCAGGGGGCACCTCATAAACACACAATTGATCAACGTGATCGTTCCTTAGCCGTGTGTGGTGCCCCCCTCCACCATATTCCACCTCGGTCATATTGTCGCGGTGCTTAGGCCAAGCCCTGCGTCGGTAGTACATCAAGATCGTCACCACGCCGTCGTGCTGACGGAACTCCTCCCCAAAGCTTTGCTGGATCGAAGCCCGGGGATCGTCATCGAGCTGAACGTGTGCTAAGAACTCGGAGGTGCCGGAGTAACGGCGCTTGGATCGGTCGGATCGGGAAGACGTACGACTACTTCCTCTACGTTGCGTTAACGCTTCCGCTTCGGTCTACGTGGGTACGTAGACAACACTCTCCCCTCTCGTTGCTATGCATCACCATGATCTTGCGTGTGCGTAGGAAATTTTTTGAAATTACTACGTTCCCCAACATGTTCAAGCAGGCAGGCAAGTTAAATGCCGAAAATTGAGACAAGGGGCTACGTAGCGACGAGGAGGAGGAGCCCAGGCCGCCGAACAACAGTGGACAGAAGGGTTTTCCCCCACAAGTGCGGACGGTGAACATGATATACGCAACCCACATCCCCAAGAGGGAATGGAAGCGTGCGTTACGGGACGTATACGCGATAGAGCCAATCGCCCGAAAGTTCAACCCATGGTCCTCCTGCCCGATCACTTTTCATCGAAGGGACCACCCCACTAGCATCTGTCATGGCGGGTTCGCCGCATTGGTTCTAGACACAATTATCGACGGATTTCATCTCACAAGAGTCCTTATGGACGGCGGCAGCAGCCTGAACCTGCTTTACCAGGACACAGTGCGGAAAATGGGCATAGATCCCTCGAGGATTAAGCCCACCAAAACGACCTTTAAAGGCGTCATACCAGGTGTAGAGGCCAACTGTACAGGCTCAGTCACACTTGAAGTGGTCTTCGGATCTCCAGATAATTACCGAAGCGAAGAGTTAATCTTCAACATAGTCCCGTTCCGCAGTGGCTATCACGCACTGCTCGGGCGAACCGCATTTGCAAAGTTCAATACGGTACCGCACTACGCATACCTCAAGCTCAAGATGTTAGGCCTTCGAGGAGTAATCACGGTCAATGGAAACACCGAACGCTCCCTTCGGACGGAGGAGCACACGATGACCCTCGCAGCGAAGTACAAAGCAACCTCTCTAGGCAGTTCTCCAGTCCGGCCGTTAAAAGGCCGGACTCTGTCAAGCGCGCCCGGAGTAACCTACAACAAGACCGCCTGGCACGTTCTGAGCAGGCGTAGCAATGCGGCCCCAACCCCAGCCCCCGAGAAATAGCGAAACCAGTGCTTCGCGTACATAACTACGCTCTAAAAATACCATGGGCGCAAGGGAAGGGGCACCATCACGGCACGCCTGAAACACAGCTTAAACCTTACTAGGGGCTGCTAAATTCTTTCTTTATCTTCTCTTACTTTCAGGACTCCATACTTCAAACGACCTGTTCGGCAATTCAACTGCCGCACAAACGATGCAAGAACCAGGGAAGCAGACAAGCCATGCCGCATTATGGACTCCCAGGTGGTCTCTATCACGAGCAGTATACCTGTTTTGCGTATAAATTCCGCGGCCCGCCCCTGGACCGGACATGTTAAATAGTCCAACTTTTCGCTTATCGCGCTATTTGTATCGTTCTGCCTTGATCGCAGCCTTTTTAAACAATGCATAGTCTTTATCTATTTTTTGCATTACCTTTTTTACAAATATATGTTCATTAATGACATGTTGCACCCGTACACTATGGTACGGCAAATACGCCAGGGGCTTCAGTACCCCCCAATATGGTGTGAGAAGTCCGAACACTTTCACAAGTGCGGTACCCCGAACTTATAGCATTATATGCATCGGCTCCGAATCATGTCTTGGGTCAATAGTTGGGTTTGCCCGGCTCCTATGTTATGTTGCCTTACGTTCCGCTATATCGGCTAAGGTAGCACTAGGAGAACTACTGCGATTGTGCCCCAGTTGAGCTGGGCTGAGCACCTCAGTAGAGAAAGCTAAAACTGATTGTCATGATGAAGCGAGAGACCGGTCGCTGTTCGAGAGGTTTTTCGAGTCCCTAAAGACTTATGCCGCTTAGAGCGAGGAACCGGCTTTGTCCGGCCAAGGCGTGGATAGCGCCCCGAACTCGGTCTTCACCGAAATTTAAAATTATAGAGCTCTATGGCTAAGTGAGAGTGTTCAAGAATTATAGTCCGATTGCCTTGTTCGTTGTGCTGAGCGCCTCCCTCGAAGGACCCAGACATGGGGAAACGAGCGCTCAGGTTTATCTCGAACACCCCAGCACTAGCGGCATGGGGGCAGAAGCCGACGACTGGCCATCTCTCAATTTTTGATAAATGGCCGCACAAAAATTAATATTTTAAATTCAAAAAGCATTACTTAGCGCACATGAACAAGTTTTCAGCGCACAGGACAACACGAGCGAGTTCATTCAAAAATTACATCCTTGGTACATTCATCCGCCATAAGGCGGGCACCCTTCAGAACATCCTTATAATAGTTCTCGGGTTTGCGATGCTCCTCCCCCGGCGGTGGCCCGTCCTTCACAAGCTTCTCATCGTCCAGCTTGCCCCAGTGCACCTTAGCGCGGGAAAGGGCCCTCCGGGCACCTTTGATGCAGACGGATCGCTTGATGACTTCAAGCCTTGGACAGGCCCCCACCAGCCGCTGAACCAGTCTGAAGTAGCTCCCAGGCAGGGCCTCTCCAGGCCACAGCCGAACTATGAAGCCCTTCATGGCCTGTTCGGCCGCCTTGTGGATCTCGACCAGCTCCTTTAGCTGGTCGCTCTCAAGGGCACAGGGTGTCCGGCCTCATCATACTGAGACCAGAACACCTTCTCTGTCGAGCTACCTTCTTCGGCTCGGTAGAATGCGGCGGCATCGGACACACTACAGGGAAGATCTGCGAATGCTCCTGGAGAGCGCCGGATTCGGGTAAGTAACAAGTAGTTCACTTTTATATGTCTGCTTTGCATAAAGAATGCCTTACCCGCCGCTATCTTTTTCACCGCATCCAACTCCTGGAGGGCCTTCTGGGATTCGGCCTTGGCAGACTAGGCAGTTTCGATGGCCGCCGTGAGCTCGGACGCTTACGTCTTTGAGTCAGGCTCCAAACTCTCATGTTTTTTCATGAGAGCCTGAAGCTCTTGCCGCGCCTCGCCGACCTGCGCCTCAAATTTCTCTCGCTCGATGCGCTCCGAGGCCGCTCTCTTCTCGGCCTCGGATAGCGCCTGCTTGAGGGTCGCCACCTCAGTTGTGGCCCCTGCAATAAGCAGCACAATCCTGTCATTTTTGCAATTGCATCTTTTTATATATTTTTTATAAGGTATCTCTTACCTTCTTTCTCCTCGAGCTGCCGCTTGGCAAGGCTGAGCTCTTGCTCGGACCGCTCGAGACCCTGCTTCAGGGTGCCTACCTCCGCAGTCAGTGCGGCGGTCGCAAGCAGCGAAGCCTGCATACGCATATTGGCTCATTTTTTGTTAGACTCCTAAATTTATTAGATCCTCTATTCGGCTTTTATTTCCGAACGCCAAACAAAGCATCAGGGGCTACTGTCTATGCGGTAATATTTTTACATATTTTTTACTTACCTCGAAGCCTGTTAGAAGGCTGGCACAAGCTTCAGTCAGTTCGCTCTTGGCGGATTGAACCTTCTGGATCACCGTACTCATAATAGTACGGTGCTCCTTGTCGATGGAGGCGCCGTTAAGCACCTCCAGCAGATTGTCCGGCTCCTCCGGTTGGACGGGGGCCGCCGACTCAGAAGGCTTGCTCCTCTTAGAAGGAGTTCGCCTACCACAGTCCGAAACCGTTGAAGATTCCGACGCGGTGCCCGGCTCAAAGCCGGACTTGGAGCTCTGGGGGGGTCTTGTCCCCTTCACTCCTGGAGTCCGGGAGGTCGCCTCGCGACTCCTCCAGGACCACCTCCTCTTGGCCCGGAGCTTGTTGTGACGCCACTTCGGCGTCATCCGCAGTGCGGGGGGAGGTAGCGGGCGGAACTGAATTCACGTCCGACCAATCCAAGGAGCCGCTCGACGACTCGTCGAGCCTGGCCTTGGGCGGACTGCATAATTATATTTGACATAAGGAAAGGTTGTGCAATAAAGGAATGCTATGAATTACTTGGGTGCCCGGATACTTACGATTCTGCCGGACGCTTAGCCATGTGTGGCTACTCCTCTTCGTCGTCATCGGCGTCGGCGATGTAATCCGGAGGAAGGGCTTTCCCCTTCTTGGACCCTTTGGCCTCCCCGGTCGGGGCGGCCTTCCTTTTCTTTCCTCTCCCCGCTGGAGGGGGAGAGGTTTCTTCTTCCTCCTCCTTGTTTTCACGGGAGGAGCGCGTCTCGGATTCGTCGGATGAAGAATCCGACACCTCCTGGCACCAGGAATTCTTTCGAGTCCCTGTGGCCCTCTTCTTGGCCTTCTTCTCCGGCACAACGTAAGGTGCCGGAGCCAGCAGCTTCGCTAAGTGAGCGTCGGTTGGGTCTTCGGGCAAAGGGGCCGGACAGTCGATCTGTCCGGACTTCGCCAACCAATCCTGTCAAAGGAAAGGGAGTTTAGATCCCGCATAGAGTCAAACTATGGACAACCAACATCCTGTAAAAGGTAAAAATAGCTTACCGCACTAGTGGGAAGCTGCGTGCTGAATTCGCGGTCCACGGAAGCGGATGCGGGAGCCTCGGCGCCTTTGAATAGCACCTTCCAGGCGTCTTCATATGTTGTGTCGAAGAGCCTGCTCAGGGTTGGGTGTTGCGCCGGGTCGAACTCCCACAAATTGAAGCCCCGTTGCTGACACGGGAGGATCCGGCAGACGAGCATAACCTGGACTACGTTAACAAGCTTAAGCTGCTTGTTCACCAAGGTTTGGATGCATTTTTGCAGTCCAGTTACCTCTCCTTTATTGCCCCACGACAGGCCCGTCTCTCTCCAAGACGTGAGCCGCGTAGGGGGTCCGGACCGGAACTCAGGGGCTGCGACCCATTTGGGATCGCGCGGCTCGGTGATGTAAAACCACCCCGATTGCCACCCCTTCAGGGTCTCCACAAAGGAGCCCTCGAGCCATAGGACGTTGGCTATCTTGCCTGCCATGGCACCTCCGCACTCCGCCTGGTTGCCGCGCACCACCTTGGACTTGACGTTGAAAGTCTTGAGCCATAGGCCAAAATGGGGGCGGACGCAGAGGAAAGGCTCACACACGACGATAAACGCCGAGATGTTGAGGACGAAGTTCGGGGCCAGATCATGGAAATCTAGGCCATAGTAGAACATGAGCCCCCGGACGAATGGGTGGAGAGGAAAGCCCAGTCCGCGGAGGAAATGGGGAAGGAATACTACCCTCTCATGGGGCCTTGGGGTGGGGAGGATCTGCCCCTCTTCGGGAAGCCGATGCGCGATGTCGCTAGACAAGTCTCCGGCTTTCTTCGGTTTTTTGACGTGTCCCTCCGTAACGGAGGAGACCATCCACTTGACTCCTGCTCCGGACATGGCTGGAGAAGGTTGAGGTGGGAAGTGCGGGCTTGGGCGCTGGATCTCGAGTGCGCGGAAGATGGATAGGCAAAGGAGGAAGAAGGCGTAGGTAAAAAGGTGGATCCTTATCCCCTTATATGGGCGGACGCGACTATGCGTCCCCACCAGCCTGGTAAAACTCACTTACCTCCCAAGCGTCGTGATAAATGGCGCGGTTGGGTTACCCACGTCCGTATTGATGAGAATCCCGTAGATAAGGGACACGATCTCTGCTTTGACAAGATGTGCCAAGGAAACCGCCTCGCAAAATGCGCTGAGGTTGGGAAGTGAAAACGATTCGAATAGAGGCTTGGCCATAGTGTGATGTCATGCTACGGAATACGTCAGCAGATTAGATTTGTGTAAATATTATTCTCTCTACGGCAATATGTGGAAACTTATTTTGCAGATCCGGACACTATCCTTAGTGTTAACAATCTTTTATGAAGTACTTGGAGGAGGAACCCGCCTTGCAATGCCGAAGACAATCTGCGCGCCAGACTCGTCGTCATTGAAGCCTGGTTCAGGGGCTACTGAGGGAGTCCTGGATTAGGGGGTGTCCGGTTAGCCGGACTATACCTTCAGCCGGACTCCTGGATTATGAAGATACAAGATTGAAGACTCCGTCCCGTGTCCGGATGGGACTTTCCTTGGCATGGAAGGCAAGCTTGGCGATGCAGATATTTAGATCTCCTACCATTGTAACCGACTTTGTGTAACCCTAAACCGCTCCGGTGTCTATATAAACCGGAGGGTTTTAGTCCGTAGGACAACACAACATACAACAATCATACCATAGGCTAGCTTCTAGGGTTTAGCCTCCTTGATCTCGTGGTAGATCTACTCTTGTACTACCCATATCATCAATATTAATCAAGCAGGATGTAGGGTTTACCTCCATCGAGAGGGCCCGGACCTGGGTAAAACTTCGTGTCCCTTGTCTCCTGTTACCATCCGCCTAGACACACAGTTCGGGACCCCCTACCCGAGATCCACCGGTTTTTACACCGACAGTCGCGGATGCTGTGTTTAAAGGCCGCTAGGGCTTTGGCATCCGGACAGTCGACGATCAGGTTCTTTTTGGTTAAGAACCTAGTCCAAAATTTCCTGGCCGACTCTCCAGGTTGTTGGACTATGTGGCTTAAATCATCGGCGTCTGGTGGCCAGACATATGTACCTTGGAAGTTGTCGAGGAAGGCTTCTTCCAAGTCCCCCCAGCTGCCGATAGAGTTTTCAGGCAGGCTATTTAACCAGTGCCGAGCTGGCCCTTTGAGTTTTAGTGGGAGGTATTTGATGGCGTGAAGATCATCTCCGCGGGCCATGTGTATGTGGAGGATGAAATCTACCGCGGGATCGGTTGTTCTGTCGTATGATTCAATGTTAACGGGTTTGAACCCTTCGGGGAATTTGTGGTCCATTACTTCATCAGTGAAGCAAAGAGGATGTGTGGCGCCTCTATATCGGGCCGCGTCGCGACGTAGCCCCGACGGAGTCCGTCTGCGGTTGTCGGCTCGGGTGGACTAGGTTTGTAACGTCCGAATATGTAGCCATCATCACGTGTCGAGGGACATCCTCGCGATCCGTAGATCGATCAGGTATATCCTGCTCTACTATCCAGGGTTTGACGGAGGTCGTATGCATGACCCCGAACTGTTTTGTCTCTGTTTTTTCGTGGCGGCGGGTCGGGCTGCTGTTCGGCTTGAGTTGCCGCTCTATCCCGACCCCAAGGTGGTCGGTCCGCCGCAATGTCCCGACCGCGTAGTGTTTGGTTGGCCGCATTACGCGAGGAAGGTATGAGCTCCGGTGCCTCTTCATCGAACTGGGTAGCAATTTTTGCTTCGGGTAACTCTTGGCTGGGCGTCTGAGGCCGTATTCTTTGGCTGCCAGGACATCAGTCCATCTGTCGACGAGCAGATCTTGGTCAGCTTGAAGCTGTTGTTGTTTCTTTTTCAGTCTCCTTGCAGTTGTTATTAGCTGACGCTTGAAGCGCTCCTACTCAAGAGGTTCCTCAGGTACGATGAAATCTTCGTTCCCGAGGCTTTCCTCATCCTCAGGGAGCGGGTGGTAACTACCGTCCTCCGAGTCATTGGGCCTGGTCTGTTCATCGGGGCCAGCTTGCCCGGTTTCTTGCTCCTCCTATTCGGATGTTACCTCAACAAGGTCTTCATTGTTTTCGGCATCGTCCGGAGTGTTATTTTCACCGGTGCCAGCATTGCTGTCTTTTGAACGACGTGACTTAGAGCGGCGCCGAGGACGCCGACGTTTCTGCTGTGTCTTAGGAGGTTTATTCTCAACTGGATTGTCTTTGTCATCGTCGTTGTTTGTTTTGGGTGTGTCCATCATGTACACATCGTATGAAGAGGTGGCCGTCCAGCATCTAGTAAATGGCAGATTTTGATCTTGCTCTTCATCGGCATCGTCGTCCATACCGTCAATGTCTTCGGAACCGTAATCAAGCGTGTCGGTTAAATCCTCGATTGTGGCTATGAAGTGGCTGGCGGGTGGGAAGCAAGATTCTCCATCATCAGCCCCTAGTTCAAACCGAACATAGTTTGGTTGTGAGTCCCCCGCCAAGGACAGGTTCTTTAATGAGCTTAACACATCGCCCAAGGGCGAGTGTTGGAAGATGTTTGCGGCGCTGATACATCTCCAACGTATCTATAATTTTTTATTGCTCCATGCTATATTATCTACTGTTTTGGACTATATTGGGCTTTATTTTCCACTTTTATATTATTTTTGGGACCAACCTATTAACCGGAGGCCCAGCCCAGAATTGTTGTTTTTTGCCTATTTCAGAGTTTCGGAGAAACAGAATATCAAACGGAGTCCAAACGTAATAAAACCTTCGGGAACGTGATTTTCTCACCGAACGTGATCCAGGAGACTTGGACCCTACTCCAAGAAGTAACAGAGGCGGTCACGAGGGTGGGGGGCGCGCCCCTGCCTCGTGGGCCCCCTGTTGCTCCACCGACGTACTCCTTCCTCCTATATATACCTACGTACCCCCAAACGATCAGATACGGAGCCAAAAACCTAATTCCACCGCCGCAACTTTCTGTATCCACGAGATCCCATCTTGGGGCCTGTTCCGGAGCTCCGCCGGAGAGGGCCGTCATCACGGAGGGCTTCTACATCATCATAGCCCCTCCGATGAAGTGTGAGTAGTTTACCTCAGACCTTCGGGTCCATAGTTAGTAGCTAGATGGCTTCTTCTCTCTTTTTGGATCTCAATACAATGTTCTCCCCCTCTCTCATGGAGATCTATTCAATGTAATCTTCTTTTTGCGGTGTGTTTGTTGAGACCGATGAATTGTGAGTTTATGATCAAGTCTATCTATGAATAATATTTGAATCTTCTCTGAATTCTTTTATGTATGATTGGTTATCTTTGCAAGTCTCTTTGAATTATAAGTTTGGTTTGGCCTACTAGTTTGGTTTTTCTTGCTGAGGGAGTCCTGGATTAGGGGGTGTCCGGATGGTCGGACTATACCTTCAGCCGGACTCCTGGACTATGAAGATACAAGATTGAAGACTTCGTCCCGTGTCCGGAGGGGACTTTCCTTGGCGTGGAAGGCAAGCTTGGCGGTGCGGATATTCAGATCTCCTACCATTGTAACCGACTTTGTGTAACCCTAACCCTATCCGGTGTCTATATAAACCGGAGGGTTTTAGTCCATAGGACAACAACTCCAACATACAACAATCATACCATAGGCTAGCTTCTAGGGTTTAGCCTCCTTGATCTCGTGGTAGATCTACTCTTGTACTACCCATATCATCAATATTAATCAAGAAGGACGTAGGGTTTTACCTCCATCAAGAGGGCCCGAACCTGGGTAAAACTTCGTGTCCCTTGTCTCCTGTTACCATCCGCCTAGACGCACAGTTCAGGACCCCCTACCCGAGATCCGCCGGTTTTGACACCGACATTGGTGCTTTCATTGAGAGTTCCTCTGTGTCGTCACTTTTAGGCCCGATGGCTCCTTTGATCTTCAACAACAATGCAGTCCAGGGTGAGACTTTCCTCCCCGGACAGATCTTAGTCTTCGGCGGCTTCGCACCGCGGGCCAATTCGTTTGGCCACCTAGAGCAGATCGAAAGCTACGCCCCTGGCCATCAGGTCAGGTTCGGAAGTTTGAACTACACGGCTGATATCCGCGGGGACTTGATCTTCGACGGATTCGAGCCACAGCCAAGCGCGCCGCACTGTCTCGATGGGCATGATCTAGCTCTGCCGCCGAACAGTGTCCTGGAGGCCGCACGCGCGCTGGTTCCGACCCATAATTCGGAGCCTGCTGCGCCGAACGAGGATGAGCGGTCAGACGCCACCTCAGGGGCTGCGATCTCAAAGGCGATCGAGTCGAACACCAGCCCCGTGCTCTGCATGGCCCATGACTCCGAGGATCCGGATTCCTCTCCGGACTCTGGACCCCCCGCGCCCCTGCCGATCGAATCCGATCGGGCGCCGATAATGGAGTTCACCGCCGCGGACATCTTTCAGCACTCGCCCTTCGGCGACATCCTGAACTCACTAAAGTCTCTCTCTTTATCAGGAGAGCCATGGCCGGACTACGGTCAGCAAGGATGGGATGCGGACGATGAAGAAATTCAAAACCCACCCACCACCCATTTGGTAGCTATCGTCGATAATTTATACGACGTGCTCAACTTCGACTCCGAAGACATCGACGGCATGGACGGCGATGCAGGAGACGCATCTGAACCAACGTCTTCAGAGCATTGGACAGCCACCTCATCTCATGATGTGTACATGGTGGACACCCCTAAAGGAAGCGACAACGAGGAACGCAAGGATGCAACGAGGGATCGATCTCTCGAAAAGCAAACAAAGCGGCGGCGTAAATGCCGCTCCAAGCCCCGCCTCGACACAGACCTAGCCATAGAGCAGGATGAGCCGGCAGACGACGAGCGTGCCCTAGAGCAACCGTCCGAACAGGGCAGCTCGGAAAAAGAAACCGAACAACCCGTCCCCGGCGAAAACGGCATTCCGGACGACCTTACGCCGGATAAGCCCACGGAGCAGAAGAACCTCCACAAGAGGCTCGTTGCAAATGCACGAAGCCTGAAAAAGCAGAAGCGGAAGCTAAAAACTGCGGAAGACGCACTCAGAATCAGATGGAGTAAAGTAATCAATACCGCAGACAAATACGGCGACAGCCGCCGCACTAAAAGCTATCCGAAGTGAAAGCTACCGCCTGAATTCGACGAAGAGGCCTTAGAGCCCTCGCACTCAAAAATTAAGAAAGCCACACGGTAGGATAGACGACCCCATGGCCAGCATAAAGCGGCAAGCGGCGCCGCACTTAAGCCGGCACGCGACCCACTTATGGATTCGCATCAAAAAGATGGCCCAGCCAGGTCCATTTATGGGCAAAGAAAGCAAGCTCTCGTAAGCAATGCAATAAAGCCATTATCAGAATCCGGCACACCCAAATACAGGGGCGCCGCACATCCCCTATGTTTCACCGATGAGGTCCTGGATTATGAATTTCCAGCGGGATTCAAACCCGTAAACATAGAGGCATATGATGGAACAACGGACCCTCGAGTCTGGATCGAGGATTACATCCTCCACATACATATGGCTAGAGGAGATGACCTCCACGCCATCAAATATCTACCCCTCAAGCTTAAAGGACCAGCCCGGCATTGGCTTAAAAGCCTTCCTGAAAACACAATAGGAAGTTGGGAGGAGCTCGAGGACGCTTTTCGAGCAAATTTTCAAGGGACCTATGTCCGCCCTTCGGATGCAGACGATCTCAATCACATCACACAAGAGCCCGGAGAGTCAGCTCGGCAGTTCTGGAACAGATTTCTTACTAAGAAGAATCAGATAGTCGACTGTCCGGACACCGAAGCCCTAGCAGCTTTCAAGAACAATGTCCGAGACGAATGGCTCGCCAGACACCTCGGCCAAGAAAAGCCAAGAACAGTGGCTGCATTAACAAGCCTCATGACCCGCTTTAGCGCAGGAGAGGACAGCTGGTTGGCAAGATGTAGCACCAGCGACCCAAGTACATCCGAAACTAGGGATGGAAACGGAAAACCGCGACGCAACAAGGATCGTCGCCGGACTAAGGAAAACAATTCGAAGAGCACGGCAGTCAACGCCGGATTCAAAAGCTCACGGCAGAATCAGAAAAAGGCGCCCCTCCAGGATAACAGAGATGATTTATCCAACCTAAACAAAATCTTAGACAGGATATGCCAAATACACAGTACTCTCGGGAAGCCTACTAACCATACCCACAGAGATTGTTGGGTTTTCAAACAATCCGGCAGACTCAACGCCGAACACAAGGGGCTCGACACACCAAGCGAAGACGAGGACGAACCCCAAAAGCAGAGCACCAGGAAACAGAAGAATTTCCCACAAGAAGTAAAAACAGTAAACCTACTTCACACAACAAAACGTGTGGCGCCCATAAAGGTACGCGCCACACGACCTATCCCAAAGGGGTCCCGCCACTGGTTGTCAAAACTAATCATCTTCGATCATCTGGATTATTCTAGAAGTACCAGGAACGCCGGCTGGACTGCCTTGGTACTCGATCCAATAATTGGCGGACTCTAGTTTTCAAATGTCCTAATGGATGGCGGCAGTGGACTAAACCTGATATATCAGGACACAATCCGTCACATGGGGATAAACCCAACAAGAATTCGCCACAGCAAAAGCTCCTTTCAAGGGGTAACGCCTGGTCCGGACACCCATTGCATGGGTTTTATCCGGCTCAAAGTTATATTCGGCTCTACCGATAACTTCCGCTGCAAAAGGCTGACTTTCCACATCGTCCCATTCTCAAGTCGCTATCAAGCACTGCTGGGACGCGAAGCTTTCGCCCGCTTTAACGCAATACCGCATCTCTCACGCTTAAGATGCCCGGTCCATGAGGCATCATCTCCTTGAAGGGGAAGCATTGAGTGCGCCTCCCCCGAGCGGAGGATCGTGTGGCCGCTTTAACAGCCCCACAATACAATGGCTTCACCAGCCAGAACATCCGAACAGGTCATTAAGACCACGGGCATGGCTAGACGAGCCCGGCATGCCCTAGGGGCTCCGCATATATAAGAGACAATAAAGCTCAATTTTACATATTTTACTTTATATTTGTTTATTTAATACAACTCTTGTTCGGCACCCATTTTTTCAACTTAGTTCCTCTCTTTTACAGATGAACATCGTGCTGCGCACGTCCAGGATACGGCACAACGGAGACACAGGCGCAGACGTGCAGTAGGGACCCGTTCCAAGGATTCTTTTCAGATTAAGACCCTGCGTAAACCTTTTTTACTGTCTCTTGTTGCTACACATCCCCTGGTTCTATAACCAAGGAGGAGGCTGGCGTCTTGGCATGTGGCCACGTCAGAATTCCTGCGCGTACCTGGACACTAGGGGCTTATACCTAAGAGCGTTACTTTGCCCGCTCTCATAAAGACTGAATAACTTAGGGAGTGTTCGGCGTCGCGAGTTTGGCCTTATATGCATCAGCTCCGAATCATGATTTTGGTCAATGTTGGGTTGCCCGGCTCCTGTGTTCGGCCGCCTTACGTTCCGCTCTATTGGCTAAGGCGACACCAGGAGAACAACTGCGATTGTGCCCCGGTTCGTCCAGGCGAGCACCTCAGTAGAGAAAGCCGAAAATCGACTGTCATGATATAGCGTGAGACTGTTCAACCACTCGACAACTCTCCGAAATCTATAGGATTCCTCCACATTAACGAAGGGCCGTTTCCCGGTAAGGCACACACGCACCCCGAATTCGGGCGAGCGTAGTCGCCACCAAGGGCTATCTAAAGAGTCCCACTGTCAAGCTCCTATGTCTAAGTGAAAGTGTTAAAGCATTATAGTCCGGTTGCCTAGCTCGCTGCGCCATCACCTCCTTGGTAGGACCAAGACGTTGGATTAAGTGTGAAAAAGCGCCTTCTGCGAGCACCCCCGCACTTTGTGCGTGGGGGCTGAAGCCAACGACTGCCATCTTTCAGATTATATATATATATATATATTAAAACGGCCGCACAGGAGGTGTTCCACATACTTGAAGGCACAAGTATAAAAGCCTACTACAATTCATCAAAATACTGCTTTATAATTACATATGCTATCAGAACATAGCATCCTTCGAGCACTGCGTCTCTATTACACGAGCGCCTTCAAGAACTTCCTGAAAATAGTGTTCGGGGGGTACTCGGCTTTTGTCCGAATCTCGGGATGCAACAACGGTGGTCTCCATCTCTGCCAGTATGTTTTGACACGGGCAAGATCCATCCGTGCGCCCTCTATGCATGTTGACCTCTTCATTGCCTTGATACGTGGCACCGCATCAAGAAGTTGTTGCACCAAGCCGAAATAACTCTTCGGCTCCGATCTCCCCGGCCACAAATGACACATGACACACTTCATGGCGAGTCCGGACAACCTATTCAGTTCGGCCCATTGAGCCAGACGATCGTCCACCGCCAGTGGACGCTCTGGATTGTGAAACTGCGACCAGAAAAGTTTTTCCACTTCGCGATCTTCTTGATCTCGAAAGTGTTCGGTCGCATCAGCAGCACTCGCTGCCAAATCCAGATAGGTGTCCTCCACACTCCACATCCGGTCCAGCGGAGAAAACTTCGGATCGCAAAACTTCCTCCGCAGCATAAAGGGCTTTCCAGCCGCAATCTGTCCGGCCTGACGTAGCTCCTCCTTCGCAGCTCTCATCGCAGAGCGAGCGTCCTTGGCATCAGCAACGGCCTTCTCTAAGTCCGTCTGCCTCGCCCGGTCTTCTTTCTCAAGAAGCTCGCAACGTTCAGCAGCGCTCTTTAAATTCACGGCCATCTTGGCCATTTCCTTCTTGCTTCGGTAGTGAGCGGCCTGTTTGGCTCTCAGCTCTTCAAGGGCCTTCTCGGCAGCCGCATCCCTTTCTCTGGCTTGTCCCTTAGCCCGGGCAAGTTCCGCCTGAAGATTCTCCATGGTGGCCGCACCATCTGCGTCAAGCATACACATTGTAAGATATTGGCATAAAGCTCCTCTTACCAGGTGCCGCCCAAGGAATTACATACCTTGAGCCTCATCAAGCCGCTTGTTGACGAGCGTGATGACGGCATCTGCCACGTCCAGTTGCCGCTTTAGTTCGGCAAAATCATCAGTTCGGCTCGATTCCGGACACCTCGCCACCTACATTTGAAGGCGACGTTTTAGACCTGGGATTACGATCCTCTGCACGCCGTCACTTCTAACAACGCACAGAGTCTCAGGGGCTACTATCTACATAGGGCGCATCTTATTTATGCGCAACTGACAAAAGTGTACATTATCTAAGGTACCTCAAAACCCGTCAGCAAACTTCTGACGGCCTCATGCAATCCGCTTTCCGCGGACGAAATCCTTCCAATCATCGTGCCCATCAATGCACGGTGCTCCTCTGAGATAGAAGCTCACCCCAGCAGATTCATCAGCTCCTCCGACCGTGCACCGGACGGTGCCGGACTCGTCCTATGGCCTCCATCTAAGGCCGGACGCGGAGAACCTTGGGGGGCCATATGGCTACCTTACGCCCCTGCCGGATTCGGAGAAACCCTCCGCGACGACACCTCAGGTTCGCTCGCCTCGCTAGGCGGTACGGCAGGAGGAGGCGTTCCGCTCTCCATCATCTCCGGAAGAAGATCCCCCGAAGACGAGCTCTGCTGAGAAGGACTGAGGTCCGAACTACAAGGTAAAATTTTGGTTAATCTTCTCAGGTTTAAAGCAAGGATCCTTCTCTTAAAAAATACAATCTTTCTCTACTTACGGCTCGCTGGAAGGCTGATCCCTTTGAGGGCATAGTTCGGCCAAGGATCCCCCCGGCATCGAACCCTCTGACGAGGATTTTTTTCCCCCGCTTTGAGGCCATGGTCTCCGGGTCGTCAGAGGCGGCCCTCTTCTTCCCCTTAGGAGAGGAATTGTCGGTTCCTCCCTTCGGAACAGCCTCCTTTGAGGAGGCCATAGTTTCCTTGTCCTCTCCCTCACTTCCCTCCAGAGGCACAATCTTCAACATCCTGACTAGCACGGGATCCGGCCTGGTCTCAGGAAGGGGAGCCGGACACCTGATCAGCTTTGCTTTCGCTATCCACTCCTGTTTAAAAAGGACAGCTCTTTTAGGGGCGGATTTATGACAATTATATGGATAGCGAGTCCGGGCACAAGGTTACTTACTTGAGTATCCGGGCGATTGCAGCTTAGACCTACGTCCTCGGTCAAATCCGGACACATTGCTTGTGATCCGAAGAACAATTTATACATCTCCATGGGCGTTGCGCCCATAAAATGTTGGAGAGCTCGTGGTCCCTCCGGATTAAACTCCCACAATCGAAGGGAGCGACGTTTGCCGGGCAGGGTTCGGCGGATCAGCATGACTTGCGTCACTTTGACCAGGCTGAGGTCTCTTTCCAAGAGATCCCTGATACGGCCCTGCAACAAAGGCACGTCCTGAGATGGCCCCCAGTCTAGGCCTTTATTGACCCATGACCCTAGCTGTTGTGGGGGACCCGAGCGAAAGGCAGGCGGCGCCACCCATTTGGTGCCCTTGGGAGCGGTGATATAGAACCACTCTCGTTTCCACAAGACGAGCTCCTCTTGAAAAGAGCCCTCGGGCCATGGAGCATCAGCATTCTTACTTATAACAGCACCTTCGCACTCTGTGTGTCGTCCCTCGATCATCTTCGGCTCCACTTTAAAGGTCTTGAGCCATAATCCGAAGTGAGGGGTAACATGGAGGAACTCTTCACACACGACGATGAATGAGGAAATATGGAGGATGGACTCCGGAGCTAAGTCGTGAAATTCCAGCCCATAATAGAATAATAGCCCCCTCACAAAGGGATCCATTGGGAATCCTAACCCGCGAAGGAAGTGAGATATGAACACCACGCTCTCACCAGGTTGGGGACTGGGAAACGCCTGCCCTTGAGCAGGCAACCTATGCGAAATTTTGCCGGTCAAGAACTTAGCTTCTCTCAACTTCAGCACGTCCTCCTCCGCGACGGAGGAGGGCATCCACCGGCCTTGAAGGTCAGAGCCGGACATTGTCAAAGGTCCGAAGCACCTGGAATCTGGGGCCTAGGGTGTTGGAACTCGAGGCGACGGGTGAACTCGTTTGAGGTTGGAGAAAGGAGTAAGGCCTTGGTCTCTTTATAAAAGGTTGAATACCAAGAGCCCTCCCCGTGACCGTTTGGGACTCACTTTTAATCGAGAAAACCCGCTAAGCGGGCATGATTGGGTTACCCACATCTGTATTGATGAGAATCCCGTAAATAAAGGGGACACGATCTCAGCTTTGACAAGACGTGCCAAGGAAACCACCTCGCGAAACACACTGAGGTGGAGAAGTGAAAACGATTCGAATAAAGGCTTGGCCGCAGTGTGATGTCACGCTACGGAATACGTCAGCAGATTAGATTCGTGTTAATTTTATTCTCTCTATGGCAATATGTGGAAACTTCTTTTGCAGAGCCGGACACTATTCTTGGTGTTTACAATCTTTTATGAAGAACTTGGAGGAGGAACCCGCCTTGCAATGCCGAAGACAATCTGCTCGCCGGACCCGTCGTCATTGAAGCCTGGTTCAGGGGCTACTGAGGGAGTCCTGGATTAGGCGGTGTCCGGATGGCCGGACTATACCTTCAGCCGGACTCCTGGACTATGAAGATACAAGATTGAAGACTTCGTCCCGTGTCCGGAGGGGACTTTCCTTGGCGTGGAAGGCAAGCTTGGCAGTGCGGATATTCAGATCTCCTACCATTGTAACCGACTTTGTGTAACCCTAACCCTATCCGGTGTCTATATAAACCGGAGGGTTTTAGTCCATAGTACAACAACTCCAACATACAACAATCATACCATAGGCTAGCTTCTAGGGTTTAGCCTCCTTGATCCCGTGGTAGATCTACTCTTGTACTACCCATATCATCAATATTAATCAAGCAGGACGTAGGGTTTTACCTCCATCAAGAGGGCCCGAACCTGGGTAAAACTTCGTGTCCCTTGTCTCCTGTTACCATCCGCCTAGACGCACAGTTCGGGACCCCCTACCCGAGATCCGCCGGTTTTGACACCGACACTTGCCATGGGAGAAGTTCTTAGCTTTGGGTTCGATCTTGCGGTGTCCTTTCCCAGTGACAGAAGGGGCAACAAGGCACGTATTGCATCGTTGCCATCGAGGATAACAAGATGGGGTTTTTATCATATTGCATGAAACTATCCCTCTACATCATGTCATCTTGCTTAAGGCGTTACTCTGTTTTTAACTTAATACTCTAGATGCATGCTGGATAGCGGTCGATGAGTGGAGTAATAGTAGTAGATGCAGGCAGGAGTCGGTCTACTTGTCTCGGACGTGATGCCTATATACATGATCATACCTAGATATTCCCATAACTATGCTCAATTCTGTCAATTGCTCAATAGTAATTTGTTCACCCACCGTAGAATACTTATGCTCTTGAGAGAAGCCACTAGTGAAACCTATGGCCCCCGGGTCTATTCTCATCATATCAATCTCCATCACTTTAATCTTGCTTTGCTTTTTACTTTGTCTTTTACTTTTCACTTTGCATCTCTATATCAAAAATACCAAAAATATTATCTCTATCAGATCTCACTCTCGTAAGTGACCGTGAAGGGATTGTCAACCCCTAATCGCGTTGGTTGCGTTGAGCTATTGTTTTTGTGTAGGTACGAGGGACTTGCGCGTGGCCTCCTACTGGATTAATACCTTGGTTCTCAAAAACTGAGGGAAATACTTACGCTACTTTGCTTCATCATCCTCTCCTCTTCGGGGAAAACCAACGCAGTGCTCAAGAGGTAGCAGGCGCTGATCTCAAAGATCGACAAACGATCAAGTTCGGCATCCGCGGACTCACATGGTTCGGAACTTACACCTAGAGACGAGTCCGTAGTTCCGGTAACACAAATATTGTGTAAGGCTAAGTCCACGTGCGGCTCCAACGCCGGGGAATATGTGGCCTCCGTGGTGAGGTTGAGCCTCCAATCCTTGGACGCCGCAGCGTGTTCTGGATCTAAGGCTAGGGTGGTTACAGGAGCTATCTCCTGGATGCGATCTGACGATAGATTTAGGTTATGTTCGTCAAGGTGACCAGGAGCGGTCACCGTGGTCTCGAATCCAGCGAAGATCAAATCTCCACGGATGTCCGCAACATAATTCAAGCTGCCAAATCTAACCTAATGGCCAGGGGCGTAGCTATCGATCTGCTCCAGGTGGCCAAACGAGTTGGCCCGCAATACGAAGCCGCCGAATACGAAGATCTGTCCGGGGAGGAAGGTTTCTCCTTCGACAGCGTCATTGTCGACGATTGAAGGGGCCATCGAACCTTTTGGGGACGGCACGGTGGAACTCTAAATGAAAGCACCAATGTCGGTGTCAAAACCGGCGGATCTCGGGTAGGGGATCCCGAATTGTGCGTCTAAGGTCGATGGTAACAGGAGACAGGGGACACGATGTTTACCCAGGTTCGGGCCCTCTCTATGGAGGTAATACCCTACTTCCTGCTTGATTGATCTTGATGAATATGAGTATTACAAGAGTTGATCTAGCACGAGATCGTAATGGCTAAACCCTAGAAGTCTAGCATGTATGACTATGGTAATGAGTATCTCTCGCTCCGGGCTAAGTCCTCTGGTTTATATAGACACCGGAAGGATCTAGGGTTACAAGGTCGGTTACAAAGAAAGGAATCTACATATTCGGTCGCCAAGCTTGCCTTCCACGCCAAGGAGAGTCCCATCCGGACACGGGTGCAGTCTTCGGTCTTCGTATCTTCATAACCCATCAGTCCGTCCCATGGCTAACCGACCGGACGCCCGAGGACCCCTTAGTCCAGGACTCCTTCAGAGAGGGAAAGGGGAAAAACAGAGCGAGCTCGGGTGGACGAAGGGTTTATATAGGACGCCCTTTAGTACCGGTTCGTGGCAAGAACTGGTACTAAAGGTGCTGGAGGGGCCCCAGTCTGAAAACATCCTGCCACCACTCTCTTTAGTACCGGTTTGTGGCACGAACCGGTGCTAAAAGTTCGATAAGAACCGGTACTAATGAGAGCAGCCCGCCTAGCCGTTGGAACCGGCACTAATGGTCACATTAGTGTCGGCTCAAATATAAATCAAGACTAATGAACTAAACATTTGACCCTTTTTCTACTAGTGGAGGCACCCCTCCCCGGCGAGCATGGGGGCGGACCAGGAGTGGCGCGAGCGAGAGAGCGCCCAACGGTAATTTTCTTGCTAGCTTGCTCACCTCCTCTGTTGGCTATTTAATCTTGTCATGGTGTTAGTAGTTGAGTATTAGTGTTAAGTGTTTTGGTTGAGTTTCTTTATAGAAGAAAGGTATTACCCTGACTTTATAAATAAAGCCAGCAGGCAGAATTCCACATACACAAAGACAAGTAGCAACAGTCAAAAGATAGACGAGGTAAACGAAGTTCAGATAGTGGCCGGGTGATTTGGCCTAGTCATCGACGCTCTGTGCATGTGTAGTGTCGTGTGATGTGGCAGTATTACATAGGGATGCGGCTGTGCATATGGTGATTAGTTAGGGACTCTTTGGTGTAGGGACTAGAAAAAGTCCCTCTTAGAGATTTTTTAATCAAACAGGAGGGACTATTAAGGACTAGAAGTTACTTTTTGGACTAAATGAAGAAGACTTTTAAAGAGAGTCTTTTTTGAGATTTTTTGGGATTTTTCCAACAATGTCCCTCCCTGGACCCATTGTCCCGCCGCCCATGGTGTTATTTGGTTTTTATTTTTCTGTATACTAGGGATAACATGGTCTTTTACATGTCATTTAATAACCTCTAGAGATGGACTAGGGACTTTTTAGTCCCTGAGAACGAACAGGGAGGGACTTTTTAGAGATTAGGGACTTTTTAGTTGGAACTAGAAAAAGTTCTAAGACTTATGAACCAAACAGGGCCTTAATTGCATGCATATATGAGTTTGTTAGCTGCATAAGTTGTAGGTCTAGTTTTTGGGGCGTTGGAGAGAATCTAGGAAACAGATTAGCTGTATGCAAGTAGTTGGCTGATATTGTTCGTGTGACTTAGTGGCCGAATGAGACGGCTGGGTTGTGTGTGCGTGTGAGTTACTTTCATGGTGTGTATTTCCATCGTTCGGAATTACTTGTCGCCGAAATAAATGTATCTAGACGTATTTTAATTCTAGATATATTCATTTTTAAGACAAGTAATTTCGAACGGAGGGAGTACTTGTGAATCGCGTGAGTCATGATTCGTGAGTACAAGAAAAGCTTCGGCGTTTGTCGTCGCCGAATAACGAGTTCGTGTCGAGTTTGTCTCTTCCATCCGGTGTTCGAGTCGCCGGAGGCACAGCTGGGCGTACGTCGCTGGAGGCTGTTCGGCGTATGTCGCCGTAGGCAGCTCCAACATCCTCTACTGCGAAAACTTAGTTCTGCTAGAGTAGTGCAGCACTGGAGCTTGAGCAAACCAACACAAATAAATTTGCATAGATTACAGCTAATTAATTATTTGAGTTTGCGAATACATACACAAAAAAGAGAAATGCACACACTGACAGTATCATCACTTCACACAGAATCATATAGAGTGCAGGTACCAGACTAGCACAAGCTTCCAGAAACAAACACACACATTTTGCATAGGTTGCAGCTAATTAACCAGCTCGACTCAGTGGCTCAACTCCAGTCAATAGTAGTAGAGACCTTTTACGGTACATCTAGGAGTATTATGCAACAGAACAGAGTACTCTAGACTGATACTGCTGCCGCTGCTGCTTCTTATTCATGGCCTTGGATAGATATCTTTAGGGGTGAAATTTAGTAGATGGACGGTTGGATCAGGCTCTTATGCAGACAGACCTGTCGAAGACCCAGCTGAATCTTGCGGACTCGGGCTCTTTTGCGGCTTTGATCGCGCGGTCGTGGGTCAGCTCCTCCACCCGCCGGATCTTGCGCGGCAGCCCGCACACGTACTCCTGCGCGCGCCGCCCCTCGCCGGACAGCTGCCCCCCCGCGAGGTCCGCCACCTTCCACCTCCGCACGAAGTGCTCCACCATGTCGCCGTAGTCCCTTGCCGTGTACACCCCTGTGCGCTGCGCGGCCGCCGAGAAGTGCTCGAACAGGTCGAAGTCACGGCCGTCGGTCATGAGCTCGCCGGGCATGGTGATTTTGTCCCGCAGGACGGCGGCCAGCGCCCGCACCATCCCGTCCGGGTCGAGCTCGAAGAACTTGGCGGCCGCCTTGGTGTAGGCCGTCTCGTGGCGCTTCTCGTCGGCGGCCACGACGCCGCAGATCTTGGCGAGGCAGCGGTCGCCGTGGCGCGCGGCATGCTTGGCGGTGTGGGTATGGGAGATGAAGGTGGCACGCTCCTGGAAAGAGCCGTAGACGATGTTGTGGTAGGGGCTGGACGGCCTGAGCATCTGCATGCCGTTGCGGAGGAGGTGGTGGACGGTCCGCTCGACCTGGCGCATGTCGACGCGGCCGGAGAGGTAGAGGTAGCGGTTGAGGAGGTCGCCGTGGCGGTTCTCCTCGGCCGTCCACCCGCGGATCCAGCGCGCCCAGGGCAGGTCGCTGCAGCCCGTGTCGTCGCTGCAGCCCACCACCCGGTTTCCCACGCACATGTACGTCGGCAGCGCCTCCTCCGTCACCATGTTGCCCACCAGGCACACCAGCACGTCGTCCGGCACGACGGAGGCTTGGGCCTGGAGCTCCTCCGTCGTCATCATCATCATCGACGGCGGCGGCTGCTGCTCGGCCGAGCGGCCAGCTGAAGTGAGGGAGAAGCAGGGGAGCAGGTCGCTGGGCTGCCACGCGTCCTCCACCGGGTTGAGCAGCGGCAGCAGCTGCTCCTCCACCCACCCGCTCAGGTTCAGAGTCCGCGCCACCTCCGCCTCAGCCTGCTCTTGCGCCCGCATCCTCGTCACCGTGTTGTCGAAATGAGCTGTCGCGGTGGACTTGCAGGCCCATCTCCCAGCTCTCGCCGCAGCCCGGCTCCTACACCTGCATGCATAAACGATTCCATTTCATCCGCTTGCTCGTCACATCGCGTACATGTGTGTGTGAGGAAGAGAGCCTTCGTGTACGTACCAGCTTGGATGGGCCTGTGCCGGCATGGCAAGACCGTGCGGGCAAGACATGAGCATGCTCATCTTCTTACTGCTGCAAAGGCAAAAGCTTCACTGACGATGCAGTACTGCAGGCAACGTGATGAGCCCCTGCATATTTGCTCGGTATATATGCACACCTACGTGTGCGGAAGAAAAACGCATGGGTACCTAATAAAGTTGAAGTTGAAAGTATTTACCAGTGAAGAATCCACCCCCGGCCCCCTCGTGGAGATCGGTGCTGGCCCTATGGTAGTGCCATGACTTAATACCTTCGTGAAAGTAGACTCGTAGAATAGGTTAGCTTTAAAAAATCGCGGAAAGTCGAACTATTATATAATACTTACCTTATGTAACAAGGATATAGAGAGATTGCAGAAAGGGATACGATAGTTATTTTTGCAAGAGACTTGTTGTAAGTTTCTTAACTTAAGGAAAAAAAGAATAAAAACACAGATACATAACATAAAAAAAACAAGATTCAACCTCCCCCTACATATTTAATTTCTTCTCATGTACAAAAACTAGCAAGACCCACTCCATTGGTAATTCCATCAATAACACCCTTATCAAAAAACTATGTTAGTTCGGTTAACCCTCTTATACCGAGGGTAAAGACCCTAGTATAGAAAATATCTATATAACCACGATTATATGACCAATTGTATATTTTTTTTACTTGATCTAAAAATTCTTTTTTAGGATTTCCTTTGTAAAAAGAGTTTATTAAATCCAAATTCTGGAAAAAAAAGAATAAGCGGATACATAGAAGATATATGCTATGAATAAACCAAAGATAGCTAGACTTACAGAAGAAATTGCATTAGTAATAAATTCATATGAATTTACAAAGAATTAGAACTTTCCTGGGTAAAGTCTATTGAGGGAGTTAACCACTTTGATAATATGGTTAACTCTGCTATTACATTACCAATTCCTCCATTATCAAAAGAGATTCCTATGAATCCAATGAACAAAGTGAAAAGTAGTAATATATATAAGAAGATGAAATAACATAGTATTTCCCGTTTCATGCGGATAGGCAAAAGTGTTTTTAGCCCCAAAAGACGTAGTAAAGGATCATATCCTATTTCTTGTATTACCTTGAATTTTTGGTATATTTTGTGAAGAAAAAGAAACTCCACTCTTCGTTGTTGATAAAACAAAATCCCTATTCACTCCTTTGGGTATCCTTTTTCCCCATAAGGATATTGAATACAAGGAACTCTCTTTAGTGCTATTGTAGTTTTGAAAATGAACACGCAAATACCCATCAAATGTAAGTAAATATATCCGAAACATATAAAAGGCAGTTAATCCTACAGTAAAGGAGGCTATTATTCCAAAAAAGGGCGAATACTGTTAGAGAAAATATGTAATCTCAACCGACTCTCTCTCTCTCTCTCTCTCTCTCTCTCTCTCTCTCTCTCTCTCTCTCTCTCTCTCTCTCTCTCTCGTATCCCTCTCAACCTCCTGTTTCTTCCTTGTATACCAAGGCAGGCTCCTGCCCGATCTCAATATATATGTGATGCCTCTCCCCATCGAGAGAGTAGAATTTCTCGTTATCTTTCATGGTCATCAGAGCCACCTCTTCTCATACATCTAGCCACAATCCAAAACCCTAGAAACCACATACCCCACAAATCAAAACCCTAGAAACCACATACCATCATCTCCATGGCTTCTTCTGCTGGCGTCGCCCTCAACCTCGGTTCGCCGCCATCTGAGAAGCTCGCAAGAGGAAACTTTATCCTCTGGAAGACTCAAGTGCTACCAGCCCTGCGGGGAGCGCGGGTGACTGGACTCCTCGACAACACAGATGCCGCTCCGCCCAGGATGGTGGAGGTCACGAAGGCTGACAAAACCACGGCCTTAGAGACAAATCCGCTGTACGGGCCCTGGATCGCCAAAGACCAGCAGGTCCTGTCCTACCTTCTCAACTCCATGTCGCCAGAGATCCTTGCACAGGTCGTCAGGAAGGACTCCACCTTCGAGCTCTGGACGACGGTGACAAACCTCTTCGCCTCGCAGTCACAATCTCGGATTACCAATCTGAGAATCGCCATCACCAACACCAAGAAGGGCAGCATGTC
Source organism: Aegilops umbellulata (assembly GCA_032464435.1). NCBI lineage: Eukaryota > Viridiplantae > Streptophyta > Magnoliopsida > Poales > Poaceae > Aegilops > Aegilops umbellulata. The sequence goes on along the minus strand of CP136058.1, from coordinate 399,279,658 downwards.
AAGCTCGGCGTACATGGAGAAGATGAAGAGCCTCGGGGATGAACTAGCTGCTACTGGTCGTCCTGTCTCTGATCCGGAGATAGTGGACTACATCTTGGCCGGACTAGATCACGACTACGACTCCGTGGTGGCGGCGATCAGCACTGTCAAGAACACCATCACCGCCGATGACCTCTTCGCCCAATTCTCTGCCTTTGATCAAAGGATGGAGATGCTAGGTGATTCTCCTCGACAACACAAATGCCGCTCCGCCCAGGATGGTGGAGGTCACGAAGGCTGACAAAACCACGGCCTTAGAGACAAATCCGTTGTACGGGCCCTGGATCGCCAAAGACCAGCAGGTCCTGTCCTACCTTCTCAACTCCATGTCGCCAGAGATCCTTACACAGGTCGTCAGGAAGGACTCCACCTTCGAGCTCTGGACGACAGTAACAAACCTCTTCGCCTCGCAGTCACAATCTCGGATTACCAATCTGAGAATCGCCATCACCAACACCAAGAAGGGCAGCATGTCAAGCTCGGCGTACATGGCGAAGATGAAGAGCGTCGGGGATGAACTAGCTGCTACTGGTCGTCCTGTCTCTGATCCGGAGATAGTGGACTACATCTTGGCCGGAGTAGATCGCGACTACGACTCCGTGGTGGCGGCGATCAGCGCTGTCAAGAACACTGAGGGAGTCCTGGATTAGGGGGTGTTCGGATAGCCGGACTACATCTCCCGCCGGACTCCAGGACTATGAAGATACAAGATTGAAGACTCCGTCCCGTGTCCGGAAGGTTCTTTCCTTGGCGTAGAAGGCAAGCTAGGCGTGCGGATATTCAAGATCTCCTACCAATGTAACCGACTCCGTGTAACCCTAACCCTATCCGGTGTCTATATAAACCGGAGGGTTGTAGTCCGTAGGACAGAATCATCTTCATACACAATCAAACCATAGGCTAGCTTCTAGGGTTTAGCCTCCTTGATCTCGTGGTAGATCTACTCTTGTACTACCCATATCATCAATATTAATCTAGCAGGAGTAGGGTTTTACCTCCACCGAGAGGGCCCGAACCTGGGTAAAACAAAGTGTCCCTTGTCTCCTGTTACCATCCGACCTTGACGCACAGTTCGGGACCCCCTACCCGAGATCCGCCGGTTTTGACACCGACACTGGTGCTTTCATTGAGAGTTCCTCTGTGTCGTCACCTTTAGGTTCGATGGCTCCTTTGATCATCAACGGCGAGGAGGTCCAGGGTGAGACTTTTCTCCCCGGACAGATCTTCGTCTTCGGCGGCTTCGCTCTGCGAGCCAACTCGCTTGGCCATCTAGAGCAGATCGAAAGCTACGCCCCTGGCCATCAAGTCAGGTTTGGAAGCTTAAACTACACGGCGGATATCCGCGGAGACTTGATCTTCGACGGATTCGAGCCACAGCCAAGCGTGCCGCACTGTTGAGAAGGGCATGATATAGCTCTGCTCCCGAACAGTGTCCTGGAGGCCGCATACGCTCCGGCCCCGATCGTTGATTCGGAGCCCGCTGCGCTCGTCGAGGAAGAATGGTTGGACGTCACCTCAGGGGCTGCGACGTTAAAGGCGATCAAGCCGAACACCGGTCCCGCACTCCGCGTCGCCCATGACTCCAAGGAGCCGGATTCTTCTCCGAACTCCGGGTTTCCAAGCCCCCGCCGATCGAATCTGATTGGACGCCTATAATGGAGTTCGCCGCCGCGGGCATCTTTCAGTGCTCACCTTTTGGTGACATCCTGAATTCTCTCAAGTCTCTCTCTTTATCAGGAGAGCCCAGACCGGATTATGGTCTGCGAGGTTGGGATACCGACGATGAAGAAATTCAAAACCCACCCACCACCCACTTAATAGCCACTGTCGACGATCTAACCGACATGCTCGACTTCGGCTCCGAAGACTTCGACGGTATGGACGACAAAGGAGGAGACGAACAACAACCAGCACCTGATGGGCCCTGGACCGCCACCTCGTCATATGACATATACATGGTGGACGCTCCGAAAGACGGAGATGGCGATGGAACAGCGGTGGATGGCACCTCGAGAAAGCCTCCCAAACGCCGGCGTCAGCGGCACCGCTCTAAATCCTGCCAAAGCAAGAACGGTGATTCCGGCACGGGGGATAATTCTACCCGGATACCGCCGAAGAACACCAACCACAACAAGACTCAGCACGGGAAGATGGAGAAGCCGGCCTTCGTAAGGAAGCGGCAGAACAAGAGGTTGAGGACGATAACTACACGCCTCCCTCCGAAGACGAGGCAAGCCTCGACGACGATGAATTCGTCATACCATCAGACCCTGCCGAACAAGCGCGTTTTCAACGCATGCTTATTGCCACAGCCAACAGCCTAAAGAAAAAAGCAGCAACAGCTTAGGGCTGATCAAGATTTGCTAGCTGACAGATGGGCAGACGTCCTTGCGGCCGAAGAGTACGAACTCGGGCGCCACTCCAAAAATTACCCTAAACGCAGGCCGCTCCCCCAATCAGAGGAGGAAGCAAATGACATGGCAGACCGGCCACCTCGCGGCCGCAACAGAGAGGCCCGTCGAAATTTCAAGCCAAACATGCCCCGGGGCCGTTCGGCTAGGGCACAAGGAAACGAGCCAGACCTGCGAGACGTACTGGAGGACAAAGCAAGGCGGACAAGATCGATCTATGGATCGCGCGGACGCCCAACACGTGACGACTTTCAGTCCGGACACAATAACTCCGGCCGGGCCGAACTCAACAAGCACAGCTCTTCTGAGCTGCGTCGTGACGTAGCCCAGTACAGGGGCGCCGCACACCCGTTATGTTTCACAGACGAAGTAATGGATCATCAAATACCAGAGGGTTTCAAACCCATCAACATCGAGTCATACGATGGCACGACAGATCCGGCAGTTTGGATCGAGGATTATCTCCTTCACATCCATATGGCACGCGGCGACGACCTACACGCCATCAAATATCTCCCACTCAAGCTTAAGGGACCAGCTCGGCATTGGCTTAACAGCTTGCCAGCAAATTCAATTGGTTCTTGGGAAGACCTGGAAGCCGCATTCCTTGACAACTTCCAGGGCACTTATGTGCGACCACCGGACGCTGATGACCTAAGCCACATAATTCAGCAGCCAAACGAATCGGCCAGGCAATTCTGGACACGGTTCCTGACAAAGAAAAATCAGATAGTTGACTGTCCGGACGCAGAGGCCCTAGCGGCCTTCAAGCATAATATCCGTGACGAATGGCTTGCCCGGCACCTAGGACAGGAAAAGCCGAAAACTATGGCAGCCCTCACGACACTCATGACCCGCTTTTGCGCGGGCGAAGACAGCTGGCTAGCTCATAGCAACAACTTATCAAAGAAGACCGGTAATCCGGATACCAAGGACAAAATTGGCAGGTCACGCCGTAACAATCAAAAGCGCCGCGTTTGCAGCGACAGCAATGAGGATACGGCAGTAAATGCCGGATTCAGAGGCTATAAATCCGGTCAGCGGAAACAGCCATCTAAAAAGAATAACCAGGGCCCGTCCAGTTTGGACCGAATACTCGACCGCTCGTGCCAGATTCATGGCACCCCCGAAACGCCAGCCAATCACACCAACAGAGATTGTTGGGTGTTCAAGCAGGCAGGCAGGTTAAGAGCCGAACATAAAAACAAGGGGCTGGACAGCGATGACGAGCAGGAGCCCAGGCCGCCGAACAACAAAGGACAGAAGGGGTTTCCCCCGCAAGTGCGGATGGTGAACATGATATACGCGACCCATATTCCTAAGAAGGAAAGGAAGCGTGCGCTACGGGATGTGTACGCGGTGGAGCCAGTCGTCCCAAAGTTCAATCCTTGGTCTTCTTGCCCAATCACTTTCGATCGAAGGGACCACCCCACTAGTATCCGTCACGGGGGCTTCGCCGCACTGGTCCTCGATCCAATCGTCGACGGATTTCATCTTACAAGAGTCCTCATGGACGGCGGTAGTAGCCTGAACCTGTTTTACCAGGATACAGTGCGGAAAATGGGCATAGATCCATCAAGGATCAAGCCCACAAGGACGACCTTTAAAGGCGTCATCCCAGGTGTAGAGGCCAATTGCACAGGCTCGATAACACTTGATGTGGTCTTCGGATCTCCGGATAATTTCCGAAGCAAAGAGTTAATCTTCGATATAGTCCCGTTCCGCAGTGGTTATCACGCCCTGCTCGGACGAACTGCATTTGCTAAATTCAATGCGGTTCCGCACTATGCATATCTCAAGCTCAAGATGCCAGGCCCTCGAGGAGTAATTACGGTCAGCGGAAACACCGAACGCTCCATCACAACGGAGCAGCACACGGCGGCCCTCGCAGCGGAAGTACAAAGTAGCCTCTCAAGGCAACTCTCCAGTCCGGCCGCTAAAACGCCGGACAATGCAAAGCGCGCCCGGAGTAACCTGCAACAAGACCACTTGGCATGTTCGGAGCATGCGTAGCAATACGGCCTCGACCCCAGCCATCGCAGCATCGCGAAGCTAGTACCTCGAGTACACAGTTATGCCCTTAAAATTCCATGGGCATAGGGGAAGGAGGCATTTTAACGGCATGCCTACAATACGGCCTTAAACGTACTAGGGGCTGCCGGATTTTTTCTTTTTCTTTTTTTTTTTACTTTCAGGACTCCACATCCCGGATGACCTGTTCGGCCTTGTTGCCGCACAGACGATACAAGGCCTAGGAGAGCAGACAAAGCTACGCCGCACTACGGAACTCTCAGGTGGTCTCTATTTCGAGCGATATATCTGTTTCCAAATTTCCGCGGCCTGCGCCTGGCCAGGACATGTTAAATAGTCCAGTTTTTTTGCTTATTGCACTACTTGTATCGTCCGGCTTCGAATAGCCTCTTTATAAACAATGCATAGCTTTGTGTCTATTTTCTGCATCACCTTCTTTGAATATATGTGTTTATCCCATAACATGATCGCACCCGTACACCATGGTACGACAAACCACGCCAGGGGCTTCATTACCCTTTTATCTGGACGTGAGAAGTCCGTACACTTCCACAAGTGCGGCACCCCAAACTTATAGCACTATATGCATCGGCTCCGAGTCATGATTTTGGTCATATGTTGGGTTTGCCCGGCTCCTATGTTTTGGTGCCTTACGTTCCGCTCTATCGGCTAAGGTAGCACTAGGAGAACCGCTGCGATTGTGCCCCAGGTCATGTGGGTGAGCACCTCAGTGGAGAAAGCTAAAATAGACTGTCATGATAGGGCGTGAGACCGGTCGCTGTTCGAGAGGTTTTTCGAGTCCTTAAAGGCTTATGCCGCTTTGAGCGGAGAGCTGGTTAAATCCGGCTAAAGGCGTGGATAGCGCCCCGAATTCGGCCTTCCGAACTAGGGGCTTCGCCGAAATTTAAAATTATAAAGTTCTATGGCTAAGTGAGAGTGTTCAGGCATTATAGTCCGATTGCCTGGTTCGTTGTGCTGAGGGCCTCCCTCGAAGGACCCAACTATGGGAACAAGAGCCCTCAGGTTTATCCCGAACACCCCAGCACTAGTTGCATGGGGGGAGAAAGCTGACGACTCGCCATCTCTCAATTACTGATAAACGGCCGCACAGAAAATAATATTTTAAATTCAAAGCATTGCTTAAAGCGCATATGAACAAGTTTTCAGCGCACAGGATACAAACGAACGAGTTCATGGAAATATTACATCTTTAGCACATTCATCCGCAACAAGGCGGGCTCCGGCAAGAACTTCTTCATAGTAGTTCTCGGGCTTGCGATGTTCCTTCCCTGGCGGCGGCCCGTCCTTCACCAGCTTCTCGCCGTTCAGCTTACCCCAGTGTACCCTCACACGGGCGAGGGCCCTCCGGGCGCCCTCGATGCAGGCAGAGCGCTTGATGACCTCAAGCCGTGGACAGGCCTCCACCAGCCGCCGCACTAGCCCAAAGTAGCTCCCAGGCAGGGCCTCTCCAGGCCACAGCCGAACTAGAAGGCCCTTCATAGCCTGTTCGGCCGCCTTGTGGAGCTCGACCAGCTGCTTCAGCTGATCACTCAAGGGCACAGGGTGTCCGGCCTCAGAATACTGAGACCAGAACACACTCTCCGCCGAGCTGCCCTGTTCAGCTCGGTAGAACACGGCGGCGTCGGATGCGCTGAGGGGAAGATCGACAAATGCCCCTGGAGAACTCCCGATTCGGGTAAGAAATAGGTATTTTATTTTTATATTCCTACTTTGCATTAAGAATGCCTTACCCGATGCTATCTTTTTTACATCCTCCAACTCTTGGAGGGCCTTCTGGGCTTCGGCCTTGGCCATTTTGGTGGCCTCAACGGCAGAGGTGAGTTCGGTGGCTTGCGTTTTCGCGTCAAGCTCCAAACCCTTATGTTTTTCCATGAGGTCTTGCAGCTTCTGCTGCACCTCACCGCATTGGACCACAAGCTTTTCTCATTCGATGCGCTCCTCGGCCATCTTCTTTTCGGCCTCGGTAAGCGCCTGCCTCAGGGTGGCCACCTCTGTCGCGGCCCCTATATTAGGCAGTGTATACCTGTTATTTTCTGCAATCAAGCCTCTCCATAGGCAAATTTTCATTATTAACGGTCTTTTTTTACCTTCCTTCTCCTCGAGCTGCCCTCGGGCAAGACCGAGCTCTCGCTCGGACCGCTCAAGGTCCTTCTTAAGGACATCTACCTGCGCAGTTAATGCGGCGGTGGACAGCAGTGAAGCCTGCATACGCATATTTGACTTTTTTTAGACTCCTGCGATAATTATTAGATCCTCTATCCGGCTTTTCTTTCCGAGCACCGAACAGAGCATCAGGGGCTACTGTCTATGCGGCAACGAATTTAGCATAATAATTACTTACCTGAAAGCCTGTTAAAAGGCTAGCGCAAGCTTCGTTCAATCCGCTTTTGGCGGACTGAACCTTCTGGACCACCGTACTCATAACAGTACGGTGCTCCTCATCGATGGTGGCGCCTTCAAGCGCCTCTAGCAAGTTGTCCGACGCCTCTGGTTGGGTAGAGGTCGCCGGCTCAGACGGCTTGCTCCTCTTGGAAGGAGTTCGCCTACCGTGGGCCGGGACTGTTGAGTCCGGCGCGGTGTCCGGCACAAAGCCGGACTTGGTGCCCTGGGGGGACTTGTCCCCTCCACTCCTGGAGTCCGGGAGGTTGCCTTGCGGCTCCTCCAGGACCACCTCCTCCTGCCCAGGAGTTCGGTGGGACGCCACTTCGGCGTCGTCTACCTGGCGGGGGGAGACGGCGGGCGGAACAGAGTTCACGTCCGATGAATCCAGGGAACCACTCGACGAATCATCGAGTTCGGCCCGGGGCGGCCTGCATGATTGCATTCAACATAAGGGAAAGCTGTGCAAATGAAAGGATGTCATGAGTTACTCTGGTATCCGAATACTTACGACGTCGTCGGACGCTTGGTCCTTTCCGGCCGCTCCTCCTCGTCCTCGTAGGGGTCGGGGGAGTAGTCCGGCGTGGGGGTCTTCCTCTTTTTGGATCCCGTAGCCGCCCCCGCTGGGATGGCCTTCCTCTTCTTTCCTTCCCCAGTTGGAGGGGGAGGGATTTCTTCTTCCTCCTCCTCGTTTTCACGAGAGGAGGGCGTCGCAGACTCGCCAGATGACGAGCTCGACACCACCACATTGCGGGCACTCTTTCGAGTCCCGGTGGTATTCTTCTTCTTGACCTTCTTCTCCGGCACCACATAGGGCGCCGGAGCAAGCAGCTTCTCTAGGAGAGCTGGGGCTGGGTCTTCGGGCAGAGGAGCCGGACAGTTGATTGGTCCGGCTATCTTCAGCCACGCCTTTCAAAGGCAAAGGGAGTTTTTAGATCCCACATAGAGTTAATCTATGAAGAAAAGCTTAACGAACCTGTAAAAGGTATAAATAGCCTACCTCGCCAGCGTTGCGCTGCGAGCTGTATCCGCGATCCTCGGAAGCGGATGTGGGGCACTCGGCGCCTTTGGTTAGCACCTTCCAGACGTCTTCGTACGTCGTGTCGAAGAGCCTATTGAGGGTTTGGTGCTGCGCCGGGTCGAATTCCCACAGAGTGAAATCCCGTTGTTGGCACGGGAGGATCCGGCGGACGAGCATGACCTGGATTACGTTCACAAGCTTGATTGGCTTGCTCGCCAGGGACCGGATGCATGTCTGCAGTCCGGTCACTTCTTCCTCGTTGCCCCACGACAGGCCCGTCTTTTTCCAGGACATAAGCCGCGTGGGGGGTCCGGATCTGAACTCGGGGGCTGCGGTCCATTCCGGATCGCGTGGCTCGGTGATGTAAAACCACCCGTCTTGCCACCCCTTTAAGGTCTCCACAAAAGAGCCCTCGAACCAGAGGTCGTTGGCCATCTTGCCGGCCATAGCACCTCCGCACTCCGCCTGGGTGCCGGACACCACCTTGGGCTTGACGTTGAAAGTCTTGAGCCAAAGGCCGAAGTGGGGGCGGATGCGGAGAAAGGCCTCGCACACGACGATAAACGCCGAGATGTTGAGGATAAAGTTCGGGGCCAGATCGTGGAAATCCAGCCCGTAGTAGAACATGAGACCCCGGACGAATGGGTGAAGTGGAAAACCCAGTCCGCGGAGGAAGTGGGGAAGAAAGACTACCCTCTCATGGGGCTTTGGGGTAAGAATAAGCTGCCCTTCCTCAGGAAGCCGATGTGGGATGTCCTTGGACAGGTATCCGGCTTTCCTTAACTTTTTTACTTGATCCTCCGTGACGGAGGAGGCCATCCACTTGCCACCCGCTCCGGACATTGTTGGAGTAGGCCAAGATGGGAAGTGCGAGCTTGGGCACTGGAGCTCGAGAGCGCAAAGGATGGATAGGCAGAAGAGGAAGAAGGCGTAAGTAAAAAGGTGGATCCTTATCCCCTTATATGGGCGGATGCGGTTATGCGTCCCCACTTGCCTAATAAAACTCACTTGCCTCTCAAACGTCGTGGTAAATGGCGCGGTTGGGTTACCCACGTCCATGTTAATGAGAATCTCGTTGAAAGGGGCGCACGATCTCTGCTTCGATAAGACGTGCCAAGGAAACCGCCTCGTTAAACGTGTAGCGGTGGAACAGTAAAAATATTCCGTACAGAAGGCTTGGCCGCAGTGTTATGATGCACAGCAGGATACGTCAGCAGATTTGGTTAACATTATTCTCTATATGGCGATACGTGGAAACTTGTTTTGCAGAGCCGGACACTTTTTTGGTGTCATTCATCTTCTTGAAGAACTTGGAGGAGGAACCCGCCTTGCAATGCCGAAGACAATTTGCGCGCCGGACTCGTCGTCATTGAAGCCAGGTTCAGGGGCTACTGAGGGAGTCCTGGATTAGGGGGTGTTCGGATAGCCGGACTACATCTCCCGCCGGACTCCAGGACTATGAAGATACAAGATTGAAGACTCCGTCCCGTGTCCAGAAGGTTCTTTCCTTGGCATAGAAGGAAAGCTAGGCGTGCGGATATTCAAGATCTCCTACCAATGTAACCGACTTCGTGTAACCCTAACCCTATCCGGTGTCTATATAAACCGGAGGGTTGTAGTCCGTAGGACAGAATCATCTTCATACACAATCAAACCATAGGCTAGCTTCTAGGGTTTAGCCTCCTTGATCTCGTGGTAGATCTACTCTTGTACTACCCATATCATCAATATTAATCTAGCAGGAGTAGGGTTTTACCTCCACCGAGAGGGCCCGAACCTGGGTAAAACAAAGTGTCCCCTGTCTCCTGTTACCATCCGACCTTGACGCACAGTTCGGGACCCCCTACCCGAGATCCGCCGGTTTTGACACCGACAAACACCATCACCGCCGATGACCTCTTCGCCCAATTCTCTGCCTTTGATCAAAGGATGGAGATGCTAGGTGATTCTTCTTCAGGCGGGTTTCACTCATCTGCCAACGCCATCTACAGAGGACGTGGACAGTCCCGCGGCAGATCCCGTGGGCGAGGAGGACGGGGGCGTGGACGTGGTGACCGGGGTGACCGCCAGCCCTCTTCCTCCAATGGTGGCAGCGGCTTCAGAGGGCGCCCTCAACAGCAGCAACAACAACATCAGGTGCATGAGCAGCAGCATGATTACCCCGAGTGTCAAATATGCTACAAGCATCATCCAGGAGGTGCACGGGTCTGTTGGTGGCGCTATGAGGAGAATGAGCCGGAAGAAAAGGAGGCGCATGTCGTATCCTATGGCGTGGACACCAATTGGTATGTCGACAGTGCAGCAACAAACCACATCACAGGTGAACTTGACAAGCTGACGATGCGGGAGAAGTACAATGGAGGCGACCAAATTCGCACGGCAAGCAGTTTTGGTATGGATATCACACACATTGGTAGTTCAATTGTTGAAAACCCCGTGAAAATTTTACATTTGACAAATGTCTTGCACGTTCCTCAAACATCCAAAAATCTTGTTTCCATTCATCGATTCACTCTTGATAACAATGTTCTTATAGAATTCTATCCTTATTTTTTCTTGGTTAAGGACTTGAGAACAAGGAGAATCATTCTTAGCGGACGGTGCGTGGGAGGCCTCTACCCACTCATATCATCATCATCTTCTTCGTGGTCCAATAAACGAGCAAATATTGTCAACAAGCTTTCATCATCAAGGTGGCATAGTCGCTTGGGTCATCCATCCTCAGTCATAGCTAAATATGTTCTTAGCAAAAACAAACTCGCTTATGAGCCCAGTGTTGAGTCAGTTTGTGATCCATGTCAACAAGCAAAAAGTCATCAATTACCTTACCCTATTTCTACTAGTGTGTCCACTGCCCCACTACAACTTATATTTTCAGATGTATGGGAGCCAGCTCCTACTTCAGTTGGTAGATTTTCCTATTATGTAAGCTTTATTGATGACTATAGTAAATTTACTTGGATTTATTTACTGAAGAAACGATCTGATGTATTCCAAGTTTTCATCAATTTCCAAAATCTTGTTGAACGCAAACTGAACTCCAAGATCATTGATATGCAAAGTGACTGGGGTGGTGAGTATGAAAAATTGAACTCTTTCTTCCAAAAGCTTGGCATATCACATCATGTCTCTTGCCCTCATGCTCACCAACAAAACGGGTCTGCCGAAAGAAAGCACCGTCACAAAGTTGATATGGGGCTTGCATTATTAGCAAATGCATCCATGCCACTCAAATTTTGGGATGAAGCGTTTTTAACTACCACATATATTATCAACTTGCTTCCAAGCAAAGTCATCAAATTTGAAACTCCCATTACACGACTCCTAGGTGTCACACCTGACTACACATCTCTTCGTATTTTTGGTTGTGCATGTTGGCCCAATCTTCGACCCTACAACACACGTAAACTCGATTTCCGCTCAAAAAGGTGTGTCTTCTTAGGTTATAGTCCCATGCATGAAGGAGTCAAATGCCTTGATGTTCCCACTGGTCGGGTATATATATCCAGAGATGTTGTCTTTGATGAGTCAGTGTTTCCCTTTGCATCCCTTCATCCAAATGTCGGTGCACTTCTCCGCAAGGAAATTCTCCTTCTTCCTCCACATCTTCAGTCTTTTGATCATGGGGGCGACGATTGTACTAATCGATGTGATGATATTCTTGCTGGTACTGGTTCTTCTCTTATGCCTGTGCAAGTTCCTGGAGAAAACGGTGTTCAAAATGATCAAAATTTCGAAAATATGGCTCAATTTGACCCAATATTGCATGCTGAGGAAGAGGACGAACCTGACACGGATGACGAAGCAGATCCGGCGGCGCCTGGAACTCCTGTGCGCGCGCAGTCCTCGGATCGCGCAGGCGGATCGGCCTCGGATCACGCCCCCGACGGCTCCACTCCAGATTCTAGGGAGGGCCACTCCCACGTGGCCACGTCAACGTCAGGCGGGACCAGCAGCGGGAACGGATCCCCCTCGTCACGCACGCGCGCCCAGTCGCGGTCGGGCAGCGGATCTGCTGCGGCGGGTCAGACGGGCTACACCCGTGTGCCTGCAGGTGCAGCGGCCACACCGATGGCTACAGGATCTCCTGCACACATAGAGACAAACTCACCTGCTGCATCAGCACATGCAGATTCGCCTAGATCTTCTGTGGCAAGCATACCCGTGGTTCAGCCAGAAGTTTCTTCACGTGTTATGACTCGGCTACAAAAAGGTATGCGAAATCCTAAAATACGAAAAGATGGAACTATACCATACGGGATGCTATGTATTTCAGGAGAACCAACTACATTGAATAGTGCACTTGATGATCCTAAGTGGAAAAAGGCGATGGATGAGGAATATTCTGCACTCATGAGGAACAAAACCTGGCATCTCGTACCAAATCAGAGAGGTAAAATATCATTGATTGTAAATGGGTTTACAAAATCAAAAAAAGGGCAGATGGCTCCATTGACAGGTATAAGGCACGTCTAGTTGCAAAGGGCATTAAGCAACGCTATGGCATTGACTATGAGGACACATTTAGTCCTGTTGTGAAAGCTGCAACTATCAGACTTGTGCTAGCTATTGTTGTGTCCAGAGGATGGAGTCTAAGGCAGCTAGATGTATAGAACGCGTTTCTGCATGGTGTTCTAGAAGAGGAAGTGTTTATGAGACAGCCACCTGAGTATGAGAGTAAGAAATTACCACATTATGTTTGCAAGCTTGATAAGGCACTCTATGGCTTAAAGCAAGCAACCAGAGCATGGTATTCTAGTCTGATCAGTTTACAATTGAAATATCTTGGCTTTCTTGCTTCCAAGGCCGATACGTCCTTGTTCATTTATAACAAGGCAGGAATAGTCATTTTTGTGCTCATATATGTGGATGATATCATAGTTGCAAGTTCTTCACAAAGTGCTACTAATGCTCTTTTACATGATTTGAGCTCGGAGTTTGCCTTGAAGGATCTAGGTGATTTGCACTTCTTCCTAGGCATTGAAGTCAAGAAAACTCAAGATGGCATTGTGTTAAATCAGGAAAAATATGTAAATGATCTTCTGTCACACATGGGAATGAAGAATTGTAAGCCAGTGCCTACACCTTTATCTTCCTCAGAAAAACTCTCTTCATATGAAGGTGAGCCACTTCGAGAGGAGGAGAGCACAAGGTATAGGAGTACTGTGGGAGCATTGCAATATTTAACTCTCACACGTCCAGATATCTCCTTTGCTGTCAATAAGGTTTGTCAATACCTACATGCACCTACCTCTTCACATTGGGGCAGCTGTTAAGAGAACTGTGAGATATGTGAAGCATACTATGGGAATAGGACTTCATTTCAAATGGTCTAATTCCTCTCTTGTTAGTGCATTCTCTGATGCTGACTGGGCAAGATGTAGTGATGATAGAATATCAACTGGAGGTTTTGCAGTGTTCTTTGGATCCAACCTTATCTCCTGGAGTGCTAGAAAGCAAGTCATTGTATCTCGCTCAAGCACAGAAGCAGAATACAAATCCTTGGCAAATGCAACTGCTGAAATCATTTGGGTTGAGTCACTCCTCGATGAGTTGGGGGTTAAGAAAAATCGTATCTCGTGCTTATGGTGTGACCATTTGGGAGCAACATATTTGTCTGCAAACCTAGTGTTTCATGCAAGGACAAAACACATCGAGATTGACTTCCACTTTGTGCGAGAAAGAGTTGCAGCAAAGAAACTTGAGATACGGTTTATTCCCTCTAAAGATCAAGTAGCATATGGCTTTACAAAGGCACTTTCAGCAAGACCATTTGAAGAGTTCAAGAGGAATCTTAATTTAGGATAGTTGAGATTAAGGGAGTGTGTTGGAGAAAATATGTAATCTCAATCGACTCTCTCTCTCTCTCTCGTATCCCTCTCAACCTCCTGTTTCTTCCTTGTATGCCAAGGCAGGCTCCTGCCCGATCTCAATATATATGTGACGCCTCTCCCCATCGAGGGAGTAGGATTGCTCGTTATCTTTCAAATACAACCACATATTACTAAGGATTTCATCTTTGGAACAGAAGCAAGCAAGAGGTGGAATACCACAAAGAGAAAGTGTACCCCATAAAAAAGTAGTTCTTGTACTTGGAATGTATTTTCTTAAACCACCCATAAGAACCATATTTTGACTTTTATCTGGTGAATATCCAACAAGAGGTTCCGTTGAATGAATAACGGATCCGGGTCCCAAGAATAATAAAGCTTTTGAATAAGCATGAGTGATCAAATGGAATAAAGCAGCTTGATAAGAACCTATACCTAGAGCTAACATCACATAACCCAACTGAGACATTGTAGAATAGGCTAAGCTTCTTTTAATATCTCTTTGAGCAAGAGCTAAAGTAGCTCCCAAGAATAGTGTTGTTGTACCTACTAAAGAAATAAAACTCATTATCAAAGGTAAAGATATGAAAAGAGGAAGAAGTCGAGCTAGAAGAAAAATCCCGCAGCAACCATTGTAGCTGCGTGTATAAGAGCCGAAATAGGAGTGGGTCCTTCCATAGCATCGGGTAACCATACGTGAAGAGGGAATTGTGCGGATTTCGCAACTGCACCAAGGAATAATAAAAAGCACACAAAGTAGTAAGTAAAGAGTTAATTCTATTATTAGGAAACCAATTATTAGCTATTTTGAACAAATCCCTAAACTCTAACTACCTGTTATCCAAAAAAACCTAAAATTCCTAATAATAGAGCAAAATCCCCTACACGATTAGTTACAAAAGTTTTTTGACAAGCACTCGCTGCGATTGGTCGTGTAAACCAAAAGCCTATCAATAAATAAGAACACATTCCCACGAGTTCCCCGAAAAAATAAATTTGTATCAAATTGGAGCTAGTAACCAATCCCAACATGGAAGTATTGAAAAAACATATATAAACAAAGAATATCAAATATCCTTGATCGTGAGACATATAACCATCACTATAAATAAGAACCGGGATTCCTACAGTAGTAATTAGTATTAACATAATAGAAGTAAGTGGGTCAATCAAGTATCCAAATTCTAAAGAAAAATCATTATTGACAGTCCAAGACCATAGGTATTGATAGATCGAACTTCTATTTATTTGTTGAATACACAATTGAACTGAGAATACCATAGTTATACTTAAGAGTAAAACACTAGGAAAAGCCCATATGCGACGAAGAAATTTTGTTGCGGTCGGAATAAGAATAAGGCCAAATCCCATTGACATAATAACTGGAAGTGGGAGAAGAGGGATTACCATGCATATTGATATGTATGTTCCATAAGAAAAGAAATTGCAATTTTTACTTCAATTTTTCTATAAAATTGTTTCCGATTCACCAAACCAATTCTTATCTCTTTCTGAAAGAATAAATAAAATAATAAGAAAAAATACTAAAATTCTTTAAAAAATTCAAAATTTATCTCATTGAAATAATTAAAAATTAAGAATGGGTTTAGTTGGCTAAATTCAAAAGGTTAATAAAACTAGGTAACGGAGTTATTTTATTTCCTAAATAAAGATAATTATAAAAATAAAAAAGTTGAATCATTTTACTTTCTATTCATAATTCATTTTTATATTTATTTAAAACAAAGATGAAATAGCTCTCTTGTTCCATAATTAACTGATTGAGTGAATTCAATGAAAACCTATGTTTATGAAAAAATTATCGAATAGTCCTTACTTCATATAGAACTAAAATCCTAGAGCAACTCTAGCACACCCCGCATCCTCCCGACCCGCAAAACGTTTATGCAGTTCGCGGAAAAATGCCTTTGCGGGCCGGCGCGGACGGCCGCAGTTGCAGACCCCGCATAATGGACCCATAAAAAAGGATATTCCCGGGATATGCTTTCTAACGGGTTGGGGTTGCGGTGTCTGATCTGGCGCAGCTCCTCCCAGCCCGCAAAACTTAAATTTGCACCTTAATTTGATCTAGCATATTGCATTGCTTTGCTTTATCAACAACATTGGATACAAAAGACATCACCAAATCTTTGCTATAATAGCAAGACCAAAGGAAACAAGAACCACAAGTATGCATTTTAGAAGATTTCCAACTTCCACAACTGCTCCCACTGGTTGGACTAATATCATCTCCATGCATTCGTTGTTGATGATCTGTGGATTCTTGATTTTGCATTCTTCTTTCTTCATCTTTGGTTCGAAAGAAGTAGATGTTGCTTCCCCTCTAGTTGCACATGCAGCCGCATCATTGCCTTCGATTGTACGAAGGAGTGCGCTAACATCTATTAAGTTTATTTCTATCAACAAATCAATGTATTGGCCTTCCCAAAACCAAAATGATCATCCATCATCCTACACAAAAGAATGAGCAAGCTCGAAGTGAGCTACCTCAATTGAACTAAAGAATGAACTATGAAACAAGCTACCGCAAGTGCACGTACCCCGTCGTTTTCGCATTTGAAGAACACCCATCTGGGGTGCTTCGGCGTGCCTGAAGTGAGCCGCGGCACTTTCCGCGTGCAGTCGTCGCACTCTATGAGCGGCATCGGCAAGCCACAAAGACGATGCGCGAGCGCCGAGCCCGGTGGACGGCCGGACGAGTCCATGCCCACAAACCTTCGGCGGCGGCAGGCGGACGAACCCGTACCTGCATGCGGCGATGCGCCCTTGCCTGGGCTGCGGGAGAGGCTCCCCGACCACTCCATCGCTTGGGGAAGCAACCGACGGCCGGAAAAAGCCAAATCTGGCGGCCCGCGATGAAGTGCCACAAATTTGCAAATCCGGCGGCCCGCCGACGCAGGGGGAAGGGAGGGGAGGCCTCGTGCACGTGGCGGCCTTCCGACGTGCTCCTACCGGCTGCTTTCGCCAGAATCTTGGGCGATGGCCGGCGGCAGCGCGAGGGGGGAGAGGAGAGGTGTTGGTAGGAGAAAGCACGGGATGAAATGTCCCCCCACCAACCACTTCCACTTATATGCAGGGAAACGCAGCCGCAAGGGTGAAACCCGCGTTTTCCTGGGTTGGGGTCGGGATTTTGCCGTGCCCACTAAAATTTATTGTGAGCCGGGGTGGGATGTGGGGTCTGGTCGGGCTGGTTTTTCCGCCCCGACCCGCATTTTGGCGCTTATTTTACGGGTCGGGGTGGGATGTGGGGTCTGCTAGAGTTGCTCAATTACCTAAGTTTTAGAATGTCTTGTTTAAGAGACTTAGTATTTTTTGTTTTGATTGGAATTCTTTCCTTTATGGAATACCATTCTGAACTTATTAACTATTTTCATTTTCCCTTCTTTTTATCCCCCCGTCTTATCTTATATGGGGGATAGGCTTCCATACCATATATCTATATATGGATTATACTTGATATATAAATAGATTTGGATGAGAAACCCTTTAATATATTCTATCTTATTAAAAACAAGTATAAAATATATAAAGAAAATATGTTAAACAATTCTTGTTGTCTTATCCGCGTTAGACAAAATGAAGTGAAAAATAATTCAAAATTTAAGTATCTTTCAGTATCTAAGTATAAATACTAATAAAAAGAAGAAAGAAGGATTGATTTGCAGCAATAGATGTCTTTCACATACACCTAGAAAAAAAGTAATTTCCTTTTTGAATGACAGTTCCAAAAAAACGTACTTCAATGTCAAAAAAGCGTATTCGTAAAAATATTTGGAAGAAAAAGACTTATTTTTTCATAGTACAATCTTATTCTTTAGTAAAATCAAGATCATTTCCAAGCTGTAATGAGCATCCAAAACCAAAGGGTTATTCTGGGCAACAAACAAATAATAAGATTTTGGAATAATATGAATTGACTTATCAAAAAAGAATTCCAATTATTTAATAATTTTGATTCTTCTTCGAATGTACTTTTATGTGTTGAATTACTCGGTACAATATTCTTAGAAAAACCCTCTTATATATACAAGAAAAAAAGTTTTGTTTGGTATACTGTGTGCTAAGTATTCTTTTCCTATCAATGAACTTTTCATAATCTTCATAATAGAACCGTCATATTTTATTATCAAAATTATGAAAAGTACAGTATTCTTACAATAGGACTTACAACTTCCACCTATCTTCTCCAATCATAAGGTTAGTAAATCTTATTAATAAGGGCATAAAGACTTTCATTCTACAAATTAAAAAAAATCCAAAAGGCATTTTCTATTTATCCATTTAAATTTCATCATTAAATAGAAACCCTTTTTGGTTTTTTTCACTGAAAGAATATTCAAAATTTAAACAAGAAATTAGTTAGAAAAAATTAGTTCTATAATTGCAAGTTAGAAAAAAGAAGTTCCAACTCTTTCAAGGAGTGTTTGTGTTTCTATTGGGCAAAGCAAGAGTTTATTGTAAAAAAATGGAAGCGATACTACCAAACGAAGTCTATTTTTATGAAAACTCTAATGTTCCGAAATTTGATGGACTTTCCCAATATCGACTATTCCCAAGATAATAGCTATTATTCTTTTAAGTTACCTATTATTTGAATTTAGCCACCATGATGAAATTGATAGAAACGCTGCTCTTAGGAAGCAGTGCTCAGGCATCTCAGTTCGAATCCGAGTGGCGGCATTCTTGAAAAAGAATACAATAGATTAGAAATCAATTATAAATTTGCAATTTTCTAATGGGACCTTCCCCTTATGCTATTTGCAACTTTAGAACATATACTAACTCATATCTCTTTCTCAACGATTTCAGATTAACTACTAGACTAGCTATATTGTTAAATGCTTGCATATGCGGAGAGGTAGAAAGAACACAACCGATTGGGAGGGGAAGAAACGCGAGAGTGGATTTTTGGAACCTGGGTGTATTGGATGATCTTATTTTAAATACTATTTAAAGTTTAAAAAATCCCAAAAAGAATTCTATGTGGCCATATGGATGTATATTACTCCCTCTGTAAAAAATATAAGAGTGCTTAGATCACTACTTTAGTGATTTAAACATTATTATACTTCTTTACAGAGGGAGTACATATGTGTAGAGTTTGGTGATGAAATAAGTAAACACGTAGCTATACAAAAATGAATTAATTTTGGTTTCTGAATAGTGAATAATACATGCATTTTTCATCTTTCCAAAATCATGCTTTTGTCATTTTCGTGTAACTCACATGGTTACTTATTTCGACATCAAAATTTGCACATGTATAATATACATCCATATAAACATGTTGATTTATTTTTGGAATTTTCTGAAACTTCAAAATAGCATTTTGACACTATTCAAAATATAAGGCTCCAATGCACCCGTCCTCCAAAGGGACTTTTTGGCCTAAAGTTATCACTAGCGCCTGCCCCTTTCTCTCTCATCCATTATCTTTCTTTCAGCTAAGATGAATAGCTTGCAGCCAACTGACTAGAACCTATTATATACTTGCTCTAAAATTATGAAAAAACTTCCCAATTGAATGCATATGAATTTGTGTGGGATCATCGTGCCACAAAAATTTGATCAGAGTGAGGAAAGGGGCAAAATTATTATTTTGACATTCCTAAGGACATCTGCAACGCGAATCACCAAAACGCCCGTAAATACCCCGACCGAACGGTTCGGACACTTTAGCCATCCAACGTGGGATCACCAAAACGGACCAGACCAACCTAGACGTTCGAAATCCCACAACCCGACACCAAATCAGGGGAGCTCTAGGGCAGTGTGGACATCCGCCGCTTCGGTGGCCAACCAAACAGAAGACACACAGAGCTCGCAAAATTGGCAATCCCCCATTATTTATGGGCCAAATCATGTCCTCCCTGCCCCGATAGTTGCCACCCAGTCCATTCTGGACCGTTCCACAGTCCGTTGTCGCCGCAATGGATCCACTGGAGCCCATCACGAGGTTCTTCGTCTCGCTGCATCAGAGGTTATTCGTTTAACTGGAACCAGAGCCCAATCGCGCGTCCGCAATCGTGTAACGACAAGAGCGGCGCATGATGGAGAGGGCGAAGAAGAAGGCGCGGGCGGCCGCTCAGGCTGGAGCTCCTCCTACACATCGGACTGTCGTGCTAGTTATGCCCGAGGAATCACCACCCTAGCCTGTTCGGTACAAGCCATCGTACTACTACACCGACCAATATATGGTTAGCCCGACACATAGCAATCGTCGCAAGACTCTGGCGTCTCCTTCAGCTCCGCCTCCGGTCACCCTCCAATATACATCATCGATCTCAACAACGACTTTTTGTCCACAGAGTTGCAGCCGTTGGTCTCACGGTTTCAATTATAGGATCCCTCGTCTGATGGTGCCCTATCACTGTTTGGTGGTATGCCTCTACCAAGCTCGGCGGCGACCACCGACGAGGCAGTGATGAACAAGATCCACAACGGCGACAACCAGAAAGATGAACAAGTCAATGACCACTACACACTGAAGTTGGAGCAAGAGACATTGATAGACACCGAGTAGTCGGCTGTGCCTGATGCGGATGCAAATAAGAAGAGGGGTAGGTCGTACTCAAACAAAGAGGATGAATTGTTTTGGTGTGGTTGGGCAAAAGTGTTGATCCGCATCAAGGCACAGAGTAAAAAGGCTTAGCTTTTCAACTAATTGTGTATGATTTCTACCATGAGCAAAATCACTACGACCCCTACGAGTGGGAAGTGATCCATGATGCAATCAGAAGTCTCTAAGCCATTGATGGTACACTATTTAAAAGTCCGTTAACAAGTTTTTTGTGGTGCATATTGATACGTCTTCGACGTATCTATAATCTTTGATTGTTTCATGCTATTATCATACCACTTCTACATATTTTTAGGAACAAATTTTATTATTTTTATTTGGACTAACCTATTAACTTCAGCGCAGGCCTCTAGAAGCTCCAGTGCATAGCGGATGGCTAAAGCGGGCGAAGAATGTCAAGAGAGGTTGGGATAGACCGAATTTGAGGGAGGAGTCTGTTAAGAGAGACCGGAAAGATCGGAGTATCACCAAAGAGCTGATATGGACATGGGTGCATGGAAGCTTTCTATCCACGTGCCAGAGCCATGAGTTGGTCGCGATATCTTATGGGTTTCACCTCTAACCTACCCCAACTTCTATGGGACTAAAGGCTTTGTTGTTGTTGTTGTTGTTGTTGTTGTTGTTGTTGTTGTTGTTGTTGTTGTTGTTGTTGTTGTTGTTGTCGTTCTTGGACTAAGCTATTAACGTAGTGCCAAAGGCTAGTTCATGTTTTCTATTGTTTTGGGGTTTTTAGGTTTAAAAAAATCACGGAGCCCGAATGACCTGAATTTTCTTGTGGAATTTTTTATGGAAAATATGTGAATTTTTGGCGGAAGAATCTACACAAGGTGACGCTCGTGGGCTCCACATGGATAGCCCACGCGGCATGGTGCCCACCTACGCCATGTGTCCATGTGGGCAATCCATATGTCAATTGGAGCTCTCCTTCAGTCGCAAGGAAGCTAATTTTAGGGGGAAACATGTTAAAATTTCATCTAGATTGGAGTTACAAAACTCCAGCTATAAAAGAAACGGTGCTCGGCCTCAGAAACAGTTCAAAAAGTCGTGAAAACAAAAAGAAACAGAGGAGGAGAGCCCCAGTCTTGGAGGGGGTCTCGCCCTCCGGGAGCCATGGAGGCCAAGGACCAGAGGGGGAAACCTTCTCCCATCTAGGGGAAGGTCAAGCAAGAGAAAGGAGCGGGCCTCTCTCCCCCTCTCTCACGGTGGCACCAGAGCACCGCAGGGGGAACCATCCTGACGGCGATCATCTCCAACAACTCCGCCGTCATCATGAACATATTTCTCCCTCTGTGTGTAGTAGTGTACTCTCTCTCATCTAGTTGTAATACCTACTTAAACATGATGTTTAATGTTGTATATTATTATGCAATGATGTGTTGCATCTCTATTATGTGTGAGTAGTTTCTTTTTGTTCCATGAGTTAATTGTGATATGCTATGTTTGATATGAGTTGTATGTTATTATGGTGCCCGTCGTCTCGCGTAAACGTGTGGAATTCACACTGTAGGGTGTTGCGGTATGTTAAAGATTTGCTTATGGTGGGTTGCGGGAGTGATAGAAATCAAAACCCGAATTCGTGAGTTATTGCATATGGGATTAAGGGGACGTTTAATTTAATGCTATGGTTGAGTTTTACCTTCACTAACCTTTGGTAGTTGCAGATTCTTGCTAAAGTTCCAATCATAAGAGATTCTTGCTAAAGTTCCAATCATAAGAACATATGATCCAAGTACGAAAAGTATGTTAGCTTAGGGCTCTCCCTGATAATTATGACAAGTATCACTATCGTTTCATATCCATATCCTATTGCCTAGGGACAACTCTTTTCTTTACTGTTCTTCTACAATTCAGCAACTAGCTTTTATTTTGCATGTTCTTTATTATCTTGAAGCTACCTTTTTATTATGCAAAGTACTTCTAGTTTCTCGTAAAGTAGTTTAGTTCTTGTTTCTAGGTAAAACAAACGTTTAATGCACGTAGAGTTGTATATGTGGTTGATAGAACTTGAGAGAATATCAATTCTACCTTTAGCTTCCTGTTGGGTTCGACTCTCTTACTTATCGAAAAGGCTACGATTCGCTACACTTGTGGGCTATCAAGACCTTTTCTGGCGCCATTGCCGAGGAGCAATAGCATGGGGTGAATATTCTCGAGTGTGCTTGTTGACTTTATATCTAAGTCCATTTTATTTAATGTTCTAAGTTGTTCTCTTTAGTTATGGATATAGGACACATGACACTAAAAAAATTAGTTGTCCTTGCTACTCATGGAAATGGGAAATCTCCTAAAACCCTCAATGTTGGTTATATGTAAAACATTAAATATTTTTATTATAATCATGATAAATCCTCGTTTAACATGGTAATGGGATACACTTTGGATCAAACATTTTTTTGCGGGTTTTAAGAAGCATTGCTTTTTTTGTCTTTTCTGTCAGTTTTACTAGTTTTTCTTTATGTTTTTTCAGCTTTTTTCTTAATTACTTTATTTTAATTTATTCTGCACACTTTAATTTGTGCGTATTTATTTGAATTCATGAACATTGAAGAAGAACTATGATTTTTTTTAGAATTCATCCACATTTGTTCGAATTCATGAATATTTTTAAGTTCATATACATGTTTCAAGTCTGAACTTCTTTAAATTTAGAAACCTTTCTTTAAATTTGTGAATATTGTTTAAAATCAATGAAATATTTTTTAAATTTTGTGTTTCTTAATTAGCTTTTTTTAATATAATGTTTTTAAAATAGTAGAATTTTGATTTAATAAACTTCTTTGAGTAGCTGGCTATGTTAGCAGTAAAGCAAGTAGGGTAAAAGTTAAGCGAGTGACCGAACTACGAGCCGTGTTGAGCAAGGCAGAGCATCATGGCCGGCCCATGTGAGTGTCGTAGCAACGATTCCATGATTTCAATGTGCAATAAGAGCTCACAAGGGACTCACACAATCACCGCCGACACACGCCAAGACCAAAACGTGCAAGGACACGACAACCATATAACTAACAAGTTCACTCTTCTCTAAAAAAAATAACATATCCGAAAGCAGACCACAATATATGAATGACAAAACACCGACATACCATAATTAAAACCCAAGTCGGCGTAGATAAACCGAAATAAAACAACGCTCTGTAATAATATTTTGGAGAAAGAATAGTTAATCTCACAAGTGAAGGATGGCGCGGCGAAGCACGCATTAGTTTCCAGTTTTGTACTTATCCCTTTTTTTGGAAATGGAGGCGTATCCCGGCCTCTGCATCATAATGATGCATGCAGCCATCTTATTAAAAGTTCACAAAATAGCACAAAGTCGTCAAAGTATTACAGCTCGCAAGAGGAGCGAAAATTAAAAAAAACAAAGTTCAAGCCGACAATCACAACCGGAATGGCAATAAGAAGGATAAGCTCTCTAGACTCCTACCCTGTTATGCGACCGCCATCCAAACCGGTTGAATAAAGCCCGTGCTACCATCTCCCACTGGTTGCACCCAGTAACCAAAGGCTCCCTGGATTCCATAGGAGTGAGTAAGGACCACGTACGGATCCAAGCAGTAGCTCTGAAGATGACCTGCAAGAAAGTTAAATTGTTTTGTCTGTTAAAAATCAAATCATTCCTGCAATTCCATATAGCCCACAAAAGCGCACATATTCCAATCCGAATACGAGCCGCCGTAGTATGTTCAACCCCAGTTAACCACATCCCAAACAACGATGTAATGTCAACTGGAGGAGCAATGTTAAAGGCTATATGAATCGTTCTCCAAAGTAATTTGGCGAGTGGGCATTCAAGAAATAAATGTTGTATTGTTTCATCATAAGCACGAAAGCAACATCGTGAACTACCAACCCATCTCCTCTTGATTAAGTTGTCCTTTGTAAGAATTACTTGTTTGAGGACAAACCACATAAAGATTTTAATGCGCAAAGGAACCTTAGTCTTTCAAATATGCGGCAATCTCGAGAGTGGGCCAGAATTAACCAGATCCATATAAAAAGATTTTACCGTAAAAACCCCATTCTTAGCTAGTTTCCATTGCGTCGAATCCGGTTGGTCGGAGAGTTGAACATCTATCAATCTCCGAATCAAGTGCATCCATGCAGGCCAACGCTCACCGACTAATGCCCGTCTGAACTGGATGTTCAATGGACTCGTATGTAGAACGGTGCCTACGTAATCCTCCTTACGTTGCACTATGTTATACAGGGTGGGATACTGGACGGCCAAGGGCGTTTCTCCTAACCATGTATCCTCCCAAAACCTTGTTGACATCCCATTGCCAACTAGGAATTTGACCCTACGAAAGAACAAATCCTTCACCCTCATAAGCCCTTTCCAGAATGGCGAGTCGGTTGGTCTCATGGTAACCTGGGCGAGTGTTTTCGACTGTAGATACTTATTACGCAAAATCTGTGCCCACATGCCCTCAGGCTCAGTCTCTAACCGGTATAGCCATTTGCTCATAAGGCATTTGTTCTTGATTTCTAGGTTCTCAATACCGAGCCCACCCTGGTCTTTTGGGCGACAAAGAATGTCCCATCGCGCGAGATGGTATTTCCTCTTGGCCTCATCTGACTGCCAGAAGAATCGAGATCTGAAGAAATCAAGACGTTTCCGTACCCCTTTTGGAATTTCGAAGAACGATAAAAGGAACATCGGCATACTAGTCAGTACTGAGTTAATCAGCACTAGCCGGCCTCCATAAGACATAAGCTTACCCTTCCAGCAGCTCAGCTTTTTTTCTATGCGATCTTCGATACATTTTCTTTCTTTATTAGATAACTTATGGTGATGGATCGGTATGCCCAAATAACTAAATGGTAAAGAACCCAATTCACATCCAAACAATTGTCTATATGTATCTTGTTCGTCTTTGGCCCTCTCAAAGCAGAACAACTCACTTTTGTGAAAGTTTATCTTTAAACCAGACAACTGTTCGAAAAGGCATAATATAAGTTTCATGTTACGCACATTAGCAATGTCGTGCTCCATAAATAAGATAGTGTCGTCAGCATACTGTAGAATGGATACCCCTCCATCAACTAGATGAGGGACTAACCCCTCCACTTGCCCATACTGTTTGGACCTGCCAATAAAAATGGCTAACATATCGGCCACTATATTAAATAAGAGAGGAGACATGAAATCGCCTTGTCTCAAACCCTTGTGTGTCTGAAAATAATGACCGATATCATCGTTAACCTTAATTCCGACACTACCCTTCTGGACTTGAGAACCCACTTGGTTCTGCACGACCTCGCTAAAACCTTTCATGTGCATTGCCTGCTGTAGGAATGTCCACTTTACTTTATCATACGTCTTCTCGAAATCCACTTTGAAGATAACCCCATCAAGCTTCTTCGAATGGATTTCATGTAACGTTTCATGCAAAACGACCACCCCTTCAAGGATATGTCGCCCTGGCATGAACGCTGTTTGGCTCGGTTGTACCACTGAATGCGCGATCTGTGTCAGTCTATTGGTCCCCACCTTTGGGAAGATTTTGAAACTCACGTTAAGAAGGCAAATTGGTCTGAACTATTCAATCCGAATTGCCTCCTCTTTCTTTGGCAATAGCGTAATCATACCAAAGTTAAGATGAAACAACTCTAAGTGACCGTTAAAGAGATCATGAAACATAGGCGTAAGATCATCTTTAATAATATGCCAACATTTCTTGTAGAATTCAGCTGGAAACCCATCTGGTCCCGGTGCCTTATTCGATTTCATTTGTGAGATTGCATCCAAAATCTCCTTCTTAGTAAACGGTGCAGTTAAAATATCGTTCTCTTCCGCCTGGAGCTGAGGGATATCTCCAAATACAGTCTCGTCTAGGGTCACTGTAGTTGCTTCCGGATGGCCAAACAGTTGTTTATAGTAGTTAGAGATATAAGCTTTCATATTCTCATGCCCCAAAATTGTCCCCTCGTCTCGTTCTAGCTGAATAATTTTCTTCTTTCTATGTTTGCCATTCGCAATCATATGGAAAAATTGTGTATTGTCATCCCCTTGGACAACCTTAAGCACTTTGACACGCAGAGCCCATTTGAGCTCTTCTTCTCTCTGAAAAAGACTAGTGCTCCACTGCAGCTTAGCAAACCAACACAAACGCACGTAAATAGATTGCAGCTAATTATTTAGCTGAGTTTGCTGCACATACACACAAAAGAGAAATGCATACATTCGCTCAAACATACATTACCATCACTTCCCTGGCTTTACCAGATTCTTTTATGACGATCCTCCTCCTGATGCCCCTGCTTGTGATTCATGGCCGTAGGATTTAGTAGATTTTCTAGGGGTGGAATTTAGTAGATACTTTTGGGGTGAAAATTTTGGTAGATGGGCGGCTAGATCAGGCTCTGATGCAGACTGGCCTGTCGAAGACCCAGCTGAACCTTGCGAACTCGGGGTCTTTCGCGGCTTTGATCGCGCGGTCGTGGGCCAGCTCCTCCACCCGCCGGATCTTGCGCGGCAGCCCGCACACGTACTCCTGCGCGCGCCGCCCCTCGCCGGACAGCTGCCCCCCGCCGAGGTCCGCCACCTTCCACCTCCGCACGAAGTGCTCCACCATGTCGCCGTAGTCCCTTGCCGTGTACACCCCGGTGCGCTGCGCGACCGCCGAGAAGTGCTCGAACAGGTCGGCGTCGCGGCCGTCGGTCATGAGCTGGCCGGGCATGGTGATCTTGTCCCGCAGCACGGCGGCCAGCGCCTGCACCATTCCGTCCGGGTCAAGCTCGAAGACCTTGGCGGCCACCTTGGTGTAGGCTGTCTCGTGGCGCTTCTCGTCGGCGGCGACGACGCCGCAGATCTTAGCAAGGCAGCGGTCGCCGTGGCGCGCAGCTTGCTTGGCGGTGTGGGCGTGAGAGATGAAGGTCGCGCGCTCCTGGAAGGAACCATAGACGGCATTGTGGTAGGGGCCGGACGGCCTGAGCATCTGCATTCCATTGCGGAGGAGGTGGTGGACGGTCCGCTCGACCTGGCGCATGTCGACGCGGCCGGAGAGGTAGAGGTAGCGGTTGAGGAGGTCGCCGTGGCGGTTCTCCTCAGCCGTCCAGCCGCGGAGCCAGCGCGCCCAGGGGAGGTCGCTGCAGCCTGTGTCGTCGCGGTAGCCCGGCACCCGGTTGCCCATGCACATGTACGTCGGCAGCGCCTCCTCCGTTACCATGTTGCCCACCAGGCACACCAGCACGTCGTCCGGCACGCCGGAGGCTTGGGCCTGCAGCTCCTTAGTTGTCATCATCATCGACGGCTCCTGCTCGGCGGAGAGGCCAGCTGCAGAGAGGGAAAAGCAAGGGAGCAGGTCGCTGGGCTGCCACGCGTCCTCCACCGGCGTGAGCAGCGGCAGCAGCTGTTCCTCCACCCAGCCGCTGAGGCCCATACTCCGCACCACCTCCGCCTCCGCCTGCTCTTGCGCCCGCATCGCCGTCACCGTGTCCTCGAAATGAGCTGTCGCGGTGACCTTGCACGCCCATCTCCCAGCTCTCGCCGCAGCCCGGCTCCTGCACCTGCATTCACAAACGATTCCACTTCATCCGCTTGCCGAATCAAATCGCACACCTAGTTGGATGCTCGTCACATCGCGTGCATATTTGCGTGGGGAAGGGAGCCTTCGTACGTACCA
The DNA here is from genome assembly GCA_032464435.1 of Aegilops umbellulata. Classification (NCBI taxonomy): domain Eukaryota; kingdom Viridiplantae; phylum Streptophyta; class Magnoliopsida; order Poales; family Poaceae; genus Aegilops; species Aegilops umbellulata. The sequence goes on along the minus strand of CP136058.1, from coordinate 399,251,699 downwards.
GGTTGGATGCGCCTGTGCCGGCATGGCGAGGCCGTGGGGGAAAGGCTTGAGCATGCTCATCTTCTCAGTGCTGCAAAGGCTAAAGCTTCCCAGACGATGCAGTATTGCAGGCACCTACCTATGTTTGCTTCCTATATATGCAGGCACCTACCTATGTTGGTTGGGGATGAAATGGAAACGGGAGCAACATGCACGTGCCGACAGGGTACATAATTTGACTAAGAGGTCTCAAAACTTGCTGTCGAGCACTAGACACATGACCAGTGAGGAAATCTAAATTTAGATTAAACTTGTAGATGTGCGTTTTAACGTGAATTTTAAAGCTTCGGTTTGAACACCAAAACTTAAACAATTTTCAAGTGAAGATACCAACTTCCAAATAAATAAACCGTGTGTTCTTTGGTAGCCAACAAGGGGACAATAACCGGTGGTGTGCCATCAAGTGGAACTCCTTTGGCAGTCGAACCCTTCAATTGGTCATACTTTTCTTGTTTCTCTAGATTTATTAGGCATCCGACAAGAGAGCGATCTCGTGATACTATGCCTCGTCGCAAGCTTGTTCTTCTCTTTTACATTGTTTGATCACATACTAATAGGGATCGGGATGATCCAGGTATGCAAGCATTCGGGGTACCATTTTCATCTACTGATATTCATTGTCGGTGCTCAACTGTTTTGTTTCGAAATGGCGTCGACATCATGATGGAGGTGGCATTGTGAGAATAAAAGTCTCCCATATTTCATTCATCTTCATGTGATGAAGTTGCGTGGAGCTCATAGTGGTTACCACGGTTTCGGGTCTCAAGCTTGGTCGAGCAATTGTTTTGGTGGTCCGATCCTTCTACTATTGTATTGTCGCCCTTCTTGGTGCAGGAAGCTTCATGCTTCCTTTGTCTATTATTGTGGCTTTGTCTGTGATTTCAGTTTGCTTTTGCTAACACATCGAGGATGCATCTACGTTCTACGGACTCTGACCCACGGCAAGACGCTATTAAGATATGCTCTCTAAGGGCGTGCATCTGACCGTTTGTTGTGGAGCCCGAGTGGTTGAGTGCGGTGAATCATTTCCTCTTTGTCTAGAGTGCCAAAAGTTTCATGTTATGATATGTTTCTATGAAGAATCAATAAAGAAGAAAACTTACTGTGTTGATCATCGAGATTGTCTTTCATTATGAATCAATCACTTGTAATTGTTATTTGTCAAACTCTATAAGGTGAACGGTTTGTTGGAAAAATATATCTTCTTTTCAAGTCATGATTGCTAGAAACATTTTTATGTTAATTGTTATCCAAAATAAAATGATGTTATTTAGGCTTTTAGCAACATCTATTCTAGTGTAGCACAGTAAACATTCTTGATGTTCAACTAAGACATTCAATTTTCAAAAGTTTATGCTTTGAGTTACATATGTGAATAAAGAGCATGGTTAAACCATAAACCCTTGATTTGATTTTCTTTTTAGTATAAAAAAACTAGTTAGGTGTTATCCAAGTTAAAATATAATTTTAGGGCAACCTCAAGTTTGAAACTCCAAATAGTTGTGTTTCTCTTCTTCACGACCTGGCACAAAGTGGTTAAACAATTATGTTGTTAATTCATCCCACATGGTCACATGTGTTGTTAACCCGCCCCACATGTTGTATGATACTTGTGATGCGTTGAAATACGCCCTTAGAGAGCATGTTGGGTAAGAGATAAATGTGGGTATCCATGATCTTTTGAAGTATACATCTCGCAGAGGATTTTGTAGCTTCAAATCACGCGATTAGATTATCATCCTAGAGAGGAAGTCTTTCATCAAGAGAAGGCTACAACCTCTCATGAGCATATGTACCATGTGCAAGAAAAAGAATTCTAAAAAGATGGGTAGCACACAAGCCTAACAAAATTGAATAGTACACAATTGCACTCATGACAAGGGGACCAACTATACGTAAGTCGCATTTTGGGTAAGTCGGTTTCTTGAGCCATTGGATTAAGATTCAATGGCCGTTCTTCTTTCTTCTTCCTCCATATTTCTTCCTCGTCCAACTGTTCATCCTCCCACGAAATCGACTTACCCACATTGCAAATCTAGTGAACTTACATATAGCTATAGTGGATGACAAGATTGCATTCTACTCTCTCCAATTCCAAAATACTTGGAGTTTAAGATTTGTCGTAAGTCAAACATCTTTAAGTTTGATGAAGTCTGTTGAAAAATATGCTGATGTCTAAAACACCATGTTCATTAGATTCATCATAAAATACATATTCATAAAATTTAAATTTTATGTTGTCCCTCCGTCAAGGTTTAAAGGGCCCCTAAGCAAGAGTTGCATGTCCTTCAATCTTAGGCCGCTTGGGAAAAACGTTTACTTTTCTCCCTAAATTAATCTCAACACTAAAGGGGAGCACCTGTGCATGCGTATGGGATTGGTTGCCGTTCACTGCTGGAGGGGGCCAATTACAATATCCACGCACGAGATGGTGCAACAGCATCAACACCAGCCAATGCATGCATGCAAATGCGGCGGCTGTTCGAAATATGCCCTAGAGGCAATAATAAATTAGTTATTATTATATTTCCTTGTTCATGATAATCTTTTATTATCCATGCTAGAATTGTATTGATGGAAAACTCAGATGCATGTGTGGATACATAGACAACACCATGTCCCTAGTAAGCCTCTAGTTGACTAGCTCATTGATCAATAGATGGTTACGGTTTCCTGGCCATGGACATTGGATGTCGTTGATAACGGGATCACATCATTAGGAGAATGATGTGATGGACAAGACCCAATCCTAAGCGTAGCACAAGATCGTGTAGTTCGTATGTTAAAGCTTTTCTAATGTCAAGTATCATTTCCTTAGAGCATGAGATTGTGCAACTCCTGGATACCGTAGGAATACTTTGGGTGTGCCAAACGTCACAACGTAATTGGGTGGCTATAGAGGTGCACTACGGGTATCTCCGAAAGTGTCTGTTGGGTTGGCACGAATCGAGACTGGGATTTGTCACTTCGTGCGACGGAGAGGTATCTCTGGGCCCACTCGGTAGGACATCATCATAATGTGCACAATGTGATCAAGGAGTTGATCACGGGATGATGTGTTACAGAACGAGTAAAGACTTGCCGGTAACGAGATTGAACAAGGTATCGGGATACCGACGATCGAATCTCGGGCAAGTACAATACCGCTAGACAAAGGGAATTGTATACGGGATTGACTGAATCCTTGACATCGTGGTTCATCCGATGAGATCATCGTGGAACATGTGGGAGCCAACATGGGTATCCAGATCCCGCTGTTGGTTATTGGCCGGAGAGGTGTCTCGGTCATGTCTACATGATTCCCGAACCCGTAGGGTCTACACACTTAAGGTTCGATGACGCTAGGGTTATAGGGAAAGTATATACGCGGCTACCGAATGTTGTTAGGAGTCCCGGATGAGATCCCGGACGTTACGAGGAGTTCCAGAATGGTCTGAAGGTAAATATTGATATATTGGACGAAGGGTTTTGGAGTCCGGGAGTGTTCAGGAGGTACCGGGTGATGACCAGCATGACCGAAAGGTGTTTCGGGAGCCCCGGCAAGTGTTGGGGGCTTCATGGGCCAAGGGAAGGGGGCAAACCAGACCACTAAGGGGTTGTGCGCCCCCCTCACCTATTCCCACGTGACCAGGGGGTTTGGGGCGCCCCATCTAGGGTTCCCACCTCCTGGCTTGGGGGCCAAGTCACCCAAGGGGGAGATCCCATCTGCCCTGGCCGCCGCCCCCCCCCCTAGGGGAAACCCTAGGGCGCCTCCCCCTCCCCCTTGCCCCTATATATAGTGGAGGTTTTGGGGCTGCCCAAGACACGAGATGAACTCTCCCAAGGCGCAGCCCTACCTCTCTCCCTCCTCGTCTCTCGTAGTGCTTGGCGAAGCCCTGCTAGAATTCCGCGCTCCTCCACCACCACCACGCCGTCGTGCTGCTGCTGGACGGAGTCTTCCCCAACCTCTCCTTCTCCCCTTGCTAGATCAAGGCGTGGGAGACGTCACCGGGCTGCATGTGTGTTGAACACGGAGGTGTCGTCCGTTCGGCACTAGGATCATCGGTGAGTTGGATCACGGCGAGTACGACTCCATCAACCCCGTTCACTTGAACGCTTCCGCTTAGCGATCTACAAGGGTATGTAGATGCACTCTCCTTCCCCTCGTTGTTGGTTTCTCCATAGATAGATCTTGGTGACACGTAGGAAAATTTTGAATTTCTGCTACGTTCCCCAACAGTGGCATCATGAGCTAGGTCTATTGCGTAGATTCCATGCACGAGTAGAACACAAAGTAGTTGTGGGCGTTGATTTTGTTCAATATGCTTACCGTTACTAGTCCAATCTTGATTTGGCGGCATTGTGGGATGAAGCGGCCGGACCGACCTTACACGTACACTTACGTGAGACAGGTTCCACCGACTGACATGCACATGTTGCATAAGGTGGCTAGCGGGTGCCAGTCTCTCCCACTTTAGTCGGATCGGATTCGATGAAAAGGGTCCTTATGAAGGGTAAATAGCAATTGGCATATCACGTTGTGGTTTTTGCGTAGGTAAGAAACGTTCTTGCTAGAAACCCATAGCAGCCACGTAAAACATGCAAACAACAAGTAGAGGACGTCTAACTTGTTTTTGCAGGGTATGCTATGTGATGTGATATGGCCAAGAAGAATGTGATGAATGATATGTGATGTATGAGATTGATCATGTTCTTGTAATAGGAATCACGACTTGCATGTCGATGAGTATGACAACCGGCAGGAGCCATAGGAGTTGTCTTTATTTATTGTATGACCTGCGTGTCATTGAACAACGCCATGTAATTACTTTACTTTATTGCTAACCGTTAGCTGTAGTAGTAGAAGTAATTGTTGGCGAGACAACTTCATGAAGACACGATGATGGAGATCATGATGATGGAGATCATGGTGTCATGACGGTGACGATGATGATCATGGAGCCCCGAAGATGGAGATCAAAAGGAGCAATATGATATTGGCTATATCATGTCACTATTTGATTGCATGTGATGTTTATCATGTTTATACATCTTATTTGCTTAGAACGACGGTAGTAAATAAGATGATCCCTCGTTAAAATTTCAAGAAAGTGTTCCCCCTAACTGTGCACCATTGCGAAAGTTCGTCCTTTCGAAGCACCACGTGATGATCGGGTGTGATAGATTCTTACGTTCACATACAACTGGTGTAAGCCAGATTTACACACGCGAAACACTTAGGTTGACTTGACGAGCCTAGCATGTACAGACATGGCCTCGGAACACAAGAGACCGAAAGGTCGAGCATGAGTCGTATGGTAGATACGATCAACATGAAGATGTTCACCGATGATGACTAGTCCGTCTCACGTGATGATCGGACACGGCCTAGTTGACTCGGATCACGTAATCACTTAGATGACTAGAGGGATGTCTATCTGAGTGGGAGTTCATAAGATGAACTTACTTATCCTGAACATAGTCAAAAGGTTTTTGCAAATTATGTCGTAGCTCGCGCTTTAGTTCTACTGTTTTAGATATGTTCCTAGAGAAAATATAGTTGAAAGTTGATAGTAGCAATTATGCGGACAGTAGAAGGCCTGTGTCCTTAATGCACCGCTCGGTGTGCTGGACCTTGAACGTGGTTTGTGGATGTTGCGAACATCTGACATACACGTTTTGATGACTACATGATAGTTCGGTAATGTTAAATGGTTTAGAATTGAGGCACCGAAGACATTTTTGAAATGTCGCGGAACATATGAGATGTTTCGAGGGCTGAAATTGGGATTTCAGGCTCGTGCCCACGTCATGAGGTATAAGACCTCCGACGATTTTCTTAGCCTGCAAACTAAGGGAGAAAAGCTCAATCGTTGAGCTTGTGCTCAGATTGTCTGAGTACAACAATCACTTGAATCGAGTGGGAGTTGATCTTCCAGATAAGATAGTGATGTTTCTCCAAAGTCATTGCCACCAAGCTACTGGAGCTTTGTGATGAACTATAACATATCAGGGATAGATATGATCCTTGAACTATTCGCGACACCGCGAAAGTAGAAATCAAAAGGGAGCATCAATTGTTGATGGTTAGTAAAACCACTAGTTTCAAGAAGGGCAAGGGCAAGAAAGGGATACTTCATGAAAAGACAAGTCAGTTGCTGCTCAAGTGAAGAAACCCAAAGTTGAACCCAAGCCCGAGACTAAGTGCTTCTGTAATAAGGGGAACAGCCACTAGAGCAGAATTACCCTAGATACTTGGTAGATGAGAAGGATGGCAAGGTCCATAGTAGTATATTGGATATACATTATGTTAATGTGTACTTTACTAGTACTCCTAGTAGCACCAGGGTATTAGATACCGGTTCGGTTGCTAAGTGTTAGTAACTCGAAATAAAAGGCTGCGCGGTAAAAGGAGACTAGCTAAAGGTGAGCTGGCGATATGTGTTGGAAGTTTTTCCAAGCTTGATGTGATCAAGCATCGCACGCTCCCTCTACCATCGAGATTGGTGTTAAACCTAAATAATAATTATTTGGTGTTTGCGTTGAGCATAGACATGATTGTATTATGTCTATTACAATACGGTTATTCATTTAAGGAGAATAATGGTTACTCTGTTTATTTGAATAATACCTTCAATGGTCTTGCACCTAAAATGAATGGTTTATTGAATCTCGATCATAGTGATACACATGTTCATGCCAGAAGATATAAGATAGTACCACCTACTTGTGGCACTGCCATGTAAGTCATATTGGTATAAAACACATGAAGAAGCTCCATGTTGATGGATCTTTGGACTCACTCATTTTTGAAAAGATTGAGACATGTGAACCATGTCTATTGGTAGATATGCATGAAGAAACTCCATACAGATGGATCGTTTGGACTCACTTGTTTTTGAATCACTTGAGACATGCAAATCATACCACATGGGCAAGATGACTGAAAGACCTCGTTTTCAGTAAGATGGAACAAGAAAGCAACTTGTTGGAAGTAATACATTTTGATGTGTGCAGTCCAATGAGTGCTGAGGCACGCAGTGGATATCGTTATGTTCTTGCTTCACAGATGATTTGAGTAGATGCTAAATATATTTACTTGATGAAACACAAGTCTGAATTATTGAAAGGTTCAAGTAATTTCAGAGTGAAGTTGAAGATCGTCGTGACAAGAGGATAAAATGTCTATGATATGATCATAGAGATTTATACCTGAGTTACGAGTTTGGCACACGATTAAGACATTGTAGAAATCGTTTCACGACTAATACCGCCGGGAACACCATAGTGTGATGGTGTGTCCGAACATCATAACTGCACCCTATTGGATGTGGTGCATACCATGATGTCTCTTGTCGAATTACCACCATCGTTTATGGGTTAGGCATTAGAGACAATCGCATTCACTTTAAATAGGGAACCACACAAATCCGTTGAGACGACACCGTATGAACTATGGTTTAGAGAAACCTAAGCTGTTGTTTTTTAAAGGTTTGGGGCTACGACGCTTATGTGAAAAAGTTTCAGGCTGATGAGCTCGAACCCAAAGCGGATAAATGCATCTTCATAGGATACCCAAAACAGTTGGGTATACCTCCTGTCTTAGATCCGAAAGCAATAGGGATTGTTTCTGAAATCGGGTCCTTTCTCGAGGAAAAGTTTCTCTCGAAAGAATTGAGTGGGAGGATGGCGGAGACTTGATGAGGTTATTGAACCGTCACTTCAACTAGTGTGTAGCAGGGCACAGGAAGTTGTTCCTGTGGCACCTACACCAATTGAAGTGGAAGCTTATGATAGTGATCATGAAACTTCGGATCAAGTCACTACCAAACCTCGTAGGATGACAAGGATGCGTACTACTTCAGAGTGGTACGTAATCCTGTCTTGGAAGTCATGTTGCTAGACAACAATGAACCTACGAGCTATGGAGAAGCGATGGTGGGCCCGGATTCCAAAAATGGCTCAAGGCCATAAAACCCGAGAGAGGATCCATATATGAAAACAAAGTGTAGACTTTGGAAGAACTACTTGATAGTCGTAACGCTATTGGGTGCAGATGGATTTTAAAAGGAAGACGGACAATGATGGTAGGTGTCACCATTGAGAAAGCTCGACTTGTCGTTAAGATGTTTCCCGACTAGTTCAAGGAGTTGACTACGATGATATTTTCTCACTCGTGGCGATGCTAAGAGTCTGTTGGAATTATGTTAGCAGTTACTGCATTATTTATGAAATCTTGCAGATAGGATGTCAAAACATTGTTTCCTCGACGATTTTCTTGAGTAAAGGTTGTATGTGATACAACCAGAAGGGTTTGTCAATCCTGAAAGATGCTAACAAGTATGCAAAGCTCCAGCAATCCTTTTAAGGACTGGAGTAAGCATCTCGGAATTGGATTGTACGCTTTGATGAGATGACCAAAGATTTTAGGTTTATACAAAGTTTATGAGAAACTTGTATTTCCAAATAAGTGAGTAGGAGCACTATAGAATTTCTGATGAGTATATGTTGTTGACATATTGTTTATCGGAAATGATGTAGAATTTCTGGAAAGCATATAGGGTTGTTTGAAAAGTGTTTTTCAATGGAAAATCTGGATTAAGCTACTTGAACATTGAGCATCAAGATCTATAAGGATAGATCAAAATCGCTTAATAGTACTTTCAAACGAACACATACCATGACAAGATTTTGAAGGAGTTCCAAATAGATCAGCAAAGAAGGAGTTCTCGGTTGTGTTACAAGATGTGAGTATTGAGCAAGACTCAAGACATGACCACGGCAAAATAGAGAGAAAGGACGAAGGTCGTCCCCTATGATTTAGTCGTAGGCTCTAAAGTATGCTATGTTGTGTACCGCACCTGAAGTGTGCCAAACCATGAGTCAGTCAAGGGGTACAAGTGTGATCTAGAAATGGATCACAGGACAACAGTCAAGGTTATCCTTAGTAACTAGTGGACTAAGGAATTTCCTCGATTACGGAGGTGGTAAAAGAGTTCGTCGTAAAGGGTTACGCCGATGCAAACTTTGACACTAATCCAGATTATTCTGAGTAGTAAACTGGATTCGTATAGTAGAACAGTTATTTGGAGTAGCTCCAAATAGAGCGTGGTAACTGCATCTAGGAGATGACATAGAGATTTGTAAAGCACACACAGATCTGAAAGGTTCAGACCCGTTGACTATAACATCTCTCACAAGCATAACATGATCAAACCCAGAACTCTTTGGGTGTTAGTCATATGGGATGTGACCTTGAGTGTTATTCACATAGCAATGTGAACTGGATTATTGACTCTAGTGCAAGTGGGAGACTGTTGGAAATATGCCCTAGAGGCAATAATAAATTAGTTATTATTATATTTCCTTGTTCATGATAATCTTTTATTATCCATGCTAGAATTGTATTGATGGGAAACTCAGATGCATGTGTGGATACATAGACAACACCATGTCCCTAGTAAGCCTCTAGTTGACTAGCTCGTTGATCAATAGATGGTTATGGTTTCCTGGCCATGGACATTGGATGTCGTTGCTCACGGGATCACATCATTAGGAGAATGATGTGATGGACAAGACCCAATCCTAAGCGTAGCACAAGATCATGTATTTCGTATGCTAAAGCTTTTCTAATGTCAAGTATCATTTCCTTAGACCATGAGATTCTGCAACTCCCGGATACCGTAGGAATACTTTGGGTGTGCCAAACGTCACAACGTAATTGGGTGGCTATAGAGGTGCACTACGGGTATCTCCAAAAGTGTCTATTGGATTGGCACGAATCGAGACTGGGATTTGTCACTTCGTGCGACGGAGAGGTATCTCTGGGCCCACTCGGTAGGACATCATCATAATGTGCACAATGTGATCAAGGAGTTGATCACGGGATGATGTGTTATGGAATGAGTAAAGAGACTTGCCGGTAACGAGATTGAACAAGGTATCGGGATACCGACGATCGAATCTCGGGCAAGTACAATACCGCTAAACAAAGGGAATTGTATACGGGATTGACTGAATCATTGACATCGTGGTTCATCCGATGAGATCATCATGGAACATGTGGGAGCCAACATGGGTATCCAGATCCCGCTGTTGGTTATTGGCCGGAGAGGTGTCTCGGTCATGTCTGCATGATTCCCGAACCCGTAGGGTCTACACACTTAAGGTTCGATGACGCTAGGGTTATAGGGAAAGTATGTACGCGGTTACCGAATGTTCTTCGGAGTCCCGGATGAGATCCTGGACGTTACGAGGAGTTCCGAAAGGGTCCGGAGGTAAAGATTGATATATTGGACGAAGGGTTTTGGAGTCCGGGAGTGTTCAGGAGGTACCGGGTGATGACCAGCATGACCGAAAGGTGTTACGGGAGCCCCGGCAAGTGTTGGGGGGCTTCATGGGCCAAGGGAAGGGGGAAAACCAGCCCACTAAGGGGATGTGCGCCCCCCCTCACCTATTCCCATGTGACCAGGGGGTTTGGGGCGCCCCATCTAGGGTTCCCACCTCCTGGCTTGGGGGCCAAGTCACCCAAGGGGGAGATCCCATCTACCCTGGCCCCCCCTAGGGGAAACCCTAGGGCGCCTCCCCCTCCCCCTTTCCCCTATATATAGTGGAGGTTTTGGGGCTGCCCAAGACACGAGATGAACTCTCCCAAGGCGCAGCCCTACCTCTCTCCCTCCTCGTCTCTCGTAGCGCTTGGCGAAGCCCTGCTAGAATTCCGCGCTCCTCCACCACCACCACGCCGTCGTGTTGCTGCTGGACGGAGTCTTCCCCAACCTCTCCTTCTCCCCTTGCTGGATCAAGGCGTGGGAGACGTCACCGGGCTGCATGTGTGTTGAACGTGGAGGTGCCGTCCGTTCGGCACTAGGATCATCGGTGATTTGGATCACGGCGAGTACGACTCCATCAACCCCGTTCACTTGAACGCTTCCACTTAGCGATCTACAAGGGTATGTAGATGCACTCTCCTTCCCTTCGTTGTTGGTTTCTCCATAGATAGATCTTGGTGACACGTAGAAAAATTTTGAATTTCTGCTACGTTCCCCAACAGCGGCCAAGCGACCGGCATTAACTAGCGCCTGAGATTACGGGGTTTAAGCACCGCTAATAATTGCTTTCCTTGGTCCTGTCGATCTTGTTTTTGGGCCCAATAAACCCGGACAGATGGAGTAGATGTTAGTAATATTTTTCTATACATGGTCAATTTGAAGAAGTTTGACTTAGGACAAACCAAAATATCAAGTGTTGCGGAATGGAGGGGGTAGACGTCGATTGTAGACGTGGCACAAGTACTGCACATCAATCTGGGATGTTCTCTGTCAGCTCAATATATGAGGTGCTCGTCACTAATGGGTTCTGGTATTGTAGGCACATTTGGGAATTGAGAATGCCTTACGGTTAAGTTTTATTTGGGCTCCTTCTTAAGAGAGCACTTTTTTAATTAAAAAATCTAGCAAAAAGAGAATGACATGGAGCTTGTTTTGCGCATTTTGTAATTAGGAGGAGACTATTCAACACAATTCCTTGAATTGCAAGTTTGTGAATCTAAATTGGCTACTGATTTGGTTAGCCTTTGATTTACCCCCCCCCCCCCCCCCCCGGTCATTTCATATCTCATATATTTGGAAATTGGCTCTATGGGATCACTCAGATATTGCAAGCGTAATTTTTTGCTGGCGTCATTGCTTGATGTTGGTCCATTTGGCTTTGCTCTAATGATGTCGCTTTTGATAAAAAGTGAAGTTATCAAACTCTTTTGCAAGCTATGTTCTTACCGATTATTTAGTTGTAGTTATGGTTAATGTTGCGGCATCTAGAACAACATGAGGCTTTAAAGGCTAGCAGTTGCAAGTTGCATCAAGTTATTAGGGGATTCATGTCTCAACATAGGTGACGGTTTAGAAATAGACTTTGCAATACTTGAGTTCTTAGTATGTTGATGGTGTATTTTCTTTTTAATAATCTTAAGACTCGTTAAACTTTGTAAGTGTGCACCCACGGTGCAAGGCAGAAAGATGATCCCCCATTTTCTAAAATTCAATGGTGTGAAATAAATTTTGTATATTGTAATACCCGTGGTTAACAAATTATGCGGCTCGTTAAGCTCGTGCTTATTAAGACTCGAGTCGCTAGGGTTTGGTAAGCTTAACAAGCAGAAATCTTGCTCGGCTCGATTCGTTTGAAGCTCATTAGACTTGGGAGCACTTTTTAATAGACATCATCCTCTTGGTTTGGCTATGAGGTGTTGTGGTCTATGGGACGAGATTATGACTTGTTGTGGTCCATGGACTGGTCTGGGTGGAGGCTCCACGAAATATGTGTTATGTTGTAATATTAACAAACTTAACAAGCTCGTTTTGTCACGCAACATAACCCAGGCCAACATCATGCTACATGAAACAGTGCTGAATAGTAGCTACTGTAGCTAGAATGAACGAAGTTTGATGCCACGCCCAGGCCATGGCCAGTATTGCCCGGGGCCTGGCCTGGCTACGCCCCGAACCCAACGGATCCGGTCATTCAACACTCAACTTCACGTCCCGGTCCCTCAATAAAACGTCTGGCACGACTACACAGTTACTCAGTGGATGTATCTATTTAGTGCACCAGAGCGAAGTCGACGGTGGCACGTGGGTATGGTAAGTGTTGCACATGCATCAACGGCATCCATGCTTGGTTGCTACTAGTCCTTCTGCCGCTCTACTACTAGCCTCCGAGCTACCAGCATCGTGTCATCCATATGCATGTTCTCGAGTTAATGTGCAATACGTACCTACTAGTAGCGTGTACTAGCTGACCAGTGAACATTGAATATGCCCTTCAATTCCTCGACGGACAATTTTCTCTCTACCGTTCTATTTTCTCTCCATCTTCAATGCGGCTGACCAAATCACCCCTATATGTTTGGACCCAACAGGTTGAACGACTTTAGGCCTTCAATGTACTCCTCCGTTCCTAAATACAAGTCTTTGTAGAATCTACACTCTGAAATGCATCTATATACATTCGTATGTGGTCTACAATGAAATCTCTACAAAGACTTACATTTTGAAACGGAGGGAGTATCTCTTCATTTTAGGTGGTCTAGACTTTTGAAATCCTCCAAGCCGGCTCAAACTAGGGCGTCGCTATGTCTTGCCTTCAGCGAGTCCGGGCGGCAAGCGAGCTTGGCCGGCCCACGAGCACGGGAGGCCACAACCTCCTTTTCCTGTTTCTTTTTATGTTTTATGTTTTCTTTTTTACTTATATTTGTGTATTTTTGTTTATACTTTAAAATATTATAAATATATATATTACAAAAAACACTCTTTAAAATTTTTGTTGTTGAACAAGTGTTTAAGAAATGTTGAACAATTATTTGAAAAAATGTTCAACAAGTATTTGAAAAAAAAGTTCAACAAGTATTTGAAAAAATATTAATCATGTATATAAAATATATTTAACAAGTGTTTGAAAAATGTAGACTAACTATTTGAAAAAATGTTGATTATGTACATAGAAATGTTGAACAAGTAATTGAAATTTTTTGAACAAGTATTTGAAAAAATGTTCATCGTGTATATAAAAATACTTAACAACTATTTAAAAAATGGTGAATAAGTATTTGAAAAATATTGAACAAGTATTTGAAAAATGTTGATCATATATATAAGAACGTAAAATGAAAAACAAATCAGTGAAGAAAAAGAATGTTGTACAGGTATTTGAAAAAATGTTAATCATGTATATAAGAATGTAGAATGAAAAAAGAAACCAAGAAAGAAAAATTAAAATAAAAGAAACAAAGAATGTATAGAAGGTAAATGAAAAGGATGAAAAATCAGAGAAGAAAAAAGAAAAGAAACAAGAGAAAATGAAAAAAGAATGAAACAAATCGGAGAAGAAGAAGGAAATAATGAAAAAGTCGGAGAAGAAAAAAGAAATGAAACAAAATAAAACAATAAAAGAAAGAAAAAATTGGAGAGGACCGGCTCGGTCGCCTCTAGTTGGCCGCGGTCCTACCTCTAACCAGTAATTGGAAGCGGTGGAGTGGTTAGCTGCGATGGTGATCTCCTGTAGACCAGGGATCGATCCCGCGTTGCCCCCCCCCTTCAGTTTCGTTTTCCTTTAATTAATGTACTCACGATGGGCCAGGCCGATTCGAAGGCGGCAGCAAAATTATTCCTGCGAGGGCAAGCTATCGTCTCAAACAGTCTGGTGGAGTTCGGACGTCAAACAACTCGGTCACATCAAATATCCCTCTCTTCATCCATAATCCTCTACATTGATGCCACTCTCACCGGCTCGATGTCTATCCACATTCAATCCCTGTCGGCCGGTGGCCCGCCTCCCCCCAAACCGTACCATCATCCTGTCATCCCCCTTTCCAAAAACCTTGCACACCACACCTCCACCGGCCTCTGCGATGGGCATGAAGATGACCAAGGCAGGCAAGGGGCACTCTCGGGTGTGGTGGCTTTGCTCGGCGTCTACCACTCACCGTGCATGCTAGGACTTTGGATCCGGGGATGTGTGAGCTCCAGATCCAGTCCACGCTACCGCCCCCGGTTATCGGATCCGTCTTCATCCACCGCTTCATTCGTCATGAAGGACGAGTTGGTCGATGATCATGACACCGACTGGGCCAAGTTCGCGGTCGAGGAATCGGAGGAGGCGAAGTCGCCCAGGCCTGCCCGGTGGTGGCGATGCAGTGGAATTACAAAAGCACCTCCAGATCATGATACAGAACCTGTTGGTCGACTAGGGTCCGGCTCTGCCATCCCCTCCGCCTCATCGCCTTGGTGCCAAATGGTGCCCAGCCCCAGCGAAGCAAGAGTCGTCTCCGCCAAAGCCGCTCACCCGCTTGGACTACTATCTCCGCGGCGACGAGTCGCGCGGTGCGTCATCCTCATCGTATGGGGCTCAGAATGCATCACTGAGGCGGAGGCGCACCGAGAACGGTGCCAGGCGCGCCGCTCGGTGACATTCGCCAAAACCTAGTTGTCGCCTTCCCATCCCAAACGTTGGCTACAACTTTTAGTGGTTTATGTCTGGTATTTTTGTTTTTTGTTCTTTTGTTTTTCTTTCTGGATTTCCAGTGGCTCTTTCCTTTTTTTTTCTTTCAGTTATTTTCTTCACTTTTCATATTTTTTATTTTAAATTTTTCTCATTTCCTTTTTTATAAATACATTTCTCTTACATATACAATTTTAAATAGGAATACACAATGATTATTTTTCAATACACAGTGAAAATTATTCAAATGTGCGGTGAAATATTTTTTTATTTGAATTTGCTTTACCAATACCTTTAAGAACATATTTTCATTTTCTATTTTTTAACAAATAGACAAATAAAAAAATAAAACCGTAAGTCTATCGAGCCGTATTTTGGCATGTGCGCTTCCTCGGCTATTTTCCCCAATGAGCAGCAAATAGGAGTACTCCCATATGTCTCATATCTAACAAGTAACAAAACATCTGCAAGGGCCACTTTTGGGCCGGCTTAGTGTTTCCCATTAAATATGTATTATTTTTTTATTTATAATAAATTTTAAATTATATACTTGCCGGTAGTTTTTAAATACTTATAAAAGTAAATGAAAATATATTCTCTTGCTGCAAAAAAATTCATCACATATATACGAAAAATTATGTCAAATTTAATAATGTTTTGTATAATGTCTAGATGTTACCACATATTCTTCACGGACATATAAATAGTCTTGAAGTCACTACATAAATATTCTAAAATTGTAACAATATTCATATAATAATAAAAAATCACTTCATAAAAAATTGTTCACATGCATGTAAAAAGTACATGTATACTTTCAAAAGTTCATGTGAATTTTAAAATAAATATTTATATTTTAAATATTCAATCATGTGAAATAATGGATAAAAATAAAAAATAAGAAAAGAAATAGAAAAACAAACCATTGAAAACAGAAAAATGAAAAGAAAGAAAGAAACTGATAACATTACAACAAGCAAACCGGCGTACACCAGTCCGCATGAAAAACCTAGAAATGAAAAAGAAAAGACACACCAAAGAAAAGGTGTGGACAAGTGGATGTTGTCGGAAGGCGAGTGCTAGGACGTGTCTAGGGAGCTGTCGGCTGCTCCCTAGCCGTCCCAAGCGGCCGACTGAAAAGAAAAATTATTGTCCCTAATCTATAAACAGAAATAATTTGCCGCATAATTAGTATAAGGAAAATTCTAATCTATATTACCAAAGATATCATATAAACAGAAAAACACCCATGTGAACAGGTGTGAACACATTCAATTTGGGTTTTCAAAAAATTTAAAGTCATATCTTTCAAATCGTGCGTCGAAATTCAGGTCCATTTTCATCATTGGAATCCTCGCGACGTGCTTTTCAAAACTAGATCCCTCATGGGTATGTTTTAACGAATTTTTTTTGCAATTTATTCGTCATTTAGTACAACTGTCTAGCGGTTGATGTGTAACTTTTTCCCTACTCATGTACATGCAAATTTCACTTATGGCACCTTCGACCCAAACTACCGCCATACTAGTGAGATGTGCAATTTTGTCTGCTGCCTCTGTCAACTGATTAGTAGTCAATGTGCAATTTTTTTTCGTGTCTATAAATGCCAGTTTTCACCGATTGCTACATCCGCCAACTGCCTAGCAGTGGATGTGCAACTTCCGATGTTGCACTGGCCAACTGCCTAACAGTTGATGTGTAACTTTTTTCCATATCCCACGGATGTGTAGTTTTTACTTCTAGCACCCCGTCCCAACCTCCCTGCTAGTGAGATGTGCAATTTTAGGGGCGCCTATAGGCAACTTTTTTATACCCTTGTAGATGTGCAGTTTTTCATCCTCCAAAAACCCCTGCCGATGAGATGCGCAACTTCGTTTGCTGCCCCGGCCAACTGCCTAGCAGACTATGTGCAGCTTCGTCTATTGCCCTGTCAAGTAAAACTACACATCCACAAATAGAGAGGACAAGGAGCTACACATCGACTACTATGCAGTTGGCTGGAACAACTGACTAAGTTGCACATATCTTTGGTAAGAAAGGTGCGGCAAGGTGTGCCAGTCATGAAAAGTACACATGCACGCATAGGGAAGGGTTGTACATCGACTAATAGGTAATTGACGTGAGCAGCAGACTAGTTGCACATCACAAAAGGTTAATTGTCATGGTTGCTAGGTTGCATCTTCCAATCAAACTTGGATCATGCAGCTTCAAAATGATTTGAAAAAAGTTGCACCATACAGTATCAAATTTGCATTATGTAGTAATAGAGTTGCACCATATAGCATCAAAATTGGCATCGGAATTTTTTGTCGAAACATACTCATACGGGACTTAATTTTAAAAATCTCGTCGCGAGGATTCCAACAATGAAAACGGCTTTGAATTCCGACGCGCGGTTTGAAAGATATGACATTTTCAAAATTTATAACCCCGAATTAAATGCCCATACACATGCCCACGTGAGTTTCAAATAGGACATTCCACATCACGCGTAAAGACAAATTTAAACGTGCACGTATGCGTGAGTGGAGCCGCCGCTTGGTTCCTCGAAATAGTGCGCACGCACTTTGTAGCTTTTAGGATGTATATCTCCTAGTAAGTGATGCATAGTCTCATATAGAAAAGTGATGCTGACTACTAAACGCGAGCTTTATGCTTTATGTTTTTTAGATATAAGCGAGTTTTACGTATATGATCTAGTTTGTAAAAAAGAACTTTACAGATTCTCAGAAGAGTAACTAGTTGACAAGCGCTCCTTCGAAAGCCTTCCAATGGTCACTCGGGATAGGCTGAGAGCGTGCCGTCACGTGTCGCGCTCTGGGGTAGTTATTTTTTATTTTTCACACGTGTTTTCAGCTTTTTAGACGGTTTTTTAGGTTTTTTGGCTTTTTGTTTTACCACAGGTTTTTCTTAACTTTTGGAAAAAAAATACGTGAAGAAACGTCGAGAGGCACTGCCACACCTCTCAAAAAGGGTAAAAAAACGCGTTTCCTTTTTTCCCTTCGGCAAGAGGCACGTTTTTGCTTCCGCGGGACATGGTTTTGCCTTGGCAAAAGGCACTGGCGTGCCTCTCAAAAACGAAAAAATATGCATTTTTCTTTTTTTTCTTCTGCGAGAGGCACATTTTTGCTCCTGCGAGACGCACAACCGTGCCCCTCGGAAACGAAAAAAATATGTTTTCTTCTTTTTTATTCCATGATAGGCACGATTTTGTTTCCGTGAGAGACACGGGTTTGCTTACGCGAGAGGCACTGACGTGCCTCTTAGAAACAGAAAAAACACATTTTCTTTTTTTCCTTCCGCGAGAGGCACGGTTTTGCTTCGCGCGAGAACCACGGATTTGCTTCCCCGAAAGTCACGGAAAAAACACGTTTTGTTTTCTTTTCCTTCCCCAAGAGGCATGGATTTGTTTTCGCGGGAGTCATGGTCGTGCCTCTTTCGGAAAGGGGAAAAACATGCTCCCGCTTCATTTTTCTCGTCCAGTTTTTTCATGAAAAAGAAAACTTTCAAAACCTATCAACATGGATCTAGTTTCGAATATCTCGAAGTGAGGAATCCAATGGTGAAAACGGTTCAAGATTTGGACGCATGGCTTAAGAGATAAAACGTTTTGAATAAACGGGTCAAAAAAGGGAAAACTCTTTGGTTGCGACAAGTGGCATGCATGCAGTGCACCACTTGTCGCAATGTGGAGAGATAGGAGTGATCCTTGAAAGGAGTACTCCTCAATTAGTGATTTCGGATTCTCAGCCTTAGGCGAAACCGTAGAAGTATTTATATGAGCCATGCGCAGCCCATTATTATTGGCAACGATGATACCGTTAGGTGACTTTATCTTGCATAGAGCGAGTGCACTGGCCGAATCCATAGGCAATCCTACTTTCGATAAGACTTGTTGACAATTCAATCCAATTTTTTCCATTATTTGACTATTCACAATAATGAGGAAGAAAAGGCCCGAAAGAAGAGTGGCCTTGAGTAGCATCCCCTGCTTCGTCGGGCGGAACCCCAGGCTGAGAACTTATTGGGAATGTTGCCAGATATCAGTATCCTTAGTTTCATACGTTGGACGCTCATCTGAAGGTTTTCCTCCACGTGTAGTTGCTGAGTCAGCCCATTTTTTTGGTTGTCTCCGATGTTTTTGGTTGATTTGCTTGCTTGCTTCTTCCTCTTTTTTTTCTTTATTCCTTTTCTTATTTTATTTTGGTGTTCTTTGTTTTCTTCACCGGTTTTGTGTCAGTTTTCCCGAGGTAACCCAGCCAAATCGTTGCTCATTTCTTCTTCATTTTTCCTTCTTTCTCGGTTTTCATTGGTTTTTTATGTTTCTTTCTTTCTTCATTTGTCTTAGTTTCTTTCTTGGTTTCTTCGTTTCTTTCTCGATTTTTCATTGTTCCAATTCTTTTGCTTTGGTTTTCTTTGTTTTCTGTTCTCGGTTATTGTTGGTTTTCTCTTATTTTCTTTCTTCCTTTGCCGATTTTCATGGGTTTCTTTTTCGTTCAACACGTCACAACTTTTTTCAGCATACATTCATCTGTTCCGTATACATCAAGAACATATTTTGTATGCACATTTGCCATCTTCAAACACATGATTAACATTATTGAAAACTTATATTTTTATGTCTTTTTTTCATACATATTTTATATTTATGGTATAAATTTAATACATGTTAAACATCTTTCAAATAAAAGATTAACATTTGTTGAATACATGGTCAACATTTTTCTACATGGTGAACATTTTTAATGGCAATATACATTTTTCACACAATGTACATTTTTCCTATACATCGGGAACATTTTTATATACATGTTTAATATTTTTAATACATAACTAACATTTTTCAAATATATGTTTTCTGATATCTAATTTTATTTACTATATGTTGTAAATTTTTCGTATACATCAGGAACATTTGTATACATATTTAAAAATTAACTACATGATTAACACTTTCTCATACACATTGTACATATTTCATATACATCAGGACATTTTCTCATACACATTGTAATTTTTTAATACATGTTGTATACATGACAAACAATTTCTATATAGACATTTAACATTTTTCAAATGCTTGATTAATATTTTTTCAATATTGATTAATATATATATATATATATATATATATATATATATATATACAAGATCAATTTGTTTCATACACATTGTATATTTTTTTATACATTTTTCGTATACATAATAATGTTTATACTTATTTTTAATGCCTAATTAACATTTTTTAATGTTTTATGTAGATAGTTTTTGTAATATATAGTTAGAATATTTTGAAGTCTAAAAAAGCAAAAAATTAGAACAAAGAACGTGAAAAAAAGGGGAGAACAAAAATGAGGTTGTGGCCTCCCACATGGTGGGCCGGTCTTGTGTGACGCTCGCCTCAGGCAAGGCTGCCCTACATCTCGCTGATACCGCCGGTTAGCGCCGCCGTGCTTGCACAGGGTTCCCGCGCAAGGCTGGCCCATTAAAGTGGAGAGAGGTTTGCTCACTGATTGCAAACGCATAGCACTAAGAAGAATGCCCACGTGTGAGTTCGCTTGCATTGGTTAGACTTTGTTTGGGACCATTTTTAGAATGCAAATCAAACAACGTAGCTTCAAGATGTCGTGCTTTAAAAATACTAAAATATGAAGTACAATTTGTTTAATTTTTGTAAAGCTCTTCAAGTGGTGCTTCAAAAACTCTAGTTCAAAGAGCCTTCATGGAGTTGGCGGGAAATTACCCAACTCTACCATCGGTAAGTGGATGTCAGTTTGTTTTTTCCCCAGGTCACCCAGCCAAATAAACCTTTCTCACATAATTCATTCTTTAAGTTGGAGATACGTAAAAGCCAAATATGATAAATTGCTCTGTGATGAAGCTACAACTCCTTGGTGAAACTGCTCCAAACTGGACTTGATAGAGCGGAGGTGACTTTCGTTGAGTAGAGCAGCCCACACAAGGCCCATAATTTGGTTTTTGCTCGCCTTCTTTTTCTAGTGCTACTCTGTTGTTACCAAAACTTGGCTACCGATTTTCAAATTAAAAATGAGTTCACAGATTAGAAGAAAAATTCAAGAATTAGAAAAAAGTTTCTAAAATTGAAAAAAAGACTAAGTATTAGAAAATTTTGGTTTCACAAAGAGTTTGTGAATTTTAAAAATGTTCATGAAAATTAGAGAAATTCATGATTTGAGAAAACAGTCACATTTAAAAAAATGATTAAAAAATGTCCTAGAAAACCAAACGAAAAAACACCCCAAACTAACGATGAAACCTTATAGAAGCTTTCCAAAACCTATCAACCAGTACCGATTCATTGTTTCCATTCTTTTGCATTGGTTTTCTTCAATTTTTATTTTCCTTTTTTCATGCATTTCTTTGTTTTTCATCCTCGGTTTTTTTTGGTTTTCTAAGATTTTCTTTGATTCTTTGTCTATTTTCATCGGTTTATTTGTCATTCAACACGTAGCAACATTTTTTAGCATACATTCATATTTTCTGTATACATCAAGAACATATTTTATATACACGGTTATCGTTTTCATACATATGATTAACATTTTAGAAAACTTATATTTTCTATGTGTACATTTTCCCCATACATATGTGTTTTTATGTTATATATCTAATACGTTTTTCATAAATGTTAACAATTTATAAATAAAGATTAACATTTCTTGAATACATGCTAAACATTCTTCCAATACACGGTAAATATATATTAATGGTAACAAACATTTTTACAGACACAGTGTACATTTTTTATATACATCTGGAACATTTTTATATACATGCTTAACATTTTTAATACATAACTAAAAATAAATATTGCTTATTTATCAGTAACAGTTTTTATAAATGTTAAACATTTTTAAAATACACTATCAAAATTTTTTTCATGCACATCGTACTTTTCTAAATAAATTTTGTATACATGAGATACTTTTTTATATTTTACATTTTTCAAATGCTTTATTAATACTCCCGTCGTAAAGTACTGATCTAAACGCTCTTACATTTCTTGATGGAGGGAGTATTTTTCAAATGTTTGATTAACATTTTCTAAATACAAGATCAATTTGTTTCATACACATTGTATATTTTCTATAGATTTTTCATGTACATAAGAATTTTTTTCTATACTTTTTGTTAAATGCTTGATTTTCATCTTTTTAATGTTTTATGTAAAGTATTTTTATAATATATAGTTAGAATATTTTGAAAGTATAAACAAAAAGACAAAAAAACATGGAAAAAGGGAGAGCAAAAATGAGGTTTCGGCCGTGCGCGTGCTCGGCCGATCTTGTGTAGCGCTTGCCTCAGACGAGGCTGCCCTACCTCTCGCTATAAGCGACGCATTGGCGTGCCCCTGATACTGCCAGTTAGCGTCGCAACGCATGCACAGGCGTTCCCGCGCATGGCCAACCCAATAAAGGGTAGAGAGGTTTGCTCGTTGACTGCCCACACGTGCCACTCCAGAAAAATGCCCACGTGTGCGGTTGCTTGCATTGGTTAGACTCTGTGTGGGACCATTTTTCAAACACAAATCAAACAAGGTAGCTTCACGATGTCGTGCTTCAAAAAAACTAAAATATGAAGTACAATTATCTAATTTTTGTTAAGCTCTTCAAGGTTTGCTTCAAAAACTCTAGTTCAAAGAGGCTTCGTGGAGTTGGCAGGAAATTACCTACCACTACCACCGGTAAGTGGATGCTACTTTGTTTTTTCCCTAGGTCACCCAACCAAATAGACCTTTATCCAATAATTTCCTCATTCTTGAAGTTGTAGCTTGTGTAGAAGCCAAACATGATAAACTGCTCTATGATGAAGCTGCAACTCATGTGCGAAATTGCTCCAAACTGGACTTGATAGAGTGGAGCTGACTCTATTTGCTCGCCTTCTTTTTCTAGTACTACTCTGTTGTTATCAAAACTCTGCTGTCGGTTTTCAAATTAAAAATAAGTTCATAAATTTGGGAAAAATTTCAAGAAGTAGAAAAAGTTTGTAGATTAAAAAAAGACTCAGAATTTTGAAAAAAATGTGTGTAGTTTCGAAAAGAGTTTGTGAATTTGAAAAAGGTTCATGAATTAGAGAGAATCATGATTTGACAAAATAACTACATTTCTAAAAAAATATGGATTTGTAAAAAATGAAAAGTGAAATAACAAATAAAATCCGTCCTAAAAAAAAGAAAAACCACCCCAAAATAAACGTAGGAACCTTCTACAATGTTTCGAAAACCAGTGAAAGAAACCTACACGTCCCGCCCACATAGAAACTACCATAACCGTCCCGTCAAGCGCTAAATTAGAATTTGCGTTAGCTAAATTAGCTAGGCACGTCTTTGTCTCGCCTGCGGCGAGATGGTACGTTCGGTCGCCTCAATGGCAACCTAGAGTGGGTCGGCCCAGTAGGAATACTTAAGTATTTTTATTTATTTTTTCCTTACTTCTATTATGTTCCTAAAATGTATCAAATATAGATAATTATTTGGAAAATTTACATTATTTTAGGTTTCCTAAAGTTTCACTCCCTATTGTAAAAATATACGGGGAGTGTTAAAATTAGATTCTCGCAGTTTTAGAGAATTCTTGTACTTTTCTAAAATAAATTTGTGTCATTTCCAAAAATTTCGTGCATTTTACTGTTCATGGTAGTTTTTTCAAAAATCATGGAATGTTTAAAGAAAATCATGATGTATAACAAATATTTCAAGACATTATGAAAATGTTCGCATCACTAAAGAATGTTTGCCGACTTTACAAAATATTCATAATTATTTTCGAAAATGTTTTGGGTTTGCTTAAATAAATGATCACCATGTATCTACAAAATGCATGATGTGCAATTGATAAATGTACAACATCTATTTTTATAAATGTTCAACATCTATCTGAAAGAATTTCAACTTGTATACAAAAAATGACGAGCGTGTATTCAGAAAAAGTTGACATATATACAAAAATATGATTAGTGACTTTAAAAAAATAGTAGATCAAATGTAAAGAGAATTGGTGTGTAAAAATTTCATGAATTTTTTATTAATGTTTAAGCATGTGCTTAAAAATGTTCATTGAGTATTAAAAAATGTTCAATGTGCATTGTCCAAATATTATACATGTATTTGGAAAATGTTTACTATGTATCTTAAAAATGTTCAACTTGTATAAAAAATGTTTACCATGTATTTGGAATCGACAAAGTATTCTAAAAATAGACAAATAAAGAGAAACAAAAACTAAAGAAGAAAAATATACAAAATATACAAAAACCAATGGAGAAAGCAAAAAAAATGGGAAAATCTGAAGAAAGTGAATAATAAAACACAGAAACAAATGCGTGGAAGGTGCTTAATTGGCTTGTGCCGTTGTGTAGAACATTTCAAAATGCTCTATTGGGCTGTCCACTAAGAGGAGCACACAGCCGATCACCAGAAGCAAGACGACGATACATCTCGTAGCAAGTGAGATATATCATTTGACAATTAGCTTGTCTTATTCCGTGCACAAGCCGAACAAAGCCCAGCAAGTTGGACAGCTATGCCTAAAGATATGCCCAAGATAAGTTCACAAGGAGTTAAAGCACACGAAGTTTGCCCCTATCTAATCAAGAACGTTCATGTTTTTCCTTTTTGTGTGCATCAATACCTCGCCTACTACAAGGTGTATAGCGCAGGGTCACCCATGCGCCCATCTCACATGGCTGGCCCCAAAAGGTTGTACTATTTCTTTGTCACAATTCGTTTCTTATTTGCTGTTTATAAATAATAGTGTATTCTGAGTAAAGTATGGCGATATCTATCATGTTATTTTATAATAATATTAAAAAATAAAATGATCTTTTATTTAAAAAATCATTTTATAAAAAGGTGTTCATAATTTTAATATTACCACGGAATTTTAAAGTTACGCCGTATTACATGGGATTTTAATAAGTATTGATGAACTTTTAGAAAATGTTCATGGAAGTTTAGAATTCTTTTGGTGCATTTCTATACAATGTTCTTGTATATTAAAGAAGTGTTCACACGTTCTATAATTTTTAAAGAGTTTTGCCGCATTTAAAGAAAAAATCTCACATTTTTACAAAATGTCCACACAATTTAAGAAATTGTAGTATTTTTGAAAAAAACTCACTTCTTAAAAGTGTTCATACATTTTACCAAAGGTGATAAAAAATTAAAGATAGTTCATGTAAATTTAAAAGGTTCTTGTATATTTTTGAAGTAATGTTCATGTATTTTTTTAAATGTTACAAAGGGTTTACAAATTTCAAGGAAAAATATATAATGTGTTATGTAGCAAACCGAAAAGAAAAAAAAGCAAAAAGGTAAAAAAATACAAAAATTCGTCGAAAGGAAGCTGTCCAAGAAAACGGCATAAAACAATGGCACCACTACGCGTCGGCCGGCGGATGTATTGGAAACATCCATCACATGGAGCTCTGTTCGATCAGTGCCCTGACAGCCGTCGGATTTGACCATCGCGCGCGCGTGACCACCTTTTACTTCCTGCAACAACACCTCTGTTTCGAAAATAGATTCCCCTGTTCGCAGTCATGTTGCAATGTTTGACCACTCACTCTCTAACGTCAGGCGCTCCTCCGACGCTGCAACTCGGGCAATATTTCTGAAACAAGACCCTTGTTGAAGGAAAAAAAACCTTCACAACACAAACATTTTTTTCTTTCAGAAACAAAAGACATGTTGCAGAAATCTTTTGAAACAAGACCACAGTTGCAGAAAAAAAAAACCTTCACCATTGAATCATTTTTTCTTTCTTTCTGAAACTGGTCCTATGTTGCAGAAACCTACTGAAACAAGACCCTTATTGCAAGAAAAAGAAAAAGACTAGCCGCGCGGGATCCTGCAACTTTAAGTTTATCATAAGCTATGAGCTTCAGAGAAAATCACAGCGAATCCTACGGAAACTATGAGCTCCATAAATCCATAATAATACAAAGGGATCCTGCAGCTTCAAGTCCCTTTGCGTGACATTATCAGTGCATAAATCATGTAAAACAATCCTGCAGCAGATCCAAATCCTGCAACCTAACTACACTGGCGACCTACAACACCGCCGAACTACCTACACCGGCGACCACTCTCGAACAAACCAGCCGTCTCCCTCCTAGTCGCACCATCCTCGTCATCTCAGTGGTATGGATCAAGCTGCCCCGGGGAGAACCGCCATGAAGACCTACAGAATCGCCATAAATGCGGGGAAAAGGGGAGGGGGATCTCAGATCCATACCTGCTGGAGTCGATGTCGGCCACCGACGAACCCCTCGTTGTCGCCACCGCGTTGGATAGGCCCCGTCACCCAACGCCATGCACCGCTAGCCCGGCCGCCCTCCCAAATCCGGAAGCGTCGCTCTCCCAGTCGATGGAGCTGCCGGTTGCAAGAATGCTGGTTCTAAAACAAGGGCTCTGTTTTAGAAAATGGACGCGCGTGACGGGGAAGCAGGGACGCTCTCGTCCATCTGATCACAGACGATCCGACGGACGCGGCGCGCGTGGTCGATCAGGTGAAGGTAAGCTTTTCCCATAAACCAAGGAAAACTATCGATCAACCGACGGATGTTTGTGAGCGCGGTGGCCACCTCCATAGCCGTCGGATTTGATTTGAATTGAATGACTCAGAAGCAATCTCTATATTAGTAAAGTTCTTGCAACTTGCCCCTTTGTTTCAGTTGGCTTGATCGAAACACGGTTTGCTGCAGACCGAGCACTCGTGACTAGCATCCAAGCCGAGCGCCCGTGCTTAGGCCATGTTCGAAACAAAGGGTCCTAAAACATAAGAAGTTGTGAAAACGTAGTAATGGAAAAGGAAGACTCATTGGATCTAGAAAACAAAGGAAAGACTGAAAAAATGTGTTCGGGTGACCGCAGGGAAAACGCAGCAAACTAGCCTAATACATCTGACGTGAATGATGACTGATGCATTTAATCTATTCGGCTATGAACACCAGCTGCCTTTGTCTCCAACCGCTAGTACACGTAGTAGTAATTTTTTATCTAGACGTTACAGTGCAACTGTCAGCGCTTGCCTCGGTCATCCGCCCAGAACATGAGCTTGGGGTGGATTTTTACTTTCCTGTGAAATCAGCGCTGATGGAGAAAAATTCCTTTGATTCACTGTTCATGTTTCCTCTGTCAAGAACGCAACCTAGGGAAATTTTCCACAGGAATCGGTTCCTTTGGACTTTCCTGTGAAAATCCTTTGTACCGAACAGGCCCTTATAGGTTGTCGTCGCGACCGCTGCCTGTAGGTGGTCGTCACCGAGCATCACTGCCAATAGGCGCCGCCGCTGTAGGTCGTTGTCGTGAGCACGTCCATACCGGATCTCTACTGTCTGTCTTGGCCTACGATCGAAGAAAAACCAGTACTGTACATCTGTCGAAGGCACCGTGCCAATTAAAGGGCTGTATAATACAGGCGCCGGTGCACAGTAGGCCTTCATGGCAGTTCACGTTTGAGGCAGGTGAAAAAGGAAACGTACCGGTACGTGTGATCACGCGTGGAGACAGACGTGACTCCGATTCACAAGCCACCACCAAACCTCCTCACCGGTCACCTACTTACTGTACGCGCGGGCTTCACATGCCCTCACGTGCGCCGCGCGCCCGCTCGTGTGGACATTATACTTGCCCGCACGACTGCACGTCTGCACCAGCCACCCCACTCCTACCACTAACCCCTTTTATTTACCGCAAGCAATTAGCCTCCCTAATCCAGCAGTAAGCACTGGCCCGCGAAGTCGCGAGACGTCTGTCTGCTGCAGCGAGCTGCTCGGTACTTGCGCCTGTAACTGTTGGGGAAGATGCACGCCTGCGAATGGCTGCTGCTGCTCTGTCAGTGCAGGGCAGTTTTTTTACTGCCGGAAGCGGTCAGATTGTGCTCGAGAAGGCGGCAGAAGCTGGGTGGCGTGTGACTCACATTACCAGGAGGACGAACATCCTTTGATCACGAGCGTACACGCACGGCTTGTGTGTCAGTGTGCACTGAGTGTGTTCCAAGGGACAGGCATCATTAACTAATGTGGTTGCTGTTGAAATACAGTAGCAGACAAACTGTCCTTCCGGCCGATCTCTCCCGGTATCACTGATCGATTTTTTTCTACCCCGGGTGTGGGGGGTGAATAGGCTCTGCAGTTTTCGTATGTGCGGCGCGGACTGACAGGGCTGCGTTCTTCAAGAGAGAGCGTGCCTCAGGGCCTGCCTTGCCACTGCTGAACGCAGATGCATTTCTTTTACCCTCATCTGAATCGGCACACGGTTTCGTCTGCCGTGTTGCTGTTCTTCTATAGTCATATCATTTCGACATTTCCCACTATGCACGACGACATTGGCCTACAACCAAAGGACGGTGCTAATCTTATAAGATTCCAAAGGAATCACCTCACCTCACCCACGAAGCAATCTATAGATAGATAGCCACTGCGAGTCCGAGTCGTCCGATCAAAGAAAAGAGTTCACACTTGTATCACATGTTGACAAAGCCACACTATCTCCAACTTGCTGTTGTGCTTTGTCACTTCATTCTCTCGTTCTCACTTGTATTCTGACAGCGCCAGGTCGAGGTCGACGACAAGCAGAGAGACTGCCCAAGGCAGCAGCACGCCGAGATCCCAAAGAAAGCTCGTGTATACGTAGCCAACTGCAACAAGTATTCCCGAGACAGTCTTGCTAAGTCTCAGTCG
The DNA here is from genome assembly GCA_032464435.1 of Aegilops umbellulata. Classification (NCBI taxonomy): domain Eukaryota; kingdom Viridiplantae; phylum Streptophyta; class Magnoliopsida; order Poales; family Poaceae; genus Aegilops; species Aegilops umbellulata. The sequence continues at coordinate 399,222,983 of CP136058.1, read as the reverse complement.
ATGTTTCTTTCTTTTCTTCAGTTTTTTCCTTTTTTCTTTTGCATGGTATGTCCCTTAATCAAGACTGGTTAAATCTTACTCCCTTCGTTTCAAAATAGATGACTCAATTTTGTACTAACTTTAGTATAAAGTTGGTTCATCTATTTTAAAACGGAGGGAGTAGTTGACTGAGACCTAGCCACACCCTTACCATTGTCGCTGCCTAGTGCCGGTGTGACTCACACCTCGCAAAGGAGCGACGGGCCGGCTAAAGATTTGGACGTCGCGTCAATTTGATGGCCAAGATTTCACCGTCACGTCGACTTTATGCGGTTCGGATCAGACCGTGCGGGGCGCATCAAATGCTGCGCTGCCCGCCGTTCCACGTCCAGAGGGACAAGATTACGCGCGACGTCGAAACGGCTGCGTGCGTGCTGAATCAGGCCGCTCCCGTCGATGCGATGCCATGCATGCGACAGGTGAGCTCACAGAAAGATACCACCAAGCTTCAAACTTCAATACGCACTAGTGTATTCAGTGATTTTCAAAGTCACGAGTGACTGTAGAAGGACGAACGATTGCGCGCTCCAGCAGGCATTTGGCACCGACGCGGCGTTTTCCCAAGAAACTGCGAGCAAATTTTCAATCGATCTTGTTTGTCCCGAACTGTTTTATCGATATGGTACGCCCACGGTGCCGTACGTACAGGGTGTACCGAACAGAGCCTAAATAGTGCGGCGGACAGCGGCTGCGCGACGAGCCCATCAACGGGTGCGTGGTTCCTGGGAAACCAAAATCATGGGAAACCACAGGTGGGCTCCGACCATTATCTTGACGCATTATTGAATTTTAGGCAGGCGATGAACACCGAAGCAGAGGGAACCAGCATCCCCCCTTCCCTTTGCATCCGGATCCTATCCGCGCGTACTGTTTCTTCAGGCCATCCGCGTGTACTGTTTGCTGTGCTGGCCTTTGGGGCCTTGGGCTATGAAAATAGGTGTCCTTGGCGTCGGCGTGGCGCTCCTTTTCTATGCAATGGCAAAGAGCTGGTCCATTTTGATGTGTTATGTGTGTTTCAAGAATACGTCTGGTCGCCTAGCTTGCAAGATATGATCCAAGCCTCCTGGTTGACGAATGGCAAGTAGCAGGGAATTTTTGCCAGGGTTTTTAAACCGCGCAAACTGCAACCCCAGTGGTTTCTATTCGTCTTTATTAGGCTTTGAAGGCGGTGTTGCTCAACATATTTTTTTGTGATTGAAAGATACTAATCTCCTTCTAATGATTACCAATATATAGTGTTTAAATTTAATGTTAAATAGTGGCTATTTGTTTTCGACGATCCAACAATGGAGTGATGTCAAACCTGAGCATTATTTGTCATGGAATATTATCTTCACTGTACCGGAGTGTGACATGTATAGCATCCAGAAAATTTAATGGTTGGGCTTACGCACTATACACATCATGCACAACTTAAAAACCATGTTCTCTTTTGTCCTATGTTATTTTATGTTGTAGTTCTCCTGCCATTTTTCCTTCCGAGGAACTGTCATTCGTTTTTACCTTACGATTAGTATTATACCTTTGTAAAATCCATTAGTTCTATAAATTAATTTTAATGCGGTGATCTACGAGAATTAGATCCACAACCTACGTTTTCTTTTTATGACTCGAACAATGTATGTTTCCATTTTAAACGGCGACCCTTCGATCATACTTTGTTTGCCCAAGATTCGGAGTGCATCAGAGTATTTAACGAAAATTACCATGATTCAGACATGTGTTCCCCAGAACAACCACTCTATAGGAAGTCCTATAGAACTAAAATTTGGTCTCTAATTTTTGGCTATAAGCTACCACTTTTGATCAGGTATCGATTCAGGTATTTTAAGCCGCATCATAATTAATACTGCCTTCAAGAATATGTTTGGACGCCTAGCTTGCAAGGTATGATCCAACCCTCCTGGTCGACGAAGGGCAAGTAGCCGGGAATTTTTTTGCAGGGTTTTTAAGCCGTGCAAACTACAACCCCAGTGGTTTCTATTCGTCTTTATTAGGCTTTCAAGGCGGTGTTGCCTAACACATTTTTTGTGATTGAAAGATACTGATTTCCTTCTAATGATTACCAATATATAGTGTTTAAATTAATGATAAACAGTGGCTATTTGTTTTCGGCGATCCAACAATGGGGTGATGTCAAATCCGAGCATTATCTGTCGTGGAATATCATCTTCACTATAAGAGAGTCTGACATACTACCTCCGTTTCAGTTTACAAGTCCTACGCGTATACCTAGGTTGCCAATTTTATCACCCTAATATAAACTATATAACATAAAAATTATACCTTTTCAAAGTAGAAACTCCGAAGTTTATGTTGATATATTTTTTGTAATATATAACTTGTATTAGGTTGGTCAAATTGACGACCTAGGGGTACGCGCACGCCCTGTAAACTGAGAGAGATGTAGTATATAGTATCCAGAAAAATTAATGGTTGGGCTTAAATAAAGATGCACATCACCCACAACTTGAAAACCATATTCTCTTTTGTTCTATGTTATTTAATGTTGTAGTTCTCCCACCTTTTTTCCTTCTGAGGAACCGCCATTAATTTTTACCTCACGATTAGTATTATACCTTTGTAAAATCCATTAGTTCTGTAACTTGATTTTAATGTGATGATCTACGAGAATTAGATTCACAACCTAGGCTTTCTTTTTATGACTCAAACAATGTATGCTTGCATTTTTAACGGCGACCTCACGATCTTCGATCATACTTTGTGTGCTCGAGATTTGGTGTGCAACAGAGTATTTAACGAAAACCACCACAATTCAGACATGTGTCCCCCAGAACAACCACCCTATAGGAAGTCCTATAGAACTAACATGTTGTCCCTAATTTTTGGCTAAAACCTACCAGTTTTGATAAGGTATTGATTCGGGCATTTTAAGACGCACCATAACACTGCCTTCAAGAATTCATTTGGTCACCTAGCTTGCAAGGTATGATCCAACCCTCCTGGTCGACGAAGGGCAAGTACCGGGAATTTTTTTCCAGGGTTTTAAAGCTGCGCAAACTTCAACCCCAGTGGTTTAATTACATTCGTCTTTATTAGGCTTTGAAGGCGGTGTTGCTTAACATATTTTTGTGATTGAAAGATATTGATTTCCGTCTAATGATTACCAATATATTGTGTTTAAATTAATGCTAAACAGTGGCTATTTTTTTTGGCGATCCAACAATGGAGTGATGTCAAAACTGAGCACTATTTTCGTGGAATATCATCTTCACTATACCAGAGTCTGACATATATAGTATCCAGAAAAATTAATGGTTGGGCTTAAACACAGATGCACATCACGCACAACTTGAAAACCATATTCTCTTTTGTTCTATGTTATTTAATGTTCTGGTTCTCCCAGCTTTTTACCTTTACCTTATAGTTAGTATAATACCTTCGTAAAATCCATTAGTTGTTCATATTTTTTAGTACTCTGTTAGGTCTTCAAATATGTTGTATCTGTAACTTGATTTTAATGCGATGGTGTATGAGAATTAGATCCACATCCTAGGCTTTCTTTCTATGACTGAAACAATGAATGTTTTCATTTGAAACGGTGACCTCACGATCTTCGTACTTTGGTTGCCCGAGATTTGGCATGCAACAAAGTATTTAACAAAAACTACCACCATGTAGACATGTGTCCCCCAGAACAACCACTCTACAAGAAGTCCCAGAGAACCACCATTTTGTCTCTATTTGTATTTGCTAAAAACTACCACTTTTGGTAAGGTATCGATTCGGTCATTTTAAGCCGGATCAGGACAGGGTTGGCCCTCATGTGGCCCACATGTCAGGTGACACATTGGCAGGCGCGTAACAACACTCGCCTGATGGCTATTAGCCACGGCGCTCGAATGGACCTAGTCGGACCAGGTCAAAATTTCCAACTAGGATAATGACGTGATGGACAAGACCCATCCATTAGCTTAGCGTATTGATCGTTCAGTTTTATTGATATTGCTTTCTTCATGTCATATACATATTCCTTTGACTATGAGATTATGCAACTCTCGGATACCGAAGGAATACCTTGTGTGCTATCAAACGTCACAACATAACTGTGTGATTATAAAGATGCTCTACAGGTATCTCTGAAGGTGTTTGTTGGGTTGGCATAAATCGAGATTAGGATTTATCACTCCGAGTATCGGAAAGGTATATCTAGGCCCTCTCGGTAGTACACATCATAAGCTTGCAAGCAAACAACTAAGGAGTTAGTCACGAGGTGATGTATTGCGGAATGAGTAAAGAGACTTGCCAGTAATGAGATTGAACTAGGTATGAAGATACAGATGATCGAATCTCGGGCAAGTAACATACTGATTGACAAAGGGAATTACGTATGTTGTCATAACAGTTCGACCGATAAAGATCTTCGTAGAGTATGTAGGAGCCAATATGAGCATCCAGGTTCCGCTATTGGTTATTGACCGGAGAGGTGTCTTGGTCATGTCTACATAGTTCTCGAACCCATAGAGTCCGCATGCTTAACGTTCGATGATGATTTAGTATTATATGAGTTATGTGATTTGGTGACCGAATGTTGTTCAGAGTCCCGGATGAGATAATAGACATGACGAGGAGCTCCGGAATGGTTCGGAGGTAAAGATTGATATATAGGATGAAGGTATTCAGGTTTCGGAAAGGTGTGCCCAGTGCCAGTGCCCAGTGCAAGTTGCTGTTTTTGCTTGTTTTTTACATCGCAGGAAATCTGAATACCTTGCTGGATCAAGAATTCGAGGGACGTCATCGAGCTGAACGTGTGCAAAACTCGGAGGTGTCGTACGTTCGGTGCTTGATCGGTCGAAAAAAGAAGAAGTTCGACTACATCAACCGCGTTGTCAAACACTTCCGCTTTCGGTCTACGAGGGTATGTAGACACACTCTCCTCCTCTAGTTGCTATGCATCTCCTAGATAGATCTTGCGCGAGCGTAGAATTTTTTTGAAATTGCATGCTACGTCCCAACAGTGGTATCAGAGCCAGGTCTATGTGTAGATGATATGCACAAGTAGAACACAAAGAGTTGTGGGTGGTGATCGTCATACTGTTTACCACCAATGTCTTATTTTGATTCGGTAGTATTGTTGGATGAAGCGGCTCGGACCAACAATACATGACCATGTTCATGAGACCGGTTCCATCAACTAACATGCAACTATTGTTGCATAAAGGTGGCTGTCGGATGTCTGTTTCTCCAACTTTAGTTGAATCAAATTTGACTGCGGCCGGTCCTTGTTGAAGGTTAAAACAGCAAACTTGATAAATCACCGTTGTGGTTTTGATGCGTAGGTAAGAAAGGTTCTTTCTAGAAGCCCGTAGCAGCCACGTAAAACTTGCAACAACAAAGTAGAGGACGTATAACTTGTTTTTGCAGGGCATGTTGTGATGTGATATGGTCAAGACATGATGTGATATACATTATTGTATGAGATGATCATGTTTTATAAAAGTCAGTGGCAACCGGCAGGAGCCTTGTGGTTGTCTCTTTATTGTATGAAATGCAAACGCCATGTAATTGCTTTACTTTATCACTATGCGTTAGCGATAGTTGTAGAAGCAATAGTTGGCGAGATGACCACAACGCTACAATGAAGATCAAAGTGTCAACCTGGTCATGATGGAGATCATGACGATGCTTTGGAGATGGAGATCAAAGGTACAAGATGATGATGGCCATATCATGTCACATATTTTGATTGCATGTGATGTTTATCTTCTATGCATCTTATTTTGCTTAGTACGGCGGTAGCATTATAAGATGATCTCTTACTAAAATTTCAAGGTATAAGTGTTCTCCCTGAGTATGCATCGTTGCGACAGTTCGTCGTGCTGAGACACCACGTGATGATCGGGTGTGATAAGCTCTATGTTCACATACAACGGGTGTGTTAGAAGGGAGAGAAGGGATTGGTGGAATTGTTCGATGTATTGCTTGAGCCTCGTGGGCATATATATAGGACTATATGATCTACTTGGAGTACAAGACAAGCTAGAATATTCCTAGTTTATCCTATGTTTCCTAATACAATCACGTTACTCAACATCCCCCCGCACTCACAACGGTAGCGACACAGACGGTGAGACTGGAGAAGAATCCGAAGGCAAGCCGATGGACACCCCCCACGATCGGTCAACGCATCGCGGAAGTCGTGGCCGGAGTAGAATCCCACGAGGTTGCTCAAGCAAGGCGGTAGCCCTATGTGCCGTTTGTTGATGTAGCCGAGAGCGTATGGTGGTGTAGCCGTGGTCGAGGTTGCCATGCGAAGAATACCGTGGTCGATGTCGAGTCGGGGAGCCAGTGTCGAGGATGTCGCCGTGGAGCCGCGGGTGCAAGGAGGCGCCGAGTTAGCATGGGCGTAGTGGTGCGCCGGGAAAGGAGATGTTGTCGACGACGCATCGCGGCGGGTTTGCCAAGCCCGGGTACACATTGTAGACGAAGGCACACACCGATGTTGCCAGCACCGGGCATGCGTAGACGGACGAAGACGAAGTTGACGAAGCGCCGAACAAGCTTGCCAGGCCCGGGGACACGTCGTGGATGAAGGCACACATCGGTGTTGCTGTCGGTGTCAAAACCGACGGATCTCGGGTAGGGGGTCCCGAACTATGCGTCTAGGATCGATGGTAACAGGAGACGGGGGACACGATGTTTACCTAGGTTCGGGCCCTCTCTATGGAGGTAATACCCTACTTCCTGCTTGATTGATCTTGATGAATATGAGTATTACAAGAGTTGATCTACCAAGAGATCGTAATGTCTAAACCCTAGAAGTCTAGCCTATATGACTATGGTAATGTGTCCTTTCCGGACTAACCCCTCCGGTTTATATAGACGCCGGGGGGATCTAGGGTTTACATAGAGTCGGTTACATCAGAAGGAATCTTCACAATCGGTCGCCAAGCGTGCCTTCCACGCCAAGTAGATTCCAATCCGGACACGAGAATGGTCTTCGGCCTTCATGTCTTCACAGCCCATTAGTCCGGCCCATGGACAACAGGACGGACGCCCGAGGACCCCTTAGTCCAGGACTCCCTCAGTAGCCCCTGAACCAGTCTTCAATAGCGAGGTGTTCGGCACACAAATTGTCTTCGGCATTGCAAGGTGGGTTCCTCCTTTAATGATCTCCAAATAATGTATTCGGCAATTGATCCAATGTCGCTCCCCTCGGCTTCTGCATGTTAAACATCTTCGTCTTCCATGTTTCAGGCGAATGTGGACGGTCGGGGCATTTTTGCAAATAACACCCCATCCCTACAGGGAAGAGTGCCTATTTAAAGAGATTAGATCCTAGATCCATTCGGCACTACGCAGAGAAAATCCCCGGAGACTACCAGAAGAAACCATTCCAACATGGCTAGCGTTCCCAGCTCCTCCTCCCGTTCCGGCCCAGAGAAGGGCGAGTGGGAGAGGTGTTCTGTGCCCTATAGTCAATTAGCGAAGCTGCAAACGCAAGGATTTCTTTCCCCCGCAGATCTAGTCCCTGTTCGAGCGGGGCTAGACTCCTTCAACGGTGATACCCAGGCACAGGGCTTGCCCAATCCATCCGTGGGGAGCGAGTGTGTTTCGTCCCCTACCTACTAAGAGGCACCAGATTTCCAATCCATCCATTCCTCCAAGGGCTTCTAGAATACTATGGCCTCCAGCTGCACAACTTCACCCCCGCCTCCCTTCTGCACATCGCGGGTGTCGGTGTCAAACCGGCGGATCTCGGGTAGGGGGTCCCGAACTGTGCGTCTAGGCCGGATGGTAACAGGAGACAAGGGACACGAAGTTTACCCAGGTTCGGGCCCTCTTGATGGAGGTAAAACCCTACTCCTGCTTGATTAATATTGATGATATGGGTAGTACAAGAGTGGATCTACCACGAGATCAAGGAGGCTAAACCCTAGAAGCTAGCCTATGGTATGATTGTGTATGAAGATGATTGTCCTACGGACTACAACCCTCCGGTTTATATAGACACCGGATAGGGTTAGGGTTACACAGAGTCGGTTACATAGGTAGGAGATCTTGAATATCCGCATCGCCAAGCCTTCCTTCCACGCCAAGGAAAGTCCCATCCGGACACGGGACGAAGTCTTCAATCTTGTATCTTCATAGTCCAGGAGTCCGGCGAAGGTATAGTTCGGCTACCCAAACACCCCCTAATCCAGGACTCCCTCAGTAGCCCCTGAACCAGGCTTCAATGACGACGAGTCCGACACGCAGATTGTCTTCGGCATTGCAAGGCGGGTTCCTCCTCCAAGTCCTTCATAGAAGATTGTAAACACCAAGAACAGTGTCCAGCTCTACAAAATAAGTTTCCACATATTGCCATAGAGAGAATAATATTAACACAAATCAAATCTGCTGACGTATTCCGAAGTGCGTCATCACACTGTGTCCAAGTTCTTTACAAATCGTTTTTACTTTTCCACCTCAGCATGTTTTGCGAGGCGGTTTCCTTGGCACGTCCTGTCGAAGCAGAGATCGTGTGCCCCTTTTACGGGATTCTAATCAATACGGACGTGGGTAACCCAGCCGCGCCATTTACCACGGCGCTTGGGAGGCAAGCGAGTTTTATTAGGCAGGTGGGGACGCATAACCGCATCTGCCCATATAAGGGGATAAGGATCCACCTTTTTACCTACGCCTTCTTCCTCCTTTGCCAATCCCTCTCTTGCGCACTCGAGCTCCAGCGCCCAAGCCCGCTCTTTTCACCTCAACCTTCTCCAACAATGTCCGGAGCAGGAGGCAAGTGGATGGTCTCCTCCGTTATGGAGGCCCAAGTAAAAAAGCTGAGGAAGGCCGGATACCTGTCCAAGGACATCCCGCACCGGCTTCTCGAGAAGGGGCAGCTTCTCCCCACACCAAGGCCCCATGAGAGGGTAGTTTTCCTTCCCCACTTTCTCCGCGGACTGGGTTTTCCACTCCACCCATTCGTCCGGGGACTCATGTTCTACTACGGCCTGGATTTCCACGATCTGGCCCCAAACTTCATCCTTAACATCTCGACGTTTATCGTCGTGTGCGAGGCCTTCCTCCGTGTCCGCCCCCATTTCGGCCTCTGGCTCAAGACCTTCAACGTCAAGCCCAAGGTGGTGCGCGGCAGCCAAGCGGAGTGCGGAGGCGCCATGGCGGGCAAGATGGCCAACGTCCTATGGTTCGAGGGCTCCTTTGTGGAGAACCTAAAGGGGTGGCAAGCAGGGTGGTTTTACATCACCGAGCCATGCGATCCGAAATGGGTCGCAGCCCCCGAGTTCCGATGCGGACCCCCACGCGGCTTATGTCCTGGAAAGAGACGGGCCTGTCGTGGGGAAACGAAGAAGAGGTGACCGGATTGCAAACTTGCATCCAGTCCCTGGTGAACAAGCCAATCCGGCTTGTTAATATAGTCCAGGTTATGCTCGTCCGCCGGATCCTCCCGTGCCAACAACGGGACTTCAATTTGTGGGAGTTCGACCTGGCGCAGCACCAAACCCTCAATAGGCTCTTCGACACGACGTACGAAGATGCTTGGAAGGTGCTTTTAAAGGGCGCCGAGGCTCCCGCATCCGCCTCCGAGGATCGCGGATACAACTCGCAGCGTCATGCTAGCGAGGTAAGCTATCTTCACCTTTTACATGATATTAAGCTCTGTTTTCCTTTCACAGTTTGACTCTGTGCGGGATCTAAACTCCCTTACCTTTAACAGGCTTGGCAGGCGATATCCGGACCAATTAACTGTCCGGCTCCCCTGCCCGAGGACCCAGCCACTGCGCTCCTAGTAAAGCTGCTGATTCCGGCACCTTATGTGGTGCCGGAGAAGAAGGTCAAGAAGAAGAAGACCACGGGGACTCGAAAGAGTGCCCGTAACGTGGTGATGTCGGACTCGTCATCTGACGAGTCCGAGGTGCCCTCCTCCCGTGAAAACGAGGAGGAGGAAGAAGAAATCTCTCCCCCCCAGCGGAGGGAGGAGAGAAGAAGAAGGCTGCCCCAGCCGGGGAGGCCGATGGGTCTAGGAAAAGGAAGACCCCTCCGCCGGACTACCCCCATGACGCTGTAGAGAGCGAAGAGGAGTGGACGAAGAGGACCAAGCGTCCGGCGAAATCGTAAGTTCGGACATCAGAGTAACTCATGATGTTCCTTTGTTGCACAGCTTTCCTTAATGTCGAATGTAATTATGCAGCCCTCCCCAGGCCGAATACAACGAATCGTCGGGCGGCTCCCTGGACTCATCGGACGTGAACTCCGTTCCGCCCGCTGTCTCCCCCCGCAATGCGGATGACGCCGAAGTGGCGTCGTGACAAGCTCCGGGGCAGGAGGAGGTGGTCCCGGAGGAGCCGCAAGGCAACCTCCCAGACTCCAGGAGTGAAGGGGACAAGACCCCCCAGGGCTCCAAGTCCGGCTTTGAGCCGGACACCGTGCCGAAATCTTCAACAGTTCCGAGCCGCGGTAGGCGAACTCCTTCCAAAAGGAGCAAGCCTTCTAAGCCAACGACTTCCGTCCAACCGGAGTCGCTGGACCATCTGCTGGAGGTGCTTGACGGCGCCTCCATCGACAAGGAGCACCGTACTATTATGAGTACGGTGATCCAGAGGGTTCAGTCCGCCAAGAGCGGACTGACTGAAGCTTGCGCTAGCCTTCTAATAGGCTTCGAGGTAAGCAAAAATATATCAAAATATTACCACATAGACAGTAGCCCCTGATGCTTTGTTTGGCTTTCGGAAAGAAAAGCCGAATAGAGGATCTAATAAATTTCACAGGAGTCTAACAATAAAGAGTCAATATGCGTATGCAGGCTTCGCTGCTATCCACCGCCGCACTGACTGCAGAGGTGGACGTCCTAAAAAAGGACCTCTGGCGGACCGAGTGAGGGAGTCCTGGATTAGGGGGTGTTCTGATAGCCGAACTATACTTTCAGCCGGACTCCAGGACTATGAAGATATAAAGTTGAAGACTTCGTCCCGTGTCCGGAAGGATCTTTTCTTGGCGTGGAAGGCAAGCTAGGTGTGCGGATATTCAAGATCTCCTACCAATGTAACCGACTCTGTGTAACCCTAACCCTATCCGGTGTCTATATAAACCGGAGGGTTGTAGTCCGTAGGACAACCATCATCATACACAATCATACCATAGGCTAGCTTCTAGGGTTTAGCCTCCTTGATCTCGTGGTAGTTCTACTCTTGTACTACCCATATCATCAATATTAATCTAGCAGGAGTAGGGTTTTACCTCCATCGAGAGGGCCTGAACCTGGGTAAAATAAAGTGTCCCTTGTCTCCTGTTATCATCCGACCTTGACGCACAGTTCGGGACCCCCTACCCGAGATCCGCCGGTTTTGACACCGACATTGGTGCTTTCATTGAGAGTTCCTCTGTGTCGTCGCTTTTAGGCCCGATGGCTCCTTTGATCATCAACAACGATGAAGTCCAGGGTGAGACTTTCCTCCCCGGACAGATCTTCGTCTTCGGCGGCTTCGCTCTGCGGGCCAATTCGCTTGGTCATTTGGAGCATATCGAAAGCTACGCCCCTGGCCATCAAGTCAGGTTTGGAAGCTTAAACTACACGGCGGATATCCGCGGAGACTTGATCTTTGACGGATTCGAGCCACAGCCAAGCGTGCCGCACTATCTCGAGGGGCATGATATAGCTCTGCCTCCGAATAGTGCCATGGAGGCCGCACACGCTCCGGCCCCGATCCTTGACGCGGAGCCCGCTGCGTTCTCCGAGGATGAACGGTTGGACGTCACCTCAGGGGCTGCGATCTCAAAGGCGATCGAGCCGAACGCCAGCCCCGCACTCCGCATGGCTCACGACTCCAGGGAGCCAGACTCCTCTTCGAACTCCGGGCCTTCCGTGCCCCTGCCGATCGAGTCTGATTGGGCACCTGTAATGGAGTTCACCGCCGCGGACATTTATCAGTGCTCACCTTTTGGTGATATTCTGAATTCTCTCAAGTCTCTTTCTTTATCAGGAGAGCCCAGGCCGGACTATGGCCTGCGAGGTTGGGATTCGGACGACGAAGAAATTCAAAGCCCACCCACCACCCACTTAATAGCCACTGTCGATGACTTAACCGACATGCTTGACTTCGGCTCCGAAGACTTCGACGGTATGGACGACGAAGGAGGAGACGAACAAGAACCAGCACCTGTAGGGCGCTGGACCGCCACCTCGTCATATGATATATACATGGTGGATGCTCCAAAGGATGGAGATGGCGAGGGAACTGCGGAGGACGGCACCTCGAAAAAGCCGCCAAAACGTCGGCGCCAACGGCGCCGCTCTAAATCCCACCACAGCAGAAACGGTGATTCCGGCACGGGAGATAATACTACCCCGGACAGCGCCGACGAACACCAAAACCAGCAAGATTCGGCGCAGGAAGATGAAAAAGCCAGCCCTCACGAGAGAGCGGCAGAGCAGGAGGTTGAGGACAATAATTACATGCCTCCCTCCGAAGACGAGGCAAGCCTCGGCGACGATGAATTCGTCGTACCATCAGACCCCGCTGAACAAGAGCGCTTTCAACGCAGGCTTCTAGCCACGGCGAACAGCCTAAAGAAAAAGCAGCAACAGCTTAGAGCTGATCAAGATTTGCTAGCTGACAGATGGACCGAAGTCCTTGCGGCCGAAGAGCATGAACTCGAGCGCCCCTCCAAAAATTATCCCAAGCGCAGGCCGCTACCCCAATCAGAGGAGGAAGCTCATGACATGGCAGACCGGCCACCTCGTGGCCGCGACAGAGAGGCCTGCCGAACCTCTAAACAAGCCATGGCCCGGCGCCGTTCAAATAAGGCACGGGAAAACGAGCCAAACCTGCGAGACGTACTGGAGGATAAAGCAAGGCAAACAAGATCGATCTACGGATCGCACGGACGCCCGACGACACGTGATGACCTTCACTCCGGACACAGTAAATCCGGCCGGGCCGAACACAACAGGCACAGATCTTCCGAACTGCGTCGTGACATAGCCCAGTACAGAGGCGCCGCACACCCACTATGCTTCACAGACGAAGTAATGGATCATAGAATCCCAGAGGGTTTCAAACCCGTCAATATCGAGTCGTACGATGGTACGACAGATCCGGCAGTATGGATTGAGGACTATCTCCTTCACATCGACATGGCACGTGGCGATGACTTGCACGCCATCAAATATTTGCCCCTTAAGCTCAAGGGACCAGCCCGACACTGGCTCAATAGCCTCCCAGCAGACTCAATCGGCTCTTGGGAGGACCTGGAGGCCGCATTCCTCGACAACTTCCAGGGGACCTATGTGCGGCCACCGGACGCCGACGACCTAAGCCACATAATCCAGCAGCCAGAAGAGTCGGCCAGGCAATTCTGGACACGGTTCCTAACAAAGAAAAATCAGATAGTCGATTGTCCAGATGCAGAGGCCCTAGCAGCCTTCAAACATAACATCCATGACGAGTGGCTTGCCCGGCACCTGGGACAGGAAAAGCCGAAAACCATGGCAGCCCTCACGACACTCATGACCCGCTTTTGCACGGACGAAGACAGCTGGCTGGCTCGCAGCAACAACTTATCGAAGAAGCACGGTAATTCGGATACCAAGGATAAAAGTGGCAGGTCACGCCGGAATAAGCAAAAGCGCCGCGTCAGCAGCGACAGCAATGAGGATACGGTAGTAAATGCCAGATTCAGAGGCTATAAATCCGGTCATTGGAAAAAGCCGTTTAAAAAGAATACCCAGGACCCATCCAGTTTGGACCGGATACTCGATCGCTCGTGCCAGATTCACGGCACCCCCGAAAGGCCAGCCAATCACACCAACAGGGACTGTTGGGTGTTCAAGCAGGCAGGCAAGTTAAGAGCCGAACGCAAAGACAAGGGGCTGAATAGCGATGACGAGGAGGAGCCCAGGCCGCCGAACAACAATGGACAGAAAGGGTTTCCCCCACAAGTGCGGACGGTGAACATGATATATGCAACACACATTCCCAAGCGGGAGAGGAAGCGTGCGCTACGGGACGTATACGCGATGGAGCCAGTCGCCCCAAAGTTCAACCCATGGTCCTCCTGCCCGATCACCTTCGATCGGCGGGACCACCCCACTAGCATCCATCACGGCGGTTTCACCGCATTGGTTCTTGACCCAATCGTGGACGGATTTCACCTCACAAGAGTCCTCATGGACGGCGACAGTAGCCTGAACCTGCTTTATCAGGATACAGTGCGGAAAATGGGCATAGATCCTTCAAGGATCAAGCCCACAAAGACGACCTTTAAAGGCGTCATCCCAGGTGTAGAGGCCAATTGCACAGGCTCGATAACACTTGACGTGGTCTTCGGATCTCCGGATAACTTCCGAAGCGAAGAGTTAATCTTCGATATAGTCCCGTTCCGCAGTGGCTATCATGCCCTGCTTGGACGAACCGCATTCGCTAAATTCAATGCGGTGCCGCACTATGCATATCTCAAGCTCAAGATGCCAGGCCCTCGAGGAGTAATCACGGTCAGCGGAAACACCGAACGCTCCATCCGTACGGAGGAGCACACGGCGGCCCTCGCGGCGGAAGTACAAAGCAGCCTCTCAAGGCAACACTCCAGTCTGGCCGTTAAAAAACCGGGCAATGCAAAGTGCGCCCGGAGTAACCTGCAACAAGACCGTTTGGCACGTTCGGAGCAAGCGTAGCAATTCGGCCCCAACCCCAGCCATCGCACCATAACGGAGCCAGTACCTAGAGTACACAATTATGCCCTTAAAATTCCATGGGCACAGGGGGAGGGGCACATTAAACGGCATGCCTAAGATACGGCGTCAAACGTACTAGGGGCTGCCACACTTCTTTTACTTTCAGGACTCCATACTATGGATACCTGTCCGGCAGTGTTGCCGCACAAACGATGCAAGACCCAGGAAAGCAGACAAAGGTACGCCACACTCCGGAACTCTCAGGTGGTCTCTATTTCGAGCGATATATCTGTCTCTAAACTTCGCGGCCTGCGCCTGGTCAGGACATGTTAAATAGTCTAATATCTTTTTTGCCTATCGCACTACTTGTATCGTTCGGCTTTGATAAATAGCCTCCTTATGAACAATGCATAGCTTTTTGTCTATCTTTTGCATTATCCTCTTTTTTATACATATGTTTATTAAATAACATGATCGCACCCGTACACCATGGTACGGCAAACCACGCCAGGGGCTTCATTACCCTTCTATCTGTTCGTGAGAAGTCCGTACACTTTCACAAGTGCGGCACCCCGAACTTATAGCACTATATGCATCGGCTCCGAGTCATGATTTTGGCCACATGTTGGGTTTGCCCGGCTCCTATGTTTTGGTACCTTACGTTCCACTCTATCGGCTAAGGTAGCACTAGGAGAACCACTGCGATTGTGCCCCAGATCAGGTGGGTTGAGCACCTCAGTGGATAAAGCTAAAACAGGCTGTCATGATAAGGCGCGAGACCGGTCGCTGTTCGAGAGGTTTTTCGAGTCCTTAAAGGCTTATGCCGCTTTGAGCGAGGAGCTGGCTATGTCCGGCCAAAGGCGTGGATAGCGCCCCAAATTCGGCCTTCCGAACTAGGGGCTTCGCCGAAATTTAAAATTATAACGTTCTATGGCTAAGTGAGAGTGTTCAAGCATTATAGTCCGATTGCCTGGTTCGCTGTGCTGAGCGCCTCCCTCGAAGGACCCAACTATGGGAACAAGAGCCCTCAGGTTTATCCCGAACACCCCAGCACTAGTGGCATGGGGGCAGAAGCCGACGACTCGCCATCTCTCAATTTTTTGATAAGCGGCCGCACAGAAAATAATATTTTAAATTAAATAAGCATTGCTTAGCGCATATGAACAAGTTTTCAGCGCACAGGATACAAACGAGCAAGTTCATTCAAATACTACATCTTTAGTACACTCATCCGCGACAAGGCGGGCTCCGGCAAGAACGTCCTTGTAGTAGTTCTCGGGCTTGCGATGCTCCTTCCCCTGCGGCGGCCCGTCCTTCACCAGCTTCTCTCTGTCCAGCTTACCCCAGTGTACCCTTACACGGGCAAGGGCCCTCCGGGCACCTTCGATACAGATGGAGCGCTTGATGACTTCAAGCCGTGGACAGGCCTCCACCAACCGCCGCACCAGCCCGAAATAGCTCCCAGGCAGGGCCTCTCCAGGCCATAGCCGAACTAGTAAGCCCTTCATGGCCTGTTCGGCCGCCTTATGGAGCTCGGCCAGCTGTTTCAGCTGGTCGCTCAAGGGCACAGGGTGTCCGGCCTCAGAATACTGAGACCATAACACACTCTCCGTCGAGCTGCCCTCTTCAGCTCGGTAGAACGCGGCGGCGTCGGATGCGCTGCAGGGAAGATCGAAGAACGCTCCTGGAGAACTCCGGATTCGGGTAAGTAATAGGTAATTTACTTTTATATTCCTACTTTGCATTGAGAATGCCTTACCCGCTGCTATCTTTCTCGCATCCTCCAACTCTTGGAGGGCCTTCTGGGCTTCGACCTTGGCATTCTTGGCGGTCTCGACGGCCGAGGCGAGCTCGGATGCTTGTGTTTTCGCCTCAAGCTCCAAACCCTCATGTTTTTTCATGAGAGCTTGCAGCTCTTGCTGCACCTCGCCGACTTGGACCCCAAGCTTCTCTCGCTCGGTGCGCTCCTCGGCCGTTTTCTTCTCGGCCTCAGCCAGCGCCTGCTTCAGGGCTGTCACCTCGGCTGTGGCCCCTACAATAAGCAGTACAATCCTGTTATTTCTTTCTGCAATCAAGCCTCTCTATAGGCACCTTTCTTTTGTAGGGTATTTCTTACCTTCTTTTTCCTCGAGCTGCCGTTTGGCAAGGCCGAGCTCTTGCTCGGACCGCCCGAGGTCCTTTTTAAGGACTTCCACCTGCGCAGTCAGTGCGGCGGTGGAAAGCAGCGAAGCCTGCATACGCATATTTGACCTTTTTATTAGACTCCTGCGAAAACTATTAGATCCTCTATTCGGCTTTTCTTCCCGAACACCGAACAGAGCATCAGAGGCTACTGTCTATGCGTTAAATAAATTGGCACATTTTTACTTACCTCGAAGCCTGTTAGAAGGCTAGCACAAGCTTCATTCAGTCCGCTCTTGGCGGACTGAATCCTTTGGATCACCGTACTCATAACAGTACGGTGCTCCTCGTCGATGGCGGCGCCCTCAAGCACCTCCAGCAAATTGTCCGGCGCCTCCGGTTGGACGGAGGCCGCCGGTTCGGACGGCTTAATCCTCTTGGAAGGAGTTCACCCGCCGCGGACCGGGACTGTCGAGTCCGGCGCGGTGTCCGGCACAAAGCCGGACTTGGAGCCCTGGAGGGTTTCATCCCCTTCACTCCTGGGGTCCGGAGGATTGCCTTGTGGCTCCTCCAGGACCATCTCCTCCTGCCCTGAAGCTTGGCGGGGCGCCACTTCGGCGTCGTCCGCCCCGCGGGGGGAGACCGCGGGCGGAACAGAGTTCACGTCCGATGAATCCAAAGAGCCGCTCGACGAGTCGTCGAGTTCGGCCCGGGGCGAGCTGCATAAAATGCGTGCGATATCAGGGAAAGCCACACACACACACACACAAAGAAAAGGGGTATCATGAGTTACTCTGGTATATAAATACTTACGATTTCGCCGGACGCTTGGTCCTGTCCGACCACTCCTCTCCGCCCTCTTCGGCGTCGTGGGAGTAGTCCGACGGAGGGGTCTTCCTTTTCCTTGACCCCTCGGCCTCCCCTGTTGGGGCGGCCTTCTTCTTCTTTGCTCCCCTCGCTGGAGGGGGAGAGCTTCCTTGTTCCTCCTCCTCGTTTTCGCGAGAGGAGGGCGTTGCGGACTCGTTGGATGATGAGTCCGACACCACCATGTTGCGGGAACTCTTTCGAGTCCCGGTGGTTTTCTTCTTCTTGGCCTTCCTCTCCGGCACCACGTAAGGTGCCGGAGCCATTAGCTTCACCAAGAGAGCTGGGGCCGGGTCTTCGGGCAGAGGGGTCGGACAGTTGATTGGTCCGGCTATCTCCAGCCAAGCTTGTCAAAGGTAAAAGGGGGTTTAGATCCCGCATAGAGATAATCTATGAAGAAGAGCTTAACGAACCTGTCAAAGGTATAGATAGCTCACCTCGCCGGCGATACGCTCCGAGCTGTATCCGCGGTCCTCGGAGGCAGATGTGGGGGACTCGGCGCCTTTGGTTAGCACCTTCCAGACGTCTTCATACGTCGTGTCGAAGAGCCTACTGAGGGTTTGGTGCTGCGCCGGGTCGAATTCCCACAATGCAAAATCCCGTCCTTGGCACGGGAGGATCAGGTGAACGAGCATGACCTGGACTATGTTGGCAAGCCGGATGGGCTTGTCCACCAGGGACTAGATGCATGTTTGCAACCCAGTCACTTCTTCCTCGTTGCCCCACGACAGGCCTGACTCTTTCCAGGACATGAGCCGCGTGGGGGGTCCGGATCTGAACTCAGGGGCCGCGACCCATTTCGGATCACGGGGCTCGGTGATGTAAAACCACCCTGCCTGCCACCCCTTTAGGGACTCCACGAGGGAGCCATCGAACCAGAGGACGTTGGCCATCTTGCCAACCATAGCACCTCCGCACTCCGCCAGGGTGCTGGACACCACCTTGGGCTTGACGTTGAAGGTCTTGAGCCAGAGGCTGAAGTGGGGGCGGACGCGGAGAAAGGCCTCTCACACGATGATAAACGCCGAGATGTTGAGGACGAAGTTCGGGGCCAGATCGTGAAAATCTAGGCCGTAGTAGAACATGAGCCCCCGGACAAATGGGTGAAGTGGAAAGCCCAGTCCGCGGAGGAAGTGGGGGAGAAAAACCACCCTCTCATGGGGCCTTGGGGTAGGAAGAAGCTGCCCCTTATCAGGAAGCCAATGCGGGATATTCTTGGATAAGTATCCGGCTTTCCTTAGCCTTTTTACTTGAGCCTCCGTAACGGAGGAGACCATCCACTTGCCTCCCGCTCCGGACATTGTTGGAGAAGGTTGAGGAAGAAGAGAGGACTTGGGCGCTGGAGCTTGAGTGCGCGAGAGATGGATTGGCGAAGGAGGAAGAAGGAGTAGGTTAAAAGGGTGAATCCTTATCCCTTTATATAAGCAGGTACGGTTAGGCGTCCTCACCTACCTAATAAAACTCACTTGCCTCCCAAGCGTCGCGGTAAATGGCGCGGTTGGGTTACCCACATCCGTATTAATGAGAATCCCGTTAGAGGGGGGCACACGATCTCTGCTTCGACAAGACGTGCCAAGGAAACCGCCTCGCTATACGGGCTGAGGTGGAACGATGAAAACAATTTATAGAAGGCTTGGCCGCAGTGTTATGACGCACTGTGGGATACGTCAGCAGATTTGATTTGTGTTAATATTATTCTCTTTATGGCAATATGTGGAAACTTATTTTGCAGAGCCGGACACTATTGTGTGGTGTTTACAATCTTCTTGAAGAACTTGGAGGAGGAACCCGCCTTGCAATGCCGAAGACAATCTGCGCGCCGGACTCGTCGTCATTGAAGCCTGGTTCAGGGGCTACTGAGGGAGTCCTGGATTAGGGGGTGTTTGGATAGCCGAACTATACCTTAAGCCGGACTCCAGGACTATGAAGATATAAAGTTGAAGACTTCATCCCGTGTCCGGAAGGATCTTTTCTTGGCGTGGAAGGCAAGCTAGGTGTGCGGATATTCAAGATCTCCTACCAATGTAACCGACTCTGTGTAACCCTAACCCTATCCGGTGTCTATATAAACCGGAGGGTTGTAGTCCGTAGGACAACCATCATCATACACAATCATACCATAGGCTAGCTTCTAGGGTTTAGCCTCTTTGATCTCGTGGTAGATCTACTCTTGTACTACCCATATCATCAATATTAATCTAGCAGGAGTAGGGTTTTACCTCCATCGAGAGGGCCTGAACCTGGGTAAAATAAAGTGTCCCTTGTCTCCTGTTACCATCCGACCATGACGCACAGTTCGGGACCCCCTACCCGAGATCCGCCGGTTTTGACACCGACACCGAGCAAGAGCTCGGCCTTGCCAAGCGGCAGCTCGAGGAGAAAGAAGGTAAGAAATACCCTACAGAAAAAGGTGCCTATAGAGAGGCGTGATTGTAAAAAATAACAGGATCATACTGCTTATTATAGGGGCCACAACTGAGGTGGCGACCCTAAAGCAGGCGCTATCTGAGGCCGAAAAGAAAATGGCCGAGGAGCGCACCGAGTGAGAAAGACTTGGGGCTCAGGTCGGCGAGGTGCAGCAAGAGCTGCAAGCTCTCGTGAAGAAACATGAGAGCTTGGAGCTTGAGTCAAAGGCGCAAGCATCCGAGCTCGCGTCGGCCCTTGAGACCGCCAAGGGTGCCAAGGCCGAAGCCCAAAAGGCCCTCCAAGAGTTGGAGGAGATGAAAAAGATAGCAGCGGGTAAGGCATTCTCAATGCAAAGTAGAAATATAAAAGTAAACTACTTGTCACTTACCCAAATCCGGAGTTCTCCAGGGGCGTTCGCAGATCTTCCCCGCAGCGTATCCGCCGCCGCCGCATTCTACCGAGCTGAAGAGGGTAGCTCGACGGAGAGTGTGTTCTGGTCTCAGTATTCTGAGGCCAGACACCCTGTACCCCTGAGCGACCAGCTGAAACAGCTGGTCGAGCTCCACAAGGCGGCCGAACAGGCCATGAAGGGCTTCATAGTTCGGCTGTGGCCCGGAGAGGCCCTGCCTGGGAGCTATTTCGGGCTGATGCGACGGCTGGTGGAGGCCTGTCCAAGGCTCGAGGTCATTAAGCGCTCCGTCTGCATCGAAGGTGCCCGTCAGGCCCTTGCCCGTGCGAAGGTGCACTGGGGTAAGCTGGACGGAGAGAGGCTCGTGAAGGACGGGCCGCCGCTGGGGAAGGAGCATCGCAAGCCCAAGAACTACCACAAGGATGTTCTTGCAGGTGCCTGCCTTGTGGCGGATGAATGCACCAAAGATGTAATTTTTGAATGAACTCGCTCGTGTTTATCCTGTGCGCTGAAAACTTGTTCATATGCGCTAAGCAATGCTTATTGAATTTAAAATATTATTTTCTGTGCGGCCGTTTATCAAAAAATTGAGAGATGGCCAGTCGTCGGCTTCTGCCCCCATGCCACTAGTGCTGGGGTGTTCGGGATAAACCTGACCGCTCTTTTTCCCATGGTTGGGTCCTTCGAGGGAGGCGCTCAGCACAACGAACCAGGCAATCAAACTATAATGCTTGAACACTCTCACTTAGCCATAGAACTTTATAATTTTAAATTTCGGCGAAGCCCCTAGTTCGGAAGACCGAGTTCGTGGCGCTATCCACGCCTTTGGCCGGACAAAGCCAGCTCCTCGCTCGAAGCGGCATAAGTCTTTAGGGACTCGAAAAACCTCTCGAATAGCAACCGGTCTCTCGCCTCATCATGACAGTCAGTTTTAGCTTTCTCCACTGAGGTGCTTAACCCAGCTGAACCGAGGCACAATCGCAGTGGTTCTCCTAGTGCTACCTTAGCCGATATAGCGGAACGTAAGGCACCAAAACATAGGAGCCGGGAAAACCCAACTATTGACCCAAATCATGATTCGGAGCCGATGCATATAGTGTTATAAGTTCGGGGTGCCGCACTTGTGAAAGTGGACGGACTTCTCACACCATAGTAAGGGGTACTGAAGCCCCTGGCGTATTTGCCGTGCCATGATGTACGGGTGCGATCATGTCAAAACATATATATGAAAATAGGATAATGCAAAAAATAGACAAAAAGCTATGCATTGTTTATAGAGAGGCTATTTATCAAAGCCGAACGATACAAGTAATGCAATAAGCAAAAATAAACTGGACTATTTAACATGTCCTAACCAGGGGCAGGCCGCGGAGTTGTATTTGAAATAGGTATACCGCTCGTAACAGAGACCACCTGGGAGTTCCATAATGCGGCATGGCTTTGTCTGCTTCCCTGGATTTTGCATCGTTTGTGCGGCAGTCGAATTGCCGAACAGGTCGTCCGAAATGTTGAGTCCTGAAAGTAAGAAAAAAGAATCCGGCAGCCCCTAGTACGTTTTAAGCCGTATTTTGGGCGTGTCGTTATTGTGCCCCTTCCCCTGTGCCCATGGTATTTCAAGGGCGTATTTATGTATGCGAGGCACTGGTTTCGCTATATCTCGAGGGCCGGGGTTGGGGCCGCATTGCTACGCCTGCTCAGAACGTGCTAGGCGGTCATGTTGTACGTTACTTCAGGCGCGCTTGGCAGTGTCCGACTTTTTAGCGGCCGGACTGGGGAATTGCCTAAGAAGGCTGCTTTGTACTTCCGCTGCGAGAGCCGCCGTGTGCTCCTCCGTACGGAGGGAGCGTTCGGTGTTTCCGTTGACCGTGATCACTCCTCGAGGGCCTGGCATCTTGAGCTTGAGATATGCGTAGTGCGGCACTGCATTGAACTTTGCAAATGCGGTTCGTCCGAGCAGGGCGTGATAGCCACTGCGGAACGGGACTATATCGAAGATTAACTCTTCGCTTCGGAAATTATCCGGAGATCCGAAGACCACGTCAAGTGTTACTGAGCCTGTACAGTTAGCCTCTACACCTGGTATAACGCCTTTAAAGGTCGTCTTTGTGGGCTTAATCCTTGAGGGATCTATGCCCATTTTCCGCAATGTATCCTGGTAAAGCAGGTTCAGGCTACTGCCGCCGTCCATGAGGACTCTTGTGAGATGAAATCCGTCAATTATTGGGTCGAGAACCAATGCGGCAAAGCCGCCATGACGGATGCTTGTGGGGTGGTCCCTTCAATCAAAAGTGATCGGGCAAGAGGACCATGGGTTGAACTTTGGGGCGACTGGCTCCATCGCGTATACGTCCCGTAGCGCACGCTTCCGCTCCCTCTTGGGAATGTGGGTTGCGTATATCATGTTCACCGTCCGCACTTGTGGGGGAAACCCCTTCTGTCCATTGTTGTTCGGCGGCCTGGGCTCCTCCTCGTCGTCGCTATGCAGCCCCTTGTCTTTGTTTTCGGCTCTTAACTTGCCTGCCTTCTTGAACACCCAACAATCCCTGTTGGTGTGATTGGCTGGTCTTTTGGGGGTGCCATGGATCTGGCACAAGCGGTCGAGTATTCGGTCCAAACTGGATGGGCCCTGAGTATTCTTTTTGAATGCCTTTTTCCGCTGACCTGATTTATAGCCTCTGAATCCAGCATTAACTGCCGTATCTTCATTGTTGTCGCTGCTAACGCGGCGCTTTTGCTTGTTTTGACGTGTCCTGACACGTTTTTCCTTGGTATCCGAATTACCAGGGTTCTTTGATAAGTTATTGCTGCGAGCTAGCCAGCTATCTTCTCCCACGCAGAAGCGGGTCCTGAGTGTGGTGAGGGCTGCCATAGATTTCGGCTTTTCCTGTCCGAGGTGCCGGGCAAGCCACTCGTCGCGGATGTTATGCTTGAAGGCTGCTAGGGCCTCTGCGTCCGGACAATCGACTACCTGGTTTTTCTTTGTTAGGAACCGTGTCCAGAATTGCCAGGCCGATTCTTCTGGCTGCTGAATTATGTGGCTTAAGTCGTCGGCATCCGGTGGTCGCACGTAGGTGCCCTGGAAGTTGTCGAGGAATGCGGCTTCCAGGTCCTCCCAAGAACCAATTGAGTCTGCTGGCAAGCTGTTAAGCCAATGCCGGGCCGGTCCTTTAAGTTTGAGCGGGAGGTATTTGATGGCGTGTAGATCATCGCCACGTGCCATGTGGATGTGAAGGAGATAATCCTCGATCCATACCGCCGGGTCTGTGGTGCCATCGTATGATTCGATGTTCACAGGTTTGAAACCCTCTAGGATTTTATGATCCATTACTTCGTCTGTGAAGCATAGTGGGTGTGCGGCGCCCCTGTAATGGGCTATGTGACGACGCAGCTCGGAAGAGCTATGTCTGTTGTGTTCAGCCCGGCCGGATTTGTTGTATCTGGAGTGAGGATCATCGTCACGTGCCGTGGGGCGCCTACGCGATCCGTAGATCAATCTTGTTTGTCTTGCTTTATCCTCCAGTACGTCTCGTAGGTCTGGCGCATTTTCCCGTGCCTTGGTTGAGCGGCATCGGGGCATGGCTTGGGTGGAGGGCCGACAAGCCTCTCTGTCACGGCCGCGAGGTGGCCGGTCTGCCATGTAGTGCGCTAGTGATGTAGGCGCTTCCTCCTCCGATCGGGGTAGCGGCCTGCGCTTTGGGTAACTCTTTGAGGGGCGCTCGAGTTCATACTCTTCGGCCGCAAGGACTTCTGTCCATCTGTCAGCTAGCAAATCTTGATCAGCTCTAAGCTGTTGCTGCTTTTTCTTTAGGCTGTTTGCCGTGGCTAGAAGCCTGCATTTGAAACGCTCTTGTTCGGCGGGGTCTGATGGTACGACGAATTCGTCGTCATCGAGGCTTGCCTCGTCTTCGTAGGGAGGCATATAGTTATCGTCCTCAACCTCTCGTTCTGCCGCTCTCTCATGAGGGCTGGCGTCTCCATCTTCCTGCGCCGAATCTTGCTGGGTTGGGTGTTCTTCGGCGCTATCCGGGGTAGTATTATCTCCCGTGCCGGAATCACCGTCTTTGCTTTGGCGGGATTTAGAGCGGCGCCGCTGACACCGACGCTTTGGCTGTTTCTTGGAGGTGTCATCCCCCGTTGTTCCATCGCCATCTCCATCTTTTGGAGTATCCACCATATATATGTCATATGACGAGGTGGCCTTCCAGCGCCCTACAAGTGCTGGTTCCTGTTCGTCTCCTACCTCGTCGTCCATACCGTCGAAGTCTTCGGAGCCGAAGTCAAGCATGTCGGTTAAATCGTCGACAGTGGCTACAAAGTGGGTGGTGAGTGGGCTTTGAATTTCTTCATCATCCGAATCCCATCCTCGCTGACCGTAATCTGGCTAGGGCTCTCCTGATAAAGAGAGAGACTTGAGAGAATTCAGGATGTCACCAAAAGGTGAGTGCTGAAAGATGTCCGCGGTGGTGAACTCCATTATGGTTGCCCAATCGGATTCGATCGGTAGGGGCACGGGGGGTTCGGAGTCCGGAGAAGAGTCCGGACCCTCAGAGTCACGCGTCACGCGGAGTGCGGGGCTGGCGTTCGGCTCGATCGCCTTTGAGATCGCAGCCCCCGAGGCGACGTCCAACCGCTCATCCTCGATTGACGCAATAGGCTCCGAATTAAGGGTCGGAACCGGTGCATGTGCGGCCTCCAAGACACTGTTCGGAGGCAGAGCTAGATCGTGCCCCTCGAGATAGTGCGGCGCGCTTGGCTGTGGCTCGAACCCATCGAAGATCAAGTCTCCGCGGATGTCAGCCGTGTAGTTTAAGCTTCCAAACCTGACTTGATGGCCAGGGGCGTAGCTTTCGATCTGCTCCAGGTGACCAAGCGAGTTGGCCCGCAGAGCGAAGCCGCCGAAGACGAAGATCTGCCCGGGGAGAAAAGTCTCACCCTGGACCTCATCGTTGTTGATGATCGAAGGAGCCATCGGGCCTAAAGGCGACGACACAGAGGAACTCTCAATGAAAGCACCAATGTCGGTGTCAAAACCGGCGGATCTCGCGTAGGGGGTCCCGAACTGTGCGTCTAGGCCGGATGGTAACAGGAGACAAGGGACACGATGTTTACCCAGGTTCGGGCCCTCTCGATGGAGGTAAAACCCTACTCCTGCTTGATTAATATTGATGATATGGGTAGTACAAGAGTGGATCTACCACAAGATCAAGGAGGCTAAACCCTAGAAGCTAGCCTATGTTATGATTGTGTATGAAGATGATTATCCTACGGACTACAACCCTCCTGTTTATATAGACACCGGATAGGGTTAGGGTTACACAGAGTCAGTTACATAGGTAGGAGATCTTGAATATCCGCATCGCCAAGCTTGCCTTCCACGCCAAGGAAAGTCCCATCCGGACATGGGACGAAGTCTTCAATCTTGTATCTTCATAGTCCAGGAGTCCGGCGAAGGTATAGTCCGGCTACCCGAACACCCCCTAATCCAGGACTCCCTCAGCGGGTTATGTCGCTTTATGCGAATTATTTATGGGCATCGACGCTCATTTCGAGTTGTGGAGGAAGTTGTTTTGCCTTGTCCCGCGTAATCACGAGGGGTCAATATTTGAAGTGGGCGGAGCCGAAGTCTGGCGTATCGCCGATACCGGATATCTGTCCGGCACACTCCGATTGGTTCTACATTGAAGATGTTGCGCTTCCTAACCCAGTTTGAAAGGGTCTTCCCAAATTCACAAGTGTTCCGCTGAAGAAACGCCACAGTTGGCATCCTTGGAGTCATGAAGAGGATGACAATGCAGAAGTTCATCAGCTCATGAGCAAGATAAAGATGCTCTCTTAGTCCGGACTCACAAATAGTCGAGGTAATGGCGACCTCCATAGTGCGAGGGGTTTAGCCGCTACAATATAGAGGGCTGCCAATGTGGCACTATAACGGAGAGGATGACGCCTCTCACTGTGGCCGGAAAGGTCCGGATACCCTCGCCGCTCTAGCCAAAATATTGGCCGAGCTGTTTAAAGGAGATGAAGAGGAATTTCTTCGCATTAAGCACAGAGATGGGTATTCTATGTATGATCCTCCCAGTTGGCTAAGCCTCTACCCCTCTGTTTCACTCCTTCCCTTTCCGAATCACTTTAGATAAGTTTCAAATCTGTTTGTTATGACAGCACTGGCGAAAGGTCACTGAAGGACTTCATAGTCCCACCCCACAGCCGGAGGACCACAATCGGGAGCTTGATCCTGGATTTGAGGTGGTTCCAGATATATTCGTGGTGCTCGCCGAGGGAGTGTTTTACCAGGCAAGCTATGATAGCACAGAAGTGGCCATCACCGCTGACTACCCTAGCCTTCTTCCTGCTTCACATGTAAGTAATCAAGAAACACCTTTTCTAAAAGAGTGCTCTTACTCTACTTCACCCACCGCACTGTATCGTGCTCCTACAGGGGAGACGTTCGGCGATTCCGAAGAGATCGACTCCTGCGCCAGGGAAGCCTTTGAAGAGGAAGACCGGTGAAGACACAGCCAGGCCTTCGTCGAGGAGGTACATATAAATATGCTTTTCAGCGGCCGCATCCGACTGTGACTTGTGTGTTTGTTTGGTTATAGGAAAAAGGTTCACCGAACTGTGTCCGGGGCCCCGGTCGGTTGTGCTCCTGACAACCGAGATTCAGATCCAATCGAGGAGATGGGGGCCGGTGTGGGAACAACACGGGACTGCCCTTCGGCCGAGGGTTCGGAAAAATATGTCCGTTACCAACTCGGAGGTAGAGAGCGCCATGAATCATCGGTGCTGCAGGGCTGTTTTACGAGACCCCAAGTTCTCGGAAGAGGCATTTAATGCCTTTAGCTCGGGCGACGCATACATCCGAGCTGCTTGAGAAGGGCTTAGAAGATCCAAAAGCAATATCTGACAGATGTGCAGGTAAGTTTTCTTTGTCAAAAAAGGATAACCATATGCCCGTAGCCCCCGAGACTGAAAGCAGTTGGCACAACTGATTTAAGGATCGTTGTACGACCAGGTCCTTACAGAGAAGAATGGCTTGCTAGCCCAAGAGCTGGAGCAGTGCCAGGCGCATCTAAATGCTGCTACCGCCAAACTGGAAAACTTCAAGAAGTCATCTTCCGGTAATGTTCCCCTCCATCGAGGAACAATAATTGCATACCAACCGTGCTAATTCTGCTGCTGGTCATGTAATAGGGTCACCGGATCAACTTGGAGAGAAGTTGAAGATCGCCCAAGAGCGAGAAAAGAGGCGAAAAGGCAACAAGCCGCAGGCGAGCGTGTGCTGATCCGCATCAGAGATGAGAAAAAAAAGCTACAGGATTCCAACACTGCATTGGGTGAAGAGTTGAAAGATGTTCGAGCCCAGCTAGTTAATTCCGTTAAGGAAAACAAGAAGCTGTGGGGCGGTATCTTCAGTATGTGTCTGAACTATTTTTGAATTAGCTCAGAGATAATTTGGACTGATATATTCATGTTTGCAGGTATATTGACGGGCCGCCCCGAAGAGGAGGTGTCCGGATCATCAAGTGATTTGCTGCAAAGGCTGTCGCAAGTGCACGAGCATGCTCGGCTAGCCATGCGGAGCGTGGCCAAGGCCTTATGGCCGTCCGCCTCCCCTCCAGGAAGTGTGGAGGAGCTTGTAGAGATGTTCAAGGGAGCGCGGCGGTGCATCCGACTATGGAAGATATCAGCCTGCCGAGAGGGTGCACGAGAGGCCTGGGCCATGGTGAAAACACGATATACCAAGATGGATCCGAATCACATGGCCCGGGTTGGACCGCTAGGGTCAAATGGGGAAGAAATTCCTGTTAGTTTAGTATATGACCAAGTAGAGGTGGCCGCCAAATATTCCCAACAGGATTGTAAGTTAGACCGCCTGTTGGACGGTATAGAGGGTGAAGTGTTCGAGTCCAAGTGACTATGTACTTTCCTTACCCTATGTAATTCTAGCTGAATTGTATAGCATTTTTCATGGCCGACCTTTTCGCTTCAACCTCCGGACCCAAGGGTGCGAAGTGTTTCCGAATACCCTCACGGCCGAATAAGCTGGGGTATGCCTGGAAAACTAGGCGTAGGGGTCATAGTTGCTTGAACAGACAAGTTGTATTCTGCTAGTTATGTTATATTACATTGAGGTCGTAAGAAACATCTTCCAGAGAGAATAGTTCCGTTAAGGGTTCCTGTTGGTGTCAAAACCGGCGGATCTCGGGTAGGGGGTCCCGAACTGTGCGTCAAGGTCGGATGGTAACAGGAGACAAGGGACACTTTATTTTACCCAGGTTCGGGCCCTCTCGATGGAGGTAAAACCCTACTCCTGCTAGATTAATATTGATGATATGGGTAGTACAAGAGTAGATCTACCACGAGATCAAGGAGGCTAAACCCTAGAAGCTAGCCTATGGTATGATTGTGTATGATGATGGTTGTTCTATGGACTACAACCCTCCGGTTTATATAGACACCGGATAGGGTTAGGGTTACACAGAGTCGGTTACAATGGTAGGAGATCTTGAATATCCGCACGCCTAGCTTGCCTTCCACGCCAAGGAAAGATCCTTCCGGACACGGGACGAAGTCTTCAATCTTGTATCTTCATAGTCCTGGAGTCCGGCTGAAGGTATGGTCCGGCTATCCGAACACCCGCTAATCCAGGACTCCCTCAGTAGCCCCTGAACCAGGCTTCAATGACGACGAGTCCGGCGCGCAGATTGTCTTCGGCATTGCAAGGCGGGTTCCTCCTCCAAGTTCTTCAAGAAGATTACAAACACCAAAAATAGTGTCCGGCTCTGCAAAATAAGTTTCCACATATTGCCATATAGAGAATAATATTAACACAAATCAAATCTGCTGACGTATTCCGCAGTGCATCATAACACTGCGGCCAAGCTCTTTATATAAATTATTTCCATTGTTCCACCTCAGCGTGTTTAGCGAGGCGGTTTCCTTGGCACGTCTTGTCGAAGCAGAGATCGTGTGCCCCTTTTAACGGGATTCTCATCAATACGGACATGGGTAACCCAACCGCGCCATTTACCACGGCGCTTGGGAGGCAAGTGAGTTTTATTAGGTAGGTGGGGATGCCTAACCGCACCCGCTTGTATAAAGGGATAAGGATTCACCTTTTTAACCTACGCCTTCTTCCTCCTTTGCCAATCCCTCTCTCGCGCACTCAAGCTCCAGCGCCCAAGTCTGCTCTTCCTTCCTCAACCTTCTCCAACTATGTCCGGAGCAGGAGGCAAGTGGATGGCCACCTCCGTTACAGAGGCCCAAGTAAAAAAGCTAAGGAAAGCCGGATACTTGTCCAAGGACATCCCGCATCGGCTTCCTGAGAAGGGGCAGCTTCTTCCTACCCCAGGGCCCCATGAGAGGGTAGTTTTTCTCCCCCACTTCCTCCGCGGACTGGGCTTTCCACTTCACCCATTTGTCCGGGGTCTCATGTTCTACTACGGCCTGGATTTCCACGATCTGGCCCCGAACTTCGTCCTCAACATCTCGGCGTTTATCGTCGTGTGTGAGGCCTTTCTCCGCGTCCACCCCCACTTCGGCCTCTGGCTCAAGACCTTCAACGTCAAGCCCAAGGTGGTGTCCGGCACCCAGGCGGAGTGCTGAGGCGCTATGGCCGGCAAGATGGCCAACGTCCTCTGGTTCGATGGCTCCTATGTGGAGTCCCTAAAGGGGTGGCAGGCCGGGTGGTTTTACATCACCGAGCCACGCGATCCGAAATGGGTCGCAGCCCCCGAGTTCAGATCCGGACCGCCCACGCGGCTCATGTCCTGGAAAGAGACGGGCCTGTCGTGGGGCAACGAGGAAGAAGTGACTGGGTTGCAAACGTGCATCCAGTACCTGGTGAACAGGCCAATCCGGCTGATCAATGTGATCCAGGTCATGCTCGCTCGCCGGATCCTCCCGTGCCAACAACGGGATTTTACTTTGTGGGAATTCGACCCGGCTCAGCACCAAACCCTCAGTAGGCTCTTCGACACGACGTATGAAGACGTCTGGAAGGTGCTGACCAAAGGCGCCGAGTCCCCCACATCCGCTTCCAAGGACCGCGGATACAGCTCGCAGCATCATGCCAGCGAGGTGAGCTATCTATACCTTTGACAGGTTTGTTAAGCTCTTCTTCATAGATTAACTCTATGCGGGATCTAAACTCCCTTTACCTTTGACAGGCTTGGCGGGCTATATCCGGACCAATTAACTGTCCGGCTCCCCTGCCCGAAGACCCAACCCCAGCTCTCTTGGTGAAGCTGCTGGCTCCGGCACCTTATGTGGTGCCGGAGAAGAAGGCCAAGAAGAAGAAAACCACCGGGACTCGAAAAAGTTCGCGCAACATGGTGGTGTCGGACTCATCATCTGACGAGTCCGCGACGCTCTCCTCTCGTGAAAACGAGGAGGAGGAACAAGAAAGCTCTCCCCCCCCCAGCGAGGGGAGAAAAGAAGAAGAAGGCCACCCCAACAGGGGAGGCCGAGGGGTCGAGGAAAAGGAAGACCCCTCCGCCGGACTACTCCCACGACGTCGAAGAGGGCGGAGAGGAGTGGCCGGACAGAGCCAAGCGTCCGGCGAAATCGTAAGTATTTATATACCAGAGTGACTCATGATATTCTTTTAATGCGCGGCTTTCCCTAATATCGCTCGTAATTTATGCAGCCCGCCCCGGGCCGAACTCGACGATTCGTCGAGCGGCTCCCTGGATTCATCGGACGTGAACTATGTTCCGCCCGCTGTCTCCCCCTGCAGGGCGGACGACGCCGAAGTGGCGTGCCGCCAAGCTCCAGGACAGGAGGAGATAGTCCTGGAGGAGCCGCAAGGCAATCCTCCGGACCCCAGGAGTAAAGGGGATGAAACCCCCCAGGGCTCGAAGTCTGGCTTTGTGCCGGACACCGCACCGGACTCGACAGTCCCGGTCCGCGATGGGCGAACTCCTTCTAAGAGGAGTAAGCCGTCTGAGCCGGCGACCTCCGTCCAACCAGAGGCGCCGGACAATCTGCTGGAGGTGCTTGAGGGCGCCGCCATCGACGAGGAGCACCGTACTGTTATGAGTACGGTTATCCAAAGGGTTCAGTCCGCCAAGAGCGGACTGACTGAAGCTTGCGCTAGCCTTCTAACAGGCTTCGAGGTAAGTAAAAATATGTCAAATTATTTACCGCATAGACAGTAGCCCCTAATGCTCTGTTCAGTGTTCGGAAAGAAAAGCCGAATAGGATCTAGTAATTTTCGCAGGAGTCTAACAACAAAAAGTCAAATATGCGTATACAGGCTTCGCTGCTGTCCACCGCCGCACTGACTGCGCAGGTGGATGTCCTTAAAAAGGACCTCGGGCGGACTAAGCAAGAGCTTGGCCTTGCCAAACGGCAGCTCGAGGAGAAAGAAGGTAAGAAATACCCTAAAAAAAGAAAAAAGATGCCTATAGAGAGGCTTGATTGCAGAAAGAAATAACAGGATTGTACTGCGTATTGTAGGGGCCACAACCGAGGTGGCAACCCTGAAGCAGGCGCTGGCTGAGGCCGGAAAGAAAACGACCGAGGAGCACGCCGAGCGAGAAAGGCTTGGGGTTCAGGTCGGCGAGGTGCAGCAAGAGCTGCAAGCTCTCATGAAAAAACATGAGAGTTTGGAGCTTGAGTCAAAAGCGCAAGCATCCGAGCTCGCGTCGGCCCTTGAGACCGCCAAGAGTGCCAAGGCCGAAGCCCAAAAGGCCGTCCAAGAGTTGGAGGAGGTGAAAAAGATAGCAACGGGTAAGGCATTCTCAATGCAAAGTAGGAATATAAAAGTAAACTACCTGTTACTTACCCGAATCCGGAGTTCTCCAAGGGCGTTCGCCGATCTTCCCCGCAGTGTATCCGCTGCCGCCGCATTCTACCGAGCTGAAGAGGGCAGCTCGACGGAGAGTGTTTTCTGGTCTCAGTATTCTAAGGCCGGACACCTTGTGCCTTTGAGCGATCAGCTGAAACAGCTGGTCGAGCTCCACAAGGCGGCCGAACAGGCCATGAAGGGCTTACTAGTTCGACTGTGGCCTGGAGAGGCCCTGCCTGGGAGCTATTTCGGGCTAGTGCGGCGGCTGGTGGAGGCCTGTCCACGGCTTGAGGTCATCAAGTGCTCCGCCTGCATTGAAGGTGCCCGGAGGGCCCTTGCCCGTGTAAGGGTACACTGGGGTAAGCTGGACGGAGAGAAGCTGGTGAAGGACGGGCCGCCGCCGGGGAAGGAGCATCGCAAGCCCGAGAACTACTACAAGGAAGTTCTTGCTGGAGCCCGCCTTGTCGCGGATGAATGTACTAAAGATGTAGTATTTGAATGAACTCGCTTGTTTGTATCATGTGCGCTGAAAACTTGTTCATATGCGCTAAGCAATGCTTATTGAATTTAAAATATTATTTTCTGTGCGGCCGTTTATCAAAAATTGAGAAATGGCCAGTCGTCGGCTTTTGCCCCCATGCCACTAGTGCTGGGGTGTTCGGGATAAACCTGAGGGCTCTTTTTCCCATAGTTGGGTCCTTCGAGGGAGGCGCTCAGCACAACGAACCAGTCAATCGGACTATAATGCTTGAACACTCTCACTTAGCCATAGAACGTTATAATTTTAAATTTCGGCAAAGCCCCTAGTTCGGAAGGCCGAATTCGGGGCGCTATCCACGCCTTTGGCCGGACATAGCCAGCTCCTCGCTCGAAGCGGCATAAGTCTTTAAGGACTCAAAAAACCTCTCGAACAGCGACTGGTCTCACGCCTTATCATGACAGTCTGTTTTAGCTTTCTCCACTGAGGTGCTTAACCCAGCTGAACTGGGGCACAATCGCAGTGGTTCTCCTAGTGCTACCTTAGCCGATATAGCGGAACGTAAGGCACCAAAACATAGGAGCCGGACAAACCCAACATGTGACCAAAATCATGATTCGGAGCCGATGCATATAGTGCTATAAGTTCGGGGTGCCGCACTTGTGAAAGTGTACGGACTTCTCACACCAGATAGAAGGGTAATGAAGCCCCTGGCGTGTTTTGCCGTATCATGGTGTACGGTTGCGATCATGTTTATTTAATGAACATATATATTAAAAGAGGACAATGCAAAAAATAGGCGAAAAGCTATGCATTGTTTATAGAGAGGCTATTTATCAAAGCCGAACGATACAAGTAGTGCGATAAGCAAAAATGATATTAGACTATTTAACATGTCCTGACCTGGGGCAGGCCGCAGAATTTAGAAACAGATATATCGCTCGAAATATAGACCACCTGAGAGTTCCGTAATGCGGCGTAGCTTTGTCTGCTTCCCTGGGTCTTGCATCGTCTGTACGGCAGCAAAGCCGAACAGGTTATCCAGAGTGTGGAGTCCTGAAAGTAAAAAAAAATCTGGTAGCCCCTAGTACGTTTGACGCCGTATTGTAAGCATGCTGTTAATGTGCCCCTCCCCCTATGCCCATGGAATTTCGAGGGCGTAATTGTGTACTTGAGGTACTAGCTCCGCTATGTTGCGATGGCTGGGGTTGGGGCCGTATTGCTACGCTTGCTCCAAACGTGCCGGGCGGTCTTGTTGCAGGTTACTCCGGGCGCGCTTTGCATTGTCCGGCTTTTTAACGGCCGGACTGGAGAGTTGCCTTGAAAGGCTGCTTTGTACTTCCGCTGCGAGGGCCTCCGTGTGCTCCTCCGTACAGATGGAGCGTTCAGTGTTTCCGTTGACCAAAATTACTCCTCGAGGGCCTGGCATCTTGAGCTTGAGATATGCGTAGTGTGGCACCGCATTGAATTTAGTGAATGCGGTTCGTCCGAGCAGGGCGTGATAGCCACTGCGGAACGGGACTATATCGAAGATTAACTCTTCCCTTCGGAAGTTATCCGGAGATCCGAAGACCACATCAAGTGTTACAGAGCCTGTGTAATTGGCCTCTACACCTGGTATGACGCCTTTAAAGGTCGTCCTTGTGGGCTTGATCCTTGATGGATCTATGCCCATTTTCCGCACTGTATCCTGATGAAGCAGGTTCAGACTACTGCCGCCGTCCATGAGGACTCTTGTGAGATGAAATCCGTCAATGATTAGGTCAAGAACCAATGCGGCAAAACCGTCGTGACGGATGCTAGTGGGGTGGTCCCTTCGATCAAAAGTGATCGGGCAGGAGGACCATGGGTTGAACTTTGGGGCGACTGGCTCCATCACGTATACGTCCCGTAGCGCACGCTTCCGCTCCCTCTTGGGAATGTGGGTCGCGTATATCATGTTCACCGTCCGCACTTGTGGGGGAAACCCCTTCTGTCCATTGTTGTTCAGCGGCCTGGGCTCCTCCTCGTCGTCGCTATGCAACCCCTTGTCTTTGTGTTCGGCTCTTAACTTGCCTGCCTGCTTGAACACCCAACAATCCCTGTTGGTGTGATTGGCTGGCCTTTCGGGGGTGCCATGAATCTGGCACGAGCGGTCGAGTATCCGGTCCAAACTGGACGGGCCCTGGGTATTCTTTTTAAATGGCTTTTTCCGCTGACCGGATTTATAGCCTCTGAATCCGGCATTTACTGCCGTATCCTCATTGCTGTCGCTGCTAACGCAGCGCTTTTGCTTATTTCGACGTGTCCTGCCACTCTTGTCCTTGGTATCCGAATTACCAGGGTTCTTCGATAAGTTGTTGCTGCGAGCTAGCCAGCTATCTTCGCCCGCGCAAAAGCGGGTCATGAGTGTCGTGAGGGCTGCCATAGATTTCGGCTTTTCCTGTCCCAGGTGCCGGGCAAGCCACTCGTGGCGGATGTTATGCTTGAAGGCTGCTAGGGCCTCTGCATCCGGACAATCGACTATCTGTGTTTTCTTTGTTAGGAACCGTGTCCAGAATTGCCTGGCCGATTCTTCTGGCTGCTGAATTATGTGGCTTAAGTCGTCGGCGTCCGGTGGTCGCACGTAGGTGCCCTGGAAGTTGTCGAGGAATGCGGCTTCCAGGTCTTCCCAAGAACGGATTGAGTCCGCTGGTAGGCTGTTAAGCCAGTGCCGGGCTGGTCCTTTGAGCTTAAGGGGGAGATATTTGATGGCGTGTAGATCGTCGCCACGTGCCATGTGGATGTGAAGGAGATAATCCTCAATCCATATTGCCGGATCTGTCGTACCATCGTACGACTCGATGTTGACGGGTTTCAAACCCTCTGGGATTTTATGATCCATTACCTCATCTGTGAAGCATAGTGGGTGTGCGGCACCCCTGTACTGGGCTATGTCACGACGCAGCTTGGAAGAGCTATGCCTGTTGTGTTCGGCCCGGCCGGATTTATTGTGTCCGGAGTGAAGATCATCACGTGTCGTCTGGCGTCTGCGCGATCCATAGATCGATCTTGTTTGCCTTGCTTTATCTTCCAGTACGTCTCGCAGGTCTGGTGTAGGTGCTCCCCCCTCTGATTGGGGTAGCGGCCTGCGTTT
Source organism: Aegilops umbellulata (assembly GCA_032464435.1). Lineage (NCBI taxonomy): Eukaryota > Viridiplantae > Streptophyta > Magnoliopsida > Poales > Poaceae > Aegilops > Aegilops umbellulata. The sequence goes on along the minus strand of CP136058.1, from coordinate 399,187,119 downwards.
AGGATAATTTTTGGAGGGGCGCTCGAGTTCATACTCTTCGGCCGCAAGGACTTCAGTCCATCTGTCAGCTAGCAAATCTTGATCAGCTCTAAGCTGTTGCTGCTTTTTCTTTAGGTTATTCGCCGTGGCTAGAAGCCTGCGTTTGAAACGCTCTTGTTTGGCAGGGTCTGATGGTACGACGAATTCATCGTCGTCGAGGCTTGCCTCGTCTTCGGAGGGAGGCATGTAGTTATCATCCTCAACCTCTCGCTTTGCCGCTCTCTCATGAGGGCTGGCTTCTCCATCTTCCCGCGCCGAATCTTGCTGGATTTGGTGTTCTTCGGCGCTATCCGGGGTAGTATTATCTCCCGTGCCGGAATCACCGTTTCTGCTGTGGCGGGATTTAGAGCGGCGCCGTTGACGCCGGCATTTTGGCTGTTTTTTCGAGGTGTCATCCTCCGCTGTTCCATCGCCATCTCCATCCTTTGGGGCGTCCACCATATATATGTCATATGACGAGGTGGCGGTCGAGCGCCCTACATGTGCTGGTTCTTGTTCGTCTCCTCCTTCGTCGTCCATACCGTCGAAGTCTTCGGAGCCGAAGTCAAGTATGTCGGTTAAATCATCGACAGTGGCTATTAAGTGGGTGGTGGGTGGGCTTTGAATTTCTTCGTCGTCCGAATCCCAACCTCGCAGACCATAGTCCGGCCTGGGCTCTCCTGATAGAGAGAGAGACTTGAGAGAATTCAGGATATCACCGAAAGGTGAGTACTGAAAGATGTCCGCGGCGGTGAACTCCATTATAGGCGCCCAATCGGATTCGATCGGCAGGGGCACGGGAGGCCCGGAGTTCGGAGAAGAATCCGACTCCTTGGAGTCATGGGCCGTGCGGAGTGCGGGGCTGGCGTTCGGCTCGATCGCCTTCAAGATTGCAGCCCCCGAGGTGACGTCCAACCGTTCATCCTCAAAGAACGCAGCGGGCTCCGTGTCGAGGATCGGGGCCGGTGCGTGTGCGGCCTCCAGGGCACTATTCAGGGCAGATCTATATCATGCCCCTCGAGGTAGTGCGGCGCGCTTGGCTGTGGCTTGAACCCGTCGAAGATCAAGTCTCCGCGGATATCTGCCATGTAGTTTAAGCTTCCAAACCTGACTTGATGGCCAGGGGCGTAGCTTTCGATCTGCTCCAGACGACCAAGCGAGTTGGCCCGCAGAGCGAAGCCGCCGAAGACGAAGATTTGTCCGGGGAGGAAAGTCTCACCCTGGACCTCATTGTTGTTGATGATCAAAGGAGCCATCGGGCCTAAAGGCGACGACACAGAGGAACTCTCAATGAAAGCACCAATGTCGGTGTCAAAACCGGCGGATCTCGGGTACGGGGTCCCGAACTGTGTGTCAAGGTCGGATGGTAACAGGAGACAAGGTACACTTTATTTTACCCAGGTTCGGGCCCTCTCGATGGAGGTAAAACCCTACTCCTGCTAGATTAATATTGATGATATGGGTAGTACAAGAGTAGATCTACCACGAGATCAAGGAGGCAAAACCCTAGAAGCTAGCCTATGGTATGATTGTGTATGATGATGGTTGTTCTACGGACTACAACCCTCCGGTTTATATAGACACCGGATAGGGTTAGGGTTACACAGAGTCGGTTACAATGGTAGGAGATCTTGAATATCCGCATGCCTAGCTTGCCTTCCACGCTAAGGAAAGATCCTTCCGGACACGGGACGAAGTCTTCAATCTTGTATCTTCATAGTCCTGCAGTCCGGCTGAAGGTATGGTCCGGCTATCTGAACACCCCCTAATCCAGGACTCCCTGTAACATCCCAAATTTTCAATTTGGAATGTTATACATTAGATCATCATGCATATCATATTTTCTTGCATTTTGGTCGATCCTAGAAATTTCACACAACTCAAGGACCCTCGGAGAGAGTTGGAGATTTCGTTATTTTCATATTTGAGTTTTCTCAAATTTTGAAAAGAGGATCATTTGATTTGATTTATTTCATCTTCAATTATTTTTCCAATAACAAAAATATGAGAAGGGAATAATATGACTTTCCCAATTTTAGGAAAAATAAAGATTTAATAAATAAATCAAATTCTGGATTTTCCAGAGTTTATTTGCATTTTATTGGCATTAGGGAAAAATGCGTGTTTTAAAATATTGCATTTAGGCCCTGAGTAAAAGTTAATTTTGTTCGACTCATTTTTAGGAGTCGGGGAAAATTTACTTCGTAATTTTGGAGTTCTTTAGATTTTCTTTTCTTCATTTTTTTTCTACGCGCGAAACTATTAAATTTTTTTTTCGCAGCGCCCGAGTGGGCCAAGGGCCCAGCCGAGCCGGCCGGCCCAGCCGCCCCGCCGCTTCCCCGCGCGCCGCCCGCCGCCGCCGCCCGCCGCCGCCGAGGCCTACTCGGATTCCTCTTTCTTGCCCCCTCCCCCAAGTCTCCACCCCCTCCTATATATACCCCCTCTCCCCCTCTCCTTCCCACACCGCCGCCGCCCCGCAGCAGTAGCAACAGCAGCCAGCGTTGCCCGCCGCCGCCGCCGCCGCTCGCGCCGCCCGCCGCTGCCAGCGCCTCGCCCCGCGCCACCCCGCCGCCCCGCCGGAGCCCCTTGTCGAGGTAGCCCCGCGCCGCACCGCCCCTCCCCCTCGTTCGGTTTTTTTTAAAAACCGTTTTTTTTTTCATTTTGGTTTTTTTCGAAACCCTAGATCAGTTTTTTTCGGTTTAATTGTTTAGCGAGCGTTCGCCGGACCGTTCGTCTTAACGAACGTGATCACCGGTTAGTCTCGGTTAACGAACATCCGTTCATTTAATCGTTTGTCGATTTTCTTTTTCGTCGGATTTATTCCGCGATTTTTCTGATCGTGATTTCAGATCCGATGTTCTTTCTAGTTTATCTTCTCGCTAGTTTATCGGAATCCGGTGATTCAAGCGCCTGGAGTTTCGTTTCGAAACCACCGTTCAGTTGAAGGATGACTTAACATATGAAGAGAAGCCAGTTAAGATTCTCGAATATGCCAGCAGAGTTACCCGCAGCAAGGTTATCAAGTTTTGCAAAGTTCAGTGGAACCACCACTCAGAGGATGAAGCCACCTGGGAGAGAGAAGAAGATTTGCTCAAGGACCACCCTCACCTATTTTCTAGCCAACCCGAATCTCGAGGACGAGATTCCTCTTAAGGGGGGTTTGTAACATCCCAAATTTTCAATTTGGAATGTTATACATTAGATCATCATACATATCATATTTTCTTGCATTTTGGTCGATCCTAGAAATTTCACGCAACTCAAGGACCCTCGGAGAGAGTTGGAGATTTCGTTATTTTCATATTTGAGTTTTCTCAAATTTTGAAAAGAGGATCATTTCATTTTATTTATTTCATCTTCAATTATTTTTCCAATAACAAAAATATGAGAAGGGAATAATATGACTTTCCCAATTTTAGGAAAAATATAGATTTAATAAATAAATCAAATTCTGGATTTTCCGGAGTTTATTTGCATTTTATTGGCATTAGGGAAAAATGCATGTTTTAAAATATTGCATTTAGGCCCCGAGTAAAAGTTCATTTTGTTCGACTCATTTTTAGGAGTCGGGGAAAATTTACTTCGTAATTTTGGAGTTCGTTAGATTTTCTTTTCTTCATTTTTTTTCTGCGCGCGAAACTATTTAAAAAAAATTCACAGCGCCCGACTGGGCCAAGGGCCCAGCCGAGCCGGCCGGCCCACCCGCCCCGCCACTTCCCCCCGCGCGTGCGCACGCCAGCGCCGCCGCCGCGCCTGCCGCCGCCCGCCGCCGTCGAGTCCTACTCGGACTCCTCTTTCTTGCCCCCTCTCCCAAGTCTCCACCCCCTCCTATATATACCCCCTCTCCCCCTCTCCTCCCCACACCGCCGCCGCCCCGCAGCAGCAGCAGCAGCATCCAGCGCCGCCCGCCGCCCCCGCCGCCGCTCGCGCCGCCGCCAGCGCCTCGCCCAGCACCACCCCGCCTCCCCGCCGGAGCCCCTCGTCGAGGTAGCCCCGCGCCGCGCCGCCCCTCCCCCTCGTTCAGTTTTTTTTAAAAAAACCGTTCCGTTTTTTTTCGTTTCGGTTTTTTTTGAAACCCTAGATCGTTTTTTTCGGTTTAATTGTTTAGCGAGCGTTCGCCGGACCGTTCGTCATAACGAACGTGATCACCGGTTAGTCTCGGTTAACGAACGTCCGTTCGTTTAATCGTTTGTCGATTTTCTTTTTCGTCGGATTTATTCCGCGATTTTTCTGATCGAGATTTCAGATCCGATCTTCTTTCTAGTTTATCTTCTCGCTAGTTTATCGGAATCCGGTGATTCAAGCGCCTGGAGTTTCATTTCGAAACCGCCGTTCCGACTAATCAACTTAAACAAGATTTTGCTACTGTAAAACTTGACTTAGTTTTAATTTGCTAGAACCGAGTTGTTTTATTCCGTCGTTTGTTTTCCGTTGCTTGGTTCGGTTCGTTTTCTTTTTGCAACCGGAGTTCTTAAGTTGAACTTTCTGGTTCGGTCTTCTGTTCGAGTTTTACCTGTGCATTAGATGAGTACTTATTGTATGCTTGTTGTTTGTCTGCGATAGATCACCCGGAGTGCGCCGCCTGTTATTTCGAAGCTCTAGGTTTCGCGGATCCTCAGCAAGGCAAGTAACACTTTGATCATACCTTCTCATTGCCCAGTTTTTATTGCATTAGGCCAATCCTCACACATTGCATGATTAGGATCTAATTAAACTGTGGGATGGGAAGTAGATGAGGTAGTACCTATTACCTGTTTTACTTATGAAACCTTTGGGAGTTACTTCTACGTTTGCTTATTATGCCATGCTATGCTAGTAGACGTGGATTGGGTGAGTGATATCCATGACAGATGTGAGTATTATTAATTAATGGTTTTATCTAAGGTGGCAACTTAAATACACATCTGGGTGGATTGAGGCACCTGGTTTCTATCAGGACTTGCCTGTTTTTCTTTTGGACCGCCACCCAGGCTCAAAGGGATCATAAGATCATTCATGCTAGTAACTTCCGTGTGCAGCCACAAGCCATTATGGGCTCTGGCATAGTTGACTAAGTCGTGCGAACTCTTACAGGGTAGACTAGCAGATGTAGGGGAAAGTAGGTGTACCGGTCTATCCAAACATAAGGTGCTAGCCTTCTGAAAGACTATGTCTCGGTCATCCGTTTCTCAAACACCATGTAGTGCGAGAAATCAAACGGAGGCGACCGAGTCTTGTGGGGAAAAGTGCGCAAACCTCTGCGGAGTGTACAAACTAATCATGATTAGCCGTGTCCCCGGTTATGGACGTCTTGAGTATCTAGTATTTGAATATCATGTGAATCTCATCATGTTACTTCTAATTAATTTTGTTGGGTTTTAATTGTTCACTTAATTGGGATCGGAATGCTGTCAACCATTCTTGATGTTTCAACCACCATGATAGTTAAATAAAATCTATTCCTTTGCAGTAGGAAAAAATTGGCTTTACGCAAACTGTAACCATAGAGCTTTTTCCACTAGCCATATATGCATGTAGTATAGGCTTATCATTCATTATTCTCTATGTGTTACATTGCCAGCATATTCCATGTGCTGACCCGTTTTCGGGCTGCAACTTTCATGTTGCAGACTTTTCAGACGACGAGTAAGGTGCTTTTAGGTCGTGGTTCTATACTCAGTGATGCCGTTGGAGTTGATGGACTCACTTATCTTCCAAGTCTTCCGCTGTTATCATTATTAGATGGCCTTAAGCCATTTTTGTTGTAATAAGTTCTCTTTGAGACAACGATGTAATAAGTGTGTGATTGCTACTTTGCTATAAATCCTTCGAAGTACTGTGTGGTGTCAGCATTACTGATCCAGGGATGACACCGAAGCACAAAGACTTGACCATCTGAGGTCGGGTCGCTACAGAGATGGTATCAGAGCACACGCTGACTGTAGGACATGACCACTAAGTTAAAGCCATAGATCACTATTCTCCTCTCATTTTCTAACTCCTCATCTTTTTCACTCTTTTAGGATGACGGACGCGAAGATCAAGTACGCACAACCAGATGAAGGCACACCTTTTGGATTTCACTTGAAGTCACCAAGTACCTGAACATTGGACTACCAAGCTTCACCGGGACCTTCAACGCCACTCTGCCTGAAGAGGAGCACTGGAAGATTCAAGCTCACGTTCCGGGAAGGACATTCACGCCAATCACGCAACCCATAGATAGTGTTTTCAGTGCACCAACCTGGAGTCTGGGAAAGAGCATGGCAGCTCATATCACCATGGGACGCATTGGAGAAGTTTATCAAGAAGACCTCAAGGACACTATCTACCATATTTGCGGACGCCGAGATGAACAATGGGAGATAGTCAGCACCAAGAAGGATAGGTCCATTGCAGCTTTCATCCAGGAGTTAAACCAGCACATTCGACGCCAAGAGAACCAGATGTGCAATGACATGATAGAGTTGAAGAATGCGAAGGCAAGGATCATCGAGCTAGAAGGAGAACTGAAGGGTACACGCAAGGACTACATGGACGAGATCGTAGCTCTAGCAAGGCACAATGTCGATCTTAAGCAGGAGATTGAAGAACTCAAGGAGAGGTTAGCATCCAAGAAGGAAGACAAGTACGTCGCATGTCCGAACAACTACATCATCATCGACGACACCGATTAGGATCCAAGTGAACCAGACTTTGAAGATGAAGCTGGAGCAGACATCATGGAGTCTTCCACCGATTCAAATTTCTAGATGACCACCAAATATTAGTAGTATTTCCCCCATGTATACATTATAGTTCGAGCACTTTTGCGATAGTTCTAGACCGTTTGTATGCCCTTGTTTGAATTGAATGAAGTGATTTGTGTGCATTTGTCTCATGTGCATTGGGTAGTGTTTTCTCTTAGACCTCACTCTATTCTTAATTCTCATCTTTTCTAAAAACCCTCAGATGCCTCCGAGACGTGACAATGGATTTCCACCGGAGCTCACTCAGTTGATCCAGCAACAGAATCAATTGATGCAGTTGTTAGTCTAGAACCAGCAGAACAACAACAACAACAACAACAACAACAACAACAACAACAACAACAACAACAACAACAACAACAACAACAACAACAACAACAACAACCACCCTCCGCCGCCGCCACCTGTTGATCACCTAACCCGTTTCCTTAGGCTGAATCCACCGGTGTTTTCCAGTAGCACCGAGCCAATAGTAGCAGACGATTGGCTCCGCAAGACAGGAAGGGAGTTGACCACTGCAGGATGCACAGATGTGGAGAAAGTGAAGTTTGCCGCACATCAGCTTGACGGACCCGCGGCAGCATGGTGGGAGAATTTCACAACCACTTACCCAGTTGACACTGTCACATGGGATCAGTTTCAGCAAGCTTTCCGCACTGCCCATGTTTCAGCAGGAGCTATGGCCATGAAGAAGCGTGAGTTTCGCAACTTACGCCAAGGAGGAAGGACAGTTGGCCAGTACGTTGACGACTTCAGCAAGTTAGCACGTTATGCCCGAGATGACGTTGCTACGGATGCAGCTAAGCAGGAGAAGTTTCTGGAAGGACTGAATGATGAGCTAAGCATACAGTTGATGGTAGCAAGTTTCAACAACTACCAGGAGTTGGTAGATCGTGCCATCATGATTGAAGGGAAGCAACAACAGATTGAGAACCGCAAGAGGAAGTATGGACAGGGAAAGTATAACTCTGGAGCCCAGCAGAAGCCCCGTTTTACCCCTAAACTGGGAGTTCAGTTTCAACATACCCATGGAGGAAGTGGTTTGCACAACCATAATGGCCACAAGAATGGTAATGGGAATGGAGGAAGCAACGACCAGAACCGTACCACCCCATCAACCCCAGCCAAGAGAGATCTGAGTCAAGTCACCTGTTTCAAGTGTTCCAAGACCGGACATTATGCCAATGAATGTCCTGAAGGCCAGAATGGCAATGGAAGCTCTGGAAAGAAGCCGAACCCTTTCAATAGGGGACAGGTGAACCACGTTAGCGTGGAGGAGGTTGAAGCTCAGCCTGATGCAGTAATCGGTAAGTTTTTGGTTAAGTCATTTACCGCACTCGTTCTTTTTGATATTGGTGCATCGCATTCATACATATCAAGGGGATTTGTGGAAAAGTATAACCTGCCCACTAGGATTCTCAAAACACCTATGCTAGTAAGCTCGCCAGGAGCAGAGTACATGGCCAGACAAGGATGTTTTCAACTGCCATTAAGTATAGGAAGACATGTTTTTCCAACGGATTTAATCATTCTGGAATCCCAAGGTTTGGATGTAATTCTCGGTATGGATTGGTTGTCGATGTATGGAGGAAACATCGATTGCGCCAGTAAGACAATTTTGCTTACAACGCCCGAAGGAAGAAGGATCAAGTATGTATCCCGACATACGCCAAACAGGACACAAGTAAATTCTTTATCAGGAGTTGTGCAGGAAGAAGTACCAGTGGTGAAGGATTTTCCTGATGTATTTCCTGAGGAATTGCCAGGCATGCCACCGGATAGAGACATTGAGTTTTTGATTGAGCTTTTGCCAGGCACCGGGCCAATATCGAAGAGACCGTACAGGATGCCCGCACAGGATTTGGTGGAAATTAAGAAGCAGATTAAAGAGTTATTGGATAAAGGTTACATTCGCCCAAGTTCTTCGCCTTGGGGATCACTCGTACTTCTTGTGGAGAAGAAGGATGGATCATTAAGGATGGTTGTTGATTACCGTGGATTGAATGAAGTAACCATCAAGAACAAGTACCCACTGCCAATGATTAATGATCTGTTTGATCGTTTGCAAGGAGCTAAAGTGTTTTCCAAGATCGATTTACGATCAGGGTACCATCAGTTGAAAATTCGGGAGCAGGACATACCCAAGACAGCTTTTACCATGAGATACAGATTGTATGAGTATATCGTTATGTCATTTGGATTGACTAACGCACCTGCCTATTTTATGAACCTAATGAACAAAGTATTTATGGAGTTTTTGGATAAGTTCATCGTAGTGTTCATTGATGACATTCTGATTTTCTCAAAGAATGAAGAAGAGCATAAGGAACATTTGCGTTTGGTTTTGGAGAAACTAAGGGAACATCAGTTATATGCCAAGTTCAGCAAATGTGAGTTTTGGTTAAAGGAAGTTGGATTTCTTGGACATGTTATATCCGGAGAAGGGATAGCAGTTGACCCCACCAAGGTTGAGACCGTAACCGAATGGGAAGCACCAACGGCAGTTGGAGAGATCCGGAGTTTTCTTGGACTCGCAGGATACTACCGGAGATTCATTGAGAATTTCTCAAAGATTGCAAAGCCTATGACTGAATTGTTGAAGAAGGATACCAAGTTCAATTGGACTGAGGAATGTGAGGCCAGTTTTCAGGAGTTGAAGAAACGATTGGTTTCCTCACCAGTGTTGATTCTGCTAGACCAGACCAAGGATTATGAGGTGTATTGCGACGCTTCACGTCGAGGACTTGGAGCAGTGCTTATGCAGGAAGGAAGAGTTGTTTCGTATGCCTCACGACAACTGAAACCTCATGAACTAAATTATGCTACGCATGATTTGGAGTTAGCAGCCGTAGTGCATGCATTGAAGACATGGAGACATTTCCTCATTGGAAATCATTGTGAAGTATATACGGATCACAAGAGTTTGAAGTATATTTTCACGCAAGGAGTTGAACCTCAAACAAAGGAGATGGTTGGAACTCATCAAGGATTATGATATGAGATTGCATTACCATCCAGGAAAAGCTAATGTAGTAGCTGACGCATTGAGCCGTAAGAGTCATGTCAATACCCTAATGATGGGAGAAATACCAAGGGAGTTAGCTGAAAATCTTCGTGAGCTATGTTTGGAAATAGTTCCGATAGGCTATGTAGCAGCATTGGAAATTCAATCTACCTTGATGGATAAAATCAGAGAGGCTCAGAAATCTGACAAGGAGATTGCTTCTATAAAAGAGAAAATGAGCGAAGGAAAAGCAAAAGGATTTCGTGAGGATGAACACGATACCCTATGGTTTGAGGATCGTGTATATGTGCCCAATGACCCGGAGATCAGGAAGTTGATTCTGCAAGAGGCACATGATTCACCCTATTCGATTCACCCAGGAAATACCAAGATGTATTTGGATTTAAAGGAAACATTCTGGTGGACCGGAATGAAGAAGGATATTGCAGCATATGTAGCAGTTTGTGATGTGTGTCATAGAGTGAAGGCAGAACATCAGAAGCCAGCCGGATTGTTACAACCATTGCCGATACCCGAATGGAAGTTGTCGGGGAAACTGATCCGCGAGCACCTATGGGGACCGAGCCCCTTTCGGTTCGGCGGGGGGTGGAGGTCGCACGAAGAGCAGATCGAGGCGAGGCACACGAGCAGTTTACCCAGCTTCGGAGCTCTCCGGAGAGATAATACTCCTACTGCTGCTTTGTGGTTTGTATTGAGTTCTTGCTCGGGAGCGCTGAGTGCTACAGTACGCACCAGCAGCTAACGAGACCGAGCGTGAGCGTTCTACTGTCCTCCCCCCTCTACGTTGTGCATGGGCCTCCTTTTATATGCTCAAGGGGTCTCCAACAGGTGGCAACGTAGGCAAGGGCAAAAAGGGAAAACGTGCTGCGGTTGGTACAACTACCTGCACAGTGTATCATACCTAACCCTGACGGCAAGGGACAAGGGCATTAAATGCCTATCTACGTCGCCCAAACAGTGCAGAAAAGGGACCGTCAGGGACGCCACCGCTCGCCACGATGGCGATCTTGTCAGCGCCGCTTGCCACAGTGCACCCCTGGCTGCACAGCCTCCCGCCACGTACGCCTGGAAGGGTCCCAGAGCGACACGTTGGTGGGTGTGATGGAGCGTGGGTACAGAGTGGTTGCTAGCCGCGGCAAACGCCTTGCCGCGGCCGTTGTCTTGTCGCGTCCGGGAGCTTGTCGCTCGCCGGGTCTTGCCGGGACGCGTGGTGCATCGCGGTAAGTACCTTGAGGTGCCTTGGTTGGCCTTCCCGGCAAGCTCCTCTTGCCGGGGTCTTGTGCCTTGAGTGGCCTTCCCGGCAAGCTCCTCTTGCCGGGGCCTTGTCTCCTTGGCTTGAATACTTTGTTCTTGAATGGCTCCAAAGGAACCACAGAGGATATTGGCGGTCACCCGGCAAGCCTTGCCGCGGGACGCTGCGATTGCCCGTGCACAAGTTCGGGATACTAGGGTACCCCTACTCTAGTACACCGATAGGAGCCCCCGGGCCTGGGCCATACACGGTGTCGAGCGCTGTTGGGCCAGGCCCAAAACAGGGCACGGGCACGCGCGGCCTGGATCACGCCGTATCTTACTCCGTATCCACCGCGCCCTCCCCGAACGGCACGCGTCGATTGCGGCGTCGTGGGAGAGATCGTGGGTGGTTTCTTTATTCGGAAAGGCGGAACGTCCGCTCCCTTCCTCCTTATAAGCAGGGGAAACAGGGGAAGTTCGCCCATCTGCCCGTTGCTATTCCTTCGCCGAGAATCTCCGCCACTCCCCTTCTTCCCAAAGCCGAAGGAGAGCAGCGCCCCGCCCCATCGCCACCAGCACCACCAACGTCGTCGTCCTCCCTCACCACTCCCGCCATGGCTCCGAAAGCCGAGAAGGTGAAGTCGGCCGAGGCGCAGCTGCTCGCGGCACTACGAAAGGAGCGGGCAATCTTCCCTCCTAAGCTTGCCGCGGAAGAGCTGAAGGAGTACTACTACCTCTTCTGGTCGACGGGGACGCGAGCGCATCCACGCACGAAGGTACTCCCAGCCGCTGCTTGGGATAAGGCTCCCACTGGGTACCCTTTCTTCGCCTTGTTATTCTACTGCGGGCTCTGCCCCCCCTTTTTTGAATTTTTCTGTGACGTCATGAACACCTATGGGCACCGCCTCCTTGACTTCACCCCCAATGCTGTCCTGACCATGGCAGTTTTTGCACATCTCTGTGAAAACTTTGTCGGAATCCATCCAAACGTAGCCCTTTTCCGCCACTTCTTTTCGCCTCGAGTTGAGAAAGGAGAGCCCTTATCCGGCGGAATCGCCTGGATCTCAAAAGCCGGCAAGAAGGATGCTTATTTGGATGGAGAGTTCCGCAGCAAGTGGGAGGAGTGGAGGGCGGACTGGTGCCTGATTGTTGAGGAGAACCCGCAGCCGTTTACCACCCAGCGCCAAACTCCAGTGGTGCGCGATAGTGATTGGAGTAGCTTGGCCCCGGAAGACGACAGACTGAAGATTGCCGTCGCCCGGATCCTACGCCTCAGGCTTGCCGGGCTTACTGTAGGAGCGGTTGGCGCAGATTTCCTTCGCCGCTGCATTGCCCCCCTGCAAGAGAGGAGGAGACCCGCCTGGGAGTTCCAGAACATGGCGGATATCATGAGGCTGCGGCCGGGCCTCAACTTCAACTTCACTGTCCTGGAGCTCAACGCGATGCTCCAGGATCTGTTCAAGTATGACCCTCAGCATCCCGAGGTGTTCAGGTTGCCGAGGAGCGTCGTTCCGCCGTGCAACAACTCCTCGCTCGACCGCATCCGTGCAATGATGCCGCTGTGCGACTCGCATGGAATTGACCCAGCCTGGATAGAGCCTGCAAATGATGTCGTGCGGGCGTTCTTCGATGGCTTGGTTTAAGTGCCGATCGACGCCGATGAGCAGAGGGGCCTCACCCGGGACACCACCGACGAGGAGCTCAAGCGCATCGCCACCAGGCTAGAAGAGGCGGCGGCAGCCGCAGCTGCGGGCGAGTTTGGGTTCACCGTGGAGGAGGCAGAGGCAGCAGAGGCAGCAAGCCTTGCCGAGCGAGAGGATCTTGCCGGCGAGGAGAGGTCCGCTGGGCATGACGTCGGGCCGAGCGGGTCCGCCGAGGATACGAGCGGCTCGTTGGAGATCGGCTCCTCTTCCTCTTCGTCTTCGGGCAGCTTGCCGCAAGCAGAGCCCCCGGCTCCACAAGCAGAGCCCCCGGCTCCACCAAGAAGGCGTCTTCGCAAGGCCGGGGACGTAGCGGAGCGGCGGATGAGTCAACCCCCGCCGGGCCGCACGACACGCTCTACCGCGGCAAGTTCTGTTGCCGCGGAAGCACCTCACGCTACAGCGGCAACTGGAGCGGGGTCCTCCCGGTCCGCCACTCCAGCTCCCGCCAAGCGGCCAAGGGATCCTACTCCTCCGCCTCCTCGCGTCGGAGGTGGGCCAGGCTTTGACTTCTCCGCGCTCAGCTCCGACGAGGAAGAAGAAGAGTAAGATTCTTGTTGTACTTGTATGTCTTCAATACTTGCTGTCTTGTCTTGTATCTCATTTACTTTACTCTGAACTTATTCCTTTTTAGGACTCGGGCCCAGAGAGCGGCAAAGAGAGCCAAGGTCCCGGTGATTGTCATCGAGGATGATCCCACCGTGTCAGCAGGGGGTGCGCCCGAGACAAACTTGCCGGACCCGGCAGCTGCTCTTCAGAGCAGCCCCCAGCGTAAGTATATGGTTTGCTTCCCGCTGTTAGGCGCGCATAGATACTCTTTGTTTGCTGATATCTGACTGTTGGTTTGTGTAGGAGCAGAGTAGCCCCACCAGGAGCACCCGAAGACCGCCCCCGACTTGCCATCTGCTTCAACTACACCGCCAAGGGAGCGTTCTCCGGCAAGGGAGGATCCTCCGACAAGGGAGAGCTCTCCGGCAAGGGGGAGCTCTCCGGCAAGGGACAACACCAGCGGTCCTCCGGTGGTGGAGACCACAACTGCCGAGCCTGGTGCAGGTAAACCTCTTGCTTCGAAACTTCCCTTGGGTTCTTCTTCTTTTGATCTTCTTTTTGGATATTTGCTTGACTTTTCTTCCTTTTTCGGCCGTCAGATCCATCTACTGTGGAGCCGATGGAGACCGAGGTTGCTGTTGATGATGCCGCAGCCACCGAAGAAGCAGCCGGCGCTGATGATCCCGCCGGCGAAGAGGCCGCCAAGACTGCCGCCGCAGCAGCTGACGAGGGGTCTGGCGATCGCACTGACGACCCTGAGGCCGCAGGAGCGACATGCGCTACACCGACCGCCGATCCTCCCGCCGCTGCCGCAGCGTCAGGCTCCGAAGAGCCCCAGCCAGGTGTATACTTGAAGGCCGGCGATGGTGTCTTCATCAAGCTTCCCTGGGAGTCAAGCTCCAGGGCGCCGGTCGAAGGAGAAATCTTGGATGGAGAGGTGCTCGCCTCCGCTGGGCTGACGTTGGTTGATGCGCCGAGCAGCAGCAGCGGCGAGTCTGAGGAGGTGCGGCTGCTCCGGAGGCTGGTGTCGCTCTACCGCGCTCGACAAGCCAAACTGGAGTCCCGCGAAGTGCTTGTCGCGAAGGCGGGGGTGGACATGGAGAAGCGCGCGTAGGAGCTCTGAGGTCTCAACCAGGCAGCTCTCCGCTCGCTGGCGGCGGAGCGTGTGCAGCTCGATGAGGAGCAGAAGGCCTTCATCCTCGAGAAGGCAGAAGTTGCAGAGCAAGAACGGCTTGCCGCTGAGGAGCTATCTGTGCAGGAGGGCGAGTTGGCGCAGCTGAAGGTCAGCCTGGACAGCCACGAAGAGGAGCTTGCTGCGCGCGAGCAAACACTTAGCGGAGCTCTCAAGGAAGCAAAGGACGCTGTCGCAGCTGCCGAGGCCTCCAAGAAGGAGCTGGAGACGAAGGTGGCGCAGCTGGAGACTGATCTCAAGGCGAGCGGTGAAGAGCTTGCCGCGCTCAAGCATGAGCGCGAGAAGGACGCCTACACCTTTGGCGAGCTGCGGGGTCGTCTCACCGAGAAGATCAAGGAGCTTAGCGCTGCCAAGGATTCCAACGCCGATCTTGACCTGAAGCTGGCTGCTTTGACCAAGACGCTGGACGGTACCAGGGAGCAGGAGGCGGCCCTGAAGAAGGAGATCAAGGCCGACAAGGCGCTGCTGGAGAGCATTGCCGCCACCCAGAATGATTTTAGAGAAACCGTGGAGCAGTGGACGGAGGGTCTTGTGAATGCTGCCGCAGACATCGACAAGGAGCTGGCGCAGCTGGGGATGGAGGATCTCGGGTATCCCTCCGATGAGACCCTCCCATCCAGCGCCAAGCTCACTCTGTTCTTCAAAGGCGTGGCGACGGCCCTCCAGCGACTCCGGGAGAGGATCCCAAAGCAGCTGGTCGACGAGTCGCGCAAGATCTGCGCAGGAGCTCTTCAGAAGGTGTTGGTGAAGGTGGCCTACCGCAACCCGGGCCTCGTCCTCACCAACGTCCTCAAGTCCCTGCCGTCGGATGCTGATCTGGAGGCGCTCAAGGCCCTTGTCGCACCTATTGTGGACAAGGTGAGCGGGATCAAGAGGATTGAGGGCGACCGCGTGGACTAGGCCGCCTATTTTCTTCTTTTCTTGTCGCTGCTGGTCATGTTACGAAAACAGTCTATTAGAGCCGCGACAAGCTATCTTGTAATATATAACTTTATTTTGGGTAGTGATTGCAATGTTATTTCCTTTACTTGATTTCTTCCTTTGTATGTTTTTGCCCTACGCTTTTAGGGAACTTGCCGGCGCAGGCACCCTCGCCGCGAGCGCTGAGTGCGGGACGTCAGCAGCCTGCTGGCAGTGCCGTTGCCGACAAGAAACCTTGTCGTAACTAGCCGCAGCTCGCTTAAGTTGTTGAGCGAACTCGAAGCAAAGTAAGGGCGCGACTCTAGTCCCAGCACACTTAAACTGTTGAGCGAACTCGAAACAAATTAAGGGCACAACTAGCCACGAACCTGTTCCTTCGCGCACAAGTTTTCCATACAAAGCATGGTCGTTTAAGGAAGATAACTTAAAAAATTTAAAAACATCTGATTGCTCAAACTTTGGCAACTTAGCTTTTCTGTCGTTTGCTTCCCGGCAAGGCGAAACTTTCTTGAACGACGCCTGGTCCATACCATTATCTTCCCCTTCCCCCCGGCAAACTTGTGGCCGAAGGAACCTTCATTTCCTTGAAAAAAAGGAAGTAGAGAAAATAATGATATGGAGCCTTATGGCTCGTTATTGCTTACCGGGGGTGTTCGCTGCACAAAGTGTCAGATAACTCATGCAAAAAGTAAAAAGAATGAAATTAACAAGATGTGCGGAGCACATGAGCTTTATTTATGCACAGCGTCTGCGCCTGGCTTTGTACAAAGGATTACATGCAACAGCGGCAAGACTTGTACAAAAGGTGGTTGCCGGAACAGGGTCCGGCAACCGCGCCTTACGGGTAAAACTTACGAAGATGCTCGATGTTCCAGGAGTTGCTCACCGGAATGCCATCTTCGGTCTCAAGGCGGACAGCGCCAGGCCTAGTGACTCGTTTCACCCGATAAGGGCCTTCCCACTTCGGCGTCAACTTGTTGGAATTCTTGGCGGACTGAACGCGCCGAAGAACAAGGTCGCCTTCCTCGAGACTTCTGGCGTTAACTTTGCGGTTATGGTAGCGGCGCAAAGCTTGCTGGTAGCAAGCAGCTCGTACAGCAGCCTGAAGACGGTCCTCCTCAAGGAGCAGCGCGTCATCTTCCCGCAGCTGCTCTTGCTCAAGCTCATCATAAGCGAGCACTCGAGGTGACCCGTATACGAGTTCCGTGGGGAGATCTGCCTCTGCTCCATAGACTAGAGCGAAAGGTGTCTGGCCAGTGGCTCGATTTGGCGTCGTCCTGATCGACCAAAGAACCACCGGCAGCTCCTCAATCCAGTTTCTTCCGCACCCGTGCAGCCTGTCGAAAGTCCTGGTCTTGAGTCCACGCAGCACTTCAGCATTTGCCCTCTCCGCTTGACCGTTGCTCCTGGGGTGAGCAACAGAAGCGAAGCAGACCTTGGCGCCAAGATCTTGGACGTACTGCATGAAGGTGCGGCTCGTGAATTGCGTACCGTTGTCGGTGATGATCCTGTTAGGGATCCCGAAGCGGCAAACAATCGACCTGAAGAACTTGACTGCTGACTGTGCTGTCACCTTCCTCACTACTTCCACTTCTGGCCACTTTGTGAACTTGTCGATTGCGACGTACAAGTACTCAAAGCCCCCGACTGCTCGGGGGAAGGGGCCGAGGATGTTGAGCCCCCAAACCGAAAATGGTCAGGATAAAGGGATCGTCTGGAGAGCTTGAGCTGGCTGGTGTATCTGCTTGGAATGAAACTGGCACGCTTCACACTTGGTTACTTGTGCAGTCGCATCCTGGAGGGCTGTCGGCCAAAAGAAACCTTGCCGGCAAGCGCTCTTGCGCCAATGTGGTGACCACATATGCCTCCATGTATCTCTGCCAACAGCTTCTGTCCATCTTCCCGGTGAATACACTTCAATTTCACACCGTTGAGTCTTCTTCTGTATAGTGCGTTGTCGACAAACTGGTACATACTTGACTGTTGGGCTACTCTTTCCACTTCTTCTTGCTCTTCGGGAAGTTCTCCTGTCTGAAGGAAACGGACGATCTGCTGTGCCCATGCTGGAGCTTGTGGCTCGACAACAAGGACTAAAGGCACATCTGCTGCTGTCGGAACATCCGCTTCTACGGCGAGAAACTGCGGCTCAGCCGGAGCTTGACGTTCCCCGGCAAGCTTGCCGGAGCAAAACTTGTCGGGAGCGTCTGCTTCAACGGAACAAACCCTAGGGTTTGCCGGAGCAAGCTGCTCCCCAGCACTCTTGGTGTTGATCCTGGGGACCTTCTTGGCGGCGGCTTCGGGAAGCTCTGCCAGAAAATAGTCACCAGAAATTAACTTCCTCTTCTTGCTCTGTCCAGTTGATGGTGTCACAGACGGTTGAGTCAGCTTGAGCACAAAGATCCCTGGTTCCACAGGTAACTTAAGTGCTGCGCACTTTGACAGGCCATCGGCAATGTCGTTCTGAGCTCTTGGAACATGTTCCATCAGTAGGCCGACAAAGTGCTCTTCTAGCTTCCTCACTTCGTCAACGTAGGCTTCCATCAACGGACTCTGATAACTCTTATTTACTTGGCGGACGACAAGCTGCGAGTCACCCCTGACAATGAGCTTCTTGATCCCAAGGTCTGCCGCGATCCTGAGACCGGCAAGCAATCCTTCATACTCGGCAGTATTGTTTGTTGCTTGCTCCTTGGGAAAGTGCATCTGGACTACGTACTTAAGGTGCTCTCCGGTGGGTGCGACAAGCAGTACGCCAGCACCGGCGCCTTGCAGCGAGAAAGCACCATCAAAGTACATCAGCCACTCTTTGCTTGCTTCCTTGACGGGGATGTTCGTTTCTGGAATTTCTTCATCTGGTGTTGGCGTCCACTCTGCTATGAATTCTGCCAACGCTCTGCTTTGGATAGTTGAAGTGCTCTCAAACTTGAGGCCAAAGCTTGACAGTTCCAGTGCCCACTCAACAATCCTGCCTGTTGCTTCTGGATTCTGCAGTATCCTCTTCAGCGGAAAACGAGTGGCAACTGTTATCTCATGTGCTTGGAAGTAATGGCGCAGCTTTCTCGAGGCCATGAGAAGGCCGAAAAGCAATTTCTGCACACCAGAGTACCTTGACCTAGCCCCCTGCAGAAGGGAACTGACAAAGTAGACTGGGCGCTGCACCATTTTCTTCTGTATCTCCTCGGGCGCCTGCGCAGATCCATCTTTGCCGGGACCAGAGCTTGTCGGGGAAGCCCCCTGCTTGTCGCTGGATGCGCTCGTCGTGGTTGCCGGCTCATCATCTGCCTCTCTCTCCGCTACTAACGCAACACTAACCACTTGATTGGTTGCCGCCAGATACAGCAGCAACTTCTCTTGTGGCTTAGGTGCGACAAGTATTGGAGTGGAGGACAGGTATCTCTTCAAGTCCTGCAGCGCAGCCTCCGCTTCCGGAGTCCATTTCATTGGACCTGCCTTTTTCAAAATTTTGAAAAACGGCAGGGCGCTCTCAGCAGACTTAGAGATAAACCTGCTGAGAGCCGCCACGCAGCCGGCAAGTCTCCGTACATCCTTGACGCGCTTCGGTGCTTCAATCTGCTCAATGGCCTTGATCTTGTCGGGATTGGCTTCAATTCCCCGCTGAGACACGAAGAACCCGAGAAGCTTGCCGGAAGGGACTCCAAACACGCACTTCTCGGGGTTGAGCTTGAGGCTAATCTTGCGTAGATTTGCAAAAGTCTCTTCTAAATCTTGAATCAGAGTTGCTTTGTCCCTACTCTTGACCACTATATCATCCATGTAGGCTTCCACATTTCTGTGTATTTGCGGTTCAAAAGCAGTATGGACTACTCTTGCAAATGTAGAACCAGCATTCTTTAAACCGAAAGGCATCCGTATGAAACAGTACGTGCCACAGGGAGTGATGAATGCGGTTTTCTCCTCATCCTCTTCTGCCGTGAAGATCTGATGGTATCCTGAGTATGCGTCAAGAAATGAAAGCAAGTCACATCCGGCCGTGGAGTCAACAATCTGGTCGATGCGCGACAAGGGAAATGGGTCTTTGGGACAAGCTTTATTGACATCGGTAAAGTCGATACAAAGCCTCCATTTCCCGTTTGCCTTGCACACGACTACAGGATTGGCCAACCACGTAGGATGGAGCACTCCTCTGACGAGGCCTGCTGCTTCCAACTTCTTGATCTCTTCTGCGATGAATTCTTGGCGCTCCACTGCTTGCTTTCTGACTTTCTGCTTGACGGGCCGCACATGAGGACAGACGGCAAGGTGGTGCTCAATTACTTTCCTCGGAACACCGGGGATGTCAGACGGTTGCCACGCAAACACATCGATATTCGCCCGTAGGAAAGTGATGAGCGCGCTTTCCTATTTAGGGTCGAGAGTGGCACTGATGGTGAAAGTACCACCAGTGCCGTCCTCCTTGGCGGACACCTTCTTGGTCGCTAGCGGAGCTGCCATTTTCTTCTTACACTTGCCGGTGGAGCTCGATGGTGCATCCTCGACGGTAGCGCAGCACTCCGAAGAGGTGCGCTTGCCGGAGTGGGCATCAGAACTCTTGCCGGACTTGGTCTTCTTCTTCCCCCCGGGAGCTTCAGCGGCAAGTGTCTCGCGATCCGTTGCGGCTGCTGCTTCCCGGTAGATCTTGTCGGCATAGATAAGAGCATCTTTCTTGTCGCCAGGGACAGAGATGACACTTATCGGGCCTGGCATGTTCAGCATGTTGTACGCGTAGTGAGAGGCCGCCATGAACTTGGCGAGCACTGGACGGCCGAGAATCCCGTTGTAAGGCGATGGAAAATCGGCAACGTCAAAAGTGATCCTCTCAGTCCTGAAGTTCAACTCGCTGCCAAATGTCACCGGCAGCGTGATCTTCCCCTTCGGCTTGCTCCTTCCCAGGTTGATTCCTTGGAATGTGCCGGTCTCTTCGAGCTCGCTGTCAGGGACTTGGAGTTTCCGGAGCACAGCGGAGGAGATCAGGTTCAAGCCGGCCCCGCCGTCAACTAGCATCTTAGTGACCTTGAGGTTGCGGATAGTTGGCGAGACCAACATCGGCAAACACCCGACCGCAGTTGTGCGATCGGGGTGGTCCTCAATACCAAAGATGATAGGCGTGCTGGACCATTTCAGAAGCTTGCGTGACTCGACGGGTGGTTCTGCCGCATTGACTTCCCGCACCCACTGCTTGAGTTGGCGGTGTGAAGTATGCAGAGAAGCACTGCCGTCAATGCACAAGACCTCTGTGGCTTTCTGGAACTCCTGCTCGCTGGTCTCGGCATCATCCATGTCTTCGTCGTCGTCGTCATCTTCATCCTTGTCGCGGCCGCGGGGAGGTCTGTCTCCTTGCCGCTGCTTGGCCTTGCCGTGGCGTCCTCCCCGGCCGGTGCGCTTCGCGCCGGATCCTCCAGCACCTCCTTGGGCTTTCTCCTTGTTGCATCGCTCGTACTCGGCCTTTTGCAGCTCGACAAGCTGCTCGACCTTCTTGCAGCTCTAGAGGTCATGGCCCTTGGTGCGGTGGATCTTGCAGTACTGTTTGTTGGTGCCGTCCTACTTGTCGGCGGCCGCCACAGCCTGGCAGTTGGTGTATGCGGCAACCTCCTTGCCGGAGCTACCAGTCTTGGCTTTCTTGGCGCCACCTTCGTTGCCGGACTGCTCAACAACTAGCACATCTTTGCCTTTCCTCTTCCTGTTGTTCCGCCGCCGGCTTTTCTTTGCCGGGGCAGTATCATCGCTGTCAGATCCTCCTGTTCCTGTATTCTCTCCGGGGAGTTTCCTCCCTTCCTCAGCACGTGCACACCTGTCGGCCAGGGCATACAGCTCACTGACGTCTCTGATCTTGCACATTGCCATCTCCTCCCGCATCCTGCGGTTACGCACATTCTGATGGAACGCGCTGATGACTGCGGCAGGGTGGACATCTGGGATGTTGCGTTGCGCATGGCTGAATCTCTGGATGTACTTGCGCAGGGGCTGTCCTTTTTTCTGGGCAAGCAGATGAAGATCACTCTCCTGGCCATGAGGTTTGTGGCCGCCTGTAAAGGCACCGACAAACTGATGGCATAGGTCTGCCCAGGAAGATATGGAGTTGTCCGGCAAGTGCATGAGCCAGGACCTGACGTTGGGCATGAGCACCAGCGGGAAGTAGTTGGCAAGGATCTTGTCGTCCCGCCCCCCAGCAGCTTGCACCGCGATGGTGTAGATCCTGAGGAACTCCGACGGATGCAGCTTGCCGTCGTACTTCTCGGGAACGTCTGGCTTGAGATTCTTCGTGTTGGGCCACTGGACTTGCCGCAGCTCACGGGTAAACGCAGGGCAACCTACCGCATACGGCAGGTCGCCTGGTTCCCCTGGCGCACGCATGTCGACAGTGGGCCCAGCACGCTGGTCTGACTGACGCCGCGCATCTCTTCGGCGCTCGATGCGAGTACAAGCGTCTTCTTGCTGTCGTTCGTGAAGAACTTGGCGTTGATCGCGACAAGCTCGTGGATCTGATGAAGCAGTGGAGTCGTTGTCGCGGTGGACCCGGCGAGTCGGCGATCTTGGCCTTCGGGGCGGAGAGTGCACGGTGGTTGCACCCCCACCGGTCTTGTCGCCATCGGGTCGCGCCTGGCTAACTTGCCGCGGCTGTGACGTAGTCGGCTGCCGTGGAGTGTCGTCGTTGGCGAAGCCGATGAGACTCTGAATGGTGGCCCTCCAGTTGTCGATCTTGTCTGGTGTTGGAGGGAAGTCTAGGAGCAGTTGAGCTCGCGCCAAAGCTTCTGTTGGAGTGGCGGGTAGCGGTGGCAAACGGTGCGAGGAGCGGGATATGCTCGGACTTCTAACTGCGTTAGAAGGAGCAATATCCCGTCCAGGCGACCGTGCTTCGCTCGCGCCAGCACATTGGCGTGCATGCTGGCCTGGAGCATCCCGAGATCCGCCAGCTCGATCTGGGTCCAGCGAGCGTATGGTACCGTGAGTACCACGACGCTGCCGGTTCTGCGCCACCTGAGATGGGCGCGGTGCATCTACGGATGCTCGGTCGTCCTGGGAGCCGGCTACACCGCCGATGGGCAGCGCAGCCTTGTCCTTGGACCTGGCGGCACCATGGGCTACCTCGTCGACGCCCATTCTTCCGCCGACGTCTTCCCCACCAGCCGTTTGCTCCGGCGGCGGTGGGTCTATTGCGGACGGAGCAGCCGCCTCCGAAGCCTTCTTCTTCGGCGGCATGTCGATGAAGATGATGAAGATCTAGCTCGTGTGAACGCCAGAACAGGTTCACACAACCTCGACGCCCCCTACCTGGCGCGCCAAAGATGTCAGGGAAACTGATCCACGAGCACCTATGGGGACCGAGCCCCTTTCGGTTCGGCGGGGGGCGGAGGTCGCACGAAGAGCAGACCGAGGCGAGGCACACGAGCAGTTTACCCAGCTTCGGAGCTCTCCGGAGAGATAATACTCCTACTGCTGCTTTGTGGTTTGTATTGAGTTCTTGCTCGGGAGCGCTGAGTGCTACAGTATGCACCAGCAGCTAACGAGACCGAGCGTGAGCGTTCTACTGTCCTCCCCCTCTACGTTGTGCATGGGCCTCCTTTTATATGCTCAAGGGGTCTCCAACAGGTGGCAATGTAGGCAAGGGCAAAAATGGAAAAGGTGATGCGGTTGGTACAGCTACCTGCACAGTGTATCATACCTAACCCTGACGGCAGGGGACAAGGGCATTAAATGCCTATCTACGTCGCCCAAACAGTGCAGAAAAGGGACCGTCAGGGACGCCACCGCTCGCCACGATGGCGATCTTGTCAGCGCCGCTTGCCACAGTGCACCCCTGGCTGCACAGCCTCCCGCCACGTACGCCTGGAAGAGTCCCAGAGCGACACGTTGGTGGGTGTGCTGGAGCACGGGTACAGAGTGGTTGCTAGCCGCGGCAAACGCCTTGCCGCGGCCGTTGTCTTGTCGCGTCCGGGAGCTTGTCGCTCGCCGGGTCTTGCCGGGACGAATGGTGCGTCGCGGTAAGTACCTTGAGGTGCCTTGGTTGGCCTTACCGGCAAGCTCCTCTTGTCGGGGTCTTGTTCCTTGAGTGGCCTTCCCGGCAAGCTCCTCTTGCCGGGGCCTTGTCTCCTTGGCTTGAATACTTTGTTCTTGAATGGCTCCAAAGGAACCACAGAGGATATTGGCGGTCACCCGGCAAGCCTTGCCGCGGGACGCTGCGACTGCCCGTGCACAAGTTCGGGATACTAGGGTACCCCTACTCTAGTACACCGACAGAAGTGGGATAAGATAGGCATGGATTTTATCACAGGACTACCCAGGACGAAGGCAGGCTATGACTCGATATGGGTAGTAGTTGATCGTTTGACGAAGGTAGCACATTTCATCCCAGTTAAGACCACTTACACCAGTGCTAAGTTGGCGAAGATATACATGATCAGGATCATTTGTTTGCATGGAGTTCCGAGGAGTATCGTATCAGATAGAGGAACCCAATTTACCTCAAAGTTTTGGAATCAGTTGCATGAAACTTTTGGAACCAGACTAGAGTTCAGCACGGCTTTTCACCCACAGACGGATGGACAGACTGAGAGAGTCAATCAGATTTTGGAAGATATGCTGAGAGCCTGTGCACTAGATTATGGATGTAGTTGGGACGATAACTTGCCATATGCAGAGTTTTCTTATAACAACAGTTACCAAACCAGTTTGAAGATGGCACCTTTCGAAGCCTTATACGGAAGGAGGTGTAGGACACCGTTGTCATGGGACGAAGTTGGAGACCGTCAGTTCTTTGGACCAGATTTAATTAAGGAGTCTGAACGGAAAGTTAAGTTGATTCGCGATAGGCTCAAGGTAGCCCAATCCAGGCAGAAGAGCTACGCAGATTCTAAACGTAAGGAGACAGTTTACGAAACAGGAGACAGAGTTTATCTTCGAGTATCCCCACTTCGAGGAGTTAAGCGCTTTGGAGTTAAGGGAAAGTTAGCACCGCATTTTGTTGGACCGTATAAGATTTTGCAACGCATGGGAGAAGTCGCTTATAAGTTGGAGTTACCAGAGGGACTGTCAGGAGTTCATGATGTATTCCATGTTTCTCAGCTGAAGAAATGTCACGCCGAAATGGCGGAGATACCGCTAAGAGATACAATGCCCCTTGAAGCGATTCAGTTGAAGGATGACTTAACATATGAAGAGAAGCCAGTTAAGATTCTCGAATATGCCGGCAGAGTTACCCGCAGCAAGGTTATCAAGTTTTGCAAAGTTCAGTGGAACCACCACTCAGAGGATGAAGCCACCTGGGAGAGAGAAGAAGATTTGCTCAAGGACCACCCTCACCTATTTTCTAGCCAACCCGAATCTCGAGGACGAGATTCCTCTTAAGGGGGGTAGGTTTGTAACATCCCAAATTTTCAATTTGGAATGTTATACATTAGATCATCATGCATATCATATTTTCTTGCATTTTGGTCGATCCTAGAAATTTCACGCAACTCAAGGACCCTCGGAGAGAGTTGGAGATTTCGTTATTTTCATATTGAGTTTTCTCAAATTTTGAAAAGAGGATCATTTGATTTTATTTATTTCATCTTCAATTATTTTTCCAATAACAAAAATATGAGAAGGGAATAATATGACTTTCCTAATTTTAGGAAAAATAAAGATTTAATAAATAAATCAAATTCTGGATTTTCCGGAGTTTATTTGCATTTTATTGGCATTAGGGGAAAATGCGTGTTTTAAAATATTGCATTAAGGCCCCGAGTAAAAGTTCATTTTGTTCGACTCATTTTTAGGAGTCGGCGAAAATTTACTTCGTAATTTTGGAGTTCGTTAGATTTTCTTTTCTTCATTTTTTTTCTGCGCGCGAAACTATTTAAAAAAAATAAAATTCGCAGCGCCCGACTGGGCCAAGGGCCCAGCCGAGCCGGCCGGCCCAGTCGCCCCGCCGCTTCCCCGCGCGCGCGCACGCCAGCGCCGCCGCCGCGCCTGCCGCCGCGCGCCGCCGCCGAGTCCTACTCGGACTCCTCTTTCTTGCCCCCTCCCCCAAGTCTCCACCCCCCTCCTATATATACCCCCCTCTCCCCCTCTCCTCCCCACACCGCCGCCGCCCCGCAGCAGCAGCAGCATCCAGCGCCGCCCACCGCCCCCGCCGCCGCTCGCGCTGCCCGCCGCCGCCAGCGCCCGCCGCCGCCGCCAGCGCCCGCCGCCGCCGCCAGCGCCTCGCCCCGCGCCACCCCGCCGCCCCGCCGGAGCCCCTCGTCGAGGTAGCCCCGCGCCGCGCCGCCCCTCCCCCTCTTTCGTTTTTTTAAAACCGTTCCGGTTTATTTATTTATTTTTTCGTTTCGGTTTTTTTCGTAACCCTAGATCGGTTTTTTTCGGTTTAATTGTTTAGCGAGCGTTCGCCGGACCGTTCGTCTTAACGAACGTGATCACCGGTTAGTCTCGGTTAACGAACGTCCGTTCGTTTAATCGTTTGTCGATTTTCTTTTTCGTCGGATTTATTCCGCGATTTTTCTGATCGCGATTTCAGATCCGATCTTCTTTCTAGTTTATCTTCTCGCTAGTTTATCGGAATCCGGTGATTCAAGCGCCTGGAGTTCCATTTCGAAACCGCCGTTCCGACTAATCAACTTAAACAAGATTTTGCTACTGTAAAACTTGACTTAGTTTCAATTTGCTAGAACCGAGTTGTTTTTTTCCGCCGTTTGTTTTCTGTTGCTTGGTTCGGTTCGTTTTCTTTTTGCAACCGGAGTTCTTAAGTTGAACTTTCTGGTTCGGTCTTCTGTTCGAGTTTTACCTGTGCATTAGATGAGTACTTATTGTATGCTTGTTGTTTGTCCGCGATAGATTACCCGGAGTGCGCCGCCTGTTATTTCGAAGCTCTAGGTTTCACGGATCCTCAGCAAGGCAAGTAGCACTTTGATCATACCTTCTCATTACCCAGTTTTTATTGCATTAGACCAATCCTCACACATTGCATGATTAGGATCTAATTAAACTGTGGGATG
Organism: Aegilops umbellulata; assembly: GCA_032464435.1. Lineage (NCBI taxonomy): Eukaryota > Viridiplantae > Streptophyta > Magnoliopsida > Poales > Poaceae > Aegilops > Aegilops umbellulata. The sequence goes on along the minus strand of CP136058.1, from coordinate 399,160,783 downwards.
GGAAGTAGATGAGGTAGTACCTATTACCTGTTTTACTTATGAAACCTTTGGGAGTTACTTCTACGTTTGCTTATTATGCCATGCTATGCTAGTAGACGTGGATTGGGTGAGTGATATCCATGACATATGTGAGTATTGTTAATTAATGGTTTTATCTAAGGTGGCAACTTAAATACACATCTGGGTGGATTGAGGCACCTGGTTTCTATCAGGACTTGCCTGTTTTTCTTTTGGACCGCCACCCAGGCTCAAAGGGATCATAAGATCATTCATGCTAGTAACTTTCGTGTGCAGCCACAAGCCATTATGGGCTCTGGCATAGTTGACTAAGTCGTGCGAACTCTTAAAGGGTAGACTAGCAGATGTAGGGGAAAGTAGGTGTACCGGTCTATCCAAACGTAAGGTGCCAGCCTTCTGAAAGACTATGTCTCGGTCATCCGTTTCTCAAACACCATGTAGTGCGAGAAATCAAACGGAGGCGACCGAGTCTTGTGGGGAAAAGTGCGCAAACCTCTGCAGAGTGTACAAACTAATCATGATTAGCCGTGTCCCTGGTTATGGACGTCTTGAGTATCTAGTATTTGAATATCATGTGAATCTCATCATGTTACTTCTAATTAATTTTGTTTGGTTTTAATTGTTCACTTAATTGGGATCGGAATGCTGTCAACCATTCTCGATGTTTCAACCACCATGATAGTTAAATAAAATCTATTCCTTTGCAGTAGGGAAAAATTGGCTTTACGCAAACTGTAACCATAGAGCTTTTTCCACCAGCCATATATGCATGTAGTATAGGCTTATCATTCATTATTCTCTATGTGTTACATTGCCAGCATATTCCATGTGCTGACCCGTTTTCGGGCTGCAACTTTCATGTTGCAGACTTTTCAGACGACGAGTAAGGTGCTTTTAGGTCGTGGTTCTATACTCCGTGATGCCGTTGGAGTTGATGGACTCACTTATCTTCCAAGTCTTCCGCTGGTATCATTATTAGATGGCCTTAAGCCATTTTTATTGTAATAAGTTCTCTTTGAGACACCGATGTAATAAGCGTGTGATTGCTACTCTGCTATAAATCCTTCGAAGTATTGTGTGGTGTCAGCATTATTGATCCAGGGATGACACCGGAGCACAGAGAGTTGACCATCTGAGGTCGGGTCGCTACACTCCCTCAGTTCCTTTCCCTGGGTGTGCATGTATTAATGTACATGTCCGAATTGTGATGGAAAAATCACAGTGTATGTAACTTCTGGGGGTTACCAATGGAGTAATTGCAAAAACATCTTTAATTCACCGACCGAATATTCCCTTAAGAACGCTAGCTTTCGGCTTCACCCAGTCTGAGGTACACATCTGGATGACCCGATAGTAACAATCGCAGAGGTGCTCCCTTTATGCCCTAGCCGAACTAACGGGAACGTAGGGCATAAGCATAGGAGCCAGGCAACCCAGCTTGGCCAAAACTTAAGTCATATCGATGCATATAGTGGCGAAGAAAAGGTACATATGGAATAACTCATATGTGAAGAGCTTGATGCTCGAGGAATAACGATAAAAAGCTTCTGTCCAAGGAGCCCTCGGGTATAATGGACATACATATTTTAAATATGTATGTGTTAGCGGTGTGTGGTCTAGCCGTACCAAAACTTTAAAGTGCAGAATGAAGAAGTAATCAGTAAAGAGATAAAAAGTAATGGAAACTACACAGGAGAAGGAGACGAATAAGGAGTTCGGCGCTAGGCATATAATCTTCGGAGTTTGGCCGTGTTCCAGGGGTTTGGCTTGAGGCGATTGTCTGATGCATCACGAAGACGGTACGCTCCTTCGGTGAGAACTTCGTCAATTATGAAGGGACCCTCCCATTTGGGCTTGAGTTTGTCCTTTTTCTTCTCCGACAGGCGTAGAACGAGTTCGCCAACATTGTAAGTCTTGGCCCGTACTTCTCTGCTTTGGTATCTTCGAGCCTGCTATTGGTAACATGCTGAACGGGCTTTTGCGACATCGCGTTCCTCCTCCAGGGTATCTAGGTTGTCCTGCCGATCGAGCTCGGCTTCTCTCTCTTAGTACATACGCACTGGTGGTGAGTCGTGAATAATATCGCAGGGCAATACGGCCTCTGTGCCATACACCATGAAGAAAGGTGTGTATCCGATAGTACGGTTGGGCGTGGTCCGTAGCCCCCAGAGTACAGAGTCGAGCTCCTCAACCCAGTACATGTCTGATTCTTTTGAAGATCGCACTAGTCTAGGCTTGATGCCGCTCATAATAAGACCGTTGGCTCGTTCGACTTGACCGTTGGTTTGTGGGTGGTAGACGGAGGCATAATCGAGTTTAATACCTAGATTAGTACACCAGGTCTTTAATACACCAGGTCTCAATGAAAGCACCAATGTCGGTGTCAAAATCGGCGGATCTCGGGTAGGGGGTCCCGAACTGTGCGTCTAGGATCGATGGTAACAGGAGACGGGGGACACGATGTTTAATCAGGTTCGGGCCCTCTCTATGGAGGTAATACCCTACTTCCTGCTTGATTGATCTTGATGAATATGAGTATTACAAGAGTTGATCTACCACGAGATCGTAATGGCTAAACCCTAGAAGTCTAGCCTATATGACTATGGTAATGTGTCCTTTCCGGACTAACCCCTCCGGTTTATATAGACACCGGGGGGATCTAGGGTTTACGTAGAGTCGGTTACATAAGAAGGAATCTTCATAATTGGTTGCCAAGCATGCCTTCCACGCCAAGTAGAGTCCAATCCGGACACGGGTACGGTCTTCGGCCTTCATGGCTTCATAGCCCATCAGTCCGGCCCGTGGACAGCAGGCTGGACGCCCGAGGACCCCTTAGTCCAGGACTGCCTCAGTTGCCAGCATCGGGCATGCATAGATGAGGGACCTGCACGAGCTGTACGCCATGTCGGAGAAGTTAGAGGGGCCAGCAGAGAAGAACTCGACGACGATTGCGGTGTCCATCGGCGCGGGGCCGATGTCACCAACGGTGGTCGGAGTAGACGAAGTGGTCGGGGTAGATGACGACAACGCTGGTGATGGGCTGGTGCTTGGACAAAGACGAAGGGGTGGACGGGCGGCGGCAACAGCCAAAGAAGAGCGGCGGTGGCTAGGTTAGGAGTACGGCAGCGATGCTCGAAGTAGGCAAAGAACCCTGACAGTGTGACGAAGACCGGCACGGATGGTGGCGTTCCTGCGCCAAGGAAGATGGTGCGGCGCATACGACGGGAGGTCGACGCATGGTGACGGCAGAGCGGACCGCGGGCCACGGTGCTACGGCCCAAAGGGTGACGCAGCGGCGGCAGGCGGGTCGGGGCGATGGCGGGGACCGTGGGCCACGATGTTGCAGCCCAAAGAGGCGACGCAACGGCGGTTCGCGAGTCGGAGCAACCACGGGGACGGCCTCGGGGCGACGGAGGGGACCGCGTATCGCGGCACTACGGCCCGAAGGGGCGACACAGCGGCGATGCATGAGTCGATGCAGCCGCGAGGAGAACCACGGGGCGGCGGCGCTGAGGCCCGACGGGGCGATGCAGCGGCAGCCCAATGCTCGATCGACGGAGAGGCATGCGGTACTCTGGACGATCTTCACGGGACCTGCAGAGGCGCGCGTAACCAACAGGCCAGGTCGGTCGCGCGGCGTAGATGAGGCTGATCGCAGCGGCGAGCGGCTGATCAAGCCGATCGTGCGCGAGGTCGGGGATGCCGCTCGGTGGAGGCGGGGTGGTGGAGGAGCCCGTGATGAGGCCGGCGACGACAGACGACGTGGGACGTCGTGCGGACGAGCTTGTCAGCACCGGCACCCGGGCTGCCAAAGCAGCATCGGCGCCCGAGCAATGAGGCCCGAGCAACCAACGGAGCAGCGGCACCCGAGTTGAGGCAGCCGACGAGCCTGACATAGCCATCCCGACGCAGCCGAGAACGAGGCCAGCGAGGTAGACCGCCGGGCCGCCGTGCAGACGCGGCGGAGGCGGGTGACGCGGATCGATGGGCGGGCCGGCGCGCGAGCAACGACTATGATTGGCCGTCGCATGGCGCGAGGCCGCCGGGTCGGGGCGATGCAGGTGTTCCGGTTGGAGCAAGGCGGTGACGGCAGGTAGAGCGACGTGCGGACCGACGTGCGGACAATGGCTGGCCCTGACGAGCCGCCTCGGCACGCGTGGCCGCCGGGTCATAGGAGAGGCCTGCTAGTCGCGCCTGGGGTCAGAGTAGGGGCGCACGGGGGTCGACGGTGGCGGCGGGCGACGCAAACCGATCAAGATTAGATCGGAAAATCAAAAAGAAAAACGCCGATCAAAACAACCGGCGAGAGAGCGAAAAAACCCGGAGAAAGGGCTCTAGAAAAAGACTCTCTAGGGCAGCCGGCCAACACAGCCGGCGGACGAACCCTTGGTACGGGCGGCGCGGCCCCCGACGACGGTCATGGAGGCTGACCGCCCCGAGGGCGGCGCATGGGTGCGGAAGCGGCGGTGGCTAGGGGTTTGGATCGTGATTAGGCTGATACCATGTTAGAAGGGAGAGAAGGGATTGGTGGAATTGTTTGATGTATTGCTTGAGCCTCGTGGGCATATATATAGGAGTATATGATCTACTTGGAGTATAAGACAAGCCAGAATATTCCTAGTTTATCCTATGTTTCCTAATACAATCACGTTACTCAACAGGGTGCAAGACAGTTTTGCACATGCGGAATACTCAGTTTAAACTTGACGAGCCTAGCATGTACAGACATGGCCTCGGAACACTGGAGACCGAAAGGTCGAACGTGAATCATATAGTAGATATGATCAACATAGAGATGTTCACCATTGATGACTACTCCATCTCATGTGATGATCGAACATGGTTTAGTTGATTTGGATGACGTCTCATTTAGATGACTTGAGGGATGTCTATCTAAGTGTGAGTTCTTAAATAATATGATTAATTGAACTTAATTTATCATGAACTTAATCCTAATAGTATTTGCATATATATGTTGTAGATCAATAGCTCGCGTATAGCTCCCTGTTTTATTTTTGATATGTTCCTAGAGAAAACTAAGTTGAAAGATGATAGTAGCAATGATGCAGAATGGGCCCGTGATCTGAGGATTATCCTCATTGCTGCATAGAAGAATTATGTCCTTGATGCACCACTAGGTGAAAGACCTATTGCTGGAGCAGATGCAGACATTATGAATGTTTTGACAAGCTCGGTATGATGACTACTTGATAGTTTAGTGCACCATGCTTTACGGCTTAGAACCGGGACTTCAAAAATGTTTTGAATGCCATGGAGCATATGAGATGTTCCAAGAGCTAAAACTGACATTTCAGACTCATGCCCGTGTTAAGAGGTATGAGACCTCTGACAAGTACTTTGCCTACAAGATGGAGGAGAATAGCTCAGGCAGTGAGCATGTGCTCAGAATGTCTGGGTACTACAATCGCTTGAATCAAGTGGGAGTTAATCTTCTAGATAAGATAGTGATTGACAGAGTTTTCTAGTCACTATCACCAAGTTACTAGAACTTTGTGATGAACTATAATATGCAAGGGATGAAGAAAACGATTCCCAAGCTCTTTGCGATGCTGAAATCGGCGAAGGTAGAAATCAATAAATAACATCAAGTGTTGATGGTTAACAAGACCACTAGTTTCAAGCAAAAGGCAAGGGAAAGAAAGGGAACTTCAAGAAGAATGGCAAGGAAGTTGCCACTCCCAGGAAGAAGTACAAATCTGGACCTAAGCCTGAAACTGAGTGCTTTTACTGCAAAGGGACTGGTCAGTGGAAGCGGAACTGCCCCAAGTACTTGGCGGATAAGAAGGATGGCAAAGTGAGAAAAGGTATATTTGATATACATGTTATTGATGTGTAACTTTCTAGTGTTCATAGTAACCCCAGGGTATTTGATACCGGTTCAGCTGCTAAGATTAGTAACTCAAAGCATGAATTGTAGAATGAACAGAGACTAGTTAAGGACGAGGTGATGATGTGTGTTGGAGGCAATTCCAAGGTTGATACGATCACCATCGCACACTCTCTCTACCATCAGGATTAGTGTTGGACCTAAATAAATGTTATTTGGTGTTTGCGTTGAGCATGAGTATGATAGGATCATGTTTATTGCGATATGGTTATTCATTTAAGTCAGAGAATAATTGTTGTTCTGTTTACATGAATAAAACCTTCTATGGTCATACACCCAATGTAAATGGTTTACTGAATATCGATCATAGTGATACACATATTCATAATATTGATGTCAAAAGATAAAATATTTGTGACACTGCCGGTTAGGTCATATTGGTGTAAAGCGCATGAAGAAACTCCATGCAGATGGGCTTTTGGAATCACTTGATTTCATTTTATACTTGCGAACCATGCCTCATGGGCAAGATGACTAACACTTCGTTCTCCAGAACAATGGAGCGAGCTAATGACTTACTGTAAATAATACATACCGATGTATGCGGTCCGATGAGTGTTGAGGCTCGCGCGGGTATCGTTATTTTCTGACCTTCACAGATGATTTGAGCAGATATGGGTATATCTACTTAATGAAACACAAGTCTGAAACATTTGAAAAGTTAAAAGAATTTCAGAGTGAAGTGGAGAATCATCATAAACAAGAAAATAAAGTTTCTACGATCTGATCGCAGAGGCGAATATTTGGGTTACGAGTTTGGCCTTCACTTAAAACAATGTGGAATAGTTCCAGAACTCACGCCACCTAGAACACCATAGCGTAATGGTGTGTCCGAACATCGTAACCGTACTTTATTAGATATGGTGTGATCTATGATGTCTCTTACCAATTTACCACTATCGTTTTGGGGTTATGCATTAGAGACAGTTACATTCATGCTAAATAGGGCACCATCTAAATTCGTTGAGACGACACCATACGAACTGTGGTTTGGCTACAATCCTAAGCTATCGTTTCTTAAAGTTTGGGGATGCGACACTTATGTCTAAAGGCTTCAGCATGATAAGCTAAGAACCTAAATCGGAGAAGTGCGTCTTCATATGATACCCTAAGGAAACAATGGATACACCTTCTACCACATATCAGAAGGCAATATCTTTGTTGCTGAGAATGGGTCCTTTCTGAAAGTGCTAGTTATCGACTAGAGGGGGGTGAAGGCGATTTTTATGAATGTCTTCAAAACATGGGGGTTTCGAAGACAAACAGTAGAAATGAACCTATTGATATGCAATAGAAGGTAGACTACACTAGACATGCCATAGTCAAGGAAGCAATGAGGTGAAAACACGAAGACTATTAGCAGCTAGGTAGTATGGATCAGGATGGAAGATAGTATGAAGCTAGACAACAACCGTTTTCACACAGTGAACATAATCAGATCGAACTGGCAGCCAATGACTTCACAAAGACAAACTGTATGTAAAGAGAGGTAAGAGATAGAACCAGTTGCTAGTTGAGGACAAGGATTTGTTGGACCAGTTCCAGTTGTTGTGACAACTGTATGTCTGGTTAGGGAGGCTGAGATTCAACTCAGAAGACCGCGTCTTCACCTTATTCCTCTTGAGATAAGGACACTTAGTCCTCACCCAATCACTCTGGTAAGTCTTCAAGTAGACTTTCAAACCTTCATAGACTTCATTCACCGGCAATCCACAATGACTCTTGGATGCTCAGAACGCGATGCCTAACCGGCTGGAGGATTCACAGTCCTCAAGTGTAACAAGTCTTCAGATCACACAGACAGAAAGACTTCAGTGATGCCTAACACTCTTTGGCTCTGGGTGTTTTGGGCTTTGTCCTCGCAACGATCTTTCTCTCAAATGCTTTGGAGGTGGGTTGCTCTCAAACGACAAAAGCCGTGCACTAACTCTAAGCAGCCACCAATTTATGGTGTAGGGGGTGGGCTATTTATAGCCAGGAGGCAACCCGACCTAATTTGTCCGAAATGACCTTGGGTCACTAAGGAACTGACAGTGTCCAATGGTCAGATTTCAAACACACGCGACAGCTTGACTTGGGCTACAAGTAAAGCTGATTAATCCAGCTCTGGATAAGATTTGCTCTCATTGTCTTCGCTCGAAGGCATAGGATTTGGTTGAGCATCACATCAGTCACTCTGACTTTGTACACTTGGACCCCACTTAACAATACAGTGGTTCCTATGACTCAACAAAGAAGAAAAGGAAACTATGAAACAACTATGTCTTCTCACTCCATAGTCTTCATGCGATGTCTTCTCATGTCATAGTCTTCAATGTAAATCTCTTCACAGACCACCATTGTCTTCAATGTCTTCATACATTTTTAGGGGTCATCTCTGGTAGGTAAACCGAATCAATGTGGGACTACTACCTGTGTTATCCTGCAATTCTCGCAAACAGATTAGTCTCTCAGCCAAGTTTGTCGTCAATACTCCAAAACAAACTAGGGGTGGCACTAGATGCACTTACAATCTCCCAATTTTTGGTGATTGATGACAAACTGGTTGAAGTTTTCAATGGGGATATAAGTATGTGGAAGTTTAAGGATTAAGGCATTGTCTTCATAAGTGGCAAAAGGCTCCTCCTGAAGATGTGCATATAAGTAGTTTTCTTTTGAATGCAAATGCACATGGCAAGTTTTACTTTGTGGAGATCCTCTTCAGCTTATGAAGACAATTCATCATGCATATAAAGATATAATGAAGATAATGACATGCATAATAAAAAATGGACGTCTGCGGAATAACTTCATGCAGAATTATCATCGCATCACAAAGTAGCAGAAAAAGTAGCAGAAAAAGTAGCAGACGAGCATCAAATTTAAGTGTTACAACCCAAAGAACCAAATGTATCAAAAGATGAGATTTGTAAACACTTGGAAAAATATAGCAACCACCCATAAAGGACCCGCTTGAAGACTATCAACTCATATGCTTCTCCCCTTTTGTCAGTAAGGACCAAAAAGGTTTGAAGACATAGAGTATCTACTCGTTCCCATCAGGAGTAGATGCAGGTGCAGGGTCGATGTTGGAGTTTGGTGGTGCAGTCGAGCCTGGTGCAGTGTTGAGACGTGGTGAAGCCATGGTTGGTGAAGTGGCATCGTCTTCTTCATCGACGACTCTGGCAACAACGGTTGCAGCTGAAGATGAATACTCGGAGTCTTCTATGGAAGGAGTCCGATGCCAGCTTGCATTCTGGGGAGGCCTGGAATCGAATTTGAAATCCTCAGTGAAGCCATCTTCGCGAAAATCAGCTTCAGGACATAGCTGGGTGAGGCTCTTCCAGGACCGCCGACAGGCTTCATGAGCAACGAATGAGTTCTTGGTAGCCAAGTTGTGAATGCGGTTAACCTCCACCAAGATGCTCTTCATCTGACATTTGAGCCAGTCATGATGCTTATCTTGTTTCTGATGTAAGGCCACAAGAAGCTCTCGGTCATTGAGTACACGAGAACGCTTCCGAGGCATTTCAGCAATTATACTGTCAGTGGCTCGGTGTTCGCACGATGAGGCACACGCATATTGCCAGCCAGTGGATATGATCGAGTTGCAGAATTTGGAACAAGAATACCCTCCATTGGTTGCGAGAAGCTTTCGTGATCAGCATTATGAAGATAAAGCGACTCCTTGGTAGGCTCGGGGTAGATGGCTTCAACGGACAGATCAACCTCAGGAAAAAAGACAAGATGATTGCGCGCTGGGGGCTGATAGTCAACAGAAGAGTGAAGCTTGATTAGGCGCATCACCCATGGAGCATAAAACTTCAAGCCAAACAGATCAATCCCAGATGCAGCAAGTTGTCTGATGAAGAAATCCTGGGAGTTGAATCTGATGCCATTGACAATATAGAATACCAAAGTCTTCATGGATCCTTCAAGTTTGGCTTCAGCTGAGTGTCCCTTGATGGGCCATAGAGTACGCCTCGGTATATAATAAACTGTGCGGGGCAAGTACTCAAGGTCTTTGACAAAGAACTCCTTGGGATATTCAGCATCTTGAGGCAATGGCTTCATCATGTTGAGCATTTGACTCATATTTGGTTCACGCCGCTGAAAGATACTCTGCAGTTCATTGTTGTGAAGCTGACAACCAGGCTCATACAATTCACCTGGAGTGGGTAGGTAAGTAAGCTCAATAATGTCTTGATCTTTGGCTTCATGGTGTACATCGCCTGACATCCACTCAAGGATCCATGTCTTCGGATCCCTGTTGTAGCCACGAACGTGAAGTGTGGCGTAGAACTACAGCAGGAGCTCTTCATTCCAGTGCTCTTTGTCAGTGACAAACTGTAGAAGACGAGCCTCCCTGAAGCAATCAAGAGCTTCTTCCAGATAGGGCAGCCCAACAATAGCTTCACAATCAAGACACATGTGTTGAAAGATTCGCTCTTGATTGTATAGGATGCAGGAGTAGTAGATGCATTGCTGATAGCTCCAGAATCGATCGAAAGTGATCTTTGGCTTCGAGTATGGATTTTTGGCATTGTTAAAGAAAGTACTGTGTGCCCTTAAGCTGTTCACGTTGAACGATCCTGGGGAGGTGGCAGCACCCGGAAGCCTTGGTAGCCTGGGCTTTGGCTTCTGGACCTGAGGCCTCTGCTTCACATGGTAGTCATATTGTGGTTCGGGAGCAGTGGGAGGAACCATGATAGGCCATTTCACAGTGACCAACTGTCCATGATCGAAGGCCTGTTCGATGGTGTGAGGCCTTGGGGGTGGAACTGTGGCTTCATGTTGAGCTTCAGGCACAACATTGGCTTCAGGTTCCACATTGTCTTCGGCCATGGCATTGTCATTGGCATCAGCGACAGTGTTTGTGGCAGCCACATTGTGTTCAACCTTCGTGTCTTCAATGACAGGAGGGTCGGTCATAGTCACATTCTCCTCGAGAATGACTTCTTCAGTGGCAGGAGGTGTGGCAACTCTTTCTTCTTCTTCTCTTTTTTCTTGATTTTCATCGGCTGATGCAGCCGGAATGTCTTCAGCAGCTCTTGCTTCAGGCTCAGAGACATTCACAGTAGGAGTGGCTTTAGGAAACACTTGGCATGCTACTGAGCTTTGTTGCACTTCTCCTTCCGGAATGCTCGACATGGTGACCTGTGGCCTAGGGCCTTTGCGGAGCCTGCGCAATGCGGGCGACGCCTTTGGTGAGGGAGTGGTCTGCACCATGTAGTTGTCGTCTTTAGGCACCGGAGTGGTGACTTGAGGTGGTGGAGTTCTGGGTGTCTCATCATGAACGGGGGTGTCTTGTTGGGGGCGATCGGTCCACGAATCATCCTGAGCAATTGGCGCCAAAGGGCGGGCCAATGCTGATGAGTTCGTTGTTCGTAAGAACAGGCGATGATACCAGTTGGTGCTCGAGTTGAGGAAGGACTTCATCATCTTCCACATTGTCTTCACGAGCAATATCTTGAGCTGTGATGGGGTCAAAAGCTGGAACTTCTTCATTTTCAGGAGCCTTTGTGAAAGCAGGCTCATGGATCACAAGTTGACGTTCTTGGTTGGTGGAGGCTGGACGAGCAACAGAAATGGGCTCGATAACAAGAGGCTTAGAGGCCGTGGCACGCTCTTTCTTTGAAGACTTCTTCAATTTCTTCTTTGATGGTGCATCATCAGAAGCATTCTTGTGCTTGCGCTTCTTGGCTTCGGCTTCAACTGCCCTTGTCTTCTTCAGTTCTAAAGCTGCTAAAGGGACCTTAGACTTCGAGCCTGTCATGCTGGCAGGGAAGACAATGCGAGGTGCTTCCTGCCTTGGTGTTTCAGTTTGGGCTTCAGCGGGCTTCTTCTTTTGTTTGGCAGCCATCTTGGGGTCGATGCCAGGACGCCCAAGAGCCTTGCGCTTCTCAGCCTCATTGTGTGCTTGAACACATTTCTCTGCGAAGTATTCCATCTGCTCTCTTGAACCTTTTGCTTATTTACGCTTCTTGTGAAACAGTTCTTTGAGCTCATGCATCATTTTCTTGAAGACTTGAACATCTAACACACTCAGCTTGGACATGTTCTTCTTGAAGTGAGCCTTCTCATAATCAATTTTGTTCTTCAGCTCAACAATCTTCTGGGCCAAGGCCAACTCATTAGCAATGGCTCCGTGGAACGTGATGCTGATGTCAACTAGCAGCTGAAGATCATCAATGCTAAGGCTCAGATCATCAAACCTCTCGTCGATGAAGTTGTTTAGAATATCCACGTCAAAGAGGGGCAGATCGTTGAAGATCTCTGCCTCTTGCTTGCTCTTGATTAGTAGCTCAAGGGCATCATCACCAAGATCTTCATCACTTGACAGATCAATGGTTTCATCTTCGTTCCGCAGAACGGTAGCTGGAGTAAGTTCATGCCCAGAAATCTTCATGGGCTTCTTCTTGGGCATCTCTGTCTTCTTGGAGACACGAGAAAGATCTTCAGATTGCACACTAGGTTCAGGAGGTGCAGTTGCCAATGCCTTCACACACAAAGCTTTTGGTGTGACAGAGGGCTTCGTAGCCTTTGTCCTCTTCTTCTTCTGCGGCTTTGGTGGAGCTGGCGCTTCTTCAGAATCTGGGTCATTAGCTGAGTGCTCCACGGTGGCCCTCTGGGCTGCGATGTGAGAGAGGAGGCCATCAAAGTTGTTGAAGGGGCCGATGACATTGGGATTGGCATCGCGTGTGCCATCAGCCCTAGGAGCAGATGGACCACGGTTGAAGTTCAGGCCTAGATCCTTCTTGTTCTTCACAGCAGCATCTTTTGTGAACTGATAGTTGCGCTTGAAAAGATTGTCTTCACGACACCATAACATAGATGATGGGCCGTCATTTTCTGGCTTCGGTCCTTGGACCATGCATGGGTAGAAGCCTTGAGCAATGGCTTCAGACTAGGACTTGGGCTGCAGATTTCTGTATAGAGTATCTCCCCATGAGCGCTTTATTGCATTCTTCTCTGCATATTCAGGGGTTACAAAGTTTTACTTGAACCATTCCTCTGCCCAATATCTTCGAATCCATTGGATTCGAGTCTTGCGCTGGCCATAGCTCTCTTCAGGATCTGTCTCGTACATTTCAAATAGATCTAGAGGGAAATCCTTAGCTGTATCACCACGGCGCTGCCCGCCGCCCTTTCTAGCTGACTTCTCTGTTGCCATTATATTCAAACTGAATGGCTTCAAGACAGTGAATGACTTCCTTTTGCTGGTCAGACAGGAACTGGCTTTAGGAGAGTTGATGTGATGTTGTAAGAACTCTGCAAATGAATGTAGACTATGAGAACCAAGGGATTCTCCCACTGACATGTACCTGTGAAAACATTAGAGGTGCGAGGGAAGGGGAAGAGGTCATATGCATTCTGAGAGGATTTTGAAGATAAATCAATTTGAAGACATTGACCTCATAGTGCGAAGACATTCACTTATTTGATGAGAGTTGGTTCCAGATTTGTACGAATCCATGAATAAGTACAAGTGAGGAATCTAACTAGTTGTGAAGCATAAGTGAATATACTTGGCATAATATGAGATGCAAAAGGAGACAGATCTAGATTTGGAAGTTAACAAACCACTTTTGATTGAAGTGGATGGATTTGAAGGATCAAAAAGGCAGTAAAAAGGTGAAGTTAAACGTGAAGTCAAATCAATGTTGAAGACAAACCAAATGCGAAGATTATGCAATTGTGTCACCAATTAAAACATTTCAAACAAGAGTTTGGTGGTGGCGTTATCCACCATATAGGAAGTATTAGACCCAGACACGGCGCACAATTATTGTGGCACTTCGAAGTTGAATTCCGGGTTAATGTATTCACACTTAGAGTGTATGTCTTCATTGATTGAAGATATACGTTACTTCGTGTGTTGCACATCTAAGTCATCAATATGCATAAGCGTTAGGATGTGTGTCCGATCACAGGACATTTGAGGATTCTAAGATATTTAGCTCACATCGTAACTTGAAAAACCTTTTCTCATCCAAGGGCTTTGTGAAGATATCTGCCAATTGCTCTTCAGTGTTGATGTGAATGATATCAATATCTTCCTTCATGACATGATCTCTGAGAAAGTGATGACGGATCTGAATGTGCTTTGTCTTCGAGTGCTGGACTAGGTTGTTGGCAATCTTGATGGCGCTTTCATTGTCGCAGTAAAGTGGCACTTGCTTCAGATGAATGCCATAGTCCTTGAGAGTTTGCTTCATCCATAGAAGCTGTGCGCAGCAAGATCCAGCAGCAATGTATTCAGATTCAGCAATGGAGAGAGATACACAGTTCCGCTTCTTTGAAGACCAACAGACAAGAGATCATCCAAGAAAGTGACATGTGCCTGATGTAGACTTGCGATCAACCTTTTCACCAGCATAATCAGAATTTGAGAATCCAACTAGATCAAACTCTGAGCCCTTTGGATACCATAATCCTAGTGTTGGGGTGTAAGCCAAATATCGAAGAATTCGCTTCACAGCTAAGTGTTGCGACTCCTTTGGTGCCGCTTGGGATCGGGCATACATGCAAATGCTAAGCATTATATCTGGCCTAGATGCACATAAATAGAGTAAAGAACTAATCATGGAGCGGTATACCTTTTGATCGAACTCTTTACCATTGTCGTCGGGACCCAATTGACCTTTGGTTGGCATTGGCGTCGTGTATCCTTTGCAGTCTTGCATTCCAAACTTCTTCAGGAAATCTTTGAGGTATTTCTCTTGAGATGTGAAGATGATGTTGCTCTGCTGACGAATTTCAAGACCGAGGAAGAACTTCAGCTCACCCATCATGGACATCTGATATTGCTCTTGCATCATGTGCCCAACCACATCACTGTATCCCTTGTCAGTGCAGTCGAAGATAATGTCATCCACATAGATCTGGCACACAAACAGTTCACCATCATATGTCTTCATGAAGAGAGTGGGATCCAGGAACCGGGTTTGAAGCCTTTGCTCTTCAGGAAGTCTTTGAGTGTGTCATACAAAGCACGAGGGGCTTGTTTGAGGCCATACAGTGCCTTATTGATCTTGTATACCATGTGAGGATGTTTTGGGTCTTCAAAGCCAGGTGGTTGTGCAACATACACTTCTTCTTCGATCTTGCCATAGAGAAAAGAACTCTTCACATCCATTTGGTACAGGAGGATGCTGTGATGGTTTGCATAGGCTAGCAGTATGCAAATGGCTTCAAGCCTAGCCACCGGAGCAAATGTTTCATCGAAGTCAATCCCTTCAACTTGAGTGTATCCTTGAGCAACGAGACGAGCCTTGTTTCTGACAACTTGACCATGCTCATCTTGTTTGTTGCGATAGATCCATTTGGTGCATATGATATTGTGCTTGCGAGGATCAGGACGCTTGACTAGTTCCCATACATTGTTTAGCTCAAACTGTTGAAGCTCTTCTTGCATGGCTTGAATCCATTCAGGTTCCATGAAGGCTTCAGCAAATTTTTTGGGTTCAGATATAGAGACAAATGCAAAGTGCCCACAGAAATTTGCTAGCTGTGTTGCCCTTGAACGAGTGAGTGGACCAGGTGCATTGATGCTATCAATTATCTTCTAAATCTGTACTTCATTTTCAACACGAGGATGAGCTGGACGAAGATTTTGCCCTTGCCGATCATTGTCTTCGTCTTCAGCATTGGCTTCAGGCTGAACAGTGTCTTCAGGTTGATTAGGTGCAGAAATGATGATTTCTTCTTTAGCCTGTGCTTCTGAAGGTATGATCCCTCCAGTACCCATAAGCTTGATCGATTCACTTGGTGGGACTTCATCTAGCACATTTGGCAGGTGCTCTCTTTGCGAGCCGTTAGTCTCATCGAACCGCACATCCATAGTTTCAACCACTTTATAGTGAAAGAGGTTGAAGACTCTGTAGGAGTGGGAATCTTTCTGTATCCAAGCATAAATCCTTCATGTTCTTTTCGTACAAATTTTGAAGTGTGATGTGGATCCTTGATCCAGCACCTGGCACCAAATACTCTGAAGTAACTGATGTTTGGCTTCTTACCAGTTAGAAGCTCATAGGATGTCTTCTTTAGAAGCTTGTGAAGATAAACACGATTGATGATGTGGCAAGCAATATCAATTGCTTCAAGCCAGAACTTCCATGGAGTCTTGTACTCATCAAGCATCATCCGAGCCATCTCAATGAGTGTTCTGTTCTTGCGCTCCACGATAGCATTCTGCTGAGGTGTGTATGGAGCAGAGAACTCATGAGTGATGCCCGATGTATCAAGATAAGTGTTGAGGCTGGTGTTCTTGAACTCTGTGCCATTGTCACTTCTGATGTGCTTGATCTTGATGCCATAGTTCATCATGGCACGATTGGCGAATCGTCTGAAGACATCCTACACTTATTCTTGTAAAGGATTATATGCACCCATGTGTATCTTGAATAATCATCAACAATGACAAAGCCATAGAGGCAAGGAGTGGTAGTAAGAGTTGAGTAGTGAGCAGGGCCAAATAAGTCCATGTGAAGCAGCTCGAAGGGACGAGATGTCGTCATGATTGTCTTCAAGGGATGCTTGGCCCTTGTCATCTTTCCAGCTTCGCAGGCACCACACAGATGATCCTTCTTGAACATGACGCCCTAGATCCCTACGACGTGTTTCTCCTTCGCGAGTGTGTACAAGTTCCTCATGCCAGCATGCCCTAGCCTTCGATGCCAGAGCCAACACTATGAAGCTTTTGCTAGAAGACATACTGCCAACTATGGTCTTGCTGAGAAATCTACCACGTACAAATCGTCTTTTCAATATCTTTCAAAGACTTGCTTTTACCAGTGTCAGCAAATGTGATGTGACCTTTGTCAGATGGACGTAAGGTTGAGTCCATGAGAAGACTTCGATCACCAGTCATGTGGTTAGTGCATTCACTGTCCATAATCCACTCAGAAGCCTTTGGTATCGTACCCTACAGTGCAGTTAGGGGGATAGGCTTCACCAAGGGAAATATGAAGCATAAACATTTGATGAACACAAATATTACCAAAGTTCAGATCCTAGTTAGGGCAGATAGGATGACTGTCAAGAAATTCAGGAACAATATACATAGTAAGACCATTTGGGCATTTTGTCTTGCGCCCCACAAGATGTTTTAGGTCCCTGGCATAAGCATCACATGCCTTTGATTTCCGGCTGGAGACCTTTCCCTGCAAAAGAGAGTTAATTTTTCTTAACCACCCACATCTTCAGGGATGGCTTAGAAGCAATGAGTCTAAGTGCAGCATCTGAGAACTCCGGCTTTGGAGCCCTAGCAAATAGCCTTGTAGGAGGTGAATAATACTCATAAGAATAAGAAGAATAGTTCTTGGTCTTATGAACATAGTGGTTTGAAGAAACACGCTCATATTCACAAGTCTGGGTATGGTTTCCCTGCAAAACATTGGCGTTAGGGTGAATCTGGTGAGTCCTCTGTCTGTATGAAGCCTTTGGTCTGGGGTTTGTCTTCTTCCCGGGTGGTGTCATTCACAAGTCTGGGTATGGTTTCCCTGCAAAACATTCGCAGGAAGATTCTCAAGACAACGTTTGGGCACCCAGATCTTCTTCATAGGTGGCCCATTCTTGCTGTTTGTACCAATATACCTGGCAAACACTTCACCATTCTGATTCTTGAATAGTTTATAGTTTGCATCAAAGGATTCATCAATGATAATCGGGTTAGCACAAGTGAAGCCAGACAAGGTAGACGGATCCACTGAAGGTCCCTTTGCAGCAACCCATGTGGTTTTGGGGTACTGCTCAGGCTTCCAGTAAGAACCATCAACATTCATTTTCCTCTCGAACCCAACACCCTCTTTCCTAGGGTTTCGGTTTAGAATCTGCTTTTTGAGGACATCACATAGTGTTTGATGCCCTTTGAGACTTTTGTACATTCCTGTCTCAAGTAATGTCTTCAACCTGGCATTTTCATCAACAATAGTAGTGGTATCATCAGTAGAGGGGTTAGTTACTACATCAGCAGTTGAAGATATTGCAGCAGTAGAAGCAGCTGAACATTCAGCAATAGAGACAGCGTTATCACGCTCAAGACATTTTAGGCATGGTGGTTCAAATCCTTCCTGAGCAGAACTGGTCTGTTGAGCGCGGAGTGCCTCGTTCTCCTTTTGAAGATCTTCATGAGCCGATCTCAAGTTCTCAAGCTCTTGTTTCCTTTGAAGATAATCATAGGAGAGCTTTTCATGAGTAGTTGAGAGCGTTTCATGACGACTTTCAACTTCCTCGTACTTAACATGAAGATTTTTAATGTCTTCAATTAAGGACTGAGTTCGGGTCATTTCCGCGTCCAACAGGTCATCGCTTTTGTCTAGCAACTTTTGAATATGTTCCATAGCATTTTCTTTTTTAGTTGCAATTTTAGCAAGTGTTTTGTATCTAGGTTTAGATTCACATTAAGAGTCATCTTCACTTGATGTTTGAAAGTAAGCATCGCGTGAGTTTACCTTGGCACCACGTGCCATGAAGTAGTAGGTGGGAGCAGAGTATCCTCATCATTAGCATCAGTGTTATTGACGAGGCCATTGTCTTCAGTGTTGAAGATGGACTTGGCGACGTATGCTGAAGCTAGAGCCAGGCTTGCCACGCCTGAATCAGATTCCTCTTTAGACTCCGCCTCTGCCTCCTCAGATGCATACTCCTCCTCTGAATCCATCTCCTTGCCAACAAACGCACGAGCCTTGCTGGATGAGCTCTTCTTGTGTGATGGAGACTTCGACGAAGACTTGGAAGAAGACTTTGAGGATTTCTTTTTCTTCTTGTCATCAGAATCATATTCCTTGCTCTTCTTCTTCTTCTTGGTCTCATTGTCCCACTGTGGACACTCAGAGATGTAGTGACCAGGTTTCTTGCACTTGTGGCGTGTTCTCTTCTTGTGATCACGAGTGGAAGCTTCATCATTTCTTGAGCTGGATCTTGAAGACTTTCTGAAGCCTTTCTTCTTGGTGAACTTCTGGAACTTGTTCACAAGCATAGCAAGCTCCTTTCCAATGTCTACAGGATCCTCAGAACTGCAGTCAGATTCTTCTTCAGATGAGGAAACAACCTTTGCCTTCAAAGCGCGAGTTCATCCATAGTTAGGACCATAGATGTCTCTTTTCTCAGATTGCTGGAACTCTTGTGTGTTGAGCCTCTCAAGTATGTGCTACCTCTTGAGCACTGCGTTGGATTTCCCTGAAGAGGAGAGGATGATGCAGCAAAGTAGCGTAAGTATTTCCCTCAGTTTTTCAGAACCAAGGTATCAATCCAGTAGGAGGCTACGCACAAGTCCCTCGTACCTGCGCAAAACAATAGCTCCTCGCAACCAACACGATTAGGGGTTGTCAATTCCTTCACGGTCACTTACGAGAGTGAGATCTGATAGAGATGATAGATAATATTTTTGGTATTTTTGGTATAGAGATGCAAAGTGAAAAGTAAAAGGCAAAGTAAAAAAGCAAAGCAAAACTAAAGTGATGGAGATTGATATGATGAGAATACACCCGGGGGCCATAGGTTTCACTAGTGGCTTCTCTCAAGAGCATAAGTATTCTACGGTGGGTGAACAAATTACTGTTGAGCAATTGACAGAACTGAGCATAGTTATGAGAATATCTAGGTATGATCATGTATATAGGCATCACGTCCGAGACAAGTAGACTGACTCCTACCTGCATCTACTACTATTACTCCACTCATCGACCGCTATCCAGCATGCATCTAGAGTATTAAGTTAAAAATAGAGTAACACCTTAAGCAAGATGACATGATGTAGAGGGATAGTTTCATGCAATATGATAAAAACCCCATCTTGTTATCCTCGATGGCAACAATACTATACGTGCCTTGCTACCCCTTCTGTCACTGGGAAAGGACGCTGCAAGATTGAACCCAAAGCTAAGCACTTCTCCCATGGCAAGAAAAACCAATCTAGTAGGCCAAACCAAACTGTTAATTCGAAGAGACTTGCAAAGATAACCAATCATACATAAAAGAATTCAGAGAAGATTCAAATATTATTGATAGATAGACTTGATCATAAACCCACAATTCATCGGCCTCAACAAACACACCGCAAAAAGAAGATTACATCGAATAGATCTCCACGAGAGAGGGGGAGAACATTGTATTAAGATCCAAAAAGAGAGAAGAAGCCATCTAGCTAATAACTATGGACCCGTAGGTCTGAGGTGAACTACTCACACTTCATCGGAGAGGCTATGATGATGTAGAAGCCCTCCGTGATGACGGCCCTCTCCGGCGGAGCTCCGGAAAAGGCCCCAAGATGGGATCTCATGGGTACAGAAGGTTGCGGCGGTGGAATTAGGTTTTTGGCTCCGTATCTGATCGTTTGGGGGTACGTAGGTATATACAGGAGGAAGGAGTACGTCGGTGGAGCAACAGGGGGCCCACGAGGCAGGGGCGCGCCCTAGGGGGGGGGCGCCCCCCACCCTCGTGACCGCCTCTTTTGTTCCTTGGAGTAGGGTCCAAGTCTCCTGGATCACGTTCGGTGAGAAAATCACGTTCCCGAAGGTTTCATTCCGTTTGGACTCCGTTTGATATTCTGTTTCTCCAAAACTCTGAAATAGGCAAAAAACATCAATTCTGGGCTGGGCCTCCGGTTTAATAGGTTAGTCCCAATAATAATATAAAATTGGAAAATAAAGCCCAATATAGTCAAAAGCAGTAGATAATATAGCATGGAGGAATCAAAAATTATAGATACGTTGGAGACGTATCAATATGTCAGACGGATCGAGAGTCTTGAAGTCAGGGCGTTCTTGAATCATCAGGGCCAGGGTGTCGAATGAGCTGTCAAGCGATATCAAAAGCGTCTTGACGATTCCGTGCTTGGTGATCTGTGTGACGCCGAGTGCGTGAAGCTCATTTGTGATATCAGTGAGGCAATCAAATGTAAGCTGGACATTCTCATTATTATTTCTCTTGAAGCGGTTGAAGAGGTTGCAAAGAACACTGGTCCTTGAGTCTCTCTGGGTTGAGACGCCTTCGTTGACCTTGGAGAGCCAGTCCCAGACTAGCTTCGCAGTTTCCAGAGCACTCACACGGCCATACTGTCCTTTGGTCAGATGACCACATATGATGTTCTTGGCGGTCGAGTCCAGTTGAATGAACCTCTTGACATCAGCAGTGGTGACACCTTCACCGACCTCGGGAACGTTGTTCTTGACGACATACTAGAGGTCGACGTCAATGGCTTCAAGATGCATACGCATCTTATTCTTTCAGTAGGGGTAATCAGTGCCATTGAAGGCAGGGCACGCAACAGAGACTTTGATTATCCTTGCAGTCGACATAGCTAAAACTCCAGGTGTTTAAACCGAATCACACAGAACAAGGGAGCACCTGGCTCTGATACCAATTGAAAATGCTAGTTATCGACTGGGGGGGTGAATAGGCGATTTTTATGAAAGTCTTCAAAACACGGGGACTTTGAAGACAAACAGTAGAAATGAACCTATTGATATGCAGCGGAAGGTAGACTACACTAGACAATCCATGGTCAAGTAAGCAATGAAGTGAATGCACGAAGACTATACTGTCCTTTGGTCAGATGACCACAGATGATGTTCTTGGCAGTCGAATCCAGTTGAATGAACCTCTTGACATCAGCAGAAGTGAAACCTTCACCGGCCTTGGGAACGCCGATCTTGACGACATACCAGAGGTCGACATCAATGGCTTCAAGATGCATACGCATCTTATTTTTCCAGTAGGGGTAATCAGTGCCATCAAAGATAGGGCACATAGCGGAGACTTTGATTATCCCTGCAGTCGACATAGCTAAAACTCCAGGTGGTTAAACCGAATCACACAGAACAAGGGAGCACCTTGCTCTGATACCAATTGAAAGTGCTAGTTATCGACTAGAGGGGGGTGAAGGCGATTTTTATGAATGTCTTCAAAACATGGGGGTTTCGAAGACAAATAGTAGAAATGAACCTATTGATATGCAATAGAAGGTAGACTACACTAGACAGGCCATAGTCAAGGAAGCAATGAGGTGAAAACACGAAGAATATTAGCAGCTAGGTAGTATGGATCAGGATGGAAGATAGTATGAAGCCAGACAACAACATTTTTCACACAGTGAAGATAATCAGATCGAACAGGCAGCCAATGACTTCACGAAGACAAACTGTATGTAAAGAGAGGTAAGAGATAGAACCAGTTGCTTGTTGAGGACAAGGATTTGTTGGACGAGTTCCAGTTGCTGTGACAACTGTACGTCTGGTTAGGGAGGCTAAGATTCAACTCAGAAGACCGCGTCTTCACCTTATTCCTCTTGAGATAAGGACACTTAGTCCTCGCCCAATCACTCTGGCAAGTCTTCAAGTAGACTTTCAAACCTTCATAGACTTCATTCACCGGCAATCCACAATGACTCTTGGACGCTCAGAACGCGATGCCTAACCGGCTGGAGGATTCACAGTCCTCAAGTGTAACAAGTCTTCAGATCACACAGACAGAAAGACTTCAGTGACGCCTAACACTCTTTGGCTCTGGGTGTTTTGGGCTTTGTCCTCGCAAGGATTTTTCTCTCAAATGCTTCGGAGGTGGGTTGCTCTCAAACGACAAAAGACGTTCACTAACTCTAAGCAGCCACCAATTTATGGTGTAGAGGGTGGGCTATTTATAGCCAGGAGGCAACCCGACCTGATTTGTCCAAAATGACCCTGGGTCACTAAGGAACTGACACATGTCCAACGGTCAGATTTCAAACATACTCGGCAGCTCGACTTAGGCTACAAGTAAAGCTGACTCATCCAGCTCTGGATAAGATTTGCTCTCATTATCTTCGCTCGAAGGCATTGGATTTGGTTGAGCATCACATCAGTCAATCTGACTTAGTTCACTTGGACCCCACTTAACAGTACGGTGGTTCCTATGACTCAACAAAGAAGAAAAGGGAACTACAAAACAACTATGTCTTCGCACTCCATAGTCTTCATGCGATGTCTTCTCATGTCATAGTCTTCAATGTAAATCTCTTCACAGACCACTGTCGGTGTCAAAACCGGCGGATCTCGGGTAGAGGGTCCCAAACTGTGCGTCTAGGCAGATGGTAACAGGAGACAAGGGACACGATGTTTTTACCCAGGTTCGGGCCCTCTCAATGGAGGTAAAACCCTACTCCTGCTTGATTGATATTGATGATATGGGTATTACAAGAGTTGATCTACCACGAGATCGAGGAGGCTAAACCCTAGAAGCTAGCCTATGGTATGATTGTTGTATATTGTCCTATGGATTAAACCCTCCGGTTTATATATACACCGGAGGGGGGCTAGGGTTACACAGAGTCGGTTACAAAGAAGGAGATCTACATATCCGTATTACCAAGCTTGCTTTCCACGCCAAGGAGAGTCCCATCCGGACATGGGACGAAGTCTTCAATCTTGTATCTTCATGGTCCAATAGTCCAGCCAAAGGGTATAGTCCGGCTGTCCGGATACCCCCTCATCTAGCACTCCCTCAGTAGCCCCCGAACCAGTCTTCAATGACGATGAGTGCGGCGTGCAGATTGTGTTCGGCATTACAAGGCGGGTTCTCCTCCAAACCCTGAGTACCTGTTAAATAGTGTCCGGCTTCTAGTAAATGTTGCGCTTCTCGGCTTTTGCGCCCAATAATAGCCATCTTCCACGTGTCAAGCGAATGCGAGGAGCCAGGGTGTTTTTACATTTACCACCCTAACTATATGAATGAACTGTCTATTAAAGAGACGAGTATTCTCAGATCCAAACCACATCATTCTCCCTCAGCGAGCATTTCATCGGAGCGCGCCCGAAAAAAATCCATCTCAACATGGCCGGCCAGCGCAGCTCCCCTTCTCGCTCCAGCAGCCCTAAGACCGGAGACTGGGAGAAGTGTTCCGTCCCACACAACCAATTAGTAAAGCTGCAGACCCAGGGATTTCTTCCTCCAGCATATATGGTCCCACTTCGAGCTGGGCTCGCCACCTATAATGGCGGGGAGCAAGCGGAGAGCTTTCCCAACCCCTCCAAGGGACAATGGGTATGCCTAGTCCCTTATTTATTAAGAGGACTCGGATTTCCAATCCATCCGTTCCTCCGAGGGCTCCTGAAGTTCTACGGCCTCCAGTTGCACAACCTCACCCCTGCCTCCATACCGCATATCGCTGGTTTCGTAGCCCTTTGCAAACTGTTCTTGGGTTGCGAGGCTCATTTCGCACTGTGGAAGAAGTTGTTCTGTCTAGTGCCCCGTACACAGAGGGGGTTGATATATCAAGTGGGCGGAGCCGAGGTATGGCGCATCGCCGGGACTGGATACCTATCCGGTACCCTGAAAAATACGTCCGAAGACTGGCCTTCAGAGTGGTTTTATATGGAGGACATCGCCCTTCCAGATCTTGTTCGGATCGGCCTTCTCGAGTTTGATGATGCTCCCTTGAAGAAGCACCTGAGCTGGCGGCCACGGAGCCCTCAGGAGGAAGATGATAGAGACGTTCTCTACCTGATGGGCCGGATAAAGGCGTTGGCCCAATCAGGACTGACAATAACCGAGGTTATGTCAATATGCCTTATGCGGGGGGTGCAGCCACTTCAATATCGGGGCCACCCTATGTGGGATTTCAATGGGGAAGATGATACCACCCGCTGCGGCCGCAAGGGGCCGGACTCGCCTCCTGCCTTAGCAAAAATCTTGTCCAGTCTGTACAAGGGAGAGGAAGAGGAGTTCCTCCGTATCAACCCACAGGATGGATTCTCCATGTACAATCCTCCGAGATGGGTAGGCCGCCACTTTTTATGCCTACTAATTCCGCATTTCTACAGTTAAATATTTTACTTTGCAATTTCATCGCAGGAGCTGCATAAGGCTATAAGATAGATAAGTAGCCCGCCTCCACAACTAGAGGACCCTGAACGGGCCCTCGATCCCGGCCTCAGGTAGGAACCGGACATATTCATGGAGCTAATCAATAGGATTTTCTATCATTTAAGCTGTGATGATGCCATGGTGGCCATTACAGCCGACTACCCTGGGCTACTCCCAGCCTCGCAGGTAAATGAGACCAGAGTCCCAACCTTTGAAATGGATTTTCTTTTACGCACTTCACCTACTGTATACAAACGGTGTTTTATAGGAAAGGTCCTCGGGATGCCATACCGAGCCTGCGGTGATTCGCCAACAAGGGGCTCCAAAGCCGGACAGGCTAAAAAGGAAGGCAGTCCGGACGAAGACGCCGGCGCAGAGGTATGATGCAACACCTCACTCCACAGTTTGTCGTCTTTAAAAACATAATAACACCCGCGTTTCCTAGAAGGAAGAACGCTCGCCGGATAATATCCGGAAATGTCACCAATCACGCTTCTACCAGTCGGGTTCCAGGGCCGGACATGGAGGCGGAGGCTGACACGAGGCAAACGCCGGATGCTCCGTATACAGAGGATGCGGATAGGATATCCGCTACAAATTCCGGAGTGGAGAGCGCCATGAATCACAAGCGCCGCTGAACCGTACTCCGTGACACTTGTTTCTCCCAGGAGGCGTTTAATGCGTTCAACTCCGGAGATGCGTACATCCGTGCTGCTCAAAATGGTCTAGCCAGAGCCACGGACCAATATGTAAAGGATATACGGGTGAGAGAATTTGATGATTATACATATCAGTATCCCCTGAGACTTGAAGCAATTAGAATAACTGATTTAAGGATCATGACTTACGCAGGTATTGAAAGAAAAGAATACCCAATTATCTCAGGAGCTGGAAGAGTGCAAAGCCCAGCTTCAGGCCACGCTTGCCGTAGAAGAGGAGTCCAAGAAGACCCCCACTGGTAACTACTGGGTTTATGCTGTGACGTGGCAGGTACCAGATATTTGTGCGGCGTGCCTACAAGTCTAACAATAGCTTTTGCAGATGACTCCGGAGTAATTCTGGATGCCATGCCAGGGAATGCGAAACGTGCTGAAATTACAGCTAAATGCTGGCGAGCGCGTGCTATCGCGCGTCATTGAAGAGAAAAATAATCTCCGGGACACTAATACCCAGCTGAGCGTGGAACTGAAAGATGTTCGGGCCCAGCTTGCGGACTCCGTGAAGGAGAATAAGCGGCTTCGACGCGGCATTTTTAGTAAGTGCTTAAACGAACCTTTTGAAAGGGTTCGGCGAAGAGGCCGTCTAACAGAGTTATGTCTGCAGGTATGCTGATGGGTCGTCCCGCGGAGGAGATGCCCGGGTATGCGGATGATCTTCTGCCTGAGCTCTCGCAACTGCATGAACAAGTTTGGCAGGCGATGCAGGGTATTGCCCAGGCCTTGTGGCCATCCGTTCCCCTGCCAGCAGGCTTTGGAGAGCTTACGGAGAAGCTCATGGGAGTGCGACAGCGCTTCCAATTATGGAGGATATCGGCGTGCCGTCAAGGTGCCAGGGAAGCCTGGGCCATGGTGAAGACGCGGTATACCAAGGCTGACCCAAACCACATGGGCGAGGTCGGACCTGTGGGCCCTGGTGGGAAAGAGATCCCCGTTAGCTTAGTTTATGGGCAAGTAGAGTTAGCCGCAAAGTATTTGAAGGAAATATTCCCTAGAGGCAATAATAAAGTTATTATTTATTTCCTTATTTCATGATAAATGTTTATTATTCATGCTAGAATTGTATTAACCGGAAACATAATACATGTGTGAATACATAGACAAACAGAGTGTCACTAGTATGCCTCTACTTGACTAGCTCGTTGATCAAAGATGGTTATGTTTCCTAACCATAGACATGAGTTGTCATTTGATTAACGAGATCACATCATTAGGAGAATGATGTGATTGACTTGACCCATTCCGTTAGCTTAGCACTTGATCGTTTAGTATGTTGCTATTGCTTTCTTCATGACTTATACATGTTCCTATGACTATGAGATTATGCAACTCCCGTTTGCCGGAGGAACACTTTGTGTGCTACCAAACGTCACAACGTAACTGGGTGATTATAAAGGAGCTCTACAGGTGTCTCCAAAGGTAGATGTTGGTTGGCGTATTTCGAGATTAGGATTTGTCACTCCGATTGTCGGAGAGGTATCTCTGGGCCCTCTCGGTAATGCACATCACTTAAGCCTTGCAAGCATTGCAACTAATGAGTTAGTTGCGGGATGATGTATTACAAAACGAGTAAAGAGACTTGCTAGTAACGAGATTGAACTAGGTATTGAGATACCGATGATCGAATCTCACGCAAGTAATATACCGATGACAAAGGGAACAACGTATGTTGTTATGTGGTCTGACCGATAAAGATCTTCGTAGAATATGTAGGAGCCAATATGAGCATCCAGGTTCCGCTATTGGTTATTGGCCGGAGACATGTCTCGGTCATGTCTACATTGTTCTCGAACCATAGGGTCCGCACGCTTAAGGTTTCGATGACAGTTATATTATGAGTTTATGAGTTTTGATGTACCGAAGGAGTTCGGAGTCCCGTATGAGATCGGGAACATGACAAGGAGTCTTGAAATGGTCGATACGTAAATATCGATATATTGGACGACTATATTCGGACATCGGAAAGGTTCTGAGTGATTCGGGTATTTTCGGGAGTACCGGGGAGTTACGGGAATATGGGGGAAGAAGTATATGGGCCTTATTGGGCTTTAGGGGAGAGGGAGAGGCAGGCCGCGCACCCCCCATTGGCTAGTCCAAATTGGACTAGGGGGAGGGGCGGCGCCCCCTCCTTCCTTCTCTTCCCTCTTCCCCTTCCTTGTCTCCTACTCCTAATACATGGAAGGACTCCTAGTTGGACTAGGAAAGGGGGAATCCTACTCCCGGTGGGAGTAGGACTCCCCTAGGGCGCGCCATAGAGAGGGCCGGCCCTCTCCTCCTCCACTCCTTCATATACGGGGGCAGGGGGCACCAAATAGACACACAAGTTGATCTTCGTGATCGTTCCTTAGCCGTGTGCGGTGCCCTCCTCCACCATATTCCACCTCGGTCATATCATTGCGGTGCTTAGGCGAAGCCCTGCGTCGGTAGAACATCATCATCGTCATCACGCCGTCGTGCTGACGAAACTCATCCCCGAAGCTTTTCTGGATCGGGGCCCGGGGAGCGTCATCGAGTTGAACATGTGCTAAGAACTCGGAGGTGCCGGAGTAACGGTGCTTGGATCGGTTGGACCGGGAAGACGTACGACTACTTCCTCTACGTTGCGCCAACGCTTCCGCTTCGGTCTATGAGGGTACGTAGACAACACTCTCCCATCTCGTTGCTATGCATCACCATGATCTTGTGTGTGCGTAGGATTTTTTTTTAAATTACTACGTTCCCCAACAGTGGCATCCGAGCCAGGTTTTTATGGTTTGATGTTATTTGCACGAGTAGAACACAAGTGAGTTGTGGGCGATATAAGTCATACTGCCTACCAGCATGTCATACTTTGGTTCGGCGGTATTGTTGGATGAAGCGGCCCGGACCGACATTACGCGTACGCTTACGCGAGACTGGTTCTACCGCCGTGCTTTGCACACAGGTGGCTGGCGGGTGTCAGTTTCTCCAACTTTGGTTGAACCGAGTGTGGCTACGCCCGGTCCTTGCGAAGGTTAGAACGGCATCTACTTGACAAACTATCGTTGTGGTTTTGATGCGTAGGTGAGATTGGTTCTTGCTTAAGCCCGTAGCAGCCATGTAAAACTTGCAACAAACAAAGTAGAGGACGTCTAACTTCTTTTTGCAGGGCATGTTGTGATGTGATATGGTCAAGGCATGATGCTAAATTTTATTGTATGAGATGATCATGTTTTGTGACTGAGTTATCGGCAACTGGCAGGAGCCATATGGTTGTCGCTTTATTGTATGCAATGCAATCGCCCTGTAATGCTTTACTCTATCACTAAGCGGTAGCGATAGTCGTAGAAGCATAAGATTGGTGAGACGACAACGATGCTACGATTTAGATCAAGGTGTCGCGCCGGTCACGATGGTGATCATGACGGTGCTTCGGAGATGGAGATCACAAGCACAAGATGATGATGGCCATATCATATCACTTATATTGATTGCATGTGATGTTTATCTTTTTTATGCATCTTATCTTGCTTTGATTGACGGTAGCATTATACGATGATCTCTCACTAAATTATCAAGAAGTGTTCTCCCTGAGTATGCACCGTTGCCAAAGTTCGTCGTGCCCGAACACCATGTGATGATCGGGTGTGATAAGCTCTACGTCCATCTACAACGGGTGCAAGCCAGTTTTGCACACGCAGAATACTCGGGTTAAACTTGACGAGCCTAGCATATGCAGATATGGCCTCGGAACATGGAGACCGAAAGGTCGAGCGTGAATCATATATTAGATATGATCAACATAATGATGTTCACCATTGAAAACTAATCAATCTCACGTGATGATCGGACATGGTTTAGTTGATATGGATCACGGGATCACTTAGAGGATTAGAGGGATGTCTATCTAAGTGGGAGTTCTTAAGTAATATGATTAATTGAACTTTAATTTATCATGAACTTAGTCCTGGTAGTATTAGCATATCTATGTTGTAGATCAATAGCTCGTGTTGTTGCTTCCCTGTGTTTATTTTGATATGTTCCTAGAGAAAATTGTGTTGAAAAGATGTTAGTAGCAATGATGCGGATTGAATCCGTGATCTGAGGTTTATCTTCATTGCTGCACAGAAGAATTATGTCCTTGATGCACCGCTAGGTGACAAGCCTATTGCAGGAGCAGATGCAGACGTTATGAACGTTTGGCTAGCTCAATATGATGACTACTTGATAGTTTAGTGCACCATGCTTAACGGCTTAGAATCGGGACTTCAAAGACGTTTGAACGTCATGGACCATATGAGATGTTCCAGGAGTTGAAGTTAATATTTCAAGCAAATACCCGAGTTGAGATATGAAGTCTCCAACAAGTTCTATAGCTAAAAGATGGAGGAGAATCGCTCAACTAGTGAGCATGTGCTCAGATTGTCTGGGTACTACAATCACTTGAATCAAGTGGGAGTTAATCTTCCAGATAAAATAGTGATTGACAGAATTCTCTAGTCACCATCACCAAGTTAGTAGAACTTCGTGATGAACTATAATATGCAAGGGATAAGGGAAACGATTCCCAAGCTCTTTGTGATACTGAAATCGACGAAGGTAGAAATCAAGAAAAACATCAAGTGTTGATGGTTAACAAGACCACTAGTTTCAAGTAAAGGGCAAAGGGAAGAAAGGGAACTTCAAGAAGAACGGCAAGCAAGTTGCTGCTCAAGTGAAGAAGCCCAAGTCTGGACCTAAGCCTGAGACTGAGTGCTTCTACTGCAAAGGGACTGGTCACTGGAAGTGGAACTACCCCAAGTGATTGGCGGATAAGAAGGATGGCAAAGTGAACATAAGTATATTTGATATACATGATTATTGATGTGTACTTTACTAGTGTTTATAGCAACCCCTCAGTGTTTGATACTAGTTCAGTTGCTAAGATTAGTAACTCGAAACGGGAGTTGCAGAATGAACAGAGACTAGTTAAGGGTGAAGTGACGATGAGTGTTGGAAGTCGTTCCAAGATTGATATGATCATCATCGCACACTCCCTATACTTTCGGGATTAGTGTTGAACCTAAATAAGTGTTATTTGGTGT
Source organism: Aegilops umbellulata (assembly GCA_032464435.1). NCBI lineage: Eukaryota > Viridiplantae > Streptophyta > Magnoliopsida > Poales > Poaceae > Aegilops > Aegilops umbellulata. The sequence continues at coordinate 399,130,277 of CP136058.1, read as the reverse complement.
TTGCGTTGAGCATGAATATGATTTGATCATGTTTATTGCAATACGGTTATTCATTTAAGTAGGAGAATAAATTGTTGTTCTGTTTACATGAATAAAACCTTAGATGGTTACACACCCAATGAAAATGGTTCATTGGATCTTGATCGTAGTGATACACATATTCATGATATTGAAGCCAAAAGATGCAAAGTTAATAATGATAGTGCAAGTTATTTGTGGCACCGCCGTTTAAGTCATATTGGTGTAAAGCGCATGAAGAAACTCCATGCTGATGGGATTTTGGAATCACTTGATGCTTGCGAACCATGTCTCTTGGGCAAGATGACTAAAACGCCGTTCTTCGGAACAATGGAGCAAGCAACACATTTGTTGGAAATCATACATACTGATGTATGTGGTCCGATGAATATTAAAGCTCGCGACAAGTATCATTATTTTCTAACCTTCACAGATGATTTAAGCAGATATGAGTATATCTACTTAATGAAACACTAGTCTGAAACATTTGAAAAGTTCAAAGAATTTCAGAGTGAAGTGGAGAATCATCGTAACAAAAATAAAAGTTTCTGCGATATGATCGCCGAAGTAAAATATTTGAGTTACAAGTTTGGCCTTCAATTAAAACAATGTGGAATAGTTTCACAAACTCATGCCACCTGGAACACCACAACATAATGGTGTGTCCGAACGTCATAACCGTACTTTATTGGATATAGTGCAATCTATGATGTTTCTTATCGTTTTGGGGTTATGCATTAGAGACAGCTGCATTCACGTTAAATAGGGCACCATCTAAATCCAATGAGATGACACTATATGAATTGTGGTTTAGTAAGAAACCAAAGTTGTCGTTTCTTAAAATTTGGGGTTGTGATGCTTATGTAAAAAAAAGGTTTCATCCTGATAAGCTCAAACCCAAATCGGAGAAATGTGTCTTCATAGGATACCCAACGGAGACAGTTGGGTACACCTTCTATCACAGATCCGAAGGCAAGACATTCGTTGCTGAGAATGGATACTTTCTAGAGAAGGAGTTTCTCTCGAAAGAAGTGAGTGGGAGGAAAGTAGAACTAGATAAGGTAATTGTACCTTCTCCCTTATTGGAAAGTAGTTCATCATAGAAATCTGTTCCTGTGACTACTACACCAATTAGTGAGGAAGCTAATGATGATGATCATGTAACTTCAGATCAAGTTACTACCAAATCTCGTAGGTAAACCAGAGTGAGATCCGCACCAGAGTGGTACGGTAATCCTGTTCTGGAAGTCATGTTACTAGACCATGACGAACTTGCGAACTATGAGGAAGCGATGATGAGCCCAGATTCCGCGAAATGGTTTGAGGCCATGAAATCTAAGATATGATCCATGTATGAGAACAAAGTATGGACTTTGATGGATTTGCCCGATGATCGGCAAGCCATAGAAAATAAATGGATCTTCAAGAGGAAGACGGACGCTGATAGTAGTGTTACTATCTAGAAATCTAAAATTGTCGCAAAAGGTTTTCGACAAATTCAAGGTGTAGACTACGATGAGAGTTTCTCACTCGTATCTATGCTTAAGTCTGTCCGAATCATGTTAGCAATTGCCGCATTTTATGAAATCTGGCGAATGGATAAACAAAACTGCATTCCTCAATGGATTTATTAAATAAGAGTTGTATACGATGCAACTAGATGGTTTTGTCGATCCTAAAGGTGTTAACAAAATATGCAAGCTCCAGCGATCCATCTATGGACTGGTGCAAGCATCTCGGAGTTGGAATATACACTTTGATAAGATGATCAAAGCATATAGTTTTATACAGACTTGCGGTGAAACCTGTATTTACAAGGAAGTGAGTGGAGCACTAAAGCATTTCTGATAAGTATATGTAAATGACATATTGTTGATCGGAAATAATGTAGAATTATTCTGCAAAGCATAAAGGAGTATTTGAAAGGAGTTTTTTGAAGAAGGACCTCGGTGAAGCTGCTTACATATTGAGCATCAAGATCTATAGAGATAGATCAAGACGCTTGATAAGTTTTCAATGAATACATACCTTGACAAGATTTTGAAGTAGTTCAATATGGAACAGTCAAAGAAAGAAGTTCTTGCCTGTGTTACAAGGTGTGAAATTGAGTAAGACCCAAAACCCGACCACGGCAGAAGATAGAAAGAGAATGAAAGTCATTCCCTATGCCTTGGCCATAGGTTCTATAAAGTATGCCATGGTGTGTACCCGATCTATTGTATACCCTACACTGTGTTTAGCAAGGGAGTACAATAGTGATCTAGGAGTAGATCACTGGACAGTAGTCAAAATTATCCTTAGTGAAATAAGGATATGTTTCTCGATTATGGACGTGACAAAAGGTTCGTCGTAAAAGGTTATGTCGATGCAAGTTTTGAAACTAATCTAGATGACTCTAAGTCTCAATCTTGATACATATTGAAAGTGGGAGCAATTAGCTAAAGTAGCTCCATGCAGAGCATTGTAGAACATAGAAATTTGCAAAATACATACGAATCTGAATTTTGGCAGATCCGTTGACTAAGCTTCTCTCACAAGCAAAACATGATCACACCTGAGTACTCTTTGGGTGTTAATCACATAGAGATGTGAACTAGATTACTGACTCTAGTAAACCCTTTGAGTATTGGTCACATGATGATGTGAACTATGGGTGTTAATCACATGATGATGTGAACTATTGATGTTAAATCACATGACGATGTGATCTAGATTATTGACTCTAGTGCAAGTGGGAGACTGAAGGAAATATGCCCTAGAGGCAATAATAAAGTTATTATTTATTTCCTTATTTCATGATAAATGTTTATTATTCATGCTAGAATTGTATTAACCGGAAACATAACACATGTGTGAATACATAGACAAACAGAGTGTCACTAGTATGCCTCTACTTGACTAGCTCGTTGATCAAAGATGGCTAAGTTTCCTAACCATAGACATGAGTTGTCATTTGATTAACGAGATCACATCATTAGGAGAATGATGTGAATGACTTGACCCATTCCGTTAGCTTAGCACTTGATCGTTTAGTATGTTGCTATTGCTTTCTTCATGACTTATACATGTTCCTATGACTATGAGATTATGCAACTCCCGTTTGCCGGAGGAACACTTTGTGTGCTACCAAACGTCACAACGTAACTGGGTGATTATAAAGGAGCTCTACAGGTGTCTCCAAAGGTAGATGTTGGGTTGGCGTATTTCGAGATTAGGATTTGTCACTCCGATTGTCGGAGAGGTATCTCTGGGCCCTCTCGGTAATGCACATCACTTAAGCCTTGCAAGCATTGCAACTAATGAGTTAGTTGCGGGATGATGTATTACAGAACGAGTAAAGAGACTTACCAGTAACGAGATTGAACTAGGTATTGAGATACCGACGATCGAATCTCAGGCAAGTAATATACCGATGACAAAGGGAACAACGTATGTTGTTATGCGGTCTGACCGATAAAGATCTTCGTAGAATATGTAGGAGCCAATATGAGCATCCAGGTTCCGCTATTGGTTATTGACCGGAGACATGTCTCGGTCATGTCTACATGTTCTCGAACCGTAGGGTCCGCACGCTTAAGGTTTCGATGACAGTTATATTATGAGTTTATGAGTTTTGATGTACCGAAGGAGTTCGGAGTCTCGGATGAGATTGGGAACATGACGAGGAGTCTCGAAATTGTCGAGACGTAAAGATCGATATATTGGACGACTATATTCGGACATCGGAAAGGTTCTGAGTGATTCGGGTATTTTTGGGAGTACCGGGGAGTTATGGGAATACGGGGGGAAGAAGTATATGGGCCTTATTGGGCTTTAGGGGAGAGGGAGAGGCAGGCCGCGCGCCCCCCCATTGGCTAGTCCGAATTGGACTAGGGGGAGGGGCGGCGCCCCATCCTTCCTTCTCTTCCCTCTTCCCCTTCCTTGTCTCCTACTCCTAATACATGGAAGGACTCCTAGTTGGACTAGGAAAGGGGGAATCCTACTCCCGGTGGGAGTAGGACTCCCCTAGGGCGCGCCATAGAGAGGGCCAGCCCTCCCCTCCTCCACTCCTTCATATACGGGGGCAGGGGGCACCCCATAGACACACAAGTTGATCTTCGTGATCGTTCCTTAGCCGTGTGCGGTGCCCCCCTCCACCATATTCCACCTCGGTCATATCATTGCGGTTCCTAGGCGAAGCCCTGCATCGGTAGAACATCATCATCGTCATCACGCCGTCGTGCTGACGAAACTCATCCCCGAAGCTTTGCTGGATCGGAGCCCGGGGAGCGTCATCGAGCTGAACGTGTGCTAAGAACTCGGAGGTGCCGGAGTAACGGTGCTTGGATCGGTTGGACCGGGAAGATGTACGACTACTTCCTCTATGTTGCGTCAACGCTTCCACTTCAGTCTATGAGGGTACGTAGACAACACTCTCCCCTCTCGTTGCTATGCATCACCATGATCTTGCGTGTGCGTAGGAATTTTTTTGAAATTACTACGTTCCCCAACAGTATTCCCAACAGGATTGTAGGCTAGACAGCCTGTTGGATGGTATAGAAGAGGAATTTAGCCAGTATAAGTGACTATGTATTTGAAATGACATGTAAAATGCCTTCTAGCCGGATTGTAGATCATTTGTCATGGTGGACCTTTTCGCTTCAACCTCTCGACCCGATAGTCCGGAGTGTTTCCGAATACCCTCTCAGTTATATAAGAACCGGGGCATGCGTGGAAACCAGGCGTAGGGGTCATTGGTTCTTGAACAAACAAGTATCCAACTAGTTATGTTATATTATATGGGTAGTAAGAAACATCTTCCAGGGAGAATAGTTCCGTTAAGGGTTCTTTCCCTAGGTGCGCATGCCCTAAAGTGCATGTACGATCTGCAAGAAGAGACGCAGAAAAACCATCTGGGGGGCATATATGGAAAATAAATAAAAATCATCTTTTGTTCACCGACCGAATATGTCCTTAAGAATGCTAGCTTTCGGCTTCACCCAGTCTGAGGTACACATCCGGCTGATCCGGCAGTAACAATCGCAGAGGTGCTCCCCTTATGCCCTAGCCGAATTAACGGGAACGTCGGGCGTAAATACAAGAGCCAGGCAACCCAGCTTGGCCAAAACTTAAGTCATATCGATGCATATAATGGCGAAGAAAAGGTACATGCGGAAGAATAACACATGTGCGGGGCACGAAGCCCAGATGAATAGTTAAGCTTCTGTGTAAGAAGCCCCCAGGTATAGTGAGTGCGGTTAGCGCGTCAATAGTGTGCAAGCAAGGCACAAGTTGAGCCTTGAAGGTTTTTAAGAGAAAAAGAAAAAGGAAGGAGGACAGAGAGGAAGAAAAGACAGATAATGTATATGCAAAAGTGGATAGAGGAAGGAGACAAACATATAGTTCGGCACTAGGCGTAGAATCTTCGGAGCCTGGCTGCGTTCCATGGGTTCGGCTCAAGTCGATTATCTGAAGCATCCCGCAGACGGTACGCTCCACCGGTCAGAAGTTGGTCAATAATGAAGGGACCTTCCCATTTGGGCTTGAGCTTGGTCTTTTTCTTCTCCGGCAGGCGTAGAACTAGTTCGCCAACGTTATAGGTTTTGGCCTGTACTTCTCTGCTTTGGTATCTTCGAGCCTGTTGCTGATAGAATGCGGAACGGGCTTTGGCCACGTCGCGCTCCTCCTCCAGGGTGTCCAGACTGTCCTGCCGATTGAGCTCGGCTTCTCTTTCTTCGTACATGCGCACTCGAGGTGAGTCATGAATTATGTCGTAGGGCAGAACCGCCTCAGCGCCGTACACCATAAAAAAGGGTGTGTATCCGGTAGTACAATTCGGCGTGGTCCACAACACCTAGAGTACGGTGTCGAGCTCCTCTACCCAGTGCATGTTAGATTCCTTTAAGGACCGCACTAATCTGGGTTTGATGCCGCTCATGATAAGACCATTTGCTCGCTCGACTTGACCGTTAGTTTGTGGGTGATAGTCACAAGCATAATCGAGCTTGATGCCCATGTTGCTGCACCAGAGTTTTACCTCGTCGGCCATGAAGTTCGTGCCGTTGTCAGTGATGATGCTATGGGGGCTGCCATAACGGTGTACAACCCCAGATATAAAGTCTATCACCGGTCCGGATTCAGCCGTTTTAACAGGTTTGGCTTCTATCCATTTGGTGAATTTATCCACCATGACCAGTAAGTATTTTTTCTTCTGTTCCCCCTTTAAGGGGGCCAACCATGTCAAGCACCCAGACCGCAAAGGGCCAGGTAATGGGGATTGTTTGGAGGGCGGTCGGTGGCATATGGCTTTGGTTTGCAAAAAGCTGGCAACCGATGCAGCGTTGGACCAAGTCCTGTGCATCTGCCCGGGCCCCCGGCCAATAAAAACCAGTACGGAAGGCCTTGCTTACAAGGGCCCGTGCTGCGGCGTGATGGCTGCCGAGTCCGGCATGAATTTCTGCCAGAAGCTTCCGCCCTTCTTCTTCGGAGATGCACCTTTAAAGGACTCAGGTAGTGCTTTTCTTGTAAAGCTCTCCCTCATGGACCATGTGGGATTTAGATCGCTGCACTATGCAGCGTGCCTCATTTTGGTCCTTGGGAAGTTCCTGCCTAGTTAGGTAGGCCAAGAATGGTTCTGTCCACGGGGCGATGATGGCCATTATTATGTGGGTTGAAGGTGTTATTTCGGTGGCAGGGCCTCCGATTATGTCAGAGTTTTCGGTGGCGGGCATTGTGGCTGGGTCTGGATTATTGTTACCGGCGTCCCCTTCCCATACCACGGATGGCTTAAACAGCTTCTCCAGGAAGATGTTGGGTGGGACCGCATCGCGTTTTGCGCCGATGCGGACGAGGATATCGCCGCCTGATTGTTTTCCCGAGCCACATGGTGGAATTCGAGCCCCTCGAACCGAGCTGACATCTTGAGTACGGCGTTGCGATAGGCCGCCATTTTCGGATCCTTAGCATCGAAGTCTCCATTTATTTGGGATATTGCGAGGTTCGAATCCCCACGCACCTCTAGGCGTTGAATGCCCATGGAAACTGTTATCCGAAGACCGTGAAGCAGGGCCTCGTATTCGGTTGCGTTGTTGGAGTCTGTATACATTATCTAGAGTACGTATTGAACTGTATCTCTGGTTGGGGATGTCAGGCTTCCGTCTTAATGGCTCGCCGGGGTGCATGATCCGTCAAAGTGCATGATCCAATTGGAGTATGTGCCGTACTCTTTAGGGAGTCCGGCTTCCGTCCATTCGGTGACAAAGTCGGCCAATACTTGCGACTTAATGGCTCGCTGGGGTTTGTATGTTATGTCGAACGGGAGGAGCTCAATGGCCCATTTGGCAATCCGGCCCGTGGTATCGCGGTTGTTTATAATATCGTTAAGTGGCACTTCCGAGGCTACTGTAATTGAACACTCTTGAAAGTAGTGTCACAGCTTCCGGGATGCCATGAATACCGCGTAGGCTATCTTTTGATAATGCGGCTAACGTGATTTGCATTTAGTGAGGATAGTGGATACATAATATACCGGCTTTTGAAGGGGGTATTTGTGTCCGTCCGTTTCTCCTTCGACGACAAGTACTGCGCTTACAACCTGATGAGTTGCCGCGATGTACAACAGCATTGGTTCGCCGATGTTTGGTGCGGCCAGGATTGGGTTGGTTGCTAGTATGGCTTTTATTTCTTCCAGTCCGGCTGTGGCGGCATCCGTCCATTTGAAGTGTCCGGTGCTCCAAAGGAGGCGATAAAGAGGTAATGCCTTTTTCCCTAAGCGGGAGATAAAGCGGCTTAGAGCCGCCACGCATCCAGCTAATTTCTGGATTTGCTTGAGGTCTGTTGGGATAGCCAATTGTGACAGAGCTCAAATTTTGTCCGGATTTGGTTCGATTCCTCTGCTGGAGACAATGAAGCCAAGTAGCTCTCCGGCCGGTACACCGAAAACGCATTTTTCTGGATTCAGCTTGATGTCATATGTTCGGAGGCTGTCGAATGTTAGCCTCAAGTCGTCTATTAGAGAGTCGACGTGTTTGGTTTTATCGACCACATCATCTATGTATGCCTCCACTGTTTTCCCGATCTGTTTTTCCAGACATGACTGAATCATGCGCTGATATGTTGCGCCGGCGTTTTTGAGACCAAAAGGCATTGTGTTGAAACAGAAGGGGCCGTATGGTGTGATGAATGCCGTTGCGGCTTGGTCGGACTCCGCCATCTTGATTTGGTGGTAGCCGGAGTATGCGTCGAGGAAACACAATGAATCATGTCCTGCAGTAGCATCGATGATTTGATTGATGCGGGGGAGGGGAAGGGAACCTTTGGGCAGGCCTTGTTGAGGTCCTTGAAATCGACACATAGGCGCCAGGATCTGTCCTTCTTCGGTACCATCACCAGGTTTGCTAGCCAGTCCGGGTGTTTTATTTCTCTGATGAATCTGGCCTCCAATAACTTGGCTAGTTCCTCTCCCATAGCTTGCCTCTTGGGTTCAGAGAAACGCCGGAGAGCCTGCTTGACCTGCTTGAATCCTTTTAGGATATTAAGGCTATGTTCGGCCAGCCTGCGTGGGATTCCTGGCGTATCCGAGGGATGCCAGGCGAATATGTCCCAATTCTCGCGCAGGAATTCTCGTAGTGCAGCGTCCACGGCGGGGTTTAATTGTGCCCCGATGGAGGCTGTTTTTGTAGGGTCCGTTGGGTGGACTTGGATTTTGACTATTTCATCCACTGGTTTAAAGGAGGTGGACTTGGATCTTTTGTCAAGTATCACATCGCCCCTATCTACTGTGGAGCGTAGCGCAGTTAATTCCTCAGATGCAAGGGCTTCAGATAATGCCTCGAGGGCCAATGCAGCTGTTTTGTTTTCGGCGCGGAGTGCTGTGTCCGGATCACTAGCGATAGTGATGATTCAGTTGGGTCCAGGCATTTTGAGCTTCGTGTACCCGTAATGGGGTATAGCTTGGAAGATCGTGAACGCCTCTCACCCTAAAATGGCGTGGTATCCGCTACTGAAGGGGCCACTTGGAATGTAATTTCTTCGGAACTATAGTTCTCTGGCGTGCCGAATACCACATCTAGTGTGATTTTTCCGGCACAGCATGCTTCCCGACAGGGGATGATTCCTCTGAAGGTTGTGCTGCTTTGCTCAATGCGGTTCGAGTTTATTTCCGGTTTTTGAAGGGTTTCCTCATAGATGAGGTTTAATCCACTGCCGCCGTCCATGAGTACTTTGGTGAGTCGAAAGCCATCCACAATTGGACCGAGGGCCAGTGCAGCTGGTGCCCGGGCTGTTCGGAATCTGGGTTCATCACTGGCATTGAAGGTGATAGCCATGTCACTCCATGGATTTATAGTTTCCAGATGGCAAATTTCGGCAAGGCTGCGGAGGGTTTGCTTGCGCCTATTATTTGATACGAAGGTCTCAAATACTGTTAATACCATATTGTTACCTGTGGCATCTGGCATGAGAAGATCCTCACCACTTTTGGCCACCTGCCGGAGTACCCAACATGCTCTATGTTGGGGAACGTTGCAGAAAACAAAAATTTTCCTACGGTTTCACCAAGATCCATCTATGAGTTCATCTAGCAACGAGTGACCGGATGCATCTACATACCTTTGTAGATCGCGAGTGGAAGCGTTCACTAGAACATGGATGATAGAGTCGTACTTGCCGTGATCCAAATCACCGATGACCAAGTGCCGAATGGACGGCACCTCCGCGTTCAACACACGTACGGAGCGGATGACGTCTCCTCCTTATTGATCCAGCAAGGGGGGAGGAGAGGTTGATGAAGATCCAGCAGCACGACGGCGTGGTGGTGGATGCAGCAGTCACCGCAGCAGGGCTTCGCCGAGCTTCTGCGAGAGAGAGAGAGAGGTGTAGCAGGGGAGAGGGAGGCGCCAAAGCATCAGGGTGCGGCTGCCCCTCCCTCCCCCCTTTATATAGGCCCCCTGGGGGGGCGGCCCTGGAGATCCCATCTCCCAAGGGGGGCGGCGGCCAGGGGGGTGGAGTACCCCCCAAGGCAAGTGGGGCGCCCCCCCCCACCCTAGGGTTTCAACCCTAGGCGCAGGGGGTGGGCCAAGGGGCGCGCACCAGCCCACTATGGGCTGGTTCCCCTCCCCACTTCAGCCCATGGGGCCCTCCGGGATGGGTGGCCCCACCCGGTGGACCCCCGGGACCCATCCGGTTGTCCCGGTACAATACCTGTGACCCCGAATTCTCCCGATGGCCGAAACTGCAGTTCCTATATATGATTCTTTACCTCCGGACCATTCCGGAACTCCTCGTGACGTCCGGGATCTCATCCGGGACTCCGAACAACTTTCGGATTACTGCATACTTATCTCTATACAACCCTAGCGTCACTGAACCTTAAGTGTGTAGACCCTACGGGTTCGGGAGACACGTAGACATGACCGAGACAGCTCTCCGGCCAATAACCAACAGCGGGATCTGGATACCCATGTTGGCTCCCACATGCTCCTCGATGATCTCATCGTATGAACCACGATGTCGAGGATTCAAGCAACTCCGTATACAATTCCCTTCGTCAGTCGGTATTTTACTTGCCCGAGATTCGATCGTCGGTATCCCAATACCTTGTTCAACCTCGTTACCGGCAAGTCACTTTACTCGTACTGTAATGCATGATCCCGTGATCAAACACTTTGATCACATTGAGCTCATTATGATGATGCATTACCGAGTGGGCCCAGTGATACCTCTCCGTTATATTGAGTGAAAAATCCCAGTCTCGATCCGTGTCAACCCAACAAACACTTTCGGAGATACCCGCAGTATACCTTTATAGTCACCCAGTTACGTTGTGATGTTTGGCACACCCAAAGCACTCCTACGGTATCCGGGAGTTACACGATCTCATGGTCTACGGAAAAGATACTTGACATTGTAAAAGCTCTAGCAAACGAACTACACGATCTTGTGCTATGCTTAGGATTGGGTCTTGTCCATCACATCATTCTCCTAATGATGTGATCTCGTTATCAATGACATCCAATGTCCATAGTCAGGAAACTATGACTATCAGTTGATCAACGAGCTAGTCAACTAGAGGCTTACTAGGGACATGTTCGTGTCTATGTATTCACACATGTATTACGATTTCCAGATAACACAATTATAGCATGAATAAAAGACAATTATCATGAACAAGGAAATATAATAATAATCCTTTTATTATTGCCTCTAGGGCATATTTCCAACAGTCTCCCACTTGCACTAGAGTCAATAATCTAGTTACATTGTGATGAATCGAACACCCATAGAGTTCTGGTGTTGATCATGTTTTGCTCGCGGAAGAGGTTTAGTCAACGGATCTGCGACATTCAGATCCGTATGCACTTTGCAAATATCTATGTCTCCATCTTGAACATTTACACGAATGGAGTTGAAGCGACGCTTGATGTGGCTGGTCTTCTTGTGAAACCTGGGCTCCTTGGCAAGTGCAATAGCTCCAGTGTTGTCACAGAAGAGTTTGATCGGCCCCGACGCATTGGGTATGACTCCTAGGTCGGTGATGAACTCCTTCACCCAAATTGCTTCATGCGCTGCCTCCGAGGCTGCCATGTACTCCGCTTCACATGTAGATCCCTCCACGATGCTCTGCTTGCAGCTGCACCAGCTTACTGCTCCACCATTCAACATATACACGTATCCAGTTTGTGACTTAGAGTCATCCAGATCTGTGTCGAAGCTAGCGTCGACGTAACCCTTTACGACGAGCTCTTCGTCACCTCCATAAACGAGAAACATGTCCTTAGTCCTTTTCAGGTACTTCAGGATATTCTTGACCGCTGTCCAGTGTTCCTTGCCGGGATTACTTTGGTACCTTCCTACCAAACTTACGGCAAGGTTTACATCAGGTCTGGTACACAATATGGCATACATAATAGACCCTATGGCCGAGGCATAGGGGATGACACTCATCTCTTCTATATCTTCTGCCGTGGTCGGGCATTGAGCTGAGCTCAATTTCACACCTTGCAACACAGGCAAGAACCCCTTCTTGGACTGATCCATATTGAACTTCTTCAATAGCTTTTCAAGGTATGTGCTTTGTGAAAGACCTATGAGGCGTCTTGATCTATCTCTATAGATCTTGATGCCTAATATATAAGCAGCTTCTCCAAGGTCCTTCATTGAAAAACTCTTATTCAAGTAGGCCTTAATGCTGTCCAAAAGTTCTATATCATTTCCCATCAAAAGTATGTCATCTACATATAATATGAGAAATGCTACAGAGCTCCCACTCACTTTCTTGTAAACGCAGGCTTCTCCATAAGTCTGCATAAACCCAAACGCCTTGATCATCTCATCAAAGCGAATGCTCCAACTTCGAGATGCTTGCACCAGCCCATAAATGGATCGCTGGAGCTTGCATACCTTGTTAGCATTCTTAGGGTCGACAAAACCTTCCAGTTGCATCATATACAGTTCTTCCTTAAGATAACCGTTAAGGAATGCCGTTTTGACGTCCATTTGCCATATCTCATAATCATAGTATGCGGCAATTGCTAACATGATTCAGACGGACTTTAGCTTCGCTACGGGAGAGAAAGTCTCATCGTAGTCAACCCCTTGAACTTGCCGATAACCCTTAGCGGCAAGTCGAGCTTTATAGATGGTAACATTACCATCCGCGTCCGTCTTCTTCTTAAAGATCCATTTGTTTTCTATCGCTCACCGATCATTGGGCAAGTCTGTCAAAGTCCATACTTTGTTTTCATACATGGATCCTATCTCGGATTGCATGGCATCTAGCCATTTGTTGGAATCTAGGCCCGCCGTCGCTTCTTCATAGTTCGAAGGTTCACCGTTGTCTAACAACATGATTTCCAGGACAGGGTTGCCGTACCACTCTGGTGCGGAACGTGTCCTTGTGGACCAAAGAAGTTCAGTAGTAACTTGATCTGAAGTTTCATGATCATGATCATTAACCTCCTCTCTAACCGGTGGAGGCACCACAGAAACATTTTCTTGAGTTGCGCTACTCTCCGGTTCAAGAGGTAATACTTCATCAAGTTCCACTTTCCTCCTACTTAATTCTTTCGAGAGAAACTCTTTCTCCAGAAAGGATCCGTTCTTGGCAACAAATATCTTGCCTTCGGATCTTAGGTAGAAGGTATACCCAATGGTTTCCTTAGGGTATCCTATGAAGACGCATTTTTCCGACTTGGGTTCGAGCTTTTCAGGTTGAAGTTTCTTGACATAAGCATCGCATCCCCAAACTTTTAGAAACGACAGCTTAGGTTTCTTCCCAAACCATAATTCATACGGTGTCGTCTCAACGGATTTAGACGGTGCCCTATTTAAAGTGAATGTAGCTGTCTCTAGAGCGTATCCCCAAAATGATAGCGGTAAATCAGTAATAGACATCATAGATCGCACCATATCCAATAGAGTGCGATTAGGACGTTCGGACACACCATTACGTTGAGGTGTTCCAGGCGGCGTGAGTTGTGAAACGATTCCACATTTCCTTAAGTGTGTGCCAAATTCGTGACTTAAATATTCTCCTCCATGATCTGATCGTAAGAACTTTATTTTTCGGTCACGTTGATTCTCTGCCTCATTCTGAAATTCCTTGAACTTTTCAAAGGTCTCAGACTTGTGTTTCATCAAGTAGACATACCCATATCTACTCAAGTCATCAGTAAGAGTGAGAACATAACGATATCCTCCGCGAGCCTCAACACTCATTGGACCGCACACATCAGTATGTATGATTTCCAATAAGTTGGTTGCTCGCTCCATTGTTCCGGAGAACGGAGTCTTGGTCATTTTGCCCATGAGGCATGGTTCGCATGTGTCAAATGATTCATAATCGAGAGACTCTAAAAGTCCATCAGCATGGAGCTTCTTCATGCGCTTGACACCAATGTGACCAAGGCGGCGGTGCCACAAGTATGTGGGACTATCGTTATCAACTTTACATCTTTTGGTATTCACACTATGAATATGTGTAACATCACGTACGAGATTCATTAAGAATAAACCATTGACCATCGGAGCATGACCATAAAACATATCACTCATATAAATAGAACAACCATTATTCTCGGATTTAAATGAGTAGCCATCTCGTATTAAACGAGATCCAGATACAATGTTCATGCTCAAACTTGGCACTAAATAACAATTATTGAGGTTTAAAACTAATCCCGTAGGTAAATGTAGAGGTAGCGTGCCGACGGCGATCACATCGACCTTGGAACCATTCCCGACGCGCATCGTCACCTCGTCCTTCGCCAGTCTCTGGTTATTCCGCAGCTCCTGCTTTGAGTTACAAATATGAGCAACGATGTCGGTATCAAATACCCAGGAGCTACTACGAGCACTGGTAAGGTACACATCAATTACATGTATATCGCATATACCTTTAGTGTTGTCGGCCTTCTTGTCTGCTAAGTATTTGGGGCAGTTCCGCTTCCCCTTCCCTTTGCAATAAAAGCACTCAGTTTCAGGCTTGGGTCCATACTTTGACTTCTTCCCGGCAACTTGCTTACCGGGCGCGGCAACATCCTTGCCGTCCTTCTTGAAGTTCTTCTTGCCCTTGCCTTTCTTGAACTTGGTGGTTTTATTGACCATCAACACTTGATGTTCCTTTTTGATTTCTACCTCCGCTGATTTCAGCATAGCAAATACATCAGGAATGGTCTTTTCCATCCCCTGCATATTGTAGTTCATCACAAAGCTCTTGTAGCTAGGTGGGAGCGACTGAAGGATTCTGTCAATGACCGCCTCATCTGGGAGGTTAATCTCCAGCTGAGTCAAGCGGTTGTGCAACCCAGACATCTTGAGTATGTGTTCATTGACATAACTATTTTCCTCCATCTTACAACTGTAGAACTTGTCGGAGTGTAGGATCTAGAAGTAGGTGTGTCTAGAGGGGGTGATTAGACACTTAGTGCTAAAGTTGCAATTTTTAAACTTTTTCGGTTTGAGTGGAGTTTTAGGCACAATTTCAACATACACAATACATATCAAGCAAGCATGCAAGGAGTATATGAGCAGCGGAATGTAAAGGATGCAACTTGCAAGAATGTAAAGGGAAGGGTTTGGAGAATTCAAACGCAATTGGAGACACGGATGTTTTTCCCGTGGTTCAGATAGGTGGTGCTATCCTACATCCACGTTGATGGAGACTTCAACCCACGAAGGGTAACGGTTGCACGAGTCCACGGAGGGCTCCACCCACGAAGGGTCCACGAAGAAGCAACCTTGTCTATCCCACCATGGCCATCGCCCACGAAGGACTTGCCTCACTAGCAGTAGATCTTCACGAAGTAGGCAATCTCCTTGCCCTTACAAACTCCTTGGTTCAACTCCAGAATCTTGTCGGAGGCTCCCAAGTGACACCTAGCCAATCTAGGAGACACCACTCTCCAAGAAGTAACAAATGGTGTGTTGATGATGAACTCCTTGCTCTTGTGCTTCAAATGATAGTCTCCCCAACACTCAACTCTCTCTCACGGGATTTGGATTTGGTGGAAAGAAGATTTGAGTGGAAAGCAACTTGGGGAAGGCTAGAGATCAAGATTCATAAGGTAGGAATGGAATATCTTGGCCTCAACACAAGGGTAGGTAGTTCTCTCTCAGAACATATGAGTTGGAAGTGTAGATGTGTTCCGATGGCTCTCTCCACAAATGAAGAGGAGGTGGAGGGGTATATATAGCCTCCACACAAAATCCAACCGTTACACACAATTTACCAATCTTGGTGGGACCGAATCAACAAACTCGGTCGGACCAAAATAGTAAACCTAGTGACTGTTAGAGATTTTCGGTGGGACTGACATGAAACTCGGTAGGACCGATATGGTTAGGGTTAGGGCATAACGTAATCTCGGTGAGACCGATTACACAAACTCGGTGGGACCGATTTGGTAATAGGCTAACCAGAGAGTTGGTCAGGCAAACTCGATGGGACCGATTACTAAACTCGGTTGAACCGATTTTGGTAATGAGTTAACCAAAGAGTTTGCATTGTAATCTCGGTAGTACCGATTGCCTAAACTCGGTGAGACCGATTTTGACAATGGACATACACAGTGAGATTGCAATCCCATCTCGGTGAGACTGAGATCCCTATCGGTAAAACCGATTTGCTAGGGTTTGGCAGTGGCTTAAGACATGTGCAACTCAGTGGCGCCGGATAGAAAGAATCGATAGGTCCGAGTTTGACTTTGGGTTTAGGTCATATGTGGATATGGGAAAGTAGCTGAGGATTTTGGAGCATATCATTAAGCACATGAAGCAAAAGGCTCATTAAGCAACACCTCATCCCTCCTTGATAGTATTGGCGTTTCCTATGGACTCAATGTGATCTTGGATCACTAAAAATGTAAAATGAAGAGTCTTGAGCTTGAAGCTTTAGCCAATCCTTTGTCCTTAGCATCTTGAAGGAGTTCCCATATCTTTAGTCCATGCCACTCCATTGTTGAACTTATCTAAAACATGCTAGATAGAAACGTTAGTCCAACAAGAGATATGTTGACATTAATTACCAGAACCACCTGGGGAGCACTTGTGCTTTCAATCTCCTCCTTTTTGGTAATTGATGGAAACATACATCAAAGCTTTAGATAAAGATATAAAGAATAGCAAGTAAAGCTTTGGAAGAACATGTAACAAACATAGGCTCCCCCTACATGTATGCAATCATGTGAATATAAAATGTAGAAGCATGTGAGAGCATAATCATGACAGAGTAGGCAATGTGTTACATGTATCTTGGCCATATGCATCAGAGCAAAAGATTATTAAGAGAAATACCTTCATGCTTATGAGTCCTTCTTGCAAACAGTATGTACAAAAGCAAGAATTCGTCATACTCATGATTCTGATGCATATACTTACCTTGTATCTTGAGTTGACTAAGGATGGAATGAACCTGCATAAACAAGGTTAGATAACACAGGTACATCCACTAGCCAGAGCAAACCAAAAGAAACCACAAGAATACCAAGACTGGGATGACATGTAGAAAGTGAGTACAAGGTATCACATTGGATTAGACATGTCCCCAAGAGTAAAGATATGCAATGAATTTGAATGATTTCTTTCCCTTGGATGTCTTGCTCCCCCTGAATCTGACATGGGATATTGGGAGAAGATAGGGAACAAAAAATCAGAGCTGAAAGATATAAATGAATAGAACTTCATGCAAATAAGCACATATGAACATGTCTTTCCCCCAAAAAGAAATGTGGCATCTCTCCTCTTGAACATCAAGCATCTGGGATGCTTGAGTATTCTCTCCCCCTGGAGATCTCTTTCTCCCCCTTAATACTTGGGATCCTTGAGTATTCTCTCCCCCTTAATACTTTCTCCTTTGTAGGTGATAAGCTTTGATGTGATCTCTCTCTCCCCCTTTGACATCAATTTCCAAGAAGGTCTTTCTGGAATCCGTCGAATGGGTTTGGTCCTTGAGACTCAGCACAAAGCAGTAGATAAAACTGTGATGCTTGTAGAGGACAAGATTCATTGAGTGAAGCTGGATCAGAAGAAATATAGAACAAGTGGCAAACTGTTTTTCCTGTTGTGAAGTCGGTGGCACCGAGTTGGTATGTTTCGGTGGTACCGAAAGGATTCGGTTGGACCGAAAACTACAATTCGGTGAAACCGAGTTCATCACAGAGAAAATACTTGTCACCTCAGCTCACTAGTCAAATAAGATCTCACAAAGGTTTGCAATGAATTAACTGAAGGATTTGCAAGGAATTGATGCAGAAATATGCAGAACAAAAATAAGAAAAGTGAAGGTTCTAGATGAAGGTTTTTTTTTTGAAAAAGAGGGAAACAAATATGCAAGGGACAAATGCAATAACACAGAAGAGAACACAAGATAACTTCATCTAGAGTTGGGCGGTGACATAGTCACCTATGTTAGAGTATATTGACTTAGGAGTCAAGTGAGGACACTTGATCATAGGTCATACTCATCGTTTAAGCTCTAAATGGGGTTACCATTTTTCGTTTAAGCATCTTGATGTATTCTCATCTTGTGGAGTTGCTTTGACTCATGACTTGGAGTAAAGCTTCTCTAAGATGGAATATCATACCATGGGTGGTGGTGTGGGTCTTGCTCATGTAGTGGAACTTGTGTGGGCGCTCAAAGTTGATGTAGCTCATCAAGAGTTGGGAGCACCACTTGGAATTTGAATTCATCTACCTACATGGGTTAGTTCTTGCAAGGAAAAGCACTTGTATATCCAAAAATGACAATCATGAAGCTTAGCATAAAATTTATCAAAGGATATGTTCGAATGGTTTCGTGCTTTCTTGTCGTCAACCACCGTTGTGTAGAGACTCGGTGATGTAGAGATTGCTCAAGATGTGAGTAAGTTGCAATCTCATGGAATTAGATTCAACCAAGTACCTACATGGGTTAGATAACATGCAAGGTACAAATATATCCAAGACATAAGATAGTCATCATAAGAGATATATCATGGATTGGCCATAAGCTCATGTCTTGCATGTATCCAATGGAGTTTCTATTCCAAGTTTGAAGCATCAATGATGTTCAATTCTCCTCTCAATCTGCAAAACACTTTCTCATCAAGTGGTTTAGTGAATATATCAGCTAATTGCTTATCGGTGCGAACATGCTTAAGATCAATGTCACCCTTAGCAACATGATCTCGAATGAAATGATGACGAACTTCAATATGCTTAGTTCGAGAATGTTGTACAGGATTATGACCAATTTTCATAGCACTTTCATTGTCACAAAGCAATGGAACATGTTTCACATAGACCCCATAATCTTTAAGAGTTTGGGTCATCCAAAGTAATTGAGCACAACATGAACCAACGGCAATGTATTCCGCTTCAGCGGTAGATAAGGATACCGAGTTTTGTTTCTTGGAGGACCAAGACACAAGATATCTACCAAGAAATTGACAAGTACCCGAAGTGGACTTTCTATCAACCTTGTCTCCAGCATAATCTGAGTCGGACTAGCCAACAAGATCAAAAGAGGACCTCTTAGGATACTAAATGCCAAAATTTGGTGTATGGATTAAGTATCTCACTATCCTTTTCACGGCCTTAAGATGACATTCTTTAGGAGCAGCTTGATATCGTGCACACATGCACACACTTAGCATAATATCAGGACGTGAGGCACATAGGTATAACAATGAACCAATCATAGAGCGATAAACCTTTTGATCAACCAGTTCACCATCTTTGGTCAAATCATTATGTCCACTAGTAGGCATGGGTGTAGGCATACCTTTGCATTCTTGCATATTGAACTTCTTGAATAAGTCTTTGGTGTACTTCGTTTGAGAGATAAATGTACCTTCTTTAGTTTGCTTGATTTGCAAACCGAGAAAGAATTTGAGTTCACTCATCATAGACATCTCAAACTTCTTCGACAGTAGCTTTCCAAACTTTTCACTAAAAAGAGGGTTAGTTGAACCAAATGTGATATCATCAACATAAATTTGGCATACAAATAGTTCTCCATTAACCCTTTTAGTAAAAAGTGTGGAATCAAATTTTCCAATTTCAAAACCACTTGCAATAAGGAACTTGGTCAAGCATTTATACCATGCTCTAGGAGCTTGTTTAAGACCATAAAGGGCTTTGTGAAGTTTGTAAACATGATTAGGTTTCTTAGGATTGACAAAGCCGGGAGGTTGTTTGACATAAACTTCCTCCTCTATTTCACCATTTAGAAAAGCACTTTTAATGTCCATTTGGTACAAGGTGATATTGTGGTGATTAGCATCGGCAAGTAAGATGCGAATGGACTCAAGTCTAGCAACGGGAGCATATGTCTCACCATAGTCCATACCTTCGACTTGTGTGTACCCTTGGGCGACGAGACGTGCTTTGTTGCGAACCACTTGTCCATCTTCATCTTGCTTGTTGCGAAACACCCATTTGGTACCAATGATGTTGTGGTTGTTGTCGGGCTTCTCAACCAATGTCCAAACTTGGTTTCTCTCAAAGTTGTGTAGCTCTTCATGCATAGCGTTTATCCAATCCGGATCTTCCAATGCTTCTTCGACCTTCATAGGTTCAATGCTAGAGATGAATGAATAGTTTTCACAGAAGTTAGCTAAACGAGTTTTAGAGCGAGTGATTCTCCCGGTTTGAATATCATTGTAGATTTGCTCGACGGGATGATCTTTGGCAATTCTTGCTCGAACTCGTGAAAGCTTTTGCTTGGTTCTTCGTTGAACATCTTCTTCATCTTGTTCTTCTTCTTGGTCTTCTCCATTGTTGACGTTGTCGTTCTCTTGTCGTGGTGGAGAAGGAGGTTGTTGATGTTCGTCTTGATGCATTTCCTCATTTTCTTCATCTTGGTGTGTCCCACTTGTGGATGCTTCCGTGTCAATTCTTGGTTCACCTTGTCATGAAGTGGAAGCTTCCACTTGGACGAACGAGGTACTCTCCTTCACCTCCGTTGGACGAATTTTGCCAATAGACAAGTCTTGGATTGCTTCTGAAGGGTCTTTGTCTCCTACATCAATTGGCAATTGCTCTACTTGCGAGCCATTAGATTCATCAAACTTCACATCTACCGTTTCTTCAACCTTTCGGGTGAAATTGTTGTAGACACGGTAAGTGTGAGAGTTTGAGCCACAACCAAGTAGGAAACCTTCATGAGATTTAGGAGCAAACTTTGAACGACGATGCTTATCAAGAATGTAGCACTTTGAGACGAATACTCGAAAGTATCCAACTTGGGGTTTGTTACCGGTGAGGAGCTCGTATGCCGTCTTGCCGAGTAGCTTGTGAAGATACAAGTGATTTGTTGCATGACAAACCGTCTCAACCGCTTCTGCCCAAAAGTGCTTCGGCGTCTTGTACTCATCAAGCATCGTTCTCGCCATTTCGATGAGCGTCCGGTTCTTCCTCTCAACAACTCCATTTTGTTGAGGTGTGTACGTAGCCGAGAACTCGTGTGAAATCCCTTCTTCATCAAGAAAGGTGTCCACATTTGCGTCCTTGAACTCCGTTCCGTTGTCACTCCGAACCTTCTTGATCTTCACGTCAAACTGATTTTGGGCCTTCCTAGCGAAGTTTTTGAAGATCTTTTGGACCTGCAATTTATCATCAAGAAAGAACACCCATGTAAATCTTGAAAAATCATCAACTATAACTAGACCAAAAGAATTTCCACCGAGACTCTTGTAGGCATTGGGACCAAAAAGATCCATATGAAGTAGCTCGAGTGGCCTTCTTGTGGTCATGATGTTCTTCACGGGATGCCTTCCTCCAACCTGTTTACCTGCTTGACAAGCACTACAAAGTCTATCATTATCAAATATGACATCATTAACTCCAAGGATATGATTTTCTTTAATAAGCTTGTCAAGGTTTGTCATGCCAACGTGACCTAGTCGTCTATGCCACAACCAAACTTTTGAGGATTCAGCAATAAAGCAAGTTTTAGGTTGTGCCTTTTTAGAGAAATTGACAATGTAAAGGTCACCTCTACGTATACCAGTAAAAACCATTTTATGATTGTCTCGACGAAACACTTGGCAATCTACCTCAGTAAATAGGACATTCAAACCGAAATCAGCAAGTCTAGATACTGAAAGTAAGTTGTAGCCAAGAGATTCAACGAGCATGACATTTTGAATGGAGCTATCGTGTGATATGGCCACCTTATCAAGGCCAACCACCTTACCCTTTGAATTATCACCAAAGGTGACATATTTTCAAGGGCCGTCATTTTCGGCAAGCTCACGGAACATCTCTTCGTCTCTGGTCATATGATCAGTACATCCACTGTCGAGAACCCATTCCTTTCCTCCTGACACATATCCTCGAAGATTAGCCATAAGACCAAAGTGTCTCATTGCATCATCAAGATCGAAGTCACTATCATCATTCTCATCGTAGTATCCATGTTCAACATGATCTTGTGATTCATCATTTCCTAGAGAGAGTGACCCATTAGATAAATGATCATCAAAGTGGTCAGTTTTATGAATTCTTATAGCTTCGGATATAATATCACTAATGATTCCAACATTTCCTTTAGCATGCATGAGATTAGTAAGCTTAAATAGACAATCACCAAAACTAGGATCACTAGAGTTCATTTTACTCAAGGCAATAGATTTATGGAGAATTTCATCCAAATTTTTCAAGGAATAATCGGGGAATCGTTCCTCAAGAAATTTCCATATAGTATAGGCACAATTAAGAGTAGGTAAACTAGCAATCAAGTTTTTGGGCAATCCTCTAATGATGAGCTCAACAGTTCTAAGATTGCGAATCATGTCAATATCTTCATCTAGGGTGGGATGCATAGAATCAACATGAGGTGCACAAGGACTAGCAATATACTTGTTCAAATGATATTGATTGAAAATCACAAGCATCTCATTTTTCCACTCATGAAAATACTCTCCATCAAGAATAGGCACTCTTTGTCTAAGACTCCCTAAAGTAGACACATCCATCTTCCTCCAATGGTGATTAAACCATGGCAATGGAGACTAAAGCTCTGATACCACTTGTAGGATCTAGAAGTAGGTGTGTTTAGAGGGGGGGTGATTAGACACTTAGTGCTAAAGTTGCACTTTTTAAACTTTTTCGGTTTGAGTGGAGTTTTAGGCACAATTTCAACATACACAATACATATCAAGCAAGCATGCAAGGAGTATATGAGCAGCGGAATGTAAAACATGCAACTTGCAAGAATGTAAAGGGAAGGGTTTGGAGAATTCAAACGCAATTGGAGACACGGATGTTTTTCCCGTGGTTCAGATAGGTGGTGCTATCCTACATCCACGTTGATGGAGACTTCAACCCACGAAGGGTAACGGTTGCGCGAGTCCACGGAGGGCTCCACCCACGAAGGGTCCACAAAGAAGCAACCTTGTCTATCCCACCATGGCCATCTCCCACGAAGGACTTGCCTCACTAGCGGTAGATCTTCACGAAGTAGGCGATCTCCTTGCCCTTACAAACTCCTTGGTTCAACTCCAAAATCTTGTCGGAGGCTCCCAAGTGACACCTAGCCAATCTAGGAGACACCACTCTCCAAGAAGTAACAAATGGTGTGTTGATGATGAACTCCTTGCTCTTGTGCTTCAAATGATAGTCTCCCCAACACTCAACTCTCTCTCACGGGATTTGGATTTGGTGGAAAGAAGATTTGAGTGGAAAGCAACTTGGGGAAGGCTAGAGATCAAGATTCATATGGTAGGAATGGAATATCTTGGCCTCAACACAAGGGTAGGTAGTTCTCTCTCAGAACATATGAGTTGGAAGTGTAGATGTGTTCTGATGGCTCTCTCCATGAATGAAGAGGAGGTGGAGGGGTATATATAGCCTCCACACAAAATCCAACCGTTACACACAATTTACCAATCTCATGGGACCGAATCAACAAACTCGGTCGGACCGAAATAGTAAACCTAGTGACCATTAGAGATTTTTGGTGGGACTGACATGCAACTCGATAGGAACGATATGGTTAGGGTTAGGGCATAACGTAATCTCGGTGAGACCGATTACACAAACTCGATGGGACCGATTTGGTAATAGGCTAACCAGAGAGTTGGTCAGGCAAACTCGATGGGACCGATTACTAAACTCGGTTGAACCGATTTTGGTAATGAGTTAACCAGAGAGTTTGCATTGTAATCTCGGTAGTACCGATTGCCTAAACTCGGTGAGACCGATTTTGACAATGGACATACACAGTGAGATTGCAATCTCATCTTGGTGAGACCGAGATCCCTATCGGTAAAACTGATTTGCTAGGATTTGGCAGTGGCTTAAGACATGTGAAACTCGGTGGCGCCGGATAGAAAGAATTAGTAGGTCCGAGTTTGACTTTGGGTTTAGGTCATATGTGGATATGGGAAAGTAGCTGAGGATTTTGGAGCATATCATTAAGCACATGAAGCAAAAGGCTCATTAAGCAACACCTCATCCCTCCTTGATAGTATTGGCTTTGCCTATGGACTCAATGTGATCTTGGATCACTAAAAATGTAAAATGAAGAGTCTTGAGCTTGAAGCTTTAGCCAATCCTTTGTCCTTAGCATCTTGAAGGAGTTCCCATATCCTTTAGTCCATGCCACTCCATTGTTGAACTTATCTGTAACATGCGAGATAGAAACGTTAGTCCAACAAGAGATATGTTGACATTAATTACCAAAACCACCTGGGGAGCACTTGTGCTTTCACGGAGACTTCATATCTCTCGACCCGGGCATCAGCTTGGAAAACCATTTTTAGCTCTTCGAACATCTCAGATGCTCTGTGTTGCTCAAAACGCTTTTGGAGCCCCGGTTCTAAGCTGTAAAGCATGCCGCACTGAACGAGGGAGTAATCATCAGCACGCTGTTGCCAAGCGTTCATAACGTGTTGGTTCTCTGGGATGGGTGCATCACCTAGCGGTGCTTCTAGGACATATTGTTTCCTGGCAGCTATGAGGATGATCCTCAGGTTCCGGACCCAGTCCGTATAGTTGCCGCCATCGTCTTTCAGCTTGGTTTTCTCTAGGAACGCGTTGAAGTTGAGGTTGACATTAGCGTGGGCCATTTGATCTACAAGACATATTGCAAAGTTTATTTAGACTAAGTTCATGATAATTAAGTTCATCTAATCAAATTATATAATGAACTCCCACTCATATTAGACATCCCTCTAGTCATCTAAGTGAAACATGATCCGACTCGACTAGTCCGTGTCCGATCATCACGTGAGACGGACTAGTCATCATCGGTGAACATCTCCATGTTGATCGTATCTTTCATACGACTCATGTTCGACCTTTCGGTCTCTTGTTTTCCGAGGCCATGTCTGTACATGCTAGGCTCGTTAAGTTAACCTAAGTGTTTGCATGTCTAAATCTGTTTTACACCCGTTGTATGTGAACGTTGGAATCAATCACACCCGATCATCACGTGGTGCTTCGAAACAACGAACTGTCGCAACGGCGCACAGTTAGGGGGAACACTTTCTTGAAATTATTATGAGGGATCATCTTATTTACTACAGTCGTTCTAAGTAAACAAGATGCAAAAACATGATAAACATCACATGCAATCAAATAATAATAGTGACATGATATGGCCAATATCATATAGCTCCTTGATCTCCATCTTGGGGCTCCATGATCATCTTGTCACCGGCATGACACCATGATCTCCATCATCATGATCTCCATCATCATGATCTCCATCATCGTGTGTCCATGAAGTTGCTCGCCAACTATTACTTCTACTACTACGGCTAACACGTTTAGCTATAAAGTAAAGTAATTTACATGGCGTTTCTCAATGACACGCAGGTCATACAAAAAATAAAGACAACTCCTATGGCTCCTGTCGGTTGTCATAATCATCGACGTGCAAGTCGTGATTCCTATTACATGAACATGATCTCATACATCACATATATATCATTCATCATTCATCACAACTTTGGCCATATCACATCACAAAGCACTTGCTGCAAAAACAAGTTAGACATCCTCTAATTGTTGTTGCAAGTTTTACATGGCTGCAATAGGGTTCTAGCAAGAACGATTTCTTACCTACGTAAAAGCCACAACGTGATTTTTCAACTTCTATTTACCCTTCATAAGGACCCTTTTCGTCGAATCCGCTCCAACTAAAGTGGGAGAGACAGACACCCGCCAGCCACCTTATGCAACTAGTGCATGTTAGTCGGTGGAACCGGTCGCACGTAAGCGTACGTGTAAGGTTGGTCCGGGCCGCTGCATCCCACAATACAGCTGAATCAAAATAAGACTAGTAGCGGCAAGAAAGTTGACAACATCTACGCCCACAACAAATTGTGTTCTACTCGTGCGAAGAGAACTACGCATAGACCTAGCTCTGATACCACTATTGGGGAACGTTGCAGAAAACAAAAAATTTCCTATGGTTTCACTAAGATCCATCTATGAGTTCATCTAGCAACGAGTGATCGGATGCATCTACATACCTTTGTAGACCGCGAGCGGAAGCGTTCACTAGAACGTGGATGATGGAGTCGTACTCGCCGTGATCCAAATCACCGATGACCAAGTGCCGAACGGACGGCACCTCCGCGTTCAACACACGTACGAAGCGGATGACGTCTCCTCCTTATTGATCCAGCAAGGGGAAAGGAGAGGTTGATGAAGATCCAGCAGCACGACGGCGTGGTGGTGGATGCAGCAGTCAGGGGAGAGGGAGGCGCCAAAGAGTCAGGGTGCGGCTGCCCCTCCCTCCCCCCTTTATATAGGCCCCCTGGGGGGCGCTGGCCCTGGAGATCCCATCTCCCAAGGGGGGCGGCGGCCAGGGGGGTGGAGTACCCCCCAAGGCAAGTGGGGCGCCACCCCCCCCCACCCTAGGGTTTCAACCCTAGGCGCAGGGGGTGGGCCAAGGGGGGCGCACCATCCCACTATGGGCTGGTTCCCCTCCCCACTTCAGCCCATGGGGCCCTCCGGGATGGGTGGCCCCACCCGGTGGACCCCCGGGACCCATCCGGTGGTCCCGGTACAATACCGGTGACCTCGAATTCTCCCGATGGCCGAAACTGCACTTCCTATATATGATTCTTTACCTCCGGACCATTCCGGAACTCCTCGTGACGTCCCGGATCTCACCCGGGACTCCTAACAACTTTTGGATTACTCCATACTTATCTCTATACAACCCTAGCGTCACCGAACCTTAAGTGTGTAGACCCTACGGGTTCGGGAGACACGTAGACATGACCGAGACAGCTCTCCGGCCAATAACCAATAGCGGGATCTGGATACCCATGTTGGCTCCCACATGCTCCTCGATGATCTCATTGGATGAACCACGATGTCGAGGATTCAAGCAACCCCGTATACAATTCCCTTCATCAGTCGGTATTTTACTTGCCCGAGATTCGATCGTCGGTATCCCAATACCTCGTTCAATCTCGTTACCGGCAAGTCACTTTACTCGTACCGTAATGCATGATCCCGTGATCAAACACTTTGATCACATTGAGCTCATTATGATGATGCATTACCGAGTGGGCCCAGTGATACCTCTCCGTTATATGGAGTGACAAATCCCAGTCTCGATCCGTGTCAACCCAACAGACACTTTCGGAGATACCTGCAGTATACCTTTATAGTCACCCAGTTACGTTGTGACGTTTGGCACACCCAAAGCACTCCTACGGTATCCGGGAGTTACACGATCTCATGGTCTAAGGAAAAGATACTTGACATTGTAAAAGCTCTAGCAAACGAACTACACGATCTTGTGCTATGCTTAGGATTGGGTCTTGTCCATCACATCATTCTCCTAATGATGTGATCTCGTTATCAATGACATCCAATGTCCATAGTCAGGAAACTATGACTATCAGTTGATCAACGAGCAAGTCAACTAGAGGCTTACTAGGGACATGTTGGTGTCTATGTATTCACACATGTATTACGATTTCCAGATAACACAATTATAGCATGAATAAAAGACAATTATCATGAACAAGGAAATATAATAATAATCCTTTTATTATTGCCTCTAGGGCATATTTCCAACACTCTAAGGTTGTGTGTTGGTATGGTATCCTCTGTACTATGACTTTTGCAGGGTCCGTTGAGCCATCTCTCCAATACGGTTCCGCGCCCTGTAGAGGGTTTTTGCTTCTTTGTGATTAACTCGGGTGTCTTATGATAGTGCACCCTTTTACTTCGGACTGGGTGTGTATTCAGAGCCGGATTATCCCAAAATTTCGTTTCGGTTTTCCAGGCGCTTTCCATCGCACAGTATTTTCGTACTATGGACGCCAAGTCAGCGAAGTGTGATATGTCACGGTGACTTATGGCATTAAGGATTCCCTTGTTCGTGCAATTATTGCAGAAAGATGAGACTGCGTCTTCCTCGCGACAGTCCTTAACCTTGTTCATCACAAGGAGGAATCTGGCCCAATAATGATGTACTATTTCTTGGGGCTCTTGCCTGATGTTGGAAAGATCGCTTATGTTTGGGTGGGTGGGTGGAATTGAGTCTGTACCCTTACCCGATCTGAGACCCAGGGGCCAAGGAGTTTCCAATCTTGGAAGTTCGGGTTTCGGGATGTTGCCCGATAAGTCTGGCTTGGAGGTTCAGGGCTTGGGTGACGTCCTCCGTAAACGGGTGTCCGGCTCGGAGAGCTCGGGAATCCGGACATAGTTAGTCCTTAAGATAGAGGAAGAGTCGCCGCATTGTTCCTCCACCACCGCAATGTGATGGGTGAATGGTGGAGAGTTAATCTCCCTTTGATCGAGTTTAAGCCCAATCCAATCATAGTCCGTAGCGACTCCCAAGGCGGCGATGCGATCCAAGAGCTCGTTTAGGGAAGAGAGCTCCATTGGATCCATCTGCTCGGCAAGTTCCGAGTTGACGTGGAGGCTGTTTTCGATGACCCGAGAAGTCATCATCGGTGCAGCAACCGAACAGGCGATCGTGATGAAATCGCCTAGCCGGAGAGTTTGGCCGACAGCCAATGCTCCCTTGGCGGTAATGTTGTCTTTAAAGATGAGATGAGACATCCTTCCTTGAGGTGACGGCACAGTGGAAATCTCAATGAAAGCACCAATGTCGGTGTGAAAACCGGCGGATCTCGGGTAGGGGGTCCCGAACTGTGCGTCTAGGCGGATGGTAACAGGAGACAAGGGACACGATGTTTTTACCCAGGTTCGGGCCCTCTCGATGGAGGTAAAACCCTACTCCTGCTTGATTGATATTGATGATATGGGTATTACAAGAGTTGATCTACCACGAGATCGAGGAGGCTAAACCCTAGAAGCTAGCCTATGGTATGATTGTTGTATATTGTCCTATGGACTAAACCCTCCGGTTTATATAGACACCGGAGGGGGCTAGGGTTACACAGAGTCGGTTACAAATAAGGAGATCTACATATCTGTATTGCCAAGCTTGCCTTCCACGCCAAGGAGAGTCCCATCCGGACATGGGACAAAGTATTCAATCTTGTATCTTCATGGTCCAACAGTCCGGCCAAAGGATATAGTCCGGCTGTCCGGATACCCCCTAATCTAGGACTCCCTCAACCACCATTTTCTTCAGTGTCTTCATACATTTTTAGGGGTCATCTCTGGTAGGTAAACCGAATCAATGTGGGACTACTACCTGTGTTATCCTGCAATTCTCGCAAACACATTAGTCCCTCAACCAATTTTGTCGCCAGTACTCCAAAACCAACTAGGGGTGGCACTAGATGCACTTACATTTTCTAGAGAAGGAGTTTCTCTCGAAAGAAGTGAGTGGAAGGAAAGTAGAACTTGATGAGGTAATTGTACCTTCTCTCAAATTGGAAAGTAGCACATTAGTGCAATCCATTCCCGTGATGCCTACACACATTAGAGAGGAAGCTAATGATGATGATCATGAAACTTCGGATCAATTTACCACTGGACCTCGTAGGTCGAACAGAGCATGTTCCGCACCAGAGTGGTACGGTAATCCTGTCCTAGAAGTCATGTTATTAGACCATAGCAAACCTACGAACTATGAAGAAGATATTATGAGCCCAGATTCCGACAGATGGCTTAAGGCCTTGAAATCTGAGATAGGTTCCATGTATGAGAACAAAGTGAGGACTTTGATGGAATTGCCCTATGAACGGCAAGCCATTGAGAATAAATGGATCTTCAAGAGGAAGACGGAGACTGATGGTAGTGTTACTATCTACAAAGCTCGACTTGTCACAAAAGGTTTTCGACAAGTTCAAGGTGTTGACTACAATGAGATTTTCTCACTCGTAGCGATGCTTAAATCTGTCCAAATCATGTTAGCAATTCCCACATTTTATGAAATCTAGCAAATGGATGTCAAAACTGCATTCCTTAATGGATTTCTTAAAGAAGAGTTGTATATGATGCAACCAAAAGATTTTGTCGATCCTAAAGGTGCTAACAAAGTGTGCAAGCGTCAGCGCTCCATTTATGGACTGGTGCAAGCATCTCGGAGTTGGAATATACACTTTGATGAGGTGATCAAAGCATATGGTTTTATACGGACTTTTGGAGAAGTCTGTATTTACAAGAAAGTGAGTGGGAGCTATGTGATGTCTACTACGGAACTTTATTCTTGTAGACACGTGTTGGGCCTCCAAGCGCAGAGTTTTGTAGGACAGTAGCAATTTTCCCTCAAGTGGATGACCTAAGGTTTATCAATCCATGAGAGGTGTAAGATGAAGATGGTCTCTCTCAAACAACCCTGCAACCAAATATAAGAAATCTCTTGTGTCCCCAACACACCCAATACAATGGAAAATTGTATAGGTGCACTAGTTCGGCGAAGAGATGATGATAAAAGTGTAATATTAATGGTAGAAATATATTTTTATAATCTGAATAAATAAAAACAGCAAGGTAACAAATAGTAAACAGGCACAAAAACGGTATTGCAATGCTTGAAAATGAGGCCTAGTGTCCATACTTTCGCTGGTGCAACTCTCAACAATGCTAATCTAATTTGATCATATAACCATCCCTCAAAGTGCAATGAAGAATCACTCCAAAGTTCCTATCTAGAGGAGAACATAAGAATAAATTGTTTGTAGTGTACGAAACCAGCTCAAAGCTATTCTTTCCGTTCGATCTATTCAAGAGTCCGTACTAAAATAACACCAAAGCAAATTCATATTCATAATACTCGATCCAACACAAAGAACTTCAAAGAGTGCCCCAAGATTTCTACCGGAGAAACAAACACAAGAACGTGCATCAACCCCTATGCATAGATTACCCCAATGTCACCTCGGGAATCCACGAGTTGAGTGCCAAAACATATATCAAGTGAATCAATACGATACCCCATTGTCACCACGAATATTCAATTGCGAGACATATATCAAGTGTTCTCAAATCCATAAAAGAATTCAATCCGATAACAACAAAATCTCAAAGGGAAAAACTCAATTCATCACAACAAGATAGAGAGGGGAAAACACCATATGATATGACAATATTAACAAAGCCCACGATACATCAAGATCGTGACATGTCAAGAACACGAGAGAGATATTAAACACATAGCTACTGGTACAAACCCTCAGCCCCGAGGATGGACTACTCCCTCCTCATCGTGGTGGCCGCCGGGATGATGAAGATGGCCAACGGTGATGATTCCCCCTCCGGCAGGGTGCCGGAATGGGCTCCCGATTGGTTTTCGGTGGCTACAGAGCCTTGCGGCGGTGGAACCTCTGATCTAGGTTAACCTCGAAGGGTTTCAGAATATTTGGGAATTTATAGTGCAAAGAGGGGGTGCCGGAGGCCACCGAGGTGGGCATAACCCACCTGGGCGCGCCAGGGGCCCTGGTGTGCCCTGGTAGGTTGTGCCCCCTCGGGGCACCCCCAGGTGCAGCTGTGGCCCATTGGGTTCCTTCTGATCCAAAAAAATCTCCAAAAACTTTCGTGGTGTCTGGACTCCGTTTGATATTGATTTCCTGCGATGTAAAAAACAAGCAAAAAACAGCAACTGGCACTGGGTCAATAGGTTAGTCCAAAAAATGATATAAAGTTGCTACAAAATGATTGTAAAACACCCAAGAATGATAAAATAACAGCATGAATACTTCATAAATTATAGATACATTGGAGACGTATGAGCATCCCCAAGCCTAATTCCTACTCGTCCTCGAGTAGGTAAATGATAAAAGAAATAATTTATGAAGTGTGAATGCTAGCAAAGTGCATAAGTTTGATCAATGATAATTTCAGTCACTTTTCCTAGCATCATAACATCAATTCTTTCTTATAAAACCTCTCATGTTATAGTAGCAACCAATTCACTAGTTAAGGTTCAAACAATGAACTCTCTTGAAACTCAACAACCTATGCTCTTAGTCACCAAGCAATTGCAATTCAACTTGTTCCATGGAGTTTAAGTAAGAGCTCCACATACTCAGCCATCATATAGTCTTCTATGATTGCTAACACTCACCGCATACACATGAGCAAAACGTTTCAACCAGACACATAGAAAGATAGGGGCTTATTGTTTTGCCTCCCAACGCATTCACCTCAAGGGTGATGTCAACAATAGTAACTCATGCTACCCATATTCAACTAGACATATGTGCCTAGATCTTTCCTCACCACATGATGCTTGCCAAAAGAGATAAATAAAAAGGAATAGAGAGAAAAACTTTGACTCTTTGCATAAAAGTAAATTCATAAAAGTAAAAGATAGGCCCTTCGCAGAGGGAAGCAGAGGTTGCCATGCTCTTATTTGTTTGTATGCCCAACCCCTTAGTGCAAAATAATGTCACATTATATTTCCCCTTATGATAGCAACCTTTATTACACAGTCCGTCGCTTTCATTATTTTGCCATCACAAGTTCATACAACGCTCAATTTTCTCTTACACTAAATGATCTAACACTTTTAGAAGCAATTTTTATTGCCTTTATCCACCGATGACAACTTACTTGAAGGATCTTGCTCAATCCATAGGTAGGTATGGTGGGCACTTGAAAATAAGATTTGGGTTTAAGGGTTTTTGGATGCACAAGTAGTATCTCTACTTAGTGCGGAATTTTTGGCTAGCAAAGATAGGGGGCAAGCACCACATGTTGAAGGATCTATGACAATATAACTTCTGTGTGAATATGTACAAACATAAATCATTATGTTGTCTTCCTTGTCCAATGTCAACAATTCTGGCATATAATATTCTGATGGGGGCTCACAATCACAAAAGATTTCCAACATAGTGTATTTGCATGTGAAAGTTCTCTTCCTTATACTAATTATTCG
The DNA here is from genome assembly GCA_032464435.1 of Aegilops umbellulata. Taxonomy (NCBI): domain Eukaryota; kingdom Viridiplantae; phylum Streptophyta; class Magnoliopsida; order Poales; family Poaceae; genus Aegilops; species Aegilops umbellulata. Next base: position 399,097,531 of record CP136058.1, on the reverse strand, counting down.
TGAATTGCTTGTATGATCAATATTGTGATTGTCAAGCCTCAAAAGATTCACTTTCTAAACCCAATGTGAAGCTACCACTAGGCATGATATGATTTCAACTTCATGGCATTCAATTTATTCAACAATTTACTCATAGGATATAAGTGAAGCACAAGAGTAATTCCATAGAAAAGAGCTTTGTTGATGGAAAGTGAGTGCCGCTTACTTAGCCTTCCTGGCAACTATTTGTGGACTCTATTTTATTTAAAAACTTTCAGATCTAAGTACTTTATTAAAACAACGAGCAAAAAAATGACATTTCAAGGTGTCGGGGGATATCGGCCTCCACGAGCACCTATGGGGACGGAGCCCCTTGTCGGTTCGGCGGGGGCGAGGATGCACAAAGAGCAGATCGAGGCGACACACACACACAACGATTTTACCCAGCTTCGGGCCGCATAGATGCGTAAAACCCTACTGCTGCATGTCTGGTTGATTGGAGTTCTTGCTCTGGAGCGCAAGGAGCTACAACGGGTTGGAGCTGGACGTAGACGGGGGTCTACTGGGCGTCCTCCTGGTTCTGGTTCTCCCTCTGCTCCCCCTCCTCCTGTCCGTCCTCCCCCCCCCCCCCCCCCCCATGCGCATGGGCCTCCTTTTATATGCCAAGGGGTTTTCCACAGGTAGTGGCGCAGGTGAGGGTAAAAATGGCAAGGAACTGTGCGAACAGCGGCTGCACAGTGTTATCGAACCTAACTCTGACGGCAGGGGACAAAGGCATTAAATGCCCGTCTGGATCGCTTGAACAGTGCCGAGGCGGACCGTTAGGGGCGCCTCCGCTCGCCACGGGGGCGACTCTGTCAACGTTGCGTGCCACCGCACACCTCAGGTTGCGTAACGTCTCGCCACGTGCCTCCGGGGAAGCTCCAGTGTGACGCGTGGGCAGGTGGGCTGGAGCGCGGGCCTGAGGTGGTGGTTAGCCGCGGCAAGTGGCTTGCCGCGGTAGTTGCCTTGCCGCACCTGAGAGCTTGCCGCTCGTCAGGCCTTGCCGGGGCGCGCGGCGCGCCGCGGCGGGCTTCTCTTGGGGTGCCTTAGTTTGGCCATCTCGGCGAGCTCCTCCCGCCGGGGCTTTGGTGCTTCGGCTTAGTCGTCCCGGCAAGCTCCTCTTGCCGGGGCCTTGTCGCCTTGGCCCGGCAAGCTCCTCTTGTCGGGCCTCGCCTGCTTGGCCCGGCAAGCTCCTCTTGCCGGGGCTTGGTCTTCGGGGCTCGATCACTTGGCCTTCGTCCGGCCCGGAGCGGGCCGTGGAGACTCTTGTCGCTCCCCTGGCGGGCCTTGCCGCGGGAGGCTACTACTGCCCGTGCACAAGTTCGGGGTTCTAGGGTACCCCTACTTTAGTACACCGACAGGAGCCCCCGGGTCTGGGCCATACACGGTGCCGAGCGTTGTTGGGCCAGGCCCTAACAGTGCACGGGCACGCGTGGCCTAGGTCGCGATGTTCCTTGACTCCATGTTCGTCGCGCCCTCCCCAAGTGGCGCGCGCTTATCGCGGCGTCGTGGGGGGTGAGGCGTGCGAGGCGTGCGTGACGTGGGTGGCGTGCGCGGGGCTGAGGCCCGCAGGCATGCGTCACGTCGTGCACGATCTCTTTTATTTAGAAAGGCAAAACGTCCGCCCCCACTTTCGAGTGAGGAGGAAGAGAGGTCGCCTCACCAGTTGCCTCGGCCCTGCCCGCCCGCCACGCGTCCTCCATGCACTTGGGGTCGCGGTGGTGGAGGCAGGAAGCCGGGCCGACGCGGGCCGAGGTAGGGGGTCGGCCCCGTTGCCTGCCCTTCCTCTGGTTTAATTGGTTGGGCGGGGCGGTCGAGCCCCCACTTCTCCCCTTTGTAATGAGCGGAAGGGGATGACGAGGGTCCGCATTCCTTCCTTCTTTCTCCTCTTAGATCCCTGGTCCCCTTTCCCCAGCTGTCATGGAGGAAGGGAACCCTGGCCCTTCTTCGGTGGCGGCAAGGGTTGCCGCCAGGCAGCGTGCTCCACCCCTTGCACCCGCGGCGGCGGAGCCAACCGTAGGGGGAAGGGGGAGGGGGCGAGGTCGCGGACGAGGCCGTGGACGGGGTCGAGGCGCTCGAGGCGGGCAGGGCGGCGCGCCGGCCTCGCCCCCGCCGGCGGCTCCGTTTCCCCCGGCGGTTCATCTCAGGGACGACCCCTGCGAGTTCATCATCAGGCTGCGTCGGGCGCCTCGCCGTCGCCTCCGCCTCCCGGACCCCTTTGCGGACGTCCTGGAGGCGGAACAACACAAGACGCTGAGGCTGCGCATGAGGGGCTGCGGGATCAGTGGTACGCGAGTCCACGTCGAATCCCGAGCCCCCGACGTGATGTGCCTGGGCCGAGGGTGGAAGTCGTTCGCCCGGATCCATAGCTTGACGGCGGGGTTCACCCTCCATTTCAAGCTGATGGAGGGCGATCTGCTCTCCGTCAAGGTCTTCGGGGACCTTGGCACCCGGGCCCGGTGCTGCGTGGATAGCTCCTCCGACAGCGAAGGCTCCTCCTCGAGCGAGAGTGACGAGGAGGGGAGCGACAGCGACGACGAGGGCGGGCGGTCGCCGGGGTGACGGGCACGACTAGGCGCTAGTCGCAGCTCCGCGTGGCACCGGCGGCCCCCATCGTCCGCGTCGCTGGCGCCGTGAACTCCCCGAGGTCGTCTCCTTGGGCGGCTGGCGTAGGGAGGATGCGGAAGAGGAGGAGCACGGGCGGCAAGGCCGCTGCCTCGTCTTCCAACCTCGCCCCAGACGCCGTCACCACCCCTGCTCACGGCGACGACCACCGGGGTCTTCTCTCCGGCCCGGCAAGCTCCTCTTGCCGGGGCTTCGTCTTCTTGGGCGGCCGGAGTGGCGAGGCTGCGGAAGAGGCTGGCGGCAAGGCCGTCAACTCGGAGTACGAGGGCTAGATGCCCTCGACAGCGTGTCGACGTCCCGCCGCCTCCTTCTCGAGCTTCGCTTCCGGCGTCGCCGTCTTCTCCTGGCCTCCGGAGCTCCGGGGTGGGGCCTCGGACGCTCTCTTGGTGTCTTCTGCCACCCGTAGCTCGTCTAGGCGCCCCTTTTGCCCTTCTCGCCTCCTTGCCGTACCTCCTGAGGAGAGAGACAAGAAAGGGATTACGGGCACCTTATCTCTTTTTATCTTGTAAGCCCTCGGGCCTTAGTTGCATTAAAATCTTGTAATCCCATCTTTCATGTTTTTCATTCTCTCTGAGCTGTACCTGAGTGGAATGTTTTTAATGAGAAAAGGGGTTGTTTGCCGGATCATTTGTCTCGCGGGTACATCCCGCGGCAAGGGGCGGACCCTTTGCACCGTCAAGATAGACACTTCGCCCGGCAACGGACCCTGCCGTCCCCCGCGCCTCTTGGCCCTCCTCCCGCTCTAGGCGGAGGCAGGGAGAAGGCGAGTTCTGGCCCCTCGCTTCCTCCCCTTGCTGCCGCGGCTACTATCCGAAACGGGCCCCGGGAACGCGCTCCGGGGTTTGCCGCTTTGAGAGAGCACGGCATATTTTTAGGAGGAGGCGAGGTTTTCACATTCCGCAGCTCACGAGAGAATGCATGATAAGGGATGTAAAGACTTATCTGAGGTTGCAGCTCCCGGCAACTCTGGCTTGTCGGGAGGCGGGTGCTGGCTCGTCCTTCTCCCCCTCTTCGTCCTTGAGCGGCTCGGCAAGGGTAGGCCGTTCCCGCGAGCCAAAGGGAAAGGACGGGAAAAAGACGCGGACTCAACCTCCAAGTTAGGGGTTAGCGACTGTTAGGCACTATCGACCCTAACCAAGGACGAGACTCGACTCAGCATGCATGCTAAAACTTGGGGGGGGGGGCCAGCGCGTAATTGCGGCCAGGGTCTGCGCCTGGCTTTGTACAAAGGATTACATGCGTCTGCGGCAAGACTTTTGTACAAAGAGTTGGTTGCCGGACGGGGTCCGGCAACCGCGCCTTACGGGTAAAACTTGCGAAGATGCTCAATGTTCCAGGAATTGCTCACCGGAGTACCATCTTCGGTCTCGAGGCGGACGGCGCCAGGCCTCGTGACTCGTTTCACCCGGTAAGGGCCTTCCCACTTCGGCGTCAACTTGTTGTGTATCTTGGCCGACTGAACGCGCCGAAGAACAAGGTCGCCTTCCTCGAGGCTCCTGGCCTTAACTTTGCGGCTATGGTAGCGACGCAGAGCTTGCTGGTAGCGAGCGGATCACACAGCGGCCTGGAGACGATCTTCCTCGAGGAGCAGTGCGTCATCATCACGCGACCGCTCTTGCTCAAGCTCATCATAAGCGAGCACTCGAGGTGACCCGTATACGAGTTCCGTGGGGGTAACTGCTTCTGCTCCATAAACTAGAGCAAATGGTGTCTGGCCGGTGGCTCGATTTGGCGTCGTTCTGACCGACCAAAGAACCGTCGGCAGCTCCTCGATCCAATTCCGTCAGTGCTTGAGCAGCTTGTCAAAACTTCTAGTCTTGAGCCCGCGCAGTACGTCGGCGTTGGCCCTTTCCGCTTGACCGTTGCTCCGGGGATGAGCAACAGAAGCGAAGCAGACCTTGGTACCGAGATCTTGGGTGTACTGCATGAAGGCGTGGCTTGTGAACTGCGTACCGTTGTCGGTGATGATCCTGTTGGGGATCCCGAAGCGGCAAACAATCGACCTGAAGAATTTGATCGCGGACTGGGCGGTCACCTTCCTCACTGGTTCCACTTCTGGCCACTTTGTGAACTTGTCGATGGCAACGAACAAGTACTCAAAGCCCCCGACGGATCGGGGGAAGGGGCCGAGGATATCGAGCCCCCAGACCGAGAAGGGCCAGGATAAAGGGATCGTCTGGAGAGCTTGAGCTGGCTGGTGTATCTTCTTGGAATGGAACTGGCACGCTTCACACTTGGTTACTCATGTAGTTGCATCCTGGAGGGCTGTGGGCCAGAAGAAGCCCTGCCGGAACGCCTTTCCGGCAAGTGCTCTGGCGCCGATGTGGTGCCCACATATGCCTCCGTGTATCTCCGCCAACAGCCTCTGTCCGTCTTCCCGGTGGATGCACTTCAATTTCACCCCATTGCGTCCTCTTCTATACAGTGCGTTGTCAACGAACTGGTACATACTGGACTGCCGGGCTACTCTTTCAGCTTCTTCTTGTTCTTCGGGTAGCTCTCCCGTCTGGAGGACACGGACGATCTGCTATGCCCACGTCGGAGCCTGGGGCTCGACGACGAGGACCAAAGGCATGTCGGCGGCTGCTGGAACATCAGCTTCTACGGCGAGGATTCGGGGCTCAGCCGGAGCTTGACGTTCCTCGGCAAGCTTGCCGGGGCGTGGCTTGCCGGGAGCGCCTGCTTCGTCGGGGCGAACCCTGGGGCTTGCCGGAGCAGGCAGCTCCTCGGCGCTCTTGGCGTCGATCTCGGGGACTCCCTTGGCGGCGGCTTCGGGAAGCTCTGCCGGGAGAGAGCCGTCAGAGACCGGTCTTCTCTTCTTGCTTGGCCCAGTCGATGGCGTCACGGATGGCTGAGTCAGCTTGAGCACAAAGGTCCCTGGTTCCACAGGTAGCTTTAGTGCGGCGCATTTTGACAGGCCGTCGGCGATGCCGTTCTCTGCTCTTGGAACGTATTCCATTTGCAGGCCGTCAAAGTGCTCTTCCAGCTTTCTCACTCCATCAACGTAGGCTTCCATCAACGGGCACTGGTAATCCTTGTTCACTTGGCGGACGACGAGCTGCGAGTCACCCCTGACAATGAGCTTCTTGATCCCAAGTTCCACCGCAATCCTGAGACCGGCGAGCAAACCTTCATACTCTGCCGTATTGTTGGTTGCTTGCTCCTTGGGAAAGTGCATCTGGACGACGTACTTGAGGTGCTCTCCGGTGGGCGCGATGAGCAGCACGCCAGCACCGGCGCCTTCCAGCGAAAAGGCACCATCAAAGTACATCAGCCACTCTTTGGTTGCTTCCTTGCCGGGGATGCTCGTCTCGGGAATTTCTTCGTCCGGTGTCGGCGTCCACTCTGCTATGAACTCTGCCAATGCTCGGCTCTGGATGGTCGATGTGCTCTCGAACTTGAGGCCGAAGCTTGACAACTCTAGCGCCCACTCGACAATCCTGCCTGTCGCTTCGGGATTCTGCAGTATCCTCTTAAGCGGAAAGCGAGTGACCACTGTGATCTCGTGTGCTTGGAAGTAATGGCGCAGCTTCCTCGAGGCCATGAGGAGGCCGAAGAGCAATTTCTGCACACCAGAGTACCTCGACCTAGCCCCCTGCAAGAGGGAACTGACGAAGTAAACTGGGCGCTGCACCATCCTCTTCCTCTGCACTTCCCCTTGCGCTTGCGTGGGTCCGCCCTTGCCGGGGCCAGAGCTTGTCGGGGAAGCCCCCTGCTTGCCGTCGGACGCGCTTGCCGTGACTGCTGGCTCGTCATCAGCTTCCCTCTCCGCAACTAACGCAGCACTAGCCACTTGATTGGTTGCCGCTAGGTAGAGCAGCAACTTCTCTCGAGGTCTAGGCGTGACAAGTGTAGGGGCGGAGGACAGGTATTTCTTCAAGTCTTGCAGCGCAGCCTCCGCTTCCGGAGTCCATTTCACTGGACCTGCCTTTTTCAAGATTTTGAAAAACGGCAGGGCGCGTTCCACAGACCTGGAAATAAATCTGCTGAGAGCCGCCACGCAGCCGGCAAGTCGTCGCACGTCCTTGACACACGTTGGTGCTTCAATCTGCTCGATGGCCTTGATCTTGTCGGGGTTGGCTTCGACCCCACGCTGAGACACGAAGAATCCGAGAAGCTTGCCGGAGGGAACTCCGAACACGCACTTCTCGGGGTTGAGCTTGAGGCTGATCCTGCGCAAGTTTGCAAAGGTCTCTTCCAAATCTTGTACCAGGGTTGCCTTGTCTCTGCTCTTGACCACAATGTCGTCCATGTAGGCCTCCACATTTCTGTGGATCTGTGGCTCAAAAGCAGTGTGGACAACCCTCGCAAATGTCGAGCCCGCGTTCTTCAGTCCAAAAGGCATCCGCACAAAACAGTACGTGCCGCATGGGGTGATGAACGCAGTCTTCTCTTCGTCTTCTTCGGCCATGAAGATCTGGTGGTACCCGGAGTAGGCGTCAAGGAACGAAAGCAGGTCGCATCCGGCCGTGGAGTCAACAATCTGGTCGATGCGCGGCAAGGGAAATGGATCTTTAGGGCAAGCTCTGTTGACATCGGTGAAATCGATGCAAAGCCTCCACTTCCCGTTTGCCTTGCGCACGACGACAGGATTGGCCAACCACGTCGGATGGAGCACGCCTCTGACGAGGCATGCTGCTTCCAACTTCTTGATTTCCTCCGCGATAAACTCTTGGCGCTCCACCGCTTGTTTCCTAACCTTTTGCTTGACGGGCCGCGCATGAGGACAGACGGCAAGGTGGTGCTCAATCACTTCCCTGGGAACGCCGGGGATGTCCGATGGTTGCCAGGCAAACACATCGACATTCGCCCGCAGGAAAGCGACGAGCGCGTCTTCCTATTTGGGGCCGAGAGTGGCACTGATGGTGAAGGTACCACCAGTGCCGTCCTCCTTGGCGGGCACCTTCTTGGTCGCGGGTGGAGCAGCCGTCGTCTTCTCGTGTTCGCCGGCGGGGCTCGATGGCACGTCCTCGACGGCAGCGCAGCACTCCGAAGAGGCGCGCTTGCCGGAGTGGGCACCAGAGCATTCGCCGGGCTTGGCCTTCTTGCCGGCGGGGCTCGAGGGCACGTCCTCGACGGCAGCGCAACACTCCGAAGAGGCGCGCTTGCCGGAGTGGGCGCCAGAGCACTTGCCGGACTTGATCTTCTTGCCGGCGGGGCTCGATGGCGCGTCCTCGACGGCAGCGTAGCACTCCGAAGAGGCGCGCTTGCCGGAGTGGGCGCCAGAGCACTTGCCGGACTTCTTCTTTCCCCCGGAAGCTCCAGCGGCGGGCGGACCGCGGGCCGTCGCCGCTGTTGCGTCCCGGTATAACTGGTCGGCGCAGATAAGGGCGTCCTTCTTGTCGCCGGGGACAGAAATGACGCTTATCGGGCCGGGCATCTTGAGCATGTTATACGCATAGTGAGAGGCCGCCATGAACTTGGCGAGTGCTGGCCGGCCGAGGATCCCGTTGTAAGGCAACGAAAGGTCGGCGACGTCAAAGGTGACCTTCTCAGTTCTGAAATTCAGCTCGCTGCCAAATGTTACCGGCAGCGTGATCTTTCCCTTCGGCTTGCTCCTTCCCGGGTTGATTCCTTGGAATGTGCCGGTTTCTTCGAGCTCGCTGTTGGGAACTTGGAGTCTCCGGAGAACAGCAGAGGAGATCAGGTTCAAGCCGGCCCCGCCGTCAACTAGCATCTTAGTGACCTTGAGGTTGCGGATCATTGGGGAAACCAACATCGGCAAGCACCCGACCGCGGTTGTGCGATCAGGGTGGTCCTCAATGTCGAAGATGATAGGCGTGCTGGACCATCTCAGGGGTCTGCGTGACTCGACGGGCGGCTCCACTGCATTGACCTCCCGCACCCACCGTTTGTGCTGGTGGTGGGAGGCGTGCAGGGGGGCACCGCCGTCCACACACAAAACCTCAGTGGCTTTCTGAAACTCCTGCTCGCTGGTCTCGGGGTCTTCCATGTCTTCGTCGTCGTCTTCGTCTTCGCTCTTGTCGCGGCCCCGGGGAGGTCTGTCTGCTTGCCGCTGCTTGTCCTTGCCGCGGCGCTCCCCCGGGCCGGGACGCTTCGTGCCGGATCCCCCGCCACTCGCTTGGGCCCTCTCCTTGTCGCGTCGCGCGTACTCGGCCTTTTGCAGGTCGACGAGTTGCTCGACTTGCTTGCAACTCTGGAGGTCGTGGCCGCTGGTGCGGTGGATCTTGCAGTACTTCTTGTCGGTACCATCCCGCTTATCGGCAGCCGCCACTGCCCGGCAGTTGGCGCACCCGGCAACCTCCTTGCCGGGGCCTCCTGCCTGGGCTTTCTTGGCGGAGCTCTCGCTGCCGGACTTCTCGACAACCAGTACCTCTGGGTTTTTCTTCTTCTTGCCGTTCCGCCGCCGGCCTCTCCTTGCCGGGGCGGTACCTTCACTGTCGGAGTCTCCTTCTCCAACACTTTCTCCGGGGAGCCGCCTCCCTTCCTCAGCACGTGCACATTTGTCGGCCAGGGCGTAAAGCTCACTGACCTCCTTGATTTTGCACATCGCCATCTCCTCCCGCATCATGCGGTTACGCACGTTCTGGTGGAACGCGCTGATCACCGCGGCGGGGTGGAAGTCTGGGATGTTGTAGTGCACACGGCTGAACCTCTGGATGAACTTGCGTAAAGGCTCCCCCTCCTTCTGAACAAGCAGATGAAGGTCGCTCGCCTGGCCGTGGGGTTTGTGGCCGCCTGTGAAGGCGCCCACGAACTGATGGCACAGATCTGGCCAGGAGGAGATGGAGCCGTCCGGCAAGTGCATGAGCCAGGATCTGACGTTGGGCTTGAGTACCAGCGGGAAGTAGTTGGCAAGGATCTTATCGTCCCGTCCTCCGGCAGCCTGCACCGCAATGGTGTAGATGCTGAGGAACTCAGACGGATGCGACTTGCCGTCGTACTTCTCGGACACGTCGGGCTTGAAGTTCTTTGTGCTGGGCCACTGGACTTGCCGCAGCTCGCAGGTGAACGCAGGGCAACCCACCGAATACGGCAGTTCGCCTGGTTCCCCCGGCGCGTGCATGTCTCCAGTGGGCCCAACGCGCTGGTCTGATTGATGCCGCGCCTCTCTTCTGCGCTCGATGCGGGTTCGAGCGTCTTCTTCCCTTCGTTCGTGAAGGACTTGGCGTTGGTCGCGGCGAGTTCGCGGGTTCGACGACGCGGTGGAGTCGTCATCGCGGTGAACCCGGCGAGTCGGCGACCGTGGCCTCTGGGGCGGGGAGTGCACGGTGGTCGCGCCCCCACCGTTCTTGGCGCCATCGGTTCTCGCCTGGGAGACTGGCCGCGGCTGCGACGCGCTGTGCTGCCGCGGAGTGTCACCGTTGCCGAAACCGATGAGGCTTTGGATAGTTGCCCTCCAGCCGTCGAGCTTGTCCGCCGTTGGAGGGTAGTCTAGGAGCAGCTGGGCTCGCGCGAGAGCTTCCGCTGGGGTGGCGGGCAGAGGCGGCGAGCAGCGCGAGGAGCGGGATGCGCTCGAATTCCTAACCACGTTAGAAAGAGCAGCACCCGGTCCAGGTAGCCGCGCGACGCTCGTCCCGGCACGCTGGATCGCATGCCGGTCCTGAGCCCCCTGGGATCCACCAGCGTGGCCCGGGTCCAGCGAGCGTATGGTACCATGGGTACCATGACGCTGCTGGTTTTGCGCCTCCTGAGCGGGGCGCGGGGCGAGCTCGGACGCCGCGGGACCAAGAATTGGCTCGGCGGTGCCCGTTCCTCCGCCAGCGTCCTCCCCACCACCCGTCTGCTCCATGGGCGGTGGGTTCGATGCTGATGGGCCGGCCACCTCCGGAGCTTTCTTCTTCGGCGCCATGCTGGCGCAAACAATGAGAGTCTGGCTCGCGCGGACACCGGATCTGGTTCGCACAACCTCAACGCCCCCTACCTGGCGCGCCAAAGATGTCGAGGGATATCGGCCTCCACGAGCACCTATGGGGACGGAGCCCCTTGTCGGTTCGGCGGGGGCGAGGATGCACAAAGAGCAGATCGAGGCGACACACACACACAATGATTTTACCCAGCTTCGGGCCGCATGGATGCGTAAAACCCTACTGCTGCATGTCTGGTTGATTGGAGTTCTTGCTCTGGAGCGCAAGGAGCTACAACGGGTTGGAGCTGGACGTAGACGGGGGTCTACTGGGCGTCCTCCTGGTTCTGGTTCTCCCTCTGCTCCCCCTCCTCCTGTCCGTCCTCCCCCCCCCATGCGCATGGGCCTCCTTTTATATGCCAAGGGGTTTTCCACAGGTAGTGGCGCAGGTGAGGGTAAAAATGGCAAGGAACTGTGCAAACAGCGGCTGCACAGTGTTATCGAACCTAACTCTGACGGCAGGGGACAAAGGCATTAAATGCCCGTCTGGATCGCTTGAACAGTGCCGAGGCGGACCGTTAGGGGCGCCTCCGCTCGCCACGGGGGCGACTCTGTCAACGTTGCGTGCCACCGCACACCTCAGGTTGCGTAACGTCTCGCCACGTGCCTCCGGGGAAGCTCCAGAGTGACGCGTGGGCAGGTGGGCTGGAGCGCGGGCCTGAGGTGGTGGTTAGCCGCGGCAAGTGGCTTGCCGCGGTAGTTGCCTTGCCGCACCCGAGAGCTTGCCGCTCGTCAGGCCTTGCCGGGGCGCGCGGCGCGCCGCGGCGGGCTTCTCTTGGGGTGCCTTAGTTTGGCCATCCCGGCGAGCTCCTCCCGCCGGGGCCTTGGTGCTTCGGCTTAGTCGTCCCGGCAAGCTCCTCTTTCCGGGGCCTTGTCGCCTTGGCCCGCCAAGCTCCTCTTGCCGGGGCTTGGTCTTCGGGGCTCGATCACTTGGCCTTCGTCCGGCCCGGAGCGGGCCGTGGAGACTCTTGTCGCTCCCCTGGCAGGCCTTGCCGCGGGAGGCTACTACTGCCCGTGCACAAGTTCGGGGTTCTAGGGTACCCCTACTTTAGTACACCGACACAAGGGTAGCACCACTCATGTGAAGAAGCAAAAACTTAGACTCAACCGATACTAACCGATAATTGTTTTTGAAGAAAGGTAGGATGCCTACCGGGGCATACCCAAGCTTAGATGCTTGAGACTTCTTGAAATATCATATTGGGATGCCTTGGGCATCCCCATGCTTGAGCTTTTGCGTCTCCTTAATTCCTCTCATATCATGGTTTTCCTAAATCTCAAACGCTTCATCCACACAAAAATCAACAAGAATTCGTGTGACAAGTTAGTATAAACCAATTCAAAAATCTTATCATTCTCTACTGTAGAAAATCACTAAAATTATTATTTATCATTGCATACTAAATGCCTCTGCATATTTAGTACTCCTATCCTCAAATAGAATCATTAAACAAGCAAACATAGGTAAACAATGCAAACATAACAGCAATCTGCCAAAACAGTACAGTCTGTAAAGAATGCAAGAGTATCAATACTTATTCAACTCAAAAAAATTCTGAAAATTTAACACACTGTAGAAAATTTATCAAAGCTTATTGTGAAAAAAGTTTCAACATTTTATCATGTTCTAACTTTTCTAGGGAATTTTTGCAACAGTGGTAAACTTTCCGTTTTCAAACAGCAACATATAGACTTGCAAAATAAGCATAGTAAAGGCTATCATTGCCATTTTTATTGAAATAAAAGATGCAAAACATTATTATAAATAACAGCAAACAAATCCTAAAAAAATAAATTGACGCTCCAGGGAAAACACATATCATGTGACGAATGAAAACATAGCTCTAAGTAAGGTGTTGCGGACGAAAGAGGGGATGCCCGGGGCATCCCCAAGCTTAGTTGCTTGGATCTTCCTTGGATATTACCTTGGGGGTGCCTTAGGCATACCCAAGCTTAGGGTCTTGACACTCCTTATTCTCCTCATATCGACATCTCACCCAAAACTTGAAACCTTCAATCACACAAAACTTAACGAAACTTTGCGAGATAGGTTAGTATGATAAAGAGCAAACCATTGCACTTTTGGTACTGTCCAAGACAAGATTCATAATTGTTCTCACACAATGCCTACTGTAGCATATCATTTCTACAATTTATATTGAGCAATATAAGCCATAGAACCATAGAAACTAGAAAACAACCAAAGTATGCATTGAAAACAGAATCTGTCAAAAACAAAATAGTCTGTAGTAATCTGCACTCAAACCATACTTATGCTACTCCAAAAATTATGAAAAATTAGGACCAGTGAGCAATTTGTATATTAAGCTTCTTCAAAGAGAATCAACTAAAAAGAAATCTTCTGTTAAAAATAAGAATTATTTTCATGAGCGCAAAAGTTTCTGTTTTTCAGCAAGATCAAATCAACTATCACCCAACATGATCCCAAAGGCTTTAATTGGCACTTTATTAAAACAGAAGCAATAAACATGATCAATACAGTAGAATAATCATGTGAACACACAAAAACATTAGGTAAAAGTGTTGGGTTGTCTCCCAACAAGCGCTATTCCTTAATGTCTTTTAAGCTAGGCATGATGATTTCAATGATGCTCGCATAAAAGATAAGAATTGAAACATAAAGAGACCATCATGAAGCATATGACTAGCACATTTAGGTCTAACCCACTTCCTATGCATAGGGATTTTGTGAGCAAAAAACTTATGCGAACAAGAATCAACTAGCATAGGAAGGCAAAACAGGTGCAACTTCAAAACAATCAACACATAGAGAAGAAACTTAATATTATTGAGATATGTAAGAGCATAAATTACTTCTTCATAATAATTTTCAGAAACATCATGAATGGATTCAACAATATAACTATCACATACATAACTCTTTTCATGATGCACAAGCATGGAAGATTTATTACTCTTCATGGCATACATGTCATCATAATAATTATCATAGATAGCAACTTTATTGTCATAGTCAATCGAAACCTGTTCCAAAATAGTGGATGGATCACTGAATAAATTCATGACCTCTCCAAATCCACTTTCGTAATAAGATTCAACACCCTCCAAAATAGTGCGATCACTACTTCCTAGAGTTGACACTCTTCCAAACCCACTTTCATCAATGTAATCATCATAAATAGGAGGCATTCTATCATCATAATAATTTTTCTTATCGAAAGTAGAAGGAATCAAGGGATCATATTCATTAAGCAAAGCATCCCCAAGCTTAGGACAAGCATTATTTCTAGCAAATAAATCTTCAAACTTGTCATACTCATTAAACATAGCATCCCCAAGCTTGTGGTTTTGCATATCACCACAATCATTCTTATCAATAGCATGAATGGCACCAATAGTATAGCAAACATTATTATCATCTTCTTCCAAGCAAGTGCTAAAAAGATTTTCAAGATCATAAGGGATATCATTATCTTCCCAATCATAATCATTACAAAAAGTAGTAGGTATCACAAAATCGTACTCAATATCATCATCCTCCATCAACATATTTGATTCACTTTCATGAGGCACAATGGTGATAGGAGCAACATTATTTGGGAGAGATACCTTTTTACCTTTATTCTTTCTTCTTTTCTTCTTCTTCACCACACCATGTGTTGGTTTAATTAATTTTTTCAAGTTTCTTGTTGAAGAGATTGATTGGATAGGAAGCTCCTTGTGACGCCCCCGATTCAATCGTACATTAATCATCCATGCAAATGTGTACGATCAAGATCATGGACTCACGGGAAGATATCACAACACAACTCTAAAACATAAATAAGTCATACAAGCATCATAATACAAGCCAGGGGCCTTGAGGGCTCGAATACAAGTGCTCGATCATAGACGAGTCAGCGGAAGCAACAATATCTGAGTACAGACACAAGTTAAACAAGTTTGCCTTAAGAGGGCTAGCACAAATTGGGATACGGATCGAAAGAGGCGCAGGCCTCCTGCCTGCGATCCTCCTAACTACTCCTGGTCGTCGTCAGCGGGCTACACGTAGTAGTAGGCACCTCCAGAGTAGTAGGAGTCGTCGTCGATGGTGGCGTCGGGATCCTGGACTCCATCATATGGTCGCAGCAATCGGGTAGAGAAATGGGAAAAAGGGGGAACAAGGCAACCGTGAGTACTCATCCAAATTACTCGCAAGCAAGGAGCTACACTACGTATGCATGGGTATATGTGTAAATGGCCATATCGATGGACTGAACTGCAGAATGCCAGAATAAGAGGGGGATAGCTAATCATGTCGAAGACTACGCTTCTAGAAGCCTCCGTCTTGCAGCATGTAGATGAGAGTAGACTGAAGTCCTCCAAGTAGCATCGCATAGCATAATCCTACCCGGCGATCCCCTCCTCGATGCCCTGTTAGAGAGCGATCACTGGCTTGTATTTGGCACTTGGAAGGGTGTGTTTTATTAAGTATCCGGTTCTCGTTGTCATAAGGTCAAGGTACAACTCCAAGTTGTCATGTTACCAAAGATCATGGTTATTCGAATAGATTAACTTCCCTGCAGGGGTGCACCACATTTCCCAACACGCTCAATCCCATTCGACCGGACACACTTTCCTGGGTCATGCCCGGCCTTGGAATATCAACATGTCGCAGCCCCACCTAGGCACAATAGAGAGGTCAGCACGCCGGTCTAAATCCTATGCGCGCAGGGGTCTGGGCCCATCGCCCATTGCACACCTGCACGTTGCGTACGCGGCCGGAGAGCAGACATAGCAACCTCCATTACAAAGGAAGTCACGTTACATGGTCCAACCCGGCGCGCGTCGCTCAGTCGCTGACGTCACGAAGGCTTCGGCTGATACCACGACGTCGAGTGCCCATATCTTTCCCGCGTAGTTGGTTAGTGCGTATAGGCCAGTAGCCAGACTCAGATCAAATACCAAGAGCTTGTTAAGTGTGTTAAGTATCCGCGAACGCCGACCAGGGCCAGGCCCACCTCTCTCCTAGGTGGTCTGAACCTGCCCTGTCGCTCCGCCACAAAGTAACAGTCGGGGGCCGTCGGGATCCCAGGCCCACCACTACCTGGGTGGAACCACCTGCCCCTTCAGCCCCCATCTCCGAACAGTATCACAGGAAATGTAACAGTGTAAAGTAAATAGTATATGCCCGTGATCACCTCCCGAAGTGATCACGGCTTAGTAGTATAGCATGGCAGACGGACAAGAATGTTGGGCCACTGATGGAAAACTAGCATCCTATACTAAGCAGTAGGATAGCAGGTAAGGGTAACAACTGTAGCAACAATGACAGGCTATGCAGTAGAATAGGATTGACCGAAAGCAGTAACATGCTACACTACTCTAATGCAAGCAGTAGAGAAGAATAGGCGATATCTGGTGATCAAGGGGGGGGGGGCTTGCCTGGTTGCTCTGGCAAGAGAGAGGGGTCGTCAACTCCGTAGTCGTATTGGGTAGCAGCAGCGTCGGTCTCGGTGTCTAGCGAGAGAAGAGGGAAAGAAACAATAAATATTTAAGCAAACAGATGCATAGCAATGCATGGCATGACAAGTATCGGTGCTAGGGGTGCCCTAACGCGGTATGAGGTGATACCGGTGAAGGGGGGAAACATCCGGGAAAGTATCCCCGGTGTTTCGCGTTTTCGAGCAAAGGAGCCGAAGGGGGAAAGTTGCGAGTTCGATAGGTTATGGATGTGTGGCGGACGAACCGGCTGCGTATCCGGATTCGTCTCGTCGTTCTGAGCAACTTTCATATACAAAGTATTTTGATCCAAGCTACGGTTTATTTTATATTAATTTTCAAAGTTTTAATTCATTTTCTAAATTACTTTATTTGAAAATTAAATAGTTAAATGCTATGGGTACACTTGTACTCATGGGGCTGACGGGTGGGGACAGGGGGCTGAGTCAGCAGCCCAGTCAGCAGTCAAAGTTTGACCGTTGACTGGTCAACCTGACCTGTAGGTCCCACATGTCATTAACTGTTTAGTTAGTTAACAATACTTAATTAGGTTAATTAGGTTAATTAAACATAATTAATTATGTAAATTAATTTAGTTGGTTAGTTAATTAATTAGCATTTTTATTTTTATTCTTTAATTCTTTAAAAAACGTTCTGGGGTGGGGCCCCTTGTCATAGGCCCCAGGGGCCTTCGCGGGCTAACGGGTGTTAGGTCGGGGTGTCGCCCGACCAGGGGGAAAGCGGGGCTAGGCCACCGGCGGGTGGCCGCGGCGCGCAGGCGCCAGCGCGGGGTGGTGAGCGGGAAGGGGCGCGGGGATGTAGGGGGCTGCGGCGGCTGCGGCAGGGAGGTCGGGCGTGGGGGAAGAAGCAGCGAGCGGGGGCGCGGTCGAGGAAATGGCCTGCATGCGACGACGACGGGAGCAGCAGCAGGTAGCGACAACAGCGGGTGGGACGGAGCGGGAGCGGGCGGCAGCACGGGCGCATTTGGAGCGCAGCAGGGGTGCTACCGCGGCGCAGAGAGCGTGCACGAGCGCAACCAAGGCACAGGCGAGGAGGTGGCCAGGACGGGGCGACCGCGAGCTCGGCCGGAGCTCATGCGGCGGGGGACGCGGCGAATCGGAGGGGGAGAAGGGGTAGCAGAGGATGGGGCTCACAGCGCATCCGTAGTAGTGGACGGTGAGGTCGAGGAGGAGCTGTGGACGGTGAATCGGCGACGGCGAGCAGAGGTGACGCGAGGTGGATGACGGCTCGATCCAGCTGACTTAGGGATCTCCAGTTCGAATGTGTGATCGGGAGGAAGTAGAAGTCGTCGGCGGTCCTTCTGGCGCTCTCCTAGGCGACGGGGAGGCGACTGGCCGCAGTGGTGGTGCGCCGACGGCAACGAGCGCGTCGGGTGAGGGAGAGCGCGACGTAGATGATGACGGAGGAGGGGAGAGGAGCGAACGAGGGTAGGGAGTGGGGCATCTAGGGTTGCCAGGGGGTGCGGGGGAGGCCCTGTGGCTGTCGAGGACCGGCAGATGGTCAGCATCTGGCGACCCCCGGCCACGGACGAGCGGGCAGTGGCCACGACGCCATGGTGAACAGGGGGGAGAAGTGGGTAGGTGGGGGAGAAAGGTCGGGTAGGTGGGCCTGCCTGCTGGGGCGGCCGACTGGCCTGGGGGTGGCTAGTTGGGCCACTTGGCCCAGGAAAGAGGAAGGTTCCTTTTGTTTTGTTTTATTAATTTTCTTTTTTTTAATTTACTTTTCTATCTTGTGTCTAGTTTCCTCTTATTTTAGTTTTATGAGAATTTATCACTAGCATCTAAATTAGTATTAATAAATGTACTACTACGACATTAGTTCTTATCACAAAATAAAATATTTTAATATTTTATAAAATTCCAAAGGCATTTGATTAATTATTTTTGTTACTGTTTAATTTCTTATAGTGCATTTAAATACTTTATAAAAGTGTGGTTTCTCCACCATTATTACCTATGAACTATTTGTCATATCAAGAACATTTTAGTTTTGATATTGGAAAATTTTTATTGTTTGACCGGATTATTGATTTGAATTTGCTTCGGTTTCGAATCAACGCGAGTTTATCAACAGTAACCAAGGTGACGTGGCATCGTTAATAGAGGTTCACTGTAGCTTATGTACCCGGGCGCCACACTCCTCCTCGTTACCTGATTCATCATAATAAACACTAGGAGGGTATTGGGAAATATTTTCCCTTTCATTAGTACTCTCTTCATACTCCAGTTGTTTTCTTGTATTTAATTGGTTGGCAACATAAGGATTCTCAATGCAATTTACCGCACAAAACACATAAATTTCTTCTAGATTAAAATCAAGAAATCTCTCGAGGTTAAATTTTGGAATACCCTTAGTTATATGTTTCATTTCTTCATACCCCAGAAGGAGACTAAGCTCTCTATGATGCTCAAGGGTAATCAAGTTATCACAATTTTTGGACATGATCTGATCATGAAAGAATTTGCATTGGATATTTAAATCACCATGTTCATTGCAAAGTTCACAAGGATGGCAAAAAAATTAAATCTTTCAGCACAATCATCTAGCCTCTCTTGAAACTTTTTTGTTTCTAAATATTTATGCTTCTTACAAAATCTATCTTCCCTTTTTGGTGTGCAATTGAACTCCCACACTGGTGTGCGTCGGTCCTAAACAACCGGTTTTTAACCCCTTTCCGCGACGGCATTCCGAACCGTCGCCAAGTGAGTGTGGGCGATATGGGGGTCCTTCCCACACGACCCAGAAACCTTTGGGGATATGCCCTCCTGGCACACACGCTCGGCAAAATGAGGTCGTGTGCGACCAGCGAGCACTCAAATATAGAAATACATACAGTAGTGCTCAAAGAAATACAGTTATACATGCGAAATCATTTCCGGTCGTAAGTACATCCCACACAGTCAGTCACCACTAAACGTTTTTGTTCGTATATACATCCCACACAGTCACTACAAGGAAAACGTTTGCGCAAGGTGGCGTAACGCAAACAATTTTGAAGAGAATGTCGTGTGTGATTGTTCATTGATCCAACACGGTTTATTCCTAGAAACTGTGTGCATTTCCTGAGGTCATCGCCCACGGTGGTTTCTCATTAACCCTTCACAATAGGAAAACCCAATTAGCAATCTAATTGGCCAATTAGCGGGCTAATTGCCCTATTATTAATAATACATTTACTAATCTAATTGACATGCATATTAAGCACAAAATACATTCCATTTCCATATTAAGGAAGCAGGATTTCATAATTGAAATACATAGGAGTACAACATGGTATAGCTTCAACACTCAGCTACCCCATTACACAACTGCACCAGCAGCAAGTTTCACATGCAACATCTAGAACCTTTTGAAATTAGCATCATAGACGGTACATAGAGAGATGCATCTCATCTAGAAAACTACTGAAGCGGAAGGCGAATATTGAGCCTTCATTCATGTTGAAGGTATTTGCAACTTTAGGCCAGTGCCTGTGGATGATTGACCGTCCATCCTTCGACCTCTTCAGTAACACATCAATATTGAACCGTGGGTGTTGTATGAAAACTTTCCTCGCCTCCTGAACACAGAGGTGGTTTGAGAGGTAATCATCAGTGAAGCCTGAAAACAAGGATGTGCATAAATATCTTCTTTATATTGGAAATGGGGCAAAGGAATACAAAAAGGCAAGGTATAATAGTTAGTACCATCTTGTAAACCTGAGTGCTTCCCATTGTTTCCCTGCAACACATATAAGGTAGTTAGTCATCAGGTTAAGTAAGGGTTCGCATGCTATCAGTAAAATATGTTGATGATAAATAAGCACATTGCAGATTCACCAAATTAATTCAAGCCACGTGGAAAACCCATTTATCCAAACCAAGCATGATTAAGAACTAGGAAATATAGCACTTTTATATGTTTCTCATGTATTAAGTGCAGCCAAATTCGATTTATTCCTCACATGGTATACAATAACAG
The DNA here is from genome assembly GCA_032464435.1 of Aegilops umbellulata. Classification (NCBI taxonomy): domain Eukaryota; kingdom Viridiplantae; phylum Streptophyta; class Magnoliopsida; order Poales; family Poaceae; genus Aegilops; species Aegilops umbellulata. The sequence continues at coordinate 399,077,574 of CP136058.1, read as the reverse complement.
AATGTAGCCAATCAATTGAACATCGCATTGCAGAATTGAACCAAACAGTTAACTAAACACCACAACAAATGAACCAAACGTTAACTAAGCACCACATTGCACAATATAACATACTCCTAATAGAAGATCAGACAATTAACCAAACCAAGCATGCTTAACAACTTGGAAATATAGCAATTGTATTTGTTTCTCATGTATTTAGTACAACCAAATTTAATTTATTCCTCACATGGTATACAATAAGAGAATGCTGCCACATCAATTGAACATTGCATTGCAGAATTGAACCAAGCAGTTAACTAAACACCACAGCAAATGAACCAAACCTTAACTGAGCACCACATTGCACAATATAACATACTCCTAATAGAAGATCAGACAGTTAACCAAACAAAGCATGCTTAACAACTTGGAAATATAGCAAATGTATTTGTTTCTCATGTATTTAGTACAACCAAACTTTGATTTATTCCTCACATGGTATACAATAACAAAATGCAGCCACAACAATTGAACATCGCATCGCAGAATTGAACCAAGCAGTTAACTGAACACCACAATAAGTGAACCAAGCCACAACAAATGAACCAAGCAGTTAAATAAACACCAATTGAACAATATAACATACTCCTAATAGAAGATCAGACATTTAACCAAACCAAGCATGCTTAACAACTTGGAAATATTGCATCATGAAGAATTGAACATCACATTTGCAGAATTGAACCAAGCAGTTAATTGAACACCACATTGCACGACATTTAGAACATATACACTATAGCAGAGGATTGCATGGTGAAAGTAGATAGCACAATTCACTAGAATTTTTTTAGGAAAGGCAGTAGCTAGCAAGCTGAACATGGGTCCTTATAGTGAGCTAATAAGATAAGCTACTCCTCATTGTCGGAGATATCAATGACTATTGGCTCCATGGACATGGAAGAGGGCGAGGCCTCCGCATCGTGCATGCCCTCGTTGTAGTGGTGAGTTGCCTGAGCCGCTCCGGGCACCAGCCTTCTGGCTCTCGAGATGAGGTAAGCACGTGCACGCTGAGAAAACACCTCATAGTCTTCGTCGAAGGCACCGACAGTGGCCTCGAGAAAATGCCACAAACTGTCATTTAAAGCAGCCAAAAGTGTCACAGCATCGGCGCGCGAGGAGTCAATGGTGGCCTCGACGGCGAGGTGCTCCTCTAAGATCTGGGGGTCGGCACGAATGGCAGCCATCGCGACCTCATCTGCGTGTGCGTCCGCGATTTGCTTCTCCGCTACCAAATGCTCCTTGAGGTCCTGGCTATACTGCGTGCACCATGGCTTAGTCCGACGCTTATTTGGTGGAGGGGTCGGTGACTTGGGTGGAAGGTGTCGCGCTCGCGACGACGGTCGGGGCATGTGGGATGTGGAAGGAGTAGGAGGATGGGGGTCGGGTGTGGATTACCTACCTGGATAGGCGAGGCCGGGCAACGTGAAGGAGGGTCGCCGGCGAGGAGGCGGCGGCGCTGCAAGCAAGGAGTGAAGGTTTCAACTTGGAAAGGAAGGCAGAAAGAGGGGAAATGTGGCTTTTCATAAGGGGGAGTGGACGGGGAGGTATATATTTCCACGGAATCCAAAAATTTGGAATCGCTTCACCCAAAAAACTGGCACGCAAAGTGTCATCAGACACGGTCCGAAGATATTTTGTGTTGCATCTCACACGGTTGGTTATAATAAATTGTGTGAGATCTACTTGATTTTTGGTCTTGATTTGAATTACATAATGGGGTCACAACGGCCATGGACGGTGTTTGAACTACTAGACCTTTTATCTGAAGTGATCATAAAAGAATGGGAATTATTCAGGGTTCTTTGGACATTTTTATGCATTAAGTGAGTTTTCAATGCATTTAGCATAATTCAAATTTGAACTACATGCACATACTCAAGTGCATATAAATTCGTTGAAAAATCAAATCTTTGTCCTTGGGTGCATGCTTAGGTCCCATGCAAGAAATGCGAATGAATTTCAAACACCATGGCACCGTTGATTGCCGGCAAAACATTGTGATGCCTGGTTTTTAAATTCTATTAGATCCAAAACTCGTCTGAAATTCATGAAACTTGGCATGCTATCATGGAGCGGCATCAACATGTCGTGGTACAAATTTTGTCCCATTTGGGACAGGTTTGGGTATGTGCTTCTCACAAAACAACAAGCATGATGGGTTTCGGTAGGGAACGTCCCACCTTTGGGGACGAAACAATATCCATTGCCTCTTATTGCTTTCAAATTTTTTTCTCATCTCAACATAGAACAACAGGAGTGTTGTGTGAATTTTTGTGATTTTTCGGTGTTCGTTTGGGCATTTTTATGCATTAACTGAGTTTTCAATGCATTTATGTGCAAAATTCAAATTTGAACTACATGCGCATGCTCCAATGCATATAAATTGGTTGAAAAATCAAATATGTATACTTGGGTGCATGCTTAGGTTCCATGCAAGAAATGGGAATGAATTTCAAACATCAGGGCACCGTTCATTGCCGGCAAAACATTGAGATGCCTGGTTTTTAAATTCTAGTAAATCCAAAACTCGTCTGAAATTCATGAAACTTGACATGCTATCATGGAGTGGCATCAACATGCCGTGGTACAAATTTTGTCCCATTTGGGGCACGTTTGGGTATATGCTTCTCACAAACTGGAGCTTCTAACAACAAGCATGATGGTTTTCGGTAGGGAACGTCCCACCTTTGGGGACGAAATGATATCCATTGCCTCTTATTGCTTTCAATTTTTTTCTCATGTCAACATAGAACAACAGGAGCGTTGTGTGAATTTTTGTGATTTTTCGAGGTTCGTTCGGAAATCTTTATGCGTTAACTGAGTTTTCAACGCATTTATGTGCATAATTCAAATTTGGACTACATGTGCACGCTCTAGTGCATATAAATTGGTTGAAAAATCAAATATGTGTCCTTGGGTGCATGCTTAGGTCCCATGCAAGAAATGGGAATGAATTTCAAACACCAGGGCACCGTTGATAGCCGGCAAAACATTGAGATGCCTGGTTTTTAAATTCTAGTAAATCCAAAACTCGTCTGAAAGTCATGAAACTTGGCATGCTATCATGGAAGGCACCCGCATACCATGGTACAAATTTTGTCCCATTTGGGGCAGGTTTGGGTATATGCTTCTCACAAACCGGAGCGTCTCACAACAAGCATGATGGTTTTCGGTAGGGAACGTCCCACCTTTGGGGATGAAACGATATCCATTGCCTCTTATTGCTTTCAAATTTTTTTTCTCATGTCAACATAGAACAGTAGTAGTGTTGTGTGATTTTTTGGGGTTCGTTTGGACATTTTTATACATTGAGTGAGTTTTCAATGCAATTATGTGCATAATTCAAATTTGAACTACATGCGCATGCTCCAGTGCATATAAATTGGTTGAAAAATCAAATATGTGTCCTTGGGTGCATGCTTAGGTCCCATGCAAGAAATGGGAATGAATTTCAAACACTAGGGCACCGTTGATTGCCGGCAAAACATTGAGATGCCTGGTTTTTAAATTCTAGTAAATCAAAAACTCGTCTGAAATTCATGAAACTTGGCATGCTATCATGGAAGGGCACCCGCATGCCGTGGTACAAATTTTGTCCCATTTGGGGCAGGTTTGGATATATGCTTCTTACAAACCAGAGCTTCTCACAACAAGCATGCTGGTTTTCGGTAGGGAACGTCCCACCTTTGGGGACGAAACAATATCCATTGCCTCTTATTGCTTTCAATTTTTTTCTCGAGTCAATATAGAACAACAGGAGTGTTGTGTGAATTTTTTTGATTTTTCGGGGTTCGATTGGACATTTTTATGCATTAACGGAGTTTTTAGTGCATTTATGTGCATACTTCAAATTTGAACTACATGCGCATGCTCCAGTGCATATAAATTGGTTGAAAAATAAAATTTGCGTCCTTATGTGCATGCTTAGGTCCCATGCAAGAAATGGGAATGAATTTCAAACACCAGGGCACTATTGATTGCCGGCAAAACATTGAGATGCCTGGTTTTTAAATTCTAGTAAATCCAAAACTCGTCTGGTGCGCAGGTTCACTGTAAACCGTGCGAGATGTTCAACGCGGGATTTGTGCATCTCTTCAATGCAAATGGTTCAGTGAAGGAGTAAAGCGGCAGAAAATAAACCAAAAAATATATGTGCTGCTGATAACAAACAAGTATAGGGGATCGCAATAGTTTTCATGGGTAGAGTATTCAACCCAAATTTACTGATTCGACACAAGGGGAGCCAAAGAATATTCTCAAGTATTAGCAGTTGAGTTGTCAATTCAACCACACCTGGATAACTTAGTATCTGCAGCAAAGTATTTAGAAGCAAAGTAGTATGATAGTAGCGGTAACGGTGGCAAAAGTAGCAGTAGTTGTTTTGTAGTAATTGTAAGAGCAGCAACGAAAAAGTAAATAAGCGAAGAACAATATGTGAAAATCTCATAGGCATTGGATCGGTGATGGAGAATTATGCCGGATGCGATTCCTCATGCAATAGTTATAACATAGGGTGACACAGAACTAGCTCTAGTTCATCAATGTATTGTAGGCATGTATTACGAATATATTCATACGTGCTTATGGAAAAGAACTTGCATGACATCTTTTGTCCTACCCTCCCGTGGCAGCGGGGTCCTATTGGAAACTAAGGGATATTAAGTCCTCCTTTTAATAGAGTACCAGACCAAAGCATTAACACTTAGTGAATACATGAACTCCTCAAACTATGGTCATCACCGGTAATGATCCTGATTATTGTCACTTCGGGGTTAACAGATCATAACACATAATAGGTGACTATAGACTTGCAAGATAGGATCAAGAACTCACATATATTCATGGAAACACAATAGGTTCAGATCTGAAATCATGGCACTCGGGCCCTAGTGACAAGCATTAAGCATAGCAAAGTCATAGCAACATCAATCTCATAACATAATGGATACTAGGGATCAAACCCTAACAAACCTAACTCGATTACATGGTAAATCTCATCCAACCCATCACCGTCCAGCAAGCCTACAATGGAATTACTCACACACGGCGATGACCATCATGAAATTGGTGATGGAGGATGGTTGATGATGATGATGGCGATGGATTCCCCTCTCCGGAGCCCCGAACGGACTCCAGATCAGCCCTCCCGAGAGAGATTAGGGCTTGGCGGCGGCTCCATATCGTAAAACGCGATGAATCCTTCTCTCTGATTTTTTTCTCCCTGAACACGAATATATAGAGTTGGACTTGAGGTCGGTGGAGCACCAAGGGGACCACGAGGCAGGGGGCGCGCCCAGGGGGGTAAGCGCGCCCCCACCCTCGTGGACAGGGTGTGGGCCCCCTGGCCTTGATTCTTTTTCCAGTATTTTTTATTAATTCCAAAAATAATCTCCGTTGATTTTCAGGTCATTCCGAGAACTTTTATTTTGCACAAAAATAACACCATGGAAGTTCTGCTGAAAACAGCGTCAGTCCGGGTTAGTTCCATTCAAATGATGCAAGTTAGAGTCTAAAACAAGGGCAAAAGTGTTTGGAAAAGTAGATACGACGAAGACGCATCAACTCCCCCAAGCTTAAACCTTTGCTTGTCCTCAACCAATTCAGTTGATAAACTCAAAGTGATAAAGAAAAACTTTTACAAACTGTGTTTGCTCTTGTTGTTGTAAATATGTAAATCCAGCATTCAAGTTTTCAGCAAAGATTATGAAATAACCATATTCACAATAACACTTAGGTCTCATGTTTATTCATGACAATGGCATAATCAACTAGCGAGCAATAATAATAAATCTCGGATGACAACACTTTCTCAAAACAATCATGATATGATATAACAAGATGGTATCTCGCTAGCCCTTTCTGAGACCGCAAAACATAAATGCAGAGCACCTTTGAAGATCAAGGACTGACTAAACATTGTAATTCATGGTAAAAGAGATCGAGTCATACCCAATATAAACTAATAGTAATGGATGCAAATGACAGCGGTGCTCTCCAGCTGGTGCTTTCTAATAAGAGGGTGATGACTCAACATAAAAGTAAATAGATAGGCCCTTCGCAGAGGGAAACAGGGATTTGTAGAGGTGCCAGAGCTCGATTTTAAAGTAGAGATGAATAATATTTTGAGCGGCATACTTTCATTGTCAACATAATAACCGAGAGATCTTGATATCTTCCATGCTACACACATTATAGGTGGTTCCCAAATAGAATGGTAAAGTTTATACTCCCGCTCCACCAACAAGCATCAATCCATGGCTTGCTTGAAACAACGAGTGCCTCCAACTAACAAGAGTCCCGGGGGAGTTTTGCTTGCAATTATTTCGATTTGATTTGCTTAAAGCATGGGACTGGGCATCCCGGTGACCAGCCATTTTCTCGTGAGTGAGGAGCGGAGTCCACTCCTCTTGAGAATAACCCGCCTAGCATGGAGGATACATACAGCCCTAGTTGATACATGAGCTATTCAAGCATACAAAACAAAATTTTACTTGAAGGTTTAGAGTTTGGCACATACAAATTTACTTGGAACGGCGGGTAGATACCGCATATATAGGAAGGTATGGTGGACTCATATGGAGTAACTTTGGGGTTTATGGAAGTGGATGCACAAGCAGTATTCCTTCTTAGTACAGGTGAAGGCTAGAGAAAGACAGGGAAGCGACCAACTAGAGAGCGACAACAGTCATGAACATGCATTAAAATTAATAAACATTGAGTGCAAGCATGAGTAGGATATAATCCACCATGAACATAAATATCGTGAAGGCTATGTTGATTTTGTTTCAACTACATGCATGAACATGTGCCAAGTCAAGTCACTCGAATCGTTCAAAGGAGGATACCACCCTATCATACAATATCACAACCATTTTAATAGCATGTTGGCACGCAACGTAAACCATTATAAGCTCCTAGCTAATTAAGCATGGCATAAGCAAGTATAATATCTAATTGTCATTGCAAACATGTTTATTCATAATAGGCTGAATAAGGAACGATGAACTAATCGAATTTCAAAAAAACAAGAGAGGTCGAGTTCATACCAGTTTCTCTCATCTCAATCAGTCCATCATATTTCGGCATTATTGCCTTTCACTTGCACGACCGAACAATGTGAATAATAATAATAATGCACATGCATTGGACTAAGCTGGAATCTGCAAGCATCTGACACACAGGAGAAGATAAGATAATATGGGCTCTTGGTTAAATCAACAATAATGCATATAAGAGCTACTTCAACATTTTCATTATGGTCTTCTCCTTTCGACCCCCAAAGAAAAGAAAAGAAATAAAACTATTTACATGGGAAAGCTCCCAACAAGTAAAAGAAGAACGAGAGATCTTTTGGGGTTTTCTTTTAATTATTACTACTACAAGCATGGAAAGTAAACTAGCTAAAAGCTACAACTATTTTTTTTTGTTTTTCTTAAGATTTATCAAACACACAAGTAGAAAGCATAAAAAGGAAATAAACTAACATGGATAGTACAATGAAAAAGTGTGAGCACCGACAACTAGAATAAGTGCGTGAACATGAATGTAATGTCGGTGAGAAATACGTACTCCCCCAAGCTTAGGCTTTTGGTCTAAGTTGGTCTATAGCCACGGCTGGCCTGGCGGATTTCCAAAGTTGTAGTTGGGGTCGTACTGTGATGCAGCAGCTATTGCCTCATGAGCTGCTGCTTGGAGGCGAGTTGTCTTCGTCCTCCTCTTATACTCGTTCGCCTCCTCCCTGGTTATAATAAATCTCCCTTTTGTCTGAAAGTCAAAGAAAGTAGGAGCAGGGAGAGAAACATGGAAAATGCGGCACCTATCAAACATTAGTCGATACTAGAGAGGTTGTTCATTCCTCTCAATAAACTGGTGGCGAACCATAGCCTCATATCCTAGATAAGTGGGAAGCAATTCCATATCACTTTCATGTATGGGTATCCCAAGAAAATTAGCCACACGGGTTGCATAAATTCCCCCAAAAAAGTCTCCACTTAAACCATTATTATGCAACCTCCGTGCAACAATAGCCCCCAAGTTATATTGTTTATCTCCTAAAACAGCACTCCTGAGAACACTAAGATCAGGGACACACATGTGACATGCTTCATCCTTACCATTTATGCACCTACCTATGAAGAGAGAAAAATAATGTATAGCAGGAAAATGAATGCTCCCTATGGTAGCTTGTGTTACATCTCTAGATTCACCCACTATAATACTAGCAAGAAAACCTCTAAACTCAGATTTGCGAGGTTCACTAAGACTACCCCATTGTGGAAGTTTGCAAGCAGTACTAAAATCATCTAAGTCCATAGTATAAGATTGGCCATAGATATCAACTAGGACAGTGTGAGAATTACGTGAAGATGAAAATTTGAACCTTCACACAAAGGAATCAGGTAGGTGGTAGTTGATACATCTCCAACGTATCTATAATTTTTGATTGCTCCATGCTATATTATCTACTGTTTTGGACATTATTTGGCTTTATTATCCACTTTTATATTATTTTTGGGACTAACCTATTAACCGGAGGCCCAGCCCATAATTGATGTTTTTTGCCTATTTCAGAGTTCCGCAGAAAAGGAATATCAAACGGAGTCCAAACGGAATGAAACCTTCGGGAACATGATTTTTAGGAAGATTATGATCTGGGAGACTTGGACCTACGTCAAGAAACAAAGGAGGAGGCCACGAGGTAGGGGGCCGCCCCCCCAGGGCGCGCCCTCCACCCTCGTGGGCCCCCTGTTGCTCCACCGACGTACTCCTTCCTCCTATATATACCTACGTACCCCCAAACGATCAGGTATAGAGAAAAAAACCTAATTCCACCGCCGCAACCTTCTGTACCCACGAGATCCCATCTTGGGGCCTGTTTTGGAGCTCCGCCGGAGGGGGAATCCATCACAGAGGGCTTCTACATCATCACCATAGCCTCTTCAATGAAGTGTGAGTAGTTTACCTCAGACCCTCGGGTCCATAGTTAGTAGCTAGATGGCTTCTTCTCCCTTTTTGGATATCAATACAATGTTCTCCCCCTCTCTTGTGGAGATCTAATCGATGTAATCTTCTTTTTGCGGTGTGTTTGGTGAGACTGATGAATTGTGGGTTTATGATCAAGATTATCTATGAACAATATTTGAATCTTCTCTGAATTCTTTTATGTATGATTGGTTATCTTTGCAAGTCTCTTCGAATTATCAGTTTGGTCTGGCCTACTAGATTGATCTTTCTTGCAATGGGAGAAGTGCTTAGCTTTGGGTTCAATCTTGCGGTGTCCTTTCCCAGTGACAATAGGGGCAGCAAGGCATGTATTGTATTGTTGCCATCGAGGATAACAAGATGGGGTTTTTATCATATTGCATGAATCTATCCCTCTACATCATGTCATCTTGCCTAAGACGTTACTCTATTTTCTTGAACTTAATACTCTAGATGCATGATGGATAGTGGTCGACAAGTGGAGTAATAGTAGTAGATGTAGGTAGGAGTCGGTCTACTTGTCTCGGACGTGATGCCTATATACATGATCATACGTAGATATTCTCATAACATTGTCAATTCTATCAATTGCTCAACAGTAATTCGTTCACCCACCGTAAAATACTGATGCTCTTGAGAGAAGCCACTAGTGAAACCTATGGCCCCCGAGTCTATCTTCATCATATTAATATCCCAACACTTAGTTATTTCCTTTGCTTGTTACTTTGCTTTTATTTTACTTTGCATCTTTATCATAAAAATACCCAAAATATTATCCTATCATATCTATCAGATCTCACTCTCGTAAGTGACCGTGAAGGGATTGACAACCCCTTATCGCGTTGGTTGCGAGGATTTGTTTGTTTTGTGTAGGTGCGAGGTACTCGCGCGTAGCCTCCTACTGGATTGATAACTTGGTTCTCAAAAACTAAGGGAAATACTTATGCTACTTTGCTGCATCACCCTTTCCTCTTCAAGGGAAAACCAACGCAGTGCTCAAGAGGTAGCAAGAAGGATTTCTGGCGCCGTTGCCAGGGAGTCTACGCAAAAGTCAACATACCAAGTACCCATCACAAATCCCTTATCTCCCGCATTACATTATTTGCCATTTGCCTCTCGTTTTCCTCTCCCCCACTTCACCCTTGCCGTTTTATTCGCCCTCTCTTTTCCGTTCCCCTCTTTTTCGCTTGCCTTTTGTTTGCTCGTGTGTTGGATTGCTTGTTTTTCACGATGGCTCAAGATAATACCAAATTGTGTGACTTTACCAATACCAACAACAACACTCCGATTGCTCCCCTTACCAATACTGAATCTTGTGAAATCAATGCTGCCTTGTTGAATCTTGTCATGAAAGATCAATTCGCCGGCCTTCCTAGTGAAGATGTCGCTACTCATCTAAATAGCTTCGTTGATTTGTGTGATATGCAAAAGAAGAAAGATGTCGATAATGATATTATTAAATTGAAGCTATTTCTTTTTTCGCTTAGAGATCATGCTAAAGCTTGGTTTTCGTCTTTGCCTAAAAATAGTATTGATTCTTGGAACAAGTGCAAAGATGATTTTATCTCTAAGTATTTTCCTCCCGCTAAGATCATCTCTCTTAGAAATGATATTATGAATTTTAAGCAACTTGATCATGAACATGTTGCACAAGCTTGCGAGAGGATGAAATTAATGATACATAATTGCCCTACTCATGGTTTGAATTTGTGGATGATTATACAAAAAATTTATGCCGGATTGAATTTTGCTTCTAGAAATCTTTTAAGTTCGGCCGTGGGAGGCACTTTTATGGAAATCACTTTAGGAGAAGCTACTAAACTCCTAGATAATATTATGGTTAATTGTTCTCAATGGCACACTGGAAGATCTACTAATAAAAAGGTGCGATCGATAGAAGAAATTAATGTTTTGAGTGGAAAGATGGATGAACTTATGAAATTATCTGCTAGTAAGAGTGTTTCTTCTGATCCTAATGATATGCCCTTGTCTACTTTGATTGAGAATAATAATGAATCTATGGATGTGAATTTTGTTGGTAGGAATAATTTTGGTGACAATGCGTATAGAGAAAACTTTAATCCTAGGCCTTATCCTAGTAATCCCTCTAATAATTATGGTAATTCCTACAACAACTCTTATGGAAATTTTAATAAGATGCCCTCTGAATTTGAGAATAGTGTTAAAGAGTTTATGAATTCGCAAAAGAATTTCAATGCTTTGCTTGAAGAGAAATTGCTTAAAGTTGATGATTTGGCTAGGAACATTGATAGAATTTCTCTTGATGTTGATTCTTTAAAGCTTAGATCTATTCCTCCTAAGCATGATATCAATGAGTCTCTCAAAGCCATGAGAATTTCCATTGATGAGTGCAAAGAAAGAACCACTAGGATGCGTGCTAAGAAAGATGCCTTTATAAGAGCGTGTTCTTCTAGTTCCTATGAAAATAAAGATGAAGATCTAAAAGTTATTGATGTGTCCCCAATTAAATCTTTGTTTCTTGATAATGATGGGACTTAATACGACCCACCTTTACCTAGAAGGCGTTCCAGAAATTCGGAGTTTTTAGATCTTGATGCTAAAATTGATTAAAGTGGGATTGAAGAAATCAAAACCCTAGATGTTGCTAAACTCACTATTTTGGATTTCAAGGAATTTAATTATGAAAATTTCTCTTTGATTGATTTTTATTTCCCTGTTGCAATCCATGCTAAATTCTCCTCATGCTTATAGTCAAAATAAAGCCTTTACCGAACATATCGTTGATGCTTTGATGCAATCTTATGAAGAAAAACTTGAGTTGAAAGTTTCTGTCCCTAGAAAACTTTATGATGAGTGGGAACCTACTATTAAAATTAAAGTTAAAGATCATGAGTTCTATGCTTTGTGTGATTTGGGTGCTAGTGTTTCCTGTAGGATCGGAAGTATGTCTAGAGGGGGGTGATTAGACTACTTGACCAAATAAAAACTTAACCTTTTCCCAATTTTAGTTCTTGGCAGATTTTAGCAACTTTAGGACAAGTCAAGCAATCATCATACAATTCAAGCAAGCATGCAAAGAGTATATAGGCAGCGGAAAGTAAAGCATGCAACTTGCGAGAATGTAAAGGGAAGGGTTTGGAGAATTCAAACGCAATTGGAGACACGGATGTTTTTTCCATGGTTCAGCTAGGTGGTGCTATCCTACATCCACGTTGATGGAGACTTCAACCCACGAAGGGTAACGGTTGCGCAAGTCCACGGAGGGCTCCACCCATGAAGGGTCCATGAAGAAGCAACCTTGTCTATCCCACCATGGCCATCGCCCACGAAGGACTTGCCTCACTAGCGGTAGATCTTCACGAAGTAGGCGATCTCCTTGCCCTTACAAACTCCTTGGTTCAACTCCACAATCTTGTCGGAGGCTCCCAAGTGACACCTAGCCAATCTAGGAGACACCACTCTCCAAGAAGTAACAAATGGTGTGTTGATGATGAACTCCTTGCTCTTGTGCTTCAAATGATAGTCTCCCCAACACTCAACTCTCTCTCACAGGATTTGGATTTGGTAGAAAGAAGATTTGAGTGGAAAGAAACTTGGGGAAGGCTAGAGATCAAGATTCATATGGTAGGAATGGAATATCTTGGTCTCAACACATGAGTAGGTGGTTCTTTCTCAGAACTTATGAGTTGGAAGTGTAGATGTGTTCTGATGGCTCTCTCCACGAGTGAAGAGGAGGTGGAGGGGTATTTATAGCCTCCACACAAAATCCAACCATTACACACAATTTACCAATCTCGGTGGGACCGAATCAACAAACTCCGTCGGACCAAAATAGTAAACCTAGTGACCGTTAGAGATTTTCGGTGGGACTGACATGCAACTCGGTAGGACCGATACGGTTAGGGTTAGGGCATAACGTAATCTCGGTGAGACCGATTACACAAACTCAATGAGATCGATTTGGTAATTAGCTAACCAGAGAGTTGGTCAGGCAAACTCGATGGGACCGATTTGCTCTTTCGGTGAGACCAAAAAGTTACAAAAGGGAAACAGAGAGTTTGCATTGTGATCTCGGTGGGACCGATCCGCTCTTCGGTGAGACCGAAAAGTTACGAAAAGGAAACAGAGAAATTGCAATCCCATCTCGGTGAGACCGAGATCCCTATCGGTACAACCGATTTGCTAGGGTTTGGTAGTGGCTTATGACATGTGAAACTCGGTGGCGCCGGATAGAAAGAATCGATAGGACCAAGTTTGGCTTAGGGTTTAGGTCATATGTGGATATGGGAAAGTAGCTGAGGATTTTGGAGCATATCATTAAGCACATGAAGCAAAAGGCTCATTAAGCAACACCTCATCCCTCCTTGATAGTATTGGCTTTTCCTATGGACTCAATGTGATCTTGGATCACTAAAATGTAAAATGAAGAGTCTTGGGCTTTTGAGCTTGAGCCAATCCTTTGTCCTTTGCAGTTTGAGGGTTCCACTTTCACCATCCATGCCATGCCAATCATTGAGCTTTCCTGAAATAATTGTCTTGAAATAGCATTAGCTCAATGAGCTATATGTTGTTATGAATTACCAAAACCACCTAGGGATGGTTGTACTTTCATTTCCACTATCCCAAGAACTTTATGTGATTTGCTAGATTTTCGTGATTTTGATGATTGCTCTCTAACCTTGCACCTTATGTATTCCACTATTAAGAAACCTATGGGAAGAATTAATGACATTCTTATTGTTGCAAATAGGAATTATGTGCCCGTAGATTTTATCATTCTTGATATAGATTGCAATCCTTCATGTCCTATTAATCTTGGTAGACCTTTCCTTAGAACGGTTGGTTCAATTATTGATATGAAGGAAGGGAATATTAGATTACAATTTCCGTTAAATAAATACATGGAACACTTCCCTACGAAGAAAATAAAATTACCATATGAATCTATCATGAGAGACACTTATGGATTGCCTACCAAAGATGGTAATACCTAGATCTATCCTTGCTATTATGCATAGCTAGGGGCGTTAAACGATAGCGCTTATTGGGAGGCAACCCAATATTTTTTTAGTTTTTTGCTTTTTGCTTCTGTTTAGGAATAAATATTTGTTCTAGCCTCTGGTTAGATGTGTTTTTATGTTTTAATTAGTGTTCGTGCCAAGTTAAACCTATAGGATCTTCTTGGATGATAGTTATTTGATCTTGCAGTAATTTCCAGAAACTTTCTGTTAACGAAAACAATTGTTAAAAATCACCAGAACATGATAAAATACTGATTCCAATTGATGATGATCAATAAAAAAATTGTCTAGGTCACCCTATTTTTGTAGATTTGTTGGAGTTCCAGAAGTTTGCGTTAGTTACAGATTACTACAGACTGTTCTGTTTTTGACAGATTCTGTTTTTCGTGTGTTGTTTGCTTATTTTGATGAATCTATGGCTAGTAAAATAGTTTATAAACCATAGAGAAGTTGTAATACAGTAGGTTTAACACCAATATAAATAAATAGTGAGTTCATTACAGTACCTTGAAGTGGTCTTTTGTTTTCTTTAGCTAACGTAGCTCACGAGATTTCTGTTGAGTTTTGTGTTGTGAAGTTTTCAAGTTTTGGGTGAAAGATTTTGATGGATCATGGAACAAGGAGTGGCAAGAGCCTAAGCTTGGGGATGCCCATGGAACCCCCAAGATAATCTAAGGACACCATAAAGCCAAAGCTTGGGGAAGCCCCGGAAGGCATCCCTTCTTTCGTCTACTTCCATCAGTAACTTTACTTGGAGCTATATTTTTATTCACCACATGATATGTGTTTTGCTTGGAGCGTCTTGTATTATTTGAGTCTTTGTTTGTTAGTTTACCACAATCATCCTTGTTGTACACACCTTTTGAGAGAGCCATACATGATTTGGAAATTATTAGAATACTCTATGTGCTTCACTTATATCTTTTGAGTTATATAATTTTGCTCTAGTGCTTCACTTATATCTTTTAGAGCACGGTAGTGGATTTGTTTTATAGAAACTATTGATCTCTCATGCTTCATTTATATTATTTTGAGAGTCTTAAATAGCATGGTAATTTGCTTAAATCCTAATATGCTTGGTATTCAAGATTTGTAAAAACTTTCTTATGAGTGTGTTGAATACTAAGAAAAGTTTGATGCTTTATAATTATTTTGAGATATAAAGATGGTGATATTAGAGTCATGCTAGTTGAGTAGTTGTGAATTTGAGAAATACTTGTGTTAAAGTTTGTGATTCCCGTAGCATGCACGTATGGTGAACCGTATGTGATGAAGTCGGAGCATGATTTATTTATTGATTGTCTTCCTTATGAGTGGCGGTCGGGGACGAGCGATGGTCTTTTCCTACCAATTTGTCCCCCTAGGAGCATGCGCGTAATACTTTGCTTTGGTAACTTGTAGATTTTTGCAATAAGTATATGAGTTCTTTATGACTAATGTTGAGTCCATGGATTATACACACTTTCTTCCTTCCACCATTGCTAGCCAATCTAATACCCCGCACTTTTCGCCGGTATCATACACCCACCATATACCTTCCTCAAAACAGCCACCATACCTACCTATCATGGCATTTCCATAGCCTGCCATGCAACTTTCCACCGTTCCGTTTATTATGACATGCTCCATCATTGTCATATTGCTTTGCATGATCATGTAGTTGACATTGTATTTGTGGCAAAGCCACCGTTCATAATTCTTTCATACAT
The DNA here is from genome assembly GCA_032464435.1 of Aegilops umbellulata. Taxonomy (NCBI): domain Eukaryota; kingdom Viridiplantae; phylum Streptophyta; class Magnoliopsida; order Poales; family Poaceae; genus Aegilops; species Aegilops umbellulata. The sequence goes on along the minus strand of CP136058.1, from coordinate 399,061,838 downwards.
GTCACTCTTGATTCATTGCATATCCCGGTACCGCCGGAGGCATTCATATAGAGTCATATTTTGTTCTAAGCATCGAGTTGTAATTGTGGAATTGTAAGAAAATAAAAGTGTGATGATCATCATTATTAGAGCATTGTCCCAAGTGAGGAAAGGATGATGGAGACTATGATTCCCCCACAAGTCGGGATGAGACTCCGGACGAAAAAAAGAGGCCATAAAAAAAGAGAAAAGGCCCAAATAAAGAATGAGAGAAAAGAGAGAAGGGACAATGTTACTATCCTTTTACCACACTTGTGCTTCAAAGTAGCACCATGATCCTCATGATAGAGAGTCTCTCATTTTGTCACTTTCATATACTAGTGGGAATTTTTTATTATAGAACTTGGCGTGTATATTCCAATGATGGGCTTCCTCAAAATGCCCTAGGTCTTCGTGACCAAGCGAGTTGGATGCACACCCACTTAGTTTCTTTTGTTGAGCTTTCATATACTTATAGCTCTAGTGCATCCGTTGGATGGCAATGCCTACTCACTCACATTGATATCTATTGATGGGCATCTCCATAGCCGGTTGATACGCCTAGTTGATGTGAGACTATCTTCTCCCTTTTTGTCTTCTCCACAACCACCATTCTATTCCACCTATAGTGTTATATCCATGGCTCACGCTCATGTATTGCGTGAAGATTGAAAAAGTTTGAGAATGTCGAAAGTATGAAACAATAGCTTGGCTTGTCATCAGGGTTGTGCATGATTTAAATACTTTGTGTGGTGAAGATAGAGCATAGCCAGACTAAATGATTTTGTAGGGAAAACTTTCTTTGGCCATGTTATTTTGAGAAGACATGATTGCTTTGTTAGTATGCTTGAAGTATTATTATTTTTATGTCAATATTAAACTTTTGTCTTGAATCTTTCGGATCTGAATATTCATACCACAATTAAGAAGAATTACATTGAAATTATGCCAAGTAGCACTCCGCATCAAAAATTCTGTTTTTATCATTTACCTACTCGAGGACAAGCAGGAACTAAGCTTGGGGATGCCTGATACGTCTCCAACGTATCTATAATTTTTTATTGCTCCATGCTATATTATCTACTATTTTGGACATTATTAGGCTTTATTATCCGCTTTTATATTATTTTTGGGACTAACCTATTAACCAGAGGCCCAGCCCAGAATTGTTGTTTTTTGCCTATTTCAGAGTTTCGCAGAAAAGGAATATCAAACGGAGTCCAAACGGGATGAAACCTTCGGGAACGTGATTTTTAGGAAGATTATGATCTGGGAGACTTGGACCCTACATCAAGAAAACAAAGGAGGAGGCCACGAGGTAGGGGGGCGCACCCACCCCCCTAGGGCGCGCCCTCCACCCTCGTGGGCCCCCTGTTGCTCCACCGACGTACTCCTTCCATCTATATATACCTACGTACCCCCAAATGATCAGATACAGAGCCAAAAACCTAATTCCACCACCGCAACCTTCTGTACCCACGAGATCCCATCTTGGGGCCTGTTCCGGAGCTCCGCCGGAGGGGGCATCCATCATGGAGAGCTTCTACATCATCACCATAGCCTCTCCAATGAAGTGTGAGTAGTTTACCTCATACCTTCGGATCCATTGTTAGTACCTAGATGGCTTCTTCTCTCTTTTTGGATCTCAATACAATGTTCTCCCCCTCTCTTGTGGAGATCTATTCGATGTAATCTTGTTTTTGCGGTGTGTTTGTTGAGACTGATGAATTGTGGGTTTATGATCAAGATTATCTATGAACAATATTTGAATCTTCTCTGAATTCTTTTATGTATGATTGGTTATCTTTGCAAGTCTCTTCGAATTATCAGTTTGGTTTGGCCTACTAGATTGATCTTTCTTGCAATGGGAGAAGTGCTTAGCTTTGGGTTCAATCTTGCGGTGTCCTTTCCCAGTGACAGTAGGGGTGGCAAGGCACGTATTGTATTGTTGCCATCGAGGATAACAAGATGGGTTTTTTATCATATTGCATGAATCTATCCCTCTACATCATGTCATCTTGCTTAAGGCGTTACTCTGTTTTCTTGAACTTAATACTCTAGATGCATGTTGGATATCAATTGATGAGTGGAGTAATAGTAGTAGATGTAGGAGGAGTCGGTCTACTTGTATCGGACGTGATGCCTATATACATGATCATACCTAGATATTCTCATAACTATGCTCAATTCTGTCAATTGCTCAACAGTAATTCGTTCACCCACCGTAAAATACTTATGCTCTTGAGAGAAGCCACTAGTGAAACCTATGGCCCCTGGGTCTATCTTCATCATATTAATCTTCCAACACTTAGTTATTTCCTTTGCTTTTTTACTTCGTTTTTATTTTACTTTGCATCTTTATCATAAAAATACAAAAAATATTATCCTATCATATCCATCAGATCTCACTCTCATAAGTGACCGTGAAGGGATTGACAACCCCTTATCGCGTTGGTTGCGAGGATTTATTTGTTTTGTGTAGGTGCGAGGGACTCGCGTGTAGCCTCCTACTGGATTGATACCTTGGTTCTCAAAAACTAAGGGAAATACTTACGCTACTTTGCTGCATCACCCTTTCCTCTTCAAGGGAAAACCAACGCAGTGCTCAAGAGGTAGCAGTAGTATTGAGGGCACTTATCTAGCATGAAGCCCTCGAGTTCAGCGTTACGCACGTATGCGTCAAATTCCTCCTTAATTCCTGCTCGGACCATGAAATCGTTTGACGGCCATTCACAAGGCCGCACTTGAGCTTCTCTTGGTGGTTCATCGTCCGCATCGCGTATTGCAGGTCTGAGTCCTTGCTTCCTTGAGGAACCACCTTGATACATTTTCCTAAACATATTTCTTCCTCTAATTTTTTTTTTTAAAATTTTAGTAACTTAAAATAAAAGTGAACCAAACTCAACAAAATCGATAGCAACTACTCCCACAAGTGCCTAGAGACTATATCATGCATTAGAACTACTTGGGACCATATAAATTTGCCATGCAAGCTCAAGAACAAGGTCACCTAGGCAGCAAAAAATTGCAATGAATAAAGCACTAGAACAAAAACTAGTTGGACCATTGGAGGAGTCACATACCGAAGAACAATCCCCCAAAGCAGTTTTGTGAGTGGCTAGAATTAATGGAGGGGAGCCACCAGGGGCCCATAAGGCAGGGGGCGCGCCCAGGGGGTTGCACCCTGGTGGCCAGGTGCTTGCTCCCCCTGATGTGTTCTCAGTGCCAGAAATTCTCAAATATTCCAGAAAAATCATATTTCATTTTCGAGGCATTTGGAGAACTTTTATATTCAGGTTATTTATTATTGCACGGATAATTCAGAAAACAGACAGAAAATACAATTTTTGCTTTTATTTATTCTAAATAACAGAAAGTAAAAGTGTGGTACAGAAGGTCGTGCTTTCTAACTTCATCCATCTCATGCTCATCAAAAGGAATCCACTAACAAGGTTGATCAAGTCTTGTTAACAAACTCATTCTAAGTAGCATGAAACCGGAGAATTTTCGAATAGCACTAGGTTACCTCAACGGGGATATGCACATCCCCAATAATAAGAATATCATATTTCATCTTGATAGTAGGAAGAGGAAATTCAAAACCTCCAATAATAATTGATGGAATTTTTCCAATAGAACTGATACTGTGGACTTGAGGTTGTTTCCTCGGAAAGTGTACCGCATGCTCATTTCCATTAACATGAAAAGTGACATTGCCTTTGTTGCAATCAATAATTGCCCCTGCAGTATTCAAAAAGGGTCTTCCAAGAATAATAGACATACTATCGTCCTCAGGAATATCAAGAATACCAAAGTCCATTAAAATAGTAACGTTTGCAACCACAACAGGCACATCCTCACAAATACCGACAGGTATAGCAGTTGAATTATCGGCCTTTGCAAAGATATCACATTAGGTGTCAACTTATTCAAATCAAGTCTATGATATAAAGAGAGAAGCATAACACTAACACCGGCTCCAAGATCACATAAAGCAGTTCTAATATAGTTTCTTTTAATGGAGCATGGTATAGTTGGTACCCCTGGATCTCCAAGTTTCTTAGGTATTCCACCCTTAAAAGTATAATTAGCAAGCATGGTAGAAATTTCAGCTTCCGGTATCTTTTTCTTATTTGTAACAATATCTTTCATATGTACTTAGCATAAGGATTCATTTTAACCATATCAGTCAAACGCATACGCAAAAAGATAGGTCTAATCATTTCAGCAAAGCGCTCAAAATCCTCATCATCCTTTTTCTTGGATGGTTTAGGAGGAAAATGCATGGGTTTCTGAACCCATGGCTCTCTTTCTTTACCGTGCTTCCTAGCAACGAAGTCTCTCTTATCATAACATTGATTCTTTGATTGTGAGTTATCAAGATCAACAGCAGGTTCAATTTCTACATCATTATCATTACTAGGTTGAGCATCAACATGAACATCATCATTAATATTATCACTAGGTTCATGCTCATTACCAGATTGTATTTCAGCATCAGAGATAGAAATATCATTGGGATTCTCGGGTGTGTCTACAACAGATTCGCTAGAAGCATGCAAAGTCCTATCATTTTTCTTTTTCTTCTTTTTAGAAGGACTAGGTGCATCTACATTACTTCTTTGAGAATCCTGCTCAATTCTCTTAGGATGACCTTCAGGATACAAAGGTTCCTGAGTCACTTTACCCCCTCTAGTTGCAACTCTAATAGCAAAGTCATTATTCTTACTATTCAATTCATTGAGCAAATCATTCTGAGCTTTAAGTACTTGTTCTACTTGAGTGATAACCATAGAAGCATGTTTACTAATGAATTTACACCTTTAACTCTAGACATATAATCACCCAAGTGTTCAATCATATAAGCATTGCGTTTCAGTTGTCTACTAAAATAAGCATTAAAATCTTCTTGCTTAACCATAAAGTTATCAAACTCATCCAAACATTGGCTAGCAAACTTAGCAGGAGGGATTTCAGCTTTATCATATCTATAGAGAGAATTTACCTTTACTACCTGTGTCGGGTTATCAAGACCGTGTGTTTCTTCAATAGGTGATGAATTAAGACCATGTATTTCTTCAATAGGAGGTAAATTCTTAACATCTTCAGCTTTTATACCTTTTTCTTTCATAGATTTCTTTGCCTCCTGCATATCTTCAGGACTAAGAAATAGAATACCCCTTCTCTTCGGAGTTGGCTTAGGAGTTGGTTCAGGAACTGTCCATTTATTTTCATTGGTCAACATATTATTCAATAGAATTTCAGCTTGGTCAACAGTTCTTTCCCTGAAAACACAACCAACACAACTATCCAGGTGGTCTATGGAAGCATTGGTTAGTCCATTATAAAAGATATCAAGTATTTCATTTTTCTTGAGAGGATGATCAGGCAAAGCATTGAGTAATTGGAGAAGCCTCCCCCAAGCTTGTGGGAGACTCTCTTCTTCAATTTGCACAAAATTATATATTTCCTTAAAGCAGCTTATTTCTTATGAGCGGGGAAATATTTAGCAGAGAAGTAATAAATCATATCCTGGGGACTACGCACACAACCAAGATCAAGAGAATTAAACCATATCTTAGCATCACCCTTTAATGAGAACGGAAATAATTGAAGGATATAGTAGTAGCGTGTTTTCTCATCATTAGTGAACAGGGTGGCTATATCATTTAATTTAGTAAGATGTGCCACAATAGTTTCAGATTCATAGCCATAAAAAGGATCAGATTCAACCAAAGTAATTATCTCAGGATCAACAGAGAAATCATAATCCTTATCAGTAACAAAGATAGGTGAGTAGCAAAAGCAGGGTCATATTTTATTCTAGCATTCAGAGATTTTTCTTTCAACTTAGCTAATAATTTATTAAGATCACTCCTATCATTGCAAGCAATAAAGTCTCTAGCAGTTTCTTCATCCATAACATAACCCTCAGGCACAACAGGCAATTCATATCTAGGGCGAGAATCTTCATCATCACTTTCATCATCAGTTTCAGTAATTTTGTTCTCTCTAGCCCTAACAAGTTGTTCATCAAGAAATTCACCTAATGGCACAGTAGTATCAAGCATAGAAGTAGTTTCATCATAAGTATCATGCATAGCATAAGTGGCATCATCAATAACATGTGACATATCAGAATTAATACCAGAAGCAGGTTTAGGTGTCGCAAGCTTACTCAAAACAGAAGTTGGATCAAGTGCAGAGCTAGATGGCAGTTCCTTACCTCCGCTCGTAGTTGATGGAAAAATCTTAGTTCTTTCGTCTTTCAAGTTTCTCATAGTGACCAGCAGATATAAATCCCAAGTGACTCAAGGAATAGAGCTATGCTCCCCGGCAACGGTGCCAGAAAATAGTCTTGATAACCCACAAGTATAGGGGATCGCAACAATTTTTGAGGGTAGAGTATTCAACCCAAATTTATTGATTCGACACAAGGGGAGCCAAAGAATATTCTCAAGTATTAGCAGTTGAGTTGTCAATTCAACCACACCTGGATAACTTAGTATCTGCAGCAAAGTAGTATGATAGTAGCGGTAACGGTGGCAAAAGTAGCAGTAGTTGTTTTGTAGTAATTGTAACAGCAGCAACGGAAAAGTAAATAAGCGAATAACAATATGTGAAAAGCTCGTAGGCATTGGATCGGTGATGGAGAATTATGCCGGATGCGATTCCTCGTGCAATAGTTATAACATAGGGTGACACAAAACTAGCTCCGGTTCATCAATGTAATGTAGGCATGTATTACAAATATAGTCATACGTTCTTATGGAAAAGAACTTGCATGACATCTTTTGTCCTAACCTCCCATGGCAGCGGGGTCCTATTGGAAACTAAGGGATATTAAGGCCTACTTTTAATAGAGTACCGGACCAAAGCATTAACACCTAGTGAATACATGAACTCCTCAAACTATGGTCATCATCGGTAATGACCCCGATTATTGTCACTTCGGGGTTAATGGATCACAACACATAATAGGTGATTATAGACTTGCAAGATAGGATCAAGAACTCACATATATTCATGGAAACATAATAGGTTCAGATCTGAAATCATGGCACTCGGGCCCTAGTGACAAGCATTAAGCATAGCAAAGTCATAGCAACATCAATCTCAAAACATTATGGATACTAGGGATCAAACCCTAACAAAACTAACTCGATTACATGGTAAATCTCATCCAACCCATCACCGTCCAGCAAGCCTACGATGGAATTACTCACGCACGACGGTGAGCATCATGAAATTGGTGATGGAGGATGGTTGATGATGACGATGGCGACGGATTCCCCTCTCCGGAGCCCCGAACGGACTCCAGATCAGCCCTCCCGAGAGAGATTAGGGCTTGGCGACGGCTCCGTATCATAAAACGTGATGAATTCTTCTCTCTGATTTTTTTCTCCCCGAACACGAATATATAGAGTTGGAGCTGAGGTCGGTGGAGCACCAGGCGACCCACGAGGCAGGGGGCGCGCCCCCACCCTCGTGGACAGGGTGTGGGCCCCCTAGCCTTGATTCTTTCGCCAGTATTTTTATTAATTCCAAAAATAATCTCCGTTGATTTTCAGGTCATTCCAAGAACTTTTGTTTCTGCACAAAAATAACACCATGGCAATTCTGCTGAAAACAGCATCAGTCCGGGTTGGTTCCATCCACATCATGCAAGTTAGAGTCTAGAACAAGGGCAAAAGTGTTTGGAAAAGTAGATACGACGGACACATATCAGCTGCCACATGCCCCGTGTGTCGTGCGAGCAGGCGTGAGTTGACGGGACGCATGCGAGCAGTCCACCGCGCAGGCATACCGAGAGGCGTGCGTGCAGGTGTGTGTATTGACGGGGAGGCATGCGAGTAGCTATGTGAAATGATCCTAGGAATGGTAGACGTCCGCCGCGCAGGCTCACCGGGAGGCGAGACAACTTTTGACCGCAGCCTGCCTCGCTCCCACTGGTCTGTATTAGTTGCGCGCCCGAGCCGCCGGCCCTAATAGGCGGCCGCACCCCCGGTCCATAGTGGTCACCGACGTATGGACTCGGGAGTGTATGACGATGCCGCCGAAGCACACCATTGGAGGGAGTGGCGACGCTGGGGCTGGTGAAGCACCCGCACAACGCGTCAAGCTGGCCACAGAGGTTTCTGTCGCCACTGACGAGGTCTCGCGCGGGCAGCAGCACGACCTTGAATTCATCGGCGCCGTCGTGCACCCCCAGCTGGAGCCGAAGGTCAACAGCAACTCCGGCAGCAACTGCGACTCCGACGGAAAACCGGTTAGTCACCTACATATATGTTTGTGCCTTTTTTCTTCCTGATCTTGGGAATTGATTTAGAATGTCCTACATGTTATGCCATTTTTTCTTTCAGATTGGTATGAACACAGATGAGGCTCTGACTAGCGCCGCCACCGGATGTAGATCTTGGACCCGGCTGTGCGGCCAGAAGCGCCCCCTAGACATGAGGAACTAGTAGAATCTTCGGCGGACCGCATCAGCGATCTCCCGGACGGAATCCTTGGGGAGATCATCTCCCTTCTCCCCACCAAGGATGGCTGCCGCACACAAGTCCTCGCATCTCGGTAGCGCACTATGTGGCGCACCGCGCCTCTTAATCATGACTATCGTCAGCTATCTGTCGATGATGATTCTTAACTCCCCGGAGCCATCATCCCCTCCCACGGGGGCTATGTTCAATGCATCTGCATCCCAGCATGCTACCTGCTAGACATATCCTGCATGGTGGCTGCCTGGCTGACATCCCATCAATTCAATAAACTCCAGTAGCTTGAGTTTTACCACGACTATGTATGTAACATACCACGAACCGATGTATCTGTGCCCTCACCACCGATGTCCATCACGTGGTTTTCCTCCTCTCTCCACACCGCCACCTTTGCCCGGTGCCATCTAGCAGACAATCTGGTACAAATGCTTCGACTCCCACTACTAAAAAAACTTGTGCTTGTGGTGGTTGATCTGTCGGAGGCCGCACTGCACAGCATCATCCACTCCAGCTGCCCTGCCCGGGAGCGCTTGCTGCTTGTTTTTGCAATGGAAATTCATATCCGTTGTCTCAAAATAAAGTCACCCACCTTGTAAGCATGGGAATTTGTTTTTTTTGGACATGATCTCATCATCGAAGATGCCCCTTCACTTCAAAGGTTGCTCCTTGATTCTGGTATAGTACCTTCGCAAATAACTATAGTCTCTGCGCCTAAACTTGAGACCTTTGGTGCAATTCGTGATCCTTTTAGATGGTTCAAAATGGTGTTTGGCTTCACACCTATTAAGGTGGTACTGTATATTATTCACGTAAACTTTTGTAATCTGCCTTTTTCATTTGTGCGCATAAGTTAAGTATCATCTTGGAGTACACTTTTGGTACTGATATTATGTTCTATGCTCAATGAAGAGCTTGTCCGTCCTATCAGTGGTGGTGGATTCTATCAAGACCTTACATATCAGTATGTGGTGTTTTGATCCGAACACAATTATTGGCTTGCTGCAATGCTTTCCATGTCTGGAGAATTTGTATATAAAGGTGATGATTTCACGCACATTGAAAGCCCATATATAATGTACTATAATTAATCATTGAGCTATCACTCTTTCAACATAATCTTTTTAGACATTAACTGTTTTCAATCTTCATCTCTATTTAGGCACTAACACCTGGAGAAAAAGGTATAACCAATCGATGGTTCAAGAAGCACCGGGATTTTCTCAGATCTCATGACATTTGTTTGAAGACAGTAACACCGGAAGGATATGCATCCAACAATGCAAACACTAGCTTTGTCACATCTTCATGTTGAATGCGAGGGCACTATTGTCCGTGAGGATTAAGTTTTTCGACAAGAAATTTCTTACAGCTGCAAGTGTTGAACAACATAAAAAGAAGTTTCAGGTGGACCTAAGGGCTTCTGATCGTGCTTGTCTTCTATTTACAACGGCTTGTCATCATGTACCAGTAGAATTTCTGGCCGGGGATCTTGATTTTATGGATTAGACTGATCCATTTGATTGTGACTGCCGAAAACTTTGGTTGAGTTAGATGTCATTGTCCTGTTTAATCTGGATTTTGTCTAAACCTGAGGATCAATTAATCCTCGTGCTTTTGTACTGTTTGTAAGCTGGAGTTAGATATTGTTTCCCTTTTCAACTCGGTTTTGACCCATATTTTCTTTCATACTGTGCCAATGGCTTGCCATTTCTTTCATTAAGACATATGTTGTAATTCGATGTTCAATCTGTTTATGGAATCAAGTCCTTATAAGGTATAAGTACACATGTTGTTGTTCTGTGTGCAATGACATCGCACACGGACCCTCCTAGGGAACCCGTCGGTGATGATTTAATCAATCGCTGACAATTGTATACCACCAAGCGTTTTCCCACAACACACACGGCTTATTAGCAGCAATCGGCTGTGTTATTATGGATCTTCGCACACATTTCTGGTCACGGACCTGTTTGCCGCGTACCACACACATCTTGTTATATTGAACCGTTTCTGTTCTCTTGACTCAAAGCAAACAGTTCATCCAAGTGAACTGTATGATGTATATCGCACACACTTCCATCTGGCTGACCATTTCTTTTGTGTTGCCTAACCACAAACAGTTCATCCGAGTGAACCGTATGTTGTATATCGCACACACCTACATCTGGCTGCCCGTTTCTTTTGTTCCTCATCATCACAACCAGTTCATTGAACTGAACCATATGCCCTGCATCGCACACGCAACTAAAATATGAACCAAGTTTGATGCATCCTCCATTGCAAACATTTTGCACCTTTTTTGATGGTTTTTTTTACATCCCCGTTTGCGATTAGTGCATCGCACATAGTTTCGTGAAAGGGTCCCAGATCATAGTGTCGCGTTAGCAGCATCCTGCAGTAGTGCCAATTCACTCCGCAAAAAGTGACATGCTTATAAGAAACATTTTTGTCATGACTTGTGCAATCATCATTAACATTTTGGATATTCAAAGAATTCATACTAACAACATTGCAATCATGCTCATCATTCAAATAATTTGTGCCAAGCATTTTATTGACTTCTTCTTCTAACAACTGAGCACAATTTTCCAAACCATAAATTTCAAGAAAGATATTATAAAGATGATCAATAATATGATGCAACCTAAATTCCATTTTTTGTAGTTTTCTTTTATATACCAAACTAGTGATAAAACAAGAAACTAAAAGATTCAATTGCAAGATCTCAAGTTATACCTTCAAGCACCCACCTCCCCGGCAACGGTGCCAGAAAAGAGCTTGATGTCTACTATGCAACTTTATTCTTGTAGACACGTACGTGTTGGGCCTCCAAGCGCAGAGTTTTGTAGGACAGTAGCAATTTTCCCTCAACTGGATGGCCTAAGGTTTATCAATCCGTGAGAGGTGTAGCATGAAGATTTTCTCTCTCGAACAACCCTGCAACCAAATACAAGAAATCTCTTGTGTCCCCAACACACCCAATACAATGGCAGATGTGTACTAGTTCGGCGAAGAGATGGTGATAAAAGTGTACCATTGATGGTAGAAATATATTTTTATAATCTGAATAAATTAAACAGCAAGGTATCAAATAGTAAAGGGGCACAAAAACGTTATTGCAATGCTTGAAAATGAAGCCTAGGGTCCGTACTACCGCTAGTGCAATCTCTCAACAATGCTAATATAATTGGATCATATAACCATCCCTCAAAGTGCGATGAAGAATCACTCCAAAGTTCCTATGTAGTGGAGAACATAAGAATAATTGTTCTGTAGGGTACGAAACCAACTCAAAGCTATTCTTTCCGTTCAATCAATTCTAGAGTCCATACTAAGGCCGCGTTCGGTTTCACTCTGCTCCATGGCTCCGCTCCCGGAGCGGTAGTTAAAATACTTGGAGCCATCAAACAGCTGCTCTGCAGATTCTAGAATTTGAAGGAGTTAGTGGACTGCCGAACGCGCCCTAAAATAACACCAAAGAAAACTCATATTCATAATACTCAATCCAACACAAAGAACTTCAAAGAGTGCCCCAAGATTTCTACCGGAGAAACAAAGACAAGAACGTGCATCAACCCCTATGCACAGATTACCCTAATGTCACCTCGGGAATCCGCGAGTTGAGTTCCAAAACATATATCAAGTGAATCAATACAATACCCCATTGTCACCACGAGTATTCAATTGCAAGACATATATCAAGTGTTCTCAAATCCATAAAAGTATTCAATCCGATAATAACGAAATCTCAAAGGGAAAAACTCAATTCATCACAACAAGATAGAGAGGGGAAAACACCATATGATCCGACTATATTAACAAAGCCCGCGATACATCAAGATCGTGACATCCCAAGAGAGAGATTAAAAACATAGCTACTGGTACAAACCCTCAGCCCCGAGGGTGGACTACTCCCTCCTCATCGTGGTGGCTGCCGGGATGATGAAGATGGCCACTGATGTCTACTACACAACCTTCTTCTTGTGGATGTTGTTAGGCCTCCAAGTGCAGAGATTTGTAGGACAGTAGCAAATTTCCCTCAAGTGGATGACCTACGGTTTATCAATCCGTGGGAGGCGTAGGTTGAAGATGGTCTCTCTCAAACAACCCTGCAACCAAATAACAAAGAGTCTCTTGTGTCACCAACACACCCAATACAATGGTAAATTGTATAGGTGCACTAGTTCGGCGAAGAGATGGTGATACAAGTGCAATATGGATAGTAGATATAGGTTTTTGTAATATGAAAATATAAAAACAGCAAGGTAATAAGTAAAAAAAGTGAGCGTAAACGGTATTGCGATGCTAGGAAACAAGGCCTAGGGTTCATACTTTCACTAGTGCAAGTTCTCTCAACAATAATAACATAATTGGATCATATAACTATCCCTCAACATGCAACAAAGAGTCACTCCAAAGTCACTAATAGCGGAGAACAAATGAAGAGATTATGGTAGGGTAAGAAACCACCTCAAAGTTATCCTTTCTAGTCGATCTATTCAAGAGTCCGTAGTAAAATAACACGAAGCTATTCTTCTGTTCAACCTATCCTAGGGTTCGTACTAGAATAACACCTTAAGACACAAGTCAACCAAAACCCTAATGTCACCTAGATACTCCAATGTCACCTCAAGTATCTGTGGGTATGATTATACGATATGCATCACACAATCTCAGATTCATCTATTCAAACCAACACAAAGTACTTCAAAGGGTGCCCCAAAGTTTCTACAGGAGAGTCAAGACAAAAATGTGTGCCAACCCCTATGCATAAGTTCACAAGGTCACTGAACTCGCAAGTTGATCACAAAAACATACATCAAGTAAATCACGTGATATCCCATTGTCACCATAGATAAGCACATGCAAGACATACATCAAGTGTTCTCAAATCCTTAAAGACTCAATCCGATAAGATAACTTCAAAGGGAAAACAAACATCATAAGATCCAACTATAATAGCAAAGCTCGCGATAGATCAAGATTGTACCAAATCAAGAACACAAGACAGAGAGATCAAACACATAGCTACTGGTACATACCCTCAGCCCAGAGGGTGAACTACTCCCTCCTCGTCATGTAGAGCACCGGGATGCTGAAGATGGCCACCTGAGAGGGATTCTCCCTCCGGCAGGGTGCCGAAACGGGTCTAGATTGGTTTTCTGTGGCTACAGAGGCTTGCGGCGGCGAAACTCCTGATCTAGGTTATGTTCTGGGGGTTTGTGTATATATATAAGAGGTCTGGGCGTCGGGAACAAGTCAGGGGGGTCTCCGGGCAGTCCACGAGGTAGGGGGCGTCCAAGGGGCAGCCTGAGACTCTTCTGGCCCAACTCTTTTACTCCATGGCCTTCTTCTGGTCCAAAAACAAGCTCCGTCAAGTTTCAGGTCAATTGGACTACGTTTGGTTTTCCTTTTCTGTGATACTCAAAAACAAGGAAAAAACAGAAACTGGCACTGGGCTCTAGGTTAATAGGTTAGTCCCAAAAATCATATAAAATAGCATATAAATGCATATAAAACATCCTAGATGGACAATATAATAGCATGGAACAATAAAAAATTATAGATACGTTGGAGACGTATCAAGCATCCCCAAGCTTAATTCCTGCTCGTCCTCAAGTAGCTAAATGATAAAAACATAATTTTTGATGTGGAATGCAAGAATGTTCAGATCCATAGGATTCAAGACAAAATTTTAATATTGACATAAAAATAATAATACTTCAAGCATACTGACCAAGCAATTCTGTCTTCTCAAAATAACATGGCCAAAGAAAGCTTATCCCTATAAAATCATATAGTTTGGCTATGCTTCATTTTCGTCACACAAAAATGCTCTCATCATGCACAACCCCGATGACAAGCCAAGCAATTGTTTCATACTTTAGTAATCTCAAACTTTTTTCAACTTTCACTCAATACATGAGCGTGAGCCATGGACAGAGCACTATGGGTGGAATAGAGTATAATGATGGGGGTTGTGTGGAGAAGACAAAAATGGAGAAAGTCTCACATTGACGTGGCTAATCAACGGCTAGGGAGATGCCCATCAATTGATGTCAATGCAAGGAGTAGGGATTGCATGCAACGGATGCACTACAGCTATAAATGTATGAAAGCTCAACAAAAGAAACTAAGTGGGTGTGCATCCAACTTGCTTGCTCACGAAGACCTAGGGCATTTGAGGAAGCCCATTGTTGGAATATACAAGCCAAGTTCTATAATGAAAAATTCCCACTAGTATATGAAAGTGACAATATAAGAGACTCTCTCTATCATGAAGATCTTGGTGCTACTTTGAAGCACAAGTGTGGAAAAAGGATAGTAGCATTGTCCCTTTTATTTATTTTTTATTTTTTATTTGGCCTTTCTCTTTTTTTATTGGCCTTTTTTGGCCTTTATCTTTTTTTTGGCCTTTCCTTTTTTTTTCGGGACAATGCTCTATTAATGATGATCATCACAATTCTATTCATTTACAACTTAAAGATTACAACTCGATACTAGAACAAAGTATGACTCTATATGAATGCCTCCGGTGGTGTACCGGGATGGGCAATGAATCAAGAGTGACATGTATGAAAAAATATGCATGGTGTCTTTGCCACAAATATGATGTCAACTACATGATCATGCAAGGCAATATGACAATGATGAAGCATGTCATAATAAACGGAACGGTGGAAAGTTGCATGGCAATATATCTCGGAATGGCTATGGAAATGCCATAATAGGTAGGTATGGTGCCTGTTTTGAGGAAGATATAAGGAGGCTTATGTGTGATAGAGCGTATCATATCACGGGGTTTGGATGCACCGGCGAAGTTTGCACCAACTCTCAAGGTGAGAAAGGGCAATGCACGGTACCGAAGAGGCTAGCAATGATGGAAGTGTGAGAGTGCGTATAATCCATGGACTCAACATTAGTCATAAAGAACTCACATATTTATTACAAAAATCTACAATTCATCAAAAACCAAGCACCATGCACATGCTCCTAGGGGGATAGATTGGTAGGAAAATACCATCGCTCGTCCCCGACCGCCACTCATAAGGAAGGCAATCAAAGAAACACCTCATGCTTCAAATTTGTTGCACAGCGGTTACCATATGTGCATGCTAAGGGACTTGCAAACCTCAACACAAGTATTTCTCAATTTCAAAATTACTCAACTAGCATGACTCTAATATCACCATGTTCATATCTCAAAACAATTATCAAGTATCAAACTTCTCATAGTATTCAATGCACTCTATATGGAAGTTTTTATTATACCCGTCTTGGATGCCCATCATATTAGGACTAATTTCATAACCAAAGCAATGTTGTTTAGGACTATCAAAATAATATAAGCGAAGCATGAGAGTTCATCTATTTCTTCAAAATAAAACCACTGCCGTGCTCAAAAAGGATATAAGTGAAGCACTAGAGCAAATGACAAACTACTCCGAAAGATATAAGTGAAGATCAATGAGTAGTTGAATAATTATGCAAATATGTGAAGACTCTCTAACATTTAATAATTTTAGATCCTGGTATTTTATTCAAACAGCAAGCAAAACTAAATAAAATAAAATGACTCTCCAAGCAAAACACATATCATGTGGTGAATAAAAATATAGCTCCAAGTAAAGTTACCGATGAACGAAGATGAAAGAGGGGATGCCTTCCAGGGTATCCCCAAGCTTAGGCTCTTGGTTGTACTTTAATATTACCTTGGGGTGCCTTGGGCATCCCCAAGCTTAGGCTCTTTCCACACCTTATTCCATAGTCCATTGAATCTTTACCCAAAACATGAAAACTTCACAACACAAAACTCAACAGAAAACTCGTAAGCTCTGTTAGTATAAGAAAATAAATCACCACTTAGGTACTGTTGTGAACTCATTATAAATTCGTATTGGTGTAATATCTACTGTATTACAACTTCTCTATGGTTCATACCCTCCGATACTACTCCTAGATTCATCAAAATAAGCAAACAACACATAGAAAACAGAATCTGTCAAAAACAGAACAGTCTATAGTAATCCGTATCATTCTAATACTTCTGTAAATCCAAAAATTCTAAAATAAATTGGTGGACCTGAGGAATTTGTCTATTAATCATCTTCAAAAATAATCGACCTAAAATCACTCTCCAGTAAAAAGTTGTAGCTAATTTCGTGAGCACTAAAGTTTCTGTTTTTTACAGCAAGATCATAAAGACTTCACCCAAGTCTTCCCAAAGGCTCTACTTGGCACAAACACTAATTAAAAACATAAAAACACATCTTAAAAGAAGCTATATGAAATATTTATTACTAAACATAAGAAAAAATCAAAGAACAAAAACAAAATTGGGTTGCCTCCCAACAAACGCTAACGTTTAACGCCCCTAGCTAGGCATGATGATTTCAATGATGCTCACATAAAGGATAAGAATTGGAACATAAAGAGGGCATAATGAAGAATATGACTAGCACATTTAAGTCTAACCCACTTCCTATGCATAGGGATTTTGTGAGCAAACAACTTATGGGAACAATAATCAACTAGCATAGGAAGGCAAAACAAGCATAACTTCAAAACTTTAAGCACATAGAGAGGAAACTTGATATTATTGCAATTCCTACAAGCATATATTCCTCCCTCATAATAATTTTCAGTAGCATCATGAATGAATTCAACAATATAACCAGCACCCAAAGCATTCTTTTCATGATCTACAAGCATAGAAAATTTACTAGTCTCTACATAAGCAAAATTCTTCTCAATGGAATAGTGGGAGTATCATAAGAAACTTGAATACTATAAATTATTTCCACATAGAAAGAATAAAGTTCAGAAAAAGGGTAATGATAATCATGACAAGTTTTATAAATATAATCATCACTACTTTTTATATCATATGTATCATCACAATAATTATCATAAGTAGCAACTTTGTTCTCATTATAATCGATTGAAACCTCTTCCAAGATAGTGGAATTATCACTAAATAAAGTCATGACCTCTCCAACTCCACTTTCATATTTATCACAATAAGATTCAACATCCTCCAAAATAGTGGGATCATTACTTCCTAAAGTTGACACTCTTCCAAACCCACTTTCATCAATACAATCATCATAAGTAGGAGGCATGCTATCATCATAATAAATTTGCTCATCAAAACTTGGGAGGCTAAAAATATCATCTTCGTTAAACATAGCATCCCCAGGCTTGAGACAAACATTAATTGTAGAAAATATATTCTCAAAACTCTCATTCTCATCAAACATAGCATCCCCAAGCTTGGCCCTTTTCATATCATAAGCATAATCACTCTCATCATTAATAGTATGGATAGCACCAATAGTATAGCAATTATCATCATCACAATAAGTAATAGGAGCAACATCATTTGGGAGGGATACCTTTTCACCTTTGCTTCTCCGTCTTTTCTTTTTATTCTTCACATTATGTGTGGGTTTAATACTCTTTTTGGAGCTCCTTATTAATGAGATTGGTTGAATAGAAGGCTCCTCCTCGTTACCTGATTCATCGTAAGGAATAATAGGAAGATATTGGGAAGTCTCTTCCCTTTCAATAGTATTCCCTTCATCTTCTATTTGTTTTCTTGTCTTTATGTAATTAACAATATAAGGATTTTCAGTGCAATACACCGCACAATACATAAAAAATATCAAAATCAAGAAATCTATCAAGATTAAATTTTGGGATACCCTCAGTTATACGTTTCATTTCTTCAAACCCCAGAAGAAGACTAAGCTCTTTATGATAGACTAAGCTCTTTATGATGCTCAAGGGTAATCAAGTTTTCACGATTTTTGGACACGATTTGATCATGAAACAAATAGCATTGGAGCTTTAAATGACCATTGTCGGTGTCAAAACCGGCGGATCTCGGGTAGGGGGTCCCGGACTGTGCGTCAAGGTCGGATGGTAACAGGAGACAAGGGACACTTTATTTTACCCAGGTTCGGTCCCTCTCGATGGAGGTAAAACCCTACTCCTGCTAGATTAATATTGATGATATGGGTAGTACAAGAGTTGATCTACCACGAGATCAAGGAGGCTAAACCCTAGAAGCTAGCCTATGGTATGATTGTGTATGATGATGGTTGTCCTACGGACTACAAACCTCCGGTTTATATAGACACCGGATAGGGTTAGGGTTACACAGAGTCGGTTACAATGGTAGGAGATCTCGAATATCCGCACGCCTAGCTTGCCTTCCACGCCAAGAAAAGATCCTTCCGGACACGGGACGAAGTCTTCAATCTTGTATCTTCATAGTCCTGGAGTACGGCTGAAGGTATAGTCCGGCTATCCGAACACCCCCTAATCCAGGACTCCCTCAGTAGCCCCTGAACCAGGCTTCAATGATGACGAGTCCGGCACGCAGATTGTCTTCGGCATTGCAAGGCGGGTTCCTCCTCCAAGTTCTTCAAGAAGATTACAAACACCAAAAATAGTGTCCGGCTCTGCAAAATAAGTTTCCACATATTGCCATATAGAGAATAATATTAACACAAATCAAATCTGCCGACGTATTCCGCAATGCGTCATAACACTGCGGCCAAGTTCTTTATATAAATTGTTTTAATTGTTCCACCTCAACGTGTTTAGCGAGGCGGTTTCCTTGGCACGTCTTGTCAAAGCAGAGATCGTGTGCCCCTTTTAACGGGATTCTCATTAATACGGACGTGGGTAACCCAGTCGTGCCCGTTAGCACGTTTTGCCTTAATTAAAGGCTAGTCCAAAACGGTTACGAGGAGGGCTCTTGGTATTCTGCCTCTTATAAAGAGACCAAGACCCTGTTCCCCTCTTCTATTCTCAAAACGAGCTCGCCCGTCGCCTCGAGTCCCAACACCCTAGGCTTCCAGATTCCAGGCGCACCGGACCTTCGACGATGTCCGGTTCCGACCTCCAAGGCCGATGGATGCCCTCCTCCATTACGGGGGAGGACGTATTAAGGTTGAGGGAAGCTAAGTTCCTGACCGGCGAGATTTCGCACAGGTTGCCTGTTCAAGGACAGGTGATCCCAAGCCCTCAGCCCGGTGAGAGTGTGAAATTCATATCCCACTTCCTTCGGGGATTAGGCTTCCCAATGGATCCCTTTATAAGGGGGCTGATGTTTTATTATGGGTTGGAATTCCACGACTTAGCTCCGGAGTCTATCCTCCATATCTCCTCGTTCGTTGTTGTGCGCGAAGCGTTCCTCCGTGTTACCCCTCACTTCGGATTATGGCTCAAGACCTTCAAAGTAGAACCGAAGATGATCGAGGGGCGCCACGCAGAGTGAGGAGGCGCTGCTATAAAAAGAAATGCCGATGTTCCATGGCCCGAGGGCGCCTTTCAAGAGGAGCTTGGCTTATGGCAACAGGAGTGGTTCTATATCATCGCTCCTCGGGGCACCGCATGGGTGGCGCCTCCTGCCTTTCGCTCGGGTCCCCCACCACGGTTAGCGTCGTGGATCAACACAGGGCTAGATCGGGGCTCGCCCAAGGACGTACCTCTGCTGCAGGGCCGCATTAGGGATCTCTTGGAAGGAGACCTCAACCTGGTCAAGGTGACACAAGTCATGCTGATTCGCCGGACACTGCCCGGCCAACGTCGCCCCCTTCGCCTGTGGGAGTTCAATCCAAAGGGACCGCGAGTTCTCCGGGATTTTATGGGCGTGACGCCCGCGGAGATGTATAAACTGTTCTTCGGATCACAAGAAGTGAGTCCGGATTTGACCGAGGATGTGGGTTTAAGCCGCAATCGCCCGGATACTCAAGTAAGTGACCTTGTGCCCGGACCTTCTACCCGCATAATTGACTTGCTCTTAACAGTGCTTCTCTTTTTAAGCAAGAGTGGATAGCGAAGGCGAAGCTGATCAGGTGTCCGACTCCCCTTCCCGAGACCAGACTGGATCCCGTGTTAGTCAGGATGCTGGAGGTAGTGCCTTTGGAGGGAAATAAGGGGGAGGACAAGGAAACCATGGCCTCTTCGAAAGAGGCCATTCCGAAGGGGGGAATCAACAATTCCTCTCCTAAGGGAAAGAAAAGGGCCGCCTCTGACGACCCGGAGACCGTAGCCTCGAAGCGGGGGAAAGAATCCTTGTCAGAGGGCTCGACGCCGGGTGGTCCCTCGGCCGAACTGAGCCCTCAAAGGGACCAGCTCTCCAGCGAGCCGTAAGTAGAAGAAGAGTTTGTCTTTTAAGAGAAATCCTTGATTTATATATGAGAAGTTTTAACCGAAACCTTACTTTGTAGTTCGGATCCCAGCCCTTCTCAGCAGAACTCGTCTTCGGGGGATCTTCTTCCGGAGATGATGGAGAGCGGAACGCCTCCTCCTTCTGTATCGCCTAGCAAAACGGGCGACGCTGAAGTGTCGTCACGGAGGATTTCTCCGGATCCGACAGGGGCGGAAGGTGGCCATGTGGCCCCCCGAGGTTCTTCGCGTCCGGCCTTTGTGGGAGGCCATGGGACGAGTCCGGCACCATCTGGTGTTCGGCCGGAGGAGCTAAAGATTCTGCTGGGGCGAGCCTCTGTCTCAGAGGAGCATCGTGCGTTGATGAGCATGGTGATTGAAAAGATTTCATCCACCGAAGGCGGATTGCACGAGGCCGTCAAAAGTTTACTGGCAAGCCTTGAGGTACGTTTTAAATAATGTACACGTGTGTTAGTTGCGCATAAATAAAGTGTGCCCTGTGTAGGTAGTAGCCCCTGAGACTCTGTGCGTCGTTAAAATTGACGGCGCGCGGAGGATCTTAATCCCAGGTCCTTTAAGTGGCACCTTTATATGTAGGTGGCGGATTGTCCGGAGTCAAGCCGGACTGGTGAATTTGCCGAACTGAAGCGACAACTTGATGAGGCAGAAGCCGACATCGTGCTTGTTAACAAGCGGCTTGATGATGCTCAAGGTATTGAAATCATCGGGCGATGGTTAGTAAGAGGAGCTTTATGTCAATATCTTACCGTGTGTATGCTTGACGCAGATGGTGCGGCCACCGTGGAGGGTCTTAGGGACGAACTCGCCCGAGCGAAGGAACAAGCCAGGAAAAGCGATGCGGCTGCCGTGAAAGCCCTTGAAGAGCTGAAAGCCGAACAGGCTGCCCATTGCCGAAGCAAGGAGGAGATGGCTGATATGGCCGTAAAGTTAAAGAGTGCTGCTGACTGTTGCAAGCTTCTTGAAGAAGAGGGTCAGGCGAGGCAAACGATCTTAGAGAATGTTGTTGCTGATGCCAAGGACTCCCGCTCTATAATGAGAGCGGCAAGGGAAGAGCTGCGTCAAGCCGGACAAATTGCGGATGGAAAACCCTTCTCGCTGCGGAGAAAATTTTGTGATGCAAAATTTGCCCCGTTAGACCGGATGTGGAGTGTAGAGGACACCTATCTGGATTTGGCGGCTAGTGCTACTGATGCGACCGAACACTTTTGAGATAAAAAGGATCATGAAGTGGAGAAGCTCTTTTGGTCGCAATTCATCAATCCAGAGCGTCCACTGGCAGTGGACGATTGCCTGGCCCAATGGGCCGAACTGAATAGGTTGTCCAGACTCGCAGTGAAGTACGTCATGGATCATCTGTGTCCGGGGAGATCGAAGCCGAAGAGTTATTTCAGCTTGGTGCAGCAATTTCTAGACGTGGTGCCATGTGTCGATGCTATGAAGAGGTCAGCGTGCATAGAGGGCGCTCGGCTGGCTCTTGCCCGTGTCAAGACATACTGGGCAGATATGGAGCCCACCATTGTTGCGTCCCGGGATTCAGATAAAAGCCGAATACCTTTCGAGCACTATTTTAAGGAAGTCCTCGAAGGCGCTCGCCTAATAGAGACGCAGTGCTCGAAGGATGCTATATTATGATAGCATATGTTATCATAAAACAGTATTTTGATAAATTGTAGTGGCATTTTTTAGACTTGTGCTTTCAAGTATTAAGAACACCTCCTGTGCGGCCGTTTTGATATATAAATTCTGAAAGATTGCAGTCGTTGGCTTCAGCCCCCACGCACATAGTGCGGGGGTGCGCGCAGAAGATGCATTTTCACACTTAACCCAATGTCTTGGTCCTACAAAGGAGGTGATAGCGCAGCGGGCTAGGCAACCAGACTATAATGCTTTAACACTTTCACTTAGCCATAGGAGCTTGACGGTGGGACTCTTTAGGTAGCCCTTTAGTGGCGACTGCGCTTGCCCGAATTCGGGGCACATACGTGCCTGACCGGGAAACGGCCCTTCGTGAAAGCGGAGGAATCCGATAAATTCCTATAAGTCATCGAGTGGCGACCAGTCTCGCGCTACATCATGACAGTCAGTTTTCGGCTTTCTCTACTGAGGTGCTCGCCCGGCCGAACCGGGGCACAATCGCAGTAGTTCTCCTGGTGCTACCTTAGCCGATAGAGCGGAACATAAGGTAGCCGAACTCGGGAGCCGGGCAACCCAACATTTGACCAAAGACATGATTCGGAGTTGATGCATATAGTGCCAAAACTCGCGACGCCGAACACTCCCGAAGGTGTTCGGTCTTTATGAGTGCGGGTGAAACAACACCCTTAAAAAAAGAAGAGCCCCTAGTGTCCAGGTATGAACAAAAATTCTGTCATGGCCACATGCCAAAACGCCAGCCTCCTCCTTGGTTATAGTGGAAAAAACCAGGGGATGTATAGCAGCAAGAGACAGTAAAAAAGGTTTACGCAGGGTCTTAATCTAAAAAGAATCCTTAGGACGGGTCCCTACTGCACGTCTGCGCCTGTGTCTCCGCTGTGCCGTGTCCTGGACGGGCGCCGCACGACGTTCATCTGTAAAAGAGAGGAACTGAATTGAAAATGGGTCGTGCGGAACAAAAAGATAATAAACAAAATACAAATTAAAAAATATATAAAGTTGAGCTTTATTGTCTCTGCGTATAGCCCCCGGTACAGGGGTATATGGCGTTTAAGCCTGCGTTGATGATGGACTTGTGCCGAACTCATTTAGTCCGGGTCCGTGGCCTTTAATGACTTATATCGAAAAAGTATTTTGGCTGGTGAGGCCATTTTATTGTGCGGCTGTTTAAGCGGCCGCGCAATCCTCCGTTTGGAGGAGGCGTATTTTAGTGCGCTCCCTTTAAAGAGATGATGCCTCGTGGACCGGGCATCTTAAGCGTGAGAGATGCATAGTGTGGTATTGCGTTAAAGCGAGCGAAAGCTCCGCGTCCCATTAGTGCTTGATAGCGAGCTGAAAACGGGACGACATGGAAGGTCAACTTTTCGCGACGGAAGTTATTGGCGGAGCCAAATATGACTTCAAGCCGGAGAAAACCCATACAATGGGTGTCCGGGCCTGGTGCTACCCCTTGAAAGGAGGTTTTGCTATGGCGGATTCTTGCTGGGTTTATGCCCATGCGGTGGATTGTATCCTGATATATCAGGTTTAGTCCACTGCCGCCATCCATAAGGACATTGGTAAACTGGAATCCGTCAATTATTGGATCGAGTATCAAGGCAGTCCGGCCTGCATTTTTGATATTTATAGAATAATCTAGCTGATCAAAAATGATTGGTTTTAATAACCAGTGGCGGGACCCTTGAGGTATAGGTTTTATTGTGCGTACCTTTATGGGTGCCACACGTTTTAATAACCAGTGGCTGGGCCATGATGCGAGTCTTTAATTGGGTCGCATGCCGCATTGAGTGCGGCGCCGCTTGCCGTTTTATGGAGGTCGTGGGGTCGTCTATCCGACCGTGTGGCTTTTTTATTTTTTGACTGCGAGGGCTCTAGGGCCTCTTGGTCGAATTCAGGCAGTAGTTTTCTCTTCGGATAGCTTTTAGTGCGGCGGCTGCCGCCGTATTTGTCTGCGGTCTTGATTACCTTGCTCCATCTTATTCTGAGTGCATCTTCCGCCGTCTTTAGCTTCCGCTTCTGCTTTTTTAGGCTGCGTGTTGTGGCAACGAGCCTTTCGTGGAGATTCTTCTGCTCTGTTGTCTTATCCGGCGTGAGATCGTCCGGAGTTCTGTTATGGCCGGGGGAGGGTTGTCTGTCCTCTCTATCCGCGTTGCCCTGTTCGGACGGTTGCTCTGAGGCATGCTCGTCGTCTACCGGCTCATCCTGCTCTATGGCTGGGTCTTGATCAAGGCGGGGCTTGGCTCGGCGTTTTCGTCGCCGCTTTGATTGCTTTTCGGAGGGTTTATCCCTTTTTTCGTCCCCTTTTTCCTCGTTGTCGTTTCCTTTAGGTGTTTCCACCATGAATACATCATGAGATGGGGTGGCGGTCCAGCGCCCTATAGGTGCTGGTTCCTGTTCGTCTCCATCTTCGTCGTCCATACCGTCGAAGTCTTCGGATCCGAAGTCAAGTATGTCGGTTAAATCATTGACAGTGGCTATTAAGTGGGTGGTGGGTGGGCTTTGAATTTCTTCGTCGTCCGAATCCCAACCTCGCAGACCGTAAGCCGGCCTCGGCTCTCCTGATAAAGAAAGAGACTTGAGAGAATTCAGGATATCATCGAAAGGTGAGTGCTGAAAGATGTCCGCGGCGGTGAACTCCATTATAGGCGCCCAATCGGATTCGATCGGCAGGGGCACGGAAGGCCCGGAGTTCGGAGAACAATCTGATCCCTTGGAGTCATGGGCCGAGCGGAGTGCGGGGCTGGCGTTCGGCTCGAGCGCCTTCAAGATCGCAGCCCCCGAGGTGACGTCCAACCGTTCATCCTCAAAGAACACAGCGGGCTCCGAGTCGAAGATCGAGGCCGGTGCGTGTGCGGCCTCCAGGGCACTATTTTGAGGCAGAGCTATATCATGCCCCTCGAGGTAGTGCGGCGCGCTTGGCTGTGGCTCGAACCCGTTGAAGATCAAGTCTCCGCGGATATCTGTCGTGTAGTTTAAGCTTCCAAACCTGACTTGATGGCCAAGGGCGTAGCTTCCGATCTGCTCCAGACGACCAAGCGAATTGGCCCGCAGAGCGAAGCCGCCGAAGACGAAGATTTGTCCGGGGAGGAAAGTCTCACCCTGGACCTCATCGTTGTTGATGATCAAAGGAGCCATCGGGCCTAAAAGCGACGACACAAAGGAACTCTCAATGAAAGCACCAATGTCGGTGTCAAAACCGGCGGATCTCGGGTAGGGGGTCCCGAACTGTGCGTCAAGGTCGGATGGTAATAGGAGACAAGGGACACTTTATTTTACCCAGGTTCGGTCCCTCTCGATGGAGGTAAAACCCTACTCCTGCTAGATTAATATTGATGATATGGGTAGTACAAGAGTAGATCTACCACGAGATCAAGGTGGCTAAACCCTAGAAGCTAGCCTATGGTATGATTGTGTATGATGATGGTTGTCCTACGGACTACAACCCTCCAGTTTATATAGACACCGGATAGGGTTAGGGTTACACAGAGTCGGTTACAATGGTAGGAGATCTCGAATATCCGCACGCCTAGCTTGCCTTCCACGCCAAGAAAAGATCCTTCCGGACACGGGACGAAGTCTTCAATCTTGTATCTTCATAGTCCTGGAGTCCGGCTGAAGGTATAGTCCGGCTATCCGAACACCCCCTAATCCAGGACTCCCTCAACCATGTTCATTGCAAAGTTCACAAGGATGGCGATAAATATTGAATCTTTCAGCACAATCATCTAGCCTTTATTGCAACCATTTAGATTCCATATACTTAAGACTCTTGCAAAATCTATCTTCTCTATTTGGTGCGTACTTGCAAACTCTATGCAGTCCACAAAAGTTGACATGCTTATATGACATATTTTCAGCATGACTAGTGCAATCATCATTAGTACTATGAATATTCAAAGTGTTTGTACTAACAACATTGCAATCATGCTCATCATTCGAAAATTTAGTGCCAAACATTTTAATGCATTCTTCTTCTAGCATTTTGGCACAATTATCGTAATCCTTATTTTGACGAAAGAAATTAAAAAGATGAATCATATGAGGTACCCTCAATTCCATTTTTTGTAGTTTTCTTTTATAAACTAAACTAGTGATAAAACAAGAAACAAAAATATTCGATTGCAAGATCTAAATATATACCTTCAAGCACTAACCTCCTCGGCGACGGCGCCAGAAACTGCTTGATGTCTACTACAAAACCTTCTACTTATAGACGTTGTTGGGCCTCCAAGTGCAGAGGTTTGTAGGACAGCAGAAAATTACCCTCAAGTGGATGACCTAAGGTTTATCAGTCCATGGGAGGCGTAGGTTGAAGATGGTCTCTCTCAAACAACTCTGCAAACAAATAACAAAGAGTCTATTGTGTCCCCAACACACCCAATACAATGGTAAATTGTATAGGTGCACTAGTTCGACGAAGAGATGGTGATACAAGTGCAATATGGATAGTAGATATAGGTTTTTGCAATATGAAAATATAAAAACAGCAAGGTAACAAGTAATAAAAGTGAGCGTAAACGGTATTGTGATGCTAGGAAACAAGGCCTAGGGTGCATACTTTCACTGGTGCAAGTTCTCTCAACAATAATAACATAGTTGGATCATATAACTATCCCTCAACATGCAACAAAGAGTCACTCCAAATTCACTAATAGTGGAGAACAAACAAAGTGATTATGGTATGGTACGAAACCACCTCAAAGTTATCCTTTCTGATCGATCTATTCAAGAGTCCGTAGTAAAATAACACGAAGCTATTCTTTCCGTTCGATCTATCCTAGAGTTCGTACTAGAATAACACCTTAAGACACAAATCAACCAAAACCCTAATGTCACCTAGATACTCAAATGACACCTCAAGTATCCGTGGGTATGATTATATGATATGCATCACACAATCTCAGATTCATCTATTCAAACCAACACAAAGTACTTCAAAGAATGCCCCAAAGTTTCTAACGGAGAGTCAAGATGAAAATGTGTGCCAACCCCTATGCATAAGTTCACAAGGTCACTGAACCCGCAAGTTGATCACAAAAACATACATCAAGTAAATCACGTGATATCCCATTGTCACCACAGATAATCATATGCAAGACATACATCAAGTGTTCTCAAATCCTTAAAAACCCAATCCGATAAGATAACTTCAAAGGGAAAACTCAATCCATTACAAGAGAGTAGAGGGGGAGAAACATCATAAGATCCAACTATAATAGCAAAGCTCGTGATACATGAAGATCGTACCAAATCAAGAACACGAGAGAGAGGGAGAGAGAGAGATCAAACACAAAGCTACTGGTACATACCCTCAGCCCCGAGGGTGAACTACTCCCTCCTCGTCATGGAGAGCGTCGGGATGATGAAGATGGCCACCGGAGAGGATTCCCCCCTTCGGCAGGGTGCCGGAACGGGTCTAGACTGGTTTTTGGTGGCTACAGAGGCTTGCAGCGGCGGAGCTCCCAATCTAGGTTATGTTCTGGGGGTTTCTCTATATATAAGAGGTTTTGGCATTGGGAACAAGTCAGGGGGGTCTCCGGGCTGTCCACGAGGTAGGGGGCGCGCCCAGGCGGGTGGGCGCACCTCCCACCCTCGTGGGCAGCCCGAGACTCTTCTGGCCCAACTCTTTTACTCCATGGCCTTCTTCTGGTCCAAAAATAAGCCCCATCAAGTTTCAGCTCAATTGGACTCCGTTTGGTTTTCCTTTTCTGCAATACTCAAAAACAAGGGAAAACAGAAACTGGCACAGGGCTCTAGGTTAATAGGTTAGTCCCAAGCATCATATAAAATAGCATATAAATGCACATAGAACATCCTAGATGGATAAAATATAATAGCATGGAACAATCAAAATTATAGATACGTTGGAGACGTATCAGCCACCGGTGATGATTATCCCTCCGGCAGGGTGTCGGAACAGGCTGCCGATTGGTTTTCGGTGGCTATAGAGCCTTGCGGCGGCGGAACTTCTGATCTAGGTTAACCCTGAAGGGTTTCGGAATATTTGGGAATTTATAGTGCAAAGAGGGGGTGCGGGAGGCCACCGAGGTGGGCACAACCCACCTGGGCGCGCCAGGGGGCCCTGGCACACCCTGGTAGGTTGTACCCCCCTCGGGGCACCCCCCCCCCTCCCATGTGCAGCTCAGGCCCATTGGGTTCCTTCTGGTCCAAAAAAACTCCAAAAAATTTCGTGGTGTTTGGACTCCATTTGATATTGATTTCCTGCGATGTAAAAAACAAGCAAAAACAGCAACTGGCACTGGGCACTGGGTCAATAGGTTAGCCCCAAAAAAAGATATAAAGTTGCTATAAAATGATTGTAAAACACCAAAGAATGATAAAATAAGAGCATGAATACTTCATAAATTATAGATAAGTTGGAGACGTATCACTATGTAGCATTTCTAATATTATATGTGGGTGACATATTGTTGATTGGAAATGGTGTAGAATTTCTAGATAGCATAAAAGGATACTTGAGTAAAAGTTTTTCAATGAAAGACCTTGGTGTAGCTGCTTATATATTAGGCTTCATGGTCTATAAAGATAGATCAAGACTCTTGATAAGATTTTTCAATGAGTACATACCTTGACAAGATTTTGAAGGACTTCAAAATGGATCAGTCAAAGAAAGAGTTCTTTGCGATATTGTAAGGTGTGAAGTTGAGTAAGACTCAAAGCTCGACCACGCATAAGATAGAGAGAGAATGAAAGTCATTCCCTGTGCCTCAGCCATAGGTTCTATAAAGTATGACATGTTGTGTACCAGACCTATTGTGTACTTTGCCATGAGTTTGGCAAGGGGGTACAATAGTGATCGAGGAGTAGATCACTTGACAACGGTCAAAATTATCCTTAGAGGACTAAGGAAATATTTCTCAGTTATGGAGGTGATAAAGAGTTCGTCGTAAAGAGTTACATGCAAGCTTTGACACCGATCTAGATGACTCTGAGTCTCGATCTAGATACATATTGAAAGTGGGAGCAATTAGCTAGAGTAGCTCCAGGCAGAGCATTGTAGACATAGAAATTTGCAAAATACATATGTATCTGAATGTGGCAGACCCGTCACTAAGCTTCTCTCACAAGCACAACATGATCACTCTTTGGGTGTTAATCACATGACAATGTGAACTATATTATTGACTCTAGTAAACCCTTTGGGTGTTGGTAACATGGCGATGTGAACTGTAGGTGTTAATCACATGGCGATGTGAACTATAGGTGTTATTCACATGGCGATGTGAACTAGGTTACCGACTCTAGTGCAAGTGGGAGACTGAAGCAAATATGCTCAAGAGGCAATAATAAAGTGGCTATTTTATATTTCCTAATATCATGATAAATGTTTATTATTCACGCTAGAATTGTATAACCGGAAACTTGATACATGTATGGATACATAGACAAAACACCGTGTCCCTAGTGAGCCTCTACTAGACTAGCTCATTGATCAAATATGGTTAAGGTTTCCTAACGATAGACATGAGTTGCCATTTTATAATGGGATCACATCATTAGGAGAATGATGTGATGGACAAGACCCATCTGTTAGCTTACCATATTGATCATTCAGTTTTATTGTTATTACTTTCTTCATGTCATATACATATTCCTTTGACTATGAGATTATGCAACTCCCGGATACAGTAGGAATACCTTGTGTGCTATCAAACATCACAACATAACTGGGTGATTACAAAGATGCTCTACAGGTATCTCCGAAGGTGTTTGTTGGGTTGGCATAGATCAAGAATATGATTTTTCACTACGAGTATCGGAGTGGTATCTCTAGGCCCTCTCGGTAATACACATCATAAGCTTGCAAGAAAACAACTAAGGAGTTATCCACGAGGTGATGTATGACGGAACGAGTAAACAGACTTGCCAGTAACGAGATTGAACTAGGTATGAAGATACCCACGATCGAATCTCGGGCAAGTAACATAGCGATTGACAAAGGGAATTACGTATTTTGTCATAACGGTTCGATCGATAAAGATCTTCGTAGAATATGTAGGAGACAATATGAGCATCCAGGTTACGCTATTGGTTATTGACCAGAGAGGTGTCTCGGTCATGTCTATATAGTTCTCGAACCCGTAGGGTCCGCATGCTTAATGTTCGATGATGATTTAGTATTATATGAGTTATGTGATTTGGTGACCGAATGTTGTTCGGAGTCCCGGATGAGATCATGGACATGACGAGGAGTCTCTAAATGGTCAAGAGGTAAAGATTGATATATAGTACGATGGTATTCGGACACTTGAAGTGTTCTGGAGGGTACCGGGTACTTATCGGGTCACCGGAAAGGAGTTTCGGGCACCCCCGGCAAAGATATGGGCCTTATGGGCCAACTGAGGGAACACACCAGCCCTGGTGTGCCCCTATAGAGGCCAGCCCTACGAGGAGGAGAAGGAAAGAGGAGAGGGCAAGGAAAGTGTGGATTAGGATTCCTACTTCCTTCCCTCCCCCCTCTTTCCTTCCACCTCGGTTATATATGGCAGGGGGCGCACGGCTTGGGAGGGACTCCAAGTAGGATTCCTCCTACTTGGGGCACCCCCCTTGGATGCTCCCTCTCCCTCCCACCTATATATATGAGGGGAGGCGCCTAGAATACAAAACAACATATGTTAGCCGTGTGCGGCGCCTCCCTCCACAGATTACACCCTCGGTCATATTCTTGTAGTGCTTAGGTGAAGCCCTGCGCGGATCAGTTCACCATCACCGTCACCACGCCGTCGTGCTGACGGAACTCATCTATTTCCTCGACACTTTACTAGATCAAGAGTTCGAGGGACGTCATCGAGTTGAATGTGTGCAGAACTCGGAGGTGTCATACGTTCGGTCCTTGATCGGTCGGAACAAGAAGAAGTTCGACTACATCAACCGCGTTGTCAAACGCTTTCGCTTTCGGTCTACGAGGGTACGTATACACACTCTCCCCCTCTCGTGGCTATGCATCTCCTAGAAAGATCTTGCGTGAGCATAGGAATTTTTTTGAAATTTCATGCTACGTTTCCCAACATTTCTTCGATTTGAGCTCCTATTTCCATGGGAGCTCTAGGGTCTACTCTCGGTGAGGGCTCAACTGCATTGGACATTCACTTATTCGTAACCTTTGCGGTCTCCACAGATGTTGGACAAGTGTGCTCCATGTTACACTTTTTGATGCATAAAGTATTTTCATGAGCTACCTTGGAGGAACTCACATAAAATTTAGATCCATACTCTCGATGTGAGCACCACACAATAATCATAGATGGGGCATTCCCGTGGTATGAGAACTCCTCAAAGTCCTTATATGGATACCCCTTGATGCTTCTCTGAACTTGTAAACATGCTGGAAGGATAAGCCATTGCATAACAGTTCATGTGCATCAGGCAATGACTCGTCAAACCATACTTTTTCCTTCATATTTTTATTTTCTTTTCTTTCTTCCACTCTATAGTTTGTGTGATTGTTTGGGCTCATCTTCTTCATCATTGATGCCAAAATCACCAGGAAAACAAATCTCATCTGCTTCAGGAACCCACTATGGAACAGTTTTATGCTCTGGCCCATGATGAGATCTGCTTGTTGGACCAGGTTTTCTCACTGCATTCACTTCCCAATGGACTAAACTATCTGCCATTGCATTTTCATCTTAATGTACATTCAAATCCACAGCTTTGGAATTTTTATATGACTGCACTTCATTAGGACAAAATTCAGGGACATCAGTATCCCCTTCATGATGCCTCAAGCCAGCCTTTTTTTGGATCCTGTTTTTCTCAAGCTCTCACCTGGAAAGGACTCATTTATTGAAACAGGGTCATATGGTACCCACTCCATACGTGATAGATGATCTGCCACTGGGTTGTCTTTGCCCCTTCGGTCTACTATTGAAAGTGCTAGTTATCGACTAGAGGGGGGTGAATAGGCGATTTTTATGAAAGGCTTCGAAAATAAGCAATGTCTTCGAAGATAGCGGAAGTAATAAGATGAGTAAGCATAGTAGGTGTAGACATCATACAAGAATGCATGCATTGAAGATAAACACAAAAGGCATGAAGACAACTAAGCAAACAGATGGATCGCTTCAGGGTATACCTTCAAACACAGACAAGCATGCTAAGTATTCAAATTATGATGCTATAAGTAAGGGAGACTGAAGATGAAACCAGTAGCTCAGGGAAGACAATGATTTGTTTAACCAGTTCCAATTGTTGTCACAGTTGTACGCCCGGTTAGGGAGGCTGAGACTAAACTCAGAAGACCTTGTCTTCACCTTATTCACCTTGAGCTAAGGTCACCAAGACCTTGCCCAATCACTCTGGTAAGTCTTCAAGGTAGACTTCCAAAACTTCACAGACTTCATTCCCCAGCAATCCACAATGACTCTTGGATACTAAGAACGTGACGCCTAACCGACTGGAAAATCACAGTCTTCAAGTGCAGTAAGTCTTTGGTTCACTCGGAACGGAATGTCTTCAGTGATGCTCAATCACTTTGGGATCTTGGTGTTTTTGGTTTGTCCTCACAAGGATTCTCTCTCAAAGGCTTCGAGGTGGGTTGCTCTCAAATGACAAAAGCTGTGCACTTAACTCGAAGCGGCCACCAACTTATGGTGGATGGGGGTTGCTATTTATAGCCAGGGGCAAGCCGACATGATTTGTCTGAAATGGCCTTGGGTCATTGGGGAACTAACACGTGTCCAACTGTCAGAATTTGAACGCACGCAGCAACTTTACTTGAGCTCCAAGTAAAGCTGACTCAACCAACTCTGGAAGAGATTTTCTCTCATTTAGGATTTTAGGTTGAGGATCACGTCAGTTTCTGACTTTGTTTACCTCGGCCCCACTTGACAGTTCAGTGGTTCCTATGACTCAAGAAATAAGAAAATGAAACTACCAAAAGACTACGTCTTCCACTACTAGGGAAAAGCCTATACACAGAATCTTACCAGCAGCGCGCTTTAAAATAAGGCGCTGCTGCTACGTAGCAGTAGCGCGTGCAAACAAAACTCGCTGCTAAAATAAATATAGCAGTAGCGTGCCCGCTCAAACACGCGCTACTGCTATAATTCCCACGCCGCCGCCGCGAGGCTAGTTCTAGCAGCAGCGCGTTATCACGAAGAGCACTACTGCTAAGGATCATAGCAGAAGCGTGTTTCACCAATAAGCGCTGCTGCTAAGTTTACTACAAAACTTTAGTCCCACCTCGCTCCATGAAGAGAGTTTCTACCACCTTAAATATGTTACTTCTCAAACTTTGACAAGCACTTGGTCTTCATTGAACTCTGTGTGTAGAATTTTTGGCCGCAATATGAGTCTTCACCGGTTCCTAAATCGGTGAGGACTCATATTGAAAAATCAGATTGTACACAAAAAGATCGTTGATGATCAATGTATTTTTTATGTCTATTTTTACATGCTGACACATAGCAGTAGCGCGTTCTTTGTGAAAGGCGCTACTGCTAGGTAGTTTAGCAGTAGTGCCTTTATCTATACCGCGCTACTGCTAAGCCATTCCATCCCCCCCCCCACTCTCCTCTATCCGATCCACTCACACTCACACACACTCACTGGATCTCACCCTCAACCCCCCCCCCCCATGTCGGTCCTCCCTCGTCGCCCCTCCTCCCTCTGCGCCAACATCACCTCCTCCTCCTTGCTGGACTCGGTACCGGCCTCCTCCTTCGTCCTCCCTCCACTCGCCACTGGCCGGCCCCTCCTCGCTCCGCCTTCCTCATCCGTCCTCCCTCCACTCGCCGCCGGCCGGCCCCTCCTCGCTCCGCCTTCCTCCTCCGTCCTACTATCTTCTCTCTCCTTGAGCCGCCCCTCCTTCTCCCTCCTCCCTGCTACATTTTGATTTAGCAGGCTAGTTCATATGCAACATTTTTGATTTAGTTGATATCATTTAGTTGATTTAGTAGGCTAGTTGATTTAGTTGATTTAGAACATTTTGATTTAGTTGATTTAGTAGGCTAGTTGACTTAGTTGATTTAGTATGCACCATTTTTTTTGTACATGGATAGGTAGATGCTTTTGTTTTTTTGTAATAAGTTGTTTTTTTGGCAAAATGTAGGTGCCAATTTAGTTAAATTTGCCACTTGTTTTTTAATCAATTATCTTAGGCAATAGGGGCCAAATCAGATGAAATATCTTGGTAGGTGGTACCCTGATTTGGTAGATATTTGTGAAAAGTTTTTTCGGCAATAGGTGCCACCGAAATGCTTTGGTAGGTGGTACCTTGTCATCTAATATGTTACTAGATCTTAGGATTATAATTGTCCATCAAATTGCTTCTCACGGAAGAACTAGAAATATCACATGCTACTGTTTTTCTTTCCTGTGAAGTGGATCGTTAATCCTTTGCTCATATTGCTTTAGGAAAATGGCGCCACCACCACCACCACTATGTCGACTGTGCAAGTGAAGGTGCGCTAGCAGCCTTGCAACTGGCAAGCTGTTCGGCATCTACCTCCCGTCGAGTTTTCGTCATGCGGCGGTAAGAAATTAGATGAAATGTAACAACTATTTTATTTTTAGTGTTGGCATTACTGCATTGTGTCATTTTGCTTTTTTTACACAGATCGTCCCATGCAATGTGAGGTTGAAATTCAACAAGCTGACAGGAGACACTGTGACATTTGAGGCTCCTGGGGGCGTACACTATGGAGGTCGAGAAAGGACGCAATATGTCACAGGTTGGAGGAGATAGATGGGCCTGTTTCCTCACCCACATGCGTCTTGCTGGTGGTGAGTTGATCAGCTTCTTCTTCAGAGCAGAAAGACCCAAGCTGGCTGTGATTTATCTCAACTTGGTGGAAGATGATGAAGATGACGAAGATGATGAAGATAACGAAGATGATGAAGATGACGAAGATGATGAAGATAATGAGGACCCACTTGATGAAGATGATGAGAACCCACTTCATGAAGCCATCGTAGCTCAAAGAATGAGGCTGAGCGAGGAGGAGGAGGTGTGCAACCTATGGGACATAATTCCGCCACGTGATGACTTTGTCGGGGTGCCATTCGTGGCCCGCCTGACAAGTACCATGGTCGATCATATACTGACTGTAGTAATTTGATGATATATATATATATATATATGCTTTATTGTTATACTTACAAATGCAAATTATCCGATGATATGCTTAGTGAATCTGATGATATGCTTAGTGTAGAGTCCAATGATATGCTTTGTGGAATCTAGTCGATGATATGCTTTAGTGTAGAGTCTGATCACATGCTTATTAGTAGAATTCATGATTAATTAGTACAAATGCGTAGTACTGTGTCTTCTGATAGTGTAGAAATCTAGACTTAATAGAAATATATTTGCAAGAGTATGTGCGAGGCTATTTATTAACTAATATGTTTTTCTTATTCAGAAATTGCCAAAGAACCTATCTGTGAGTTGTGGTATCGAGCCTGATGAAGAAGGCTCAGCTGGACTACGCCTTACCGCAAGGGGCTCCCTCACCACCTGTACTTACCGCATGGACACAGACGGTCGCACACACTTAAACTCGGTTGGGTGGGAGAGATTCCTCGTTGGCAAGAATCTTCGTGTTGGACAGGCCATCCTAATTGCTATCAGGAATACCCACCGCCCAGGCTTGAGGATGATGATCGTTGTCGATATCATCTAGAACTACATATGCGTGTGCGGCTATATCATCTAGAACTACATATGATGATTGTCGTCGATATCATGTAGAACTACATATGATGATTGCCGTCAATATCATGTAGAACTACATATCACCTAGTACTGCTTGAGGATGCATGTTGAGTATATATGAAATTGTTATCTAGTACTCCCTTCGTTCCAAATTACTCGTCGTGGTTTTAGTTCAAATTTGAACTAAAACCACGACGAGTAATTTGGAACCGAGGGAATACTACCTAGTACCTATAATGCTTTATGAAATTGATATCTAGTAGTACCTAGTATCTGGAAATTGCAGTTTATTGAAGCTGAAAGAGGGTGGAAATGTTGAAAGATATAGCAGTAGCGCGGGGCTAGGAAATCGCTACAGCTAATTAATAGTAGCGCGTTCTGGAAAAGCGTTGTTGATATAGTCAATAGTAGTAGCGCGGGTATAGACCGCGCTACTACTAACAGTTAGCTATAGCGCCTTATTGGTAGCGCGGCTGCCCACGCTGCTGATAGTCTCAAAACCCATGCTACTAGTAGGGTTTTCCGTAGTAGTGTTCGTGCTTCATTGTCTTCAAATAATGACTTCATGAGCCATTATCTTCAACATGAATATCTTCATGAACCACCCTTATCTTCAATGTCTTCATTGTTTTAGGGGTCATCTTCGATGGGTAAACCGAATCAATAGGGACTTCTACCTGTGTTCTCCTGTGAATCTCACAAACACATTAGTCCCTTAACCAAGTTTGTCTTCAGTACTCCAAAACCAACAACGGGTGACACTAGATGCACTTACAACTATATGCAAATCAAACTCTTGAAGCTACAATATCCAATGATTCAAATGAGGGTTAGTATCCTTCTATGTAAGGAGGCAACGTAAGGCACAATGATCTGTGTGAACTATCACTTTAGAGTTAATGATGTAACTTCTGAATTTATCACAAGCAAAGACAATGGCACATAATCCTTTCTTAGTTGTGGCTAAGTGTTTCTGATCATCATCGAAACTCCTGCTAGTATAGAAGACAATGTTGAGTTTTTTATCATCATGCTATCCTAAAACAACTATGTTTACGTAATTGCTAGCAACACACATTATCTCAAAATGTTCATCCAATTTTGGGGGTTGTATGATTGGAGTTGTGATCAGTGCATCCCCTAGTTTTTCATAAGCTTGGACACATCTCCTGTTAAAAGAATATGACACATCTTTCTACAAGAGGTTGGTCACAGGTTTTGAAAGCTTGGAAAAATCTTTATGTAACCTCCTATAGAAACTAGCATGCCCCATAAAAGTTTGCATGCCTTTCACATCTTGGGGGTAAGGTAGATTTTCTATTACCTCAATTCTTTCGTGATCAATCTTGATGCTCTTGCCTGAGACTTTATGCCCCAAAACCACTTGTTCGGTAAGCATTAAGTGACTCTTCTCCCAATTCAGTACAAAATTTGTTTCTTCACATCACTGCAAAAACTTTGTAAGATTATAGATACAGTGATCAAATGAAGTGCCTTGGATGTTGGAAATATACCCTAGAGACAATAATAAAGTGTTTATTATAATATTTCCTTAATCATGATAAAGGTTTATTATAATTGTATTGATTGGAAACTTAAATACATGTGTGAATTGATACGTCTTCAACATATCTATAATTTTTTATTGCTCCATGCTATATTATCTACTGTTTTGGACTATATTGGGCTTTATTTTCCACTTTTATATTATTTTTGGGACTAACCTATTAACCGGAGGCCCAGCCCCGAATTGCTGTTTTTTTGCCTATTTCAGAGTTTCGGAGAAACAAAATATCAGACGGAGTCCAAACGGAATAAAATCTTCGGGAAAGTGATTTTCTCACCGAACGTGATCCAGGAGACTTGGACCCTACTCCAAGAAGTACCAGAGGCGGTCACGAGGGTGGGGGGCGCCCCCCCTACAGGGCACGCCCCCTGACTCGTGGTCCCCTCGGTGCTCCTCCGACGTACTCCTTCCTCCTATATATACCTACGTACCCCAAACGATCAGAACAGGAGCCAAAAACCCAATTCCACCGTCGCAACTTTCTGTATCCACGAGACCCCATCTTGGGGCCTGTTCCGGAGCTCCGCCGGAGAGGTCCGTCATCACGGAGGGCTTCTACATCATCCTAGCCCCTCCGATGAAGTGTGAGTGGTTTACCTCAGACCTTCGGGTCCATAGTTATTAGCTAGATGGCTTCTTCTCTCTTTTTGGATCTCAATACAATGTTCTCCCCCTCTCTTGTGGAGATCTATTCGATGTAATCTTCTTTTTGCGGTGTGTTTGTTGAGATCGATGAATTGTGGGTTTATGATCAAGTCTATCTTTGAATAATATTTGAATCTTCTCCGAATTCCTTTATGTGTGATTGGTTATCTTCGCAAGTCTCTTCGAATTATCAGTCTGGTTTGGCCTACTAGATTGGTTTTTCTTGCCATGGGAGAAGTGTTTAGCTTTGGGTTCGATCTTGCGGTGTCCTTTCCCAGTGACAGAAGGGGCAGCAAGGCACGTATTGT
Source organism: Aegilops umbellulata (assembly GCA_032464435.1). Taxonomy (NCBI): domain Eukaryota; kingdom Viridiplantae; phylum Streptophyta; class Magnoliopsida; order Poales; family Poaceae; genus Aegilops; species Aegilops umbellulata. The sequence goes on along the minus strand of CP136058.1, from coordinate 399,023,270 downwards.
ATCGTTGCCATCGAGGATAACAAGATGGGGTTTTTATCATATTGCATGAAATTATCCCTCTACATCATGTCATCTTGCTTAAGGCGTTACTCTATTTTTAACTTAATACTCTAGATGCATGCTGGATAGCGGTCGATGAGTGGAGTAATAGTAGTAGATGCAGGCAGGAGTCGATCTACTTGTCTCGGACGTGATGCCTATATACATGATCATACCTTAGATATTCTCATAACTATGCTCAGTTCTGTCAATTTCTCAACAGTAATTTGTTCACCCACCGTAGAATACTTATGCTCTTGAGAGAAGCCACTAGTGAAACCTATGGCCCCAGGGTCTATTCTCATCATATCAATCTCCATTACTTTAATCTTGCTTGCTTTTTACTTTGCTTTTTACTTTTTACTTTGCCTCTCTATACCAAAAATACCAAAAAATATTATCTATCATCTCTATCAGATCTCACCCTCGTAAGTGACCGTGAAGGGATTGACAACCCCTAATCGCGTTGGTTGCGAGTAGCTATCGCTTTGTGCAAGTACGAGGGACTTGAGCGTGGCCTCCTACTGGATTGATACCTTCGTTCTCAAAAACCGAGGTAAATACTTACGCTACTTTACTGCATCATCCTCTCCTCTTCGGGGAAAACCAACGCAGTGCTCAAGAGGTAGCATGAATACATAAGCAAATACCAAGTCCCTAGTAAGCCTCTACTATACTAGCTCGTTGATCAAAATATGGTTAAGGTTTCCCGACCATAGACACGAGTTGCATTTGATAACGGGATCACACAATTAGGAGAATGATGTGATGGTGAAGACCCATCTGTTAGCTTACATATGATTGTTCCGTTTAAAGAAGAGTTGTATATGATGCAACCAGAAGGTTTTGTCGATCCTAAAGGTGCTAACAAACTGTGCAAGCTCCAACGATCCATCTATGGACTGGTGCAAGCATCTCGGAGTTGGAGAATACACTTTGATGATGTGATCAAAGCATTTGGTTTTATACAGACTTACGGTGAAGCCTAAGCTTGTATTTACAAGAAAGTGAGTGGGAGCTCTGTAGAATTTCTGATATTATATGTGGATGACATATTGCTGATTGGAAATTATATAGATCTCTAGATAGCATAAAAGTATATTTGAATAAGACATTTTCAATGAAAGACCTCGGTGAAATTGCTATTGGGGAACGTAGTAATTTCAAAAAAATAATCCTACGCACACGCAAGATCATGGTGATGCATAGCAACGAGAGGGGAGAGTGTTGTCCATGTACTGTCATAGACCGAAAGCGGAAGCGTTAGCACAACGCAGTTGATGTAGTCGTACGTCTTCACGATCCGACCGATCAAGTACCGAACATACGGCACCTCCGAGTTCAGCACACGTTCAGCCCGATGACGTCCCTCGAACTCCGATCCAGCCGAGTGTTGAGGGAGATTTTTGTCAGCACGACGGCGTGGTGACGATGTTGACGTTCTACTGACGCAGGGCTTCGCCTAAGCACCGCTACAGCATTATCGAGGTGGACTATGGTGGAGGGGGCACCGCACACGGCTAAAAGATCAAACATATCAATTGTAGTCTCTAGGGTGCCCCAGCCCGCGTATATAAAGGAGCAAGGGGGGTGCGGCCGGCCAAGGGGAGAGGCGCGCCAGGAGGACTCCTACTCCCACCGGGAGTAGGACTCCCCCCTTTCCTAGTTGGAATAGGATTCAGGAGGGGGGAAAGAGGAGAGAGAGACGGAAGGGGGGCGCCGCCCCCCTCTCCTTGTCCTATTCGGCCTAGGGGGGAGGGGCGCGCGGCCCAGCCCTAGTTGCCTCTCCTCTCTTCCATTAAAGCCCAACAAGGCCCATTAAGTCCCCGGGGGGTTCCGGTAACCCCTCGGTACTCCGGTAAAATCACATTTTCACCCGGACCACTTCCGATATCCAAACATAGGCTTACAATATATCAATCTTCATGTCTCGACCATTTCGAGACTCCTCGTCATGTCCGTGATCACATCCGGTACTCCGAACAACCTTCGGTACATCAAAACATATAAACTCATAGTATAACTGTCATCATAACGTTAAGCGTGCAGACCCTACGGGTTCGAGAACTATGTAGACATGACCGAGACACGTCTCCGGTCAATAACCAATAGCGGAACCTAGATGCTCATATTGGCTCCCACATATTCTACGAAGATATTTATCGGTCAGACGGCATAACAACATACGTTGTTCCCTTTGTCATCGGTATGTTACTTGCCCGAGATTCGATCGTCGGTATCTCAATACCTAGTTCAATCTCGTTACCAGCAAGTCTCTTTACTCGTTTAGTAATACATCATCCCGCAACTAACTCATTAGTTGCAATGCTTGCAAGGCTTAAGTGATGTGCATTACCGAGAGGACCCAGAGATACCTCTCCGACAATCGGAGTGACAAATCCTAATCTCGAAATACGCCAACCCAACAAGTACCTTCGGAGACACCTGTAGAGCACCTTTATAATCACCCAATTATGTTGTGATGTTTGGTATCACCCAAAGTGTTCCTCTGGTAAACGGGAGTTGCATAATCTCATAGTCATAGGAACATGTATAAGTCATGAAGAAAGCAATAGCAACATACTAAACGATCGTGTGCTAAGCTAACAGAACGGGTCATGTCAATCACATCATTCTCCTAATGATGTGGTCCCGTTAATCAAATGACAACTCATGTCAATGGCTAGGAAACATAACCATCTTTTATCAACGAGCTAGTCAAGTAGAGGCATACTAGTGACACTCTGTTTGTCTATGTATTCACACATGTATTATGTTTCCGGTTAATACAATTCTAGCATGAATAATAAACATTTATCATGATATAAGGAAATAAATAATAATTTTATTATTGCCTCTAGGGCATATTTCCTTCAGTCTCCCACTTGTAGTAGAGTCAATAATCTAGATTACACAGTAATGATTCTAACACCCATGGAGCCTTGGTGCTGATCATGTTTTGCTCGTGGAAGAGGCTTAGTCAACGGGTCTGCAACATTCTGATCCGTATGTATCTTGCAAATTTCTATGTCTCCCACCTGGACTAAATCCCGGATGGAATTGAAGCGTCTCTTGATGTGCTTGGTCCCTTTGTGAAATCTGGATTCCTTCGCCAAGGCAATTGCACCAGTATTGTCACAAAAGATTTTCATTGGACCCGATGCACTAGGTATGACACCTAGATCGGATATGAACTCCTTCATCCAGACTCCTTCTTTTGCTGCTTCTGAAGCAGCTATGTACTCCGCTTCACAGGTAGATCCCGCCACGACGCTTTGCTTAGAACTGCACCAACTAACAGCTCCACCGTTCAATGTAAACACGTATCCGGTTTGCGATTTAAAATCGTCCGGATCAGTGTCAAAGCTTGCATCAACGTAACCATTTACGATGAGCTCTTTGTCACCTCCATAAACAAGAAACATATCCTTTGTCCTTTTCATGTACTTCAGGATGTTCTTGACCGCTGTCCAGTGATCCACTCCTGGATTACTTTGGTACCTCCCTGCTAGACTTATAGCAAGGCACACATCATATATGGTACACGACACTGCATACATGATAGAGGCTATGGCTATAACATAGGCAACATCTTTCATTTTCTCTCTATCTTCTGCAGTGGTCGGGCATTGAGTCTTACCTTGTAACACAGGCAAGAACCCTTTCTTTGCTTGATCCATTTTGAACTTCTTCAAAACTTTGTCAAGGTATGTGCTTTGTGAAAGTCCAATTAAGCGTCTTGATCTATCTATATAGATCTTTTATGCTATCCAGAAATTCTATATCATTTCCAATCAGTAATATGTCATCCACATATAATATCAGAAATGCTACAGAGCTACCACTCACTTTCTTGTAAATACAGGCTTCTCCAAAAGTCTGTACAAAACCAAATGCTTTGATCACACTATCAAAGCGTTTATTCCAACTCCGAGAGGCTTGCACCAGTCCATAAATGGATCGCTGGAGCTTGCACACTTTGTTAGCTCCCTTTGGATTGACAAAACCTTCCGGTTGCGTCATATACAACTCTTCTTCCAGAAATCCATTCAGGAATGCAGTTTTGACATCCATCTGCCATATTTCATAATCATTAAATGCGGCAATTGCTAACATGATTCGGACAGACTTAGGCATCGCTACGGGTGAGAAGGTCTCATCGTACTCAATCCCTTGAACTTGTCGAAAACCTTTCGCAACAAGTCGAGCTTTATAGACAGTAACATTACCGTCAGCGTCAATCTTCTTCTTGAAGATCCATTTATTCTCAATTGCTTGCCGATCATCGGGCAAGTCAACCAAAGTCCACACTTTGTTCTCACACATGGATCCCATCTCAGATTTCATGGCTTCAAGCCATTTTTCGGAATCTGGGCTCACCATCACTTCTTCATAGTTCGTAGGTTCATCATGATCCAGTAGCATGACTTCCAGAACAGGATTACCGTACCACTCTGGTGCGGATCTTACTCTGGTTGATCTACGAGGTTCAGTAACAACTTGATCTGAAGTTCCATGATCATCATCATTAACTTCCTCACTAATTGGTGTAGGTGTCACAGAAACCGTTTTCTGGGATGAACTACTTTCCAATAAGGGAGCAGGTACAGTTACCTCACCAAGTTCTACTTTCCTCCCACTCACTTCTTTCGAGAGAAATTCCTTCTCTAGAAAGGATCCATTCTTAGCAACGAACGTCTTGCCTTCAGATCTGTGATAGAAGGTGTACCCAACAGTTTCCTTTGGGTATCCTATGAAGACACATTTCTACGATTTAGGTTTGAGCTTATCAGGTTGAAGCTTTTTCACATAAGCATCGCAGCCCCAAACTTTAAGAAACGACAACTTTGCTTTCTTGCCAAACCACAGTTCATAAGGCGTCGTCTCAACGGATTTCGATGGTGCCCTATTTAACGTGAATGCGGTCGTCTCTAAAGCATAACCCCAAAATGATAGCGGTAAATCAGTAAGAGACATCATAGATCGCACCATATCTAGTAAAGTACGATTACGACGTTCGGACACACCATTACGCTGTGGTGTTCCGGGTGGCGTGAGTTGCGAAACTATTTCGCATTGTTTCAAATGTAGACCAAACTCGTAACTCAAATATTCTCCTCCACGATCAGATCATAGAAACTTTATTTTCTTGTTACGATGATTTTCAACTTCACTCTGAAATTCTTTGAACTTTTCAAATGTTTCAGACTTATGCTTCATTAAGTAGATATACCCATATCTTCTTAAATCATCTGTGAAGGTGAGAAAATAACGATATCCGCCACGATCCTCAACATTCATCGGACCACATACATCTGTATGTATGATTTCCAACAAGTCTGTTGCTCTCTCCATAGTACCGGAGAACGGTGTTCTAGTCATCTTGCCTATGAGGAACGATTCGCAAGTACCAAGTGATTCATAATCAAGTGGTTCCAAAAGTCCATCAGTATGGATTTTCTTCATGCGCTTTACACCGATATGACCTAAACAGCAGTGCCACAAATAAGTTGCACTATCATTATCAACTCTGCATCTTTTGGCTTCAACATTATGAATATGTGTATCACTACTATCGAGATTCATCAAAAATAGACCACTCTTTAAGGGTGCATGACCATAAAAGATATTACTCATATAAATAGAACAACCATTATTCTCTGATTTAAATGAATAACCGTCTCGCATCAAACAAGATCCAGATATAATGTTCATGCTCAACGCTGGCACCAAATAACAATTATTTCGGTCTAATACTAATCCCGAAGGTAGATGTAGAGGTAGCGTGCCGACCGCGATCACATCGACTTTGGAACCATTTCCCACGCGCATCGTCACCTCGTCCTTTGCCAGTGTTCGCTTAATCCGTAGTCCCTGTTTCGAGTTGCAAATATTAGCAACAGAACTAGTATCGAATACCCAGGTGCTACTGCGAGCTCTAGTAAGGTACACATCAATAACATGTATATCACATATACCTTTGTTCACCTTGCCATCCTTCTTATCCGCCAAATACTTGGGGCAGTTCCGCTTCTAGTGACCAGCCTGCTTGCAGTAGAAGCACTCAGTCTCAGGCTTAGGTCCAGACTTGGGTTTCTTCTCCTGAGCAGCAACTTGCTTGTTGTTCTTCTTGAAGTTCCCCTTCTTCTTCCTTTTGCCCTTCTTCTTGAAACTGGTGGTCTTATTGACCATCAACACTTGATGCTCCTTCTTGATTTCTACCTCGGCAGCTTTCAACATTGTGAAGAGCTCGGGAATCATCTTATCCATCCCTTGCATGTTATGGTTCATCACGAAGCTCTTGTAGCTTGGTGGAAGTGATTGGAGAATTCTGTCAATGACGCAATCATCCGGAAGATTAACTCCCAGTTGAATCAAGTGATTATTATACCCAGACATCTTGAGTATATGCTCACTGACAGAACTATTCTCCTCCATCTTGCAGCTATAGAACTTATTGGAGACTTCATATCTCTCAATCCAGGCATTCTTTTGGAGTATTAACTTCAACTCCTGGAACATCTTATATGCTCCATGACATTCAAAACGTCGTTGAAGTCCCGGTTCTAAGCCGTAAAGCATGGCACATTGAACTAGCGAGTAGTCATCAGCTTTGCTCTGCTAGACGTTCTTAACGTCGTCAGTTGCATCAGCAACAGGCCTGGCACCCAACGGTGATTCCAGGACGTACCTCTTCTGTGCAGCAATGAGGATAATACTCAAGTTACGGACCCAGTCCGTGTAATTGCTACCATCATCTTTCAACTTTGCTTTCTCTAGGAACGCATTAAAATTCAACGGAACAACAGCACGGGCCATCTATCTACAATCAACATAGACAAGCAAGATACTATCAGGTACTAAGTTCAAGATAAATTTAAGTTCAGTTAATCATATTACTTAAGAACTCCCACTTAAAAAGACATCCCTCTAATCCTCTAAGTGATCACGTGATCCAAATCAACTAAACCATAACCGATCATCACGTGAAATGGAGTGGTTTTCAATGGTGAACATCACTATATTGATCATATCTACTATATGATTCATGCTCGACCTTTCGTCTCATTGTTCTGAGGCCATATCTGCATATGCTAGGCTCATCAAGTTTAACCCGAGTATTCTGCGTGTGCAAAACTGGCTTGCACCCGTTGTAGATGGACGTAGATCTTATCACACCCGATCATCACGTGGTCTCTGGGCACGACGAACTTTGGCAAGGGTGCATACTCGGGGAGAACACTTTTATCTTGAAATTTTAGTGAGAGCTCATCTTATAATGCTACCGCCAATCAAAGCAAGATAAGATGCATAAAAAGATAAACATCCCATGCAATCAATATAAGTGATATGATATGGCCATCATCATCTTGTGCTTGTGATCTCCATCTTCAAAGCACCGTCATGATCACCATCGTCACCGGCGCGACACCTTGATCTCCATCGTAGCATCGTTGTCGTCTCGCCAATCTTATGCTTCTACGACTATCGCTATCGCTTAGTGATAAAGTAAAGCATTGCAGGGCGATTGCGTTGCATACAATAAAGCGACAACCATATGGCTCCTGCCAGTTGCCGATAACTCGGTTACAAAACATGATCATCTCATACAATAAAATTTAGCATCATGTCTTGACCATATCACATCACAACATGCCCTGCAAAAACAAGTTAGATGTCCTCTACTTTGTTGTTGCAAGTTTTACGTGGCTGCTACGGGCTTAGCAAGAACCATTCTTACCTACGCATCAAAACCACAATGATAGTTTGTCAAGTTGGTGTTGTTTTAACCTTCGCAAGGACCGGGCGTAACCACACTCGGTTCAACTAAAGTTAGAGAAACTGACACCCGTTAGCCACCTATGTGCAAAGCACGTTGGTAGAACCAGCCTCGCGTAAGCGTACACGTAATGTCGGTCTGGGCCGCTTCATCCAACAATACCGCCGAACCAAAGTATGACATTCTGGTAAGCAGTATGACTTATATCGCTCACAACTCACTTGTGTTCTACTCGTGCATATGACATCTACGCATAAAACCTGGCACGGATGCCACAGTTGGGGAACGTAGTAATTTCAAAAAAAATCCTACGCACACGCAAGATCATGGTGATGCATAGCAACAAGAGGGAAGAGTGTTGTCCACGTACCCTCGTAGACCGAAAGCGGAAGCGTTAGCACAACGCGGTTGATGTAGTCGTACGTCTTCACGATCCGACCGATCAAGTACCGAACATACGGCACCTCCGAGTTCAGCACACGTTCAGCCCGATGACGTCCCTCGAACTCTGATCCAGCCGAGTGTTGAGGGAGAGTTTCGTCAGCAGGACGGCGTGGTGACGATGACGCAGGGCTTTGCCTAAGCACCGCTATAGTATTATCGAGGTGGACTATGGTGGAGGGGGGCACCGCACACGGCTAAAAGATCAAACAGATCAATTGTTGTCTCTAGGGTGCCCCCTGCCCCCGTATATAAAGGAGCAGGGGGTGCGGCCGTCCAAGAGGAGAGGCGCGCCAGGAGGAGTCCTACTCCCACCGGGGGGAGTAGGACTCCCCCCTTTCCTAGTTGGAATAGGATTCGGGAGGGGGGAAAGAGGAGAGAGAGAAGGAAGGGGGGCGCTGCCCCCTCTCCTTGTCCTATTCGGACTAGGGGGAGGGGTGCGCGGCCCAGTCCTAGCCGCCTCTCCTCTCTTCCACTAAAGCCCAACAAGGCCCATTAAGTCCACGGGGAGTTCCGGTAACCCCTCGGTACTCCGGTAAAATCACATTTTCACCCGGACCACTTCCGATATCCAAACATAGGCTTCCAATATATCAATCTTCATGTCTCGTCCATTTTGAGACTCCTCGTCATGTCCATGATCACATCCGGGACTCCGAACAACCTTTGGTACATCAAAACATATAAACTCATGATATAACTGTCATCGTAACGTTAAGCGTGCGGACCCTACGGGTTCAAGAACTATGTAGACATGACCGAGACACGTCTCCGGTCAATAACCAATAGCGGAACCTGGATGCTCATATTGGCTCCCACGTATTCTACGAAGATATTTATCGGTCAGACCGCATAACAACATATGTTGTTCCCTTTGTCATCGGTATGTTACTTGCCCGAGATTCGATCGTCGGTATCTCAATACCTAGTTCAATCTCGTTACCGGCAAGTCTCTTTACTGGTTCCGTAATACATCATCCCGCAACTAACTCATTAGTTGCAATGCTTGCAAGGCTTAAGTTATGTGCATTACCGAGAGGGCCCAGAGATACCTCTCCGACAATCGGAGTGACAAATCCTAATCTCGAAATACGCCAACCCAACAAGTACCTTCGGAGACACCTGTAGAGCACCTTTATAATCACCCAGTTACGTTGTGATGTTTGGTAGCACACAAAGTGTTCCTCTGGTAAACGCGAGTTGCATAATCTCATAGTCATAGGAACATGTATAAGTTATGAAGAAAGCAATAGCAACATACTAAAGGATCGTGTGCTAAGCTAACGGAACGGGTCATGTCAATCACATCATTCTCCTAATGATGTGATCCCGTTAATCAAATGACAACTCATGTCAATGGCTAGGAAACATAACCATCTTTGATCAACTAGCTAGTCAAGTAGAGGCATACTAGTGACACTCTGTTTGTCTATGTATTCACACATGTATTATGTTTTCGGTTAATACAATTCTAGCATGAATAATAAACATTTATCATGATATAAGGAAATAAATAATAACTTTATTATTGCCTCTAGGACATATTTCCTTCAGTTGCTTACATATTGGGCATCATGATCTATAGGGATAGATCGAGACGTTTAATAGGACTTTCACAAAGCACATACCTTGACAAAGTTCTATAGAAGTTCAAAATGGACCAGTCAAAGAAAGGGTTCTTGCCTGAGTTACAAGGTGTGAAATTGAGTCAGACTCAAAGTCCGACCACGGCTGAAGATAGAGAGAGACTGAAAGTCATTCCCGATGCCTCAGCCATAGGTTATATAATGTATGCCATGCTGTGTACTAGACCTGATGTGTGCCTTGCCATAAGTTTGGCAGGGAGGTACCAAAGTAATCCAGGAGTGGGTCACTGGACAACGGTGAATAATATCATGAAGTACCTGAAAAGGACAAAGGATATGTTTCTCGTTTATGGAGGTGACGAAGAGCTCGTCGTAAAGGGGTACGTCAATGCTAGCTTCGACACGGAACCGGATGACTCTAACTCGCAAAACGGATACATATTTGTATTGAATGGTGGAGCTGTCACTTGGTGCAGTTCTTAGCAAAGCATTGTGGCGGAATCTATATGTGAAGCGGTGTACATAGCTGCTTCGGAAGCAGAGCATGAAGGAGTATGGATGAAGGAGTTCATATCCGATCTGGGTGTAATACCGAGTGCATCGGGTCCAATGACAATCTTCTGTGACAACACTGGAGCAATTGCCTTAGCCACGGAGTCCAGGTTTCACAAGAGAACCAAACACATCAAGAGACGCTTCAACTCTATTTGTGAAAAGGTCAAGGATGGAGACATAGAAATTTGTAAAATACAGACGGATCTGAATGTGGAGACCTGTTGACTAAACCTCTTCCGCGGGCAAAACATGATCAACACCAATACTCCATGGGAGACTGTTGGAAATATGCCCTAGAGACAATAATAAAGTGGTTATTATTATATTTCCTTAATCATGATAAAGGTTTATTATTCGTGCTATAATTGTATTGGTTGGAAAATTAAATACATGTGTGAATACATAAGCAAATACCAAGTCCCTAGTAAGCCTCTACTAGACTAGCTCGTTGATCAAAAGATGGTTAAGGTTTCCTGACCATAGACATGTGTTGTCATTTGATAATGGGATCACATCATTAGGAGAATGATGTGATGGACAAGACCCATCTGTTAGCTTAGCATATGATCGTTCAGTTTATTGCTACTGCTTTTTCTTAATGTCAAATACATATTCCTTCGACCATGAGATCATGCAACTCCCGGATACCGGAGGAATACCTTGTGTGCTATCAAACGTCACTTCATAACTGGGTGATCATAAAAGTGCTCTACAGGTATCTCCGGAGGTGTCTGTTGAGTTGGCATGAATCGAGATTGGGATTTGTCACTTCATATGACAGACAGGTATCTCTAGGCCCTCTCGGTAACACAACATCACAAGAAGCTTGCAAGCAAAGTGACTAAGGAGTTAGTTGCAAGATGATGTATTATAGAACAAGTAAAGAGACTTGCCGGTAACGAGATTAAACTAGGTATGGAGATACCGACGATCGAATCTCGGGCAAGTAACATACCAACAGATAAAGGGAACTACATATGTTGTCATAAAGGTTTGACCGATAAAGATCTTCATAGAATATGTAAGAACCAATATGGGCATCCAGGTCCCGCTATTGGTCATTGACCGAAGAAGCGTCTCGGTCATGTCTACATCATTCTCGAACCCATAGGGCCCGCACGCTTAATGTCCGTTGACGACATAGTATTATATAAGTTATGTATGTTGGTGACCGAATGTTGTTCAGAGTCCCGGATGAGATAATGGACATGACGAGGAGCTCCGGAATGGTCCGGTGGTAAGGATTGATATATAGGATGAAGGTATTCAGGTTTCGGAAAGGTTTCGGAATGCACCGAATTATCATCGGAGTACCGGGAGGGGTTCCGGAGGGCCACGGGTAGGACTTGGTGGGCCTCATGGGCCAAAGGAGGGAGGCTCGAGCCCACAAGGGGTTGGGCGCTCCACCTCCCCTGCTCACGCATAGAAGGAAGGAGGGGGCACCCTAGGGGTAGCCGGTCCACCATTCCTTCCCCCCCACAAACCAAATATGGAAGGGGGTGCGCCTGAGGCAGGGCAGCCGCTGGCCCCCCTCCTGCCTTCTCCTTCACGCCTAAAGGAAGGAAAGGGAATGGGACGCACCTATGGCTGCCTCCTCTCCCTCTATTTCCTCCTCCGTCCAAATCCGTTGTGCTTGGCGAAGCCCTACGGAAAAGTTTCACCACCACAGTCACCATGCCGTCGTGCTGCCGGAACTCATCTACTACTTCACCCCTCTTGCTGGATCGAGAAGGCGAGGACGTCATCGAACTGAATGTGTGCTGAACGTGAAGGTGTCATGCGTTCGGTGCTTGATCGATACGGATCGTGAAGGTGTACGACTACATCAACCACGTTGATAAACGCTTCCGCTTAGCGATCTACAAGGGTATGTAGATGCTATCCACCTCTAGTAGCTATGCATCTCCATTGATAGATCTTGCATGTGCGTAGAATTTTTTTTGTTTTCCATGCAAGATTTCGCAACATTGGACATAAAAGTTGTCCATGAACACTTCAACAATTTTTTTGACGAAATTAGGGAAAATTTAGAGATACACTTCTGAAAAGAAGGAGGCCCATTGCATAAACCAAAGGGCATCCTACGATGAGCATAAGTACCGTAAGGAAAAGTGAAAGTAGTATTTTCTTGATCTTAGGTCGAATAGGTATTTGTGAGAACCCAGAGTATCCCTCGAGATAACAAAAAATAAGAGTTGTTGGCCAATCTCTCTAATATTTCATATATGAACGGTAGTGGGTAGTGGTCCTTCCTGGTCCATTTATTCAGTTTCTTGGAATCAACACACATTCCATACACAATAATGGCCCTAGTAGGGACTAGATCATTATTCTCATTAGCAACCAAATAACACCTCCCTTCTTAGGAATACAATAAACTGGACTAACCCATTTGCTATTAGAGATTGGATAAATTACTCCTGCTCAATAAGTCGGATTGCCTCTTTTCTTAACACATTCTTGGAGTGAGGGTGCTACCTCCTTCAGCTTTCAATAACTGGCTTGGCTCCTTCTTCAATGGAAATAGTGTGAATGGAGGGTATATCACTCTCACATCTTTCATTGAATATCCCAACGCCTTACAGTGTCTTGATAGCACTGACAACAACTTCTCTTTTCTCTTCCTGAAAGATCAACACTAACTATACCAGGATTTTTTTCTAGTTATATCCATGAATTCATACCTTAGTCCCTTAGGTAAGGGTTTAAGAATAGGACGGGGTAATTCCTCATCTCCTTTTCTTTCGAAAACCTCATATACTTTATTCAAGCAGCGCCTAACCACGGGAGTGGCATCCATGATCATTTCAGTCTCTTCCTTCTCCTCATCTTCGAATAGAGATTCGGGCTTCACCAAGACCCTTTCAGCTTCATCTTCTGGAGTTTGGAGATGAATTTTAGCAAATTGGTTTAATTTCGGCTCTTCTCTGTCTTGGGATTCTGTGTGGTATGGCTTGTTCATTACAACAGAGAAGGGAAATTTAATGATCTCCTCTCCCCACTTCATGGAGATAGTTTTATTTTTTATATATACCCCTGCAACATTTAGAAAAGAGGTTCCGAAGGCAATAGGACAATCTTTATCCTCATAAATCATCAACACAAAAATATCAATGGGTTATATGAGTGAACCAATAATAATGTTGACATCCTTGAGGATGCCACAAGGTGCTCTATCAGTCTTATCTGCAAGCTTAATAACCACGTCAGTTGGCTCAAGAGTATGTGGAGAAATTTCGTCACGATTTATTGCATAAAGACTGTAAGGGATAATACTAACTGGAGATCTGGGATCACACAGACAGAAATAAGACTTGCTACCAAATGAGCATGACAATATTTGTTTACATGTATCTTTAACTTCAGTGCACCCTTTTAGATAAGAGGTTGTATCTCAATCAAGTTGGACTTCTTTATTAACCACTAGTACAAGTACAACAAGTTCTTTCACAATATCAACATGTGGTGGGATCACGTAAGTACAACGCATATCAAATATAATAAAAATTACATCAAGGTCTATGGATAACCGAACAACCATTGCTGCTGTCAGAACAAGCCGCCGACGCGCCGTTGTCGCCGCTCCCATACTGAAGCCGGCCCGACCTTATCGATGACAGTCAGGAAGTCTTGTTCATGTGCCCCTAAGGACCAGCGTTCGGGAGCCACAATCATCGTCATTGAATTCTTAAATCGATCTGAAGAACCTGAAACCAAATCCCGCGGTTGCTTTTGTTTGCAATTGCAATGGAAACAGAGCAAAGAATCAAGTTATGTGGTATGTCCAATTTTGTTAACCAGTAAATGTGGGCGTAAAAAGTAGAGAAAAATGCTAAAACAAACCACTCGACCACAATGTAGGCTGCTGCCTGGCACCGATCAGCATCTCCTCTTCCATTTTTTTTCTGGTCTAAATGTAGCGTCCTCTATGCTGGAGACAACGCTGTGGATGGCCCCACATTTGTTAACCAGTAAATTTGGCCGTAAAAAGTATAGACAAAAACACTAACACGAACCACTTGATCACAATGTAGGCTGCTTGCCTGACACCGATCAGCGTCTCATCTACCTCTTTTTTTTCTGGTCTGGATTTGGCGTCCTCTATGCTGGAGGCATCGCTGTGGCTGGGCCCACGCAACACCCAGCGGCAGGACCTCAGATCTCCCAGGTGGGGCCACGGCCCATGGCCGCTGGGCCCAGGCTTGTCCTCCACCCTCCACACACCCCCACGGCCACGGCTGCCTCCCGCTATATAGCGTACTCCGTTACCACCGTGTCCGCCCGTCTCCTTCACTCTCAGCCGTTTTTCTCCGACTCTCCCAAGCTCCCCGCTCCCCGCATCCAAACGCCAAAACGCACAGGGGAAAGCAGCCGCTCGCCGCGGCGAGTCGGACCGTCGCGATGGTGGATGTGGAGCACCGGATGGCGGGCATGGCCCCGGCGGCGCACGCGGCCGGCCTGCGCCGCCTCTCCACGCGCGCCGCGGCCGGTCCTTCCTCGGCGTCCGCGTCCCCGCGCCACGGGCTCTACTCCTTCCAGGGCGTGGCGTCGTCCGTGCTCTCGCACCTCCGGGCGTCCGGGGTGGCCATCCTCCCGGGGCTCTCCGACACGGAGCTCGCCCGCGCCGAGGCCGAGATGGGGTTCACCTTCCCGCCCGACCTCCGCGCCGTGCTGGCCCTCGGGCTGCCGTCCGGCCCCGGCTTCCCGGACTGGCGCTCCCGCGCGGGGCTCCGCGCCGCGTTCGACCTGCCCGTCGCGGCGGCGTCCCTCCAGATCGCGAGGGGCGCGCTGTGGCCGCGCTGCTGGGGGAAGAGGCCGGCCGACCCGGACCGCGCGAGGCGGCTCGCCCGCTCCGCCATACGGCGCGCGCCGCTGCTGGTGCCGCTCTTCGATCGGTGCTACCTGCCCTGCACCCCCTCCCTCGCCGGGAACCCCGTGTTCTTCGTCACCGACGACCGCGTCCTCTGCTGCGGCCTCGACGTCGTCCACTTCTTCACCCGGGAGTCGTGCTTCCAGCCGATGGACATCTCCTCCCCGTTCGCGGCGATGCCCTCTTCCGGCACGAGCACGCCGTGCACGCGCCGCAGCCTCGACGCGGCCTGCGGCGGCCAGGCCCCGCGCTGGATCGAGTTCTGGAGCGACGCGGCCTCCGACAGGCGCCGCCGCGACTCGTCGTCCTCCGAGGCCTCCACCGCATCCACATCCTCGTCAGGCTGCTGCTCGCCACCCCGGAGGTCGACGCCGCGCTGGGTGGACAACTACCTGGACAAGCTCGGATCGGTGCTCAAGAAAGGTGGCTGGAGGGACAGGGAGGTGGACGAGATGGTGGAGGTGGCCGCCTCGGGGATGTTCGACGGCGAGGAGGCTCCGCCAGCCGCCGACGCGGAGGCCGTGCTCGACACACTGCTGCTGAAGACGGACCGGTGCTCGGACTCCCTCAGGCGAGCAGGATGGAGCTCCGAGGACGTGTCGGACGCGCTGGGGCTGGACCTCCGGCGGTGCAAGGAGCCGCACCGATCGGCCGTGCGGGTGCCCCCAGAGATCGCCGCCAAGGTGCAGCGCCTCGCGCGGACGGTGGCGAGGTCGTGACCAGCTGATCCCGCCGGCGTCGGCAGTTAATCTTTCTTTTTTCTTTTTTTTTCCCCTCGAAGGAGGGATCGATCGATTAAACAACAACACTTGTATGTTACTACTACTAAGTGAGAAAAGTAAACCGGGCCATGTTACTTCGTGTGCATGGATACGCAAGTAAATTAAGCCGTGTTCACGTGCGTGATGTACCATCAATTGCCAAGAAACAACGTCCCGGAAATCAACGCTGTTCTTCCAAGGGATCCAACCCTAGTGTTCCCCTCCGTCTCCATGGATGGGTGGTATCTTTTTCCTGTGTGCATGTGTTGGTTTGGATACCGTTAGGGCCTGGCCTGGCTGTGCGGAATCTCATTCATTTACCAACCACGACGGGTGGGTGCAGCTGCATGATGCTTTTGCAGCCAGTACAGTAGTATAGTATCCATGAGGAGATTAACCAGATCCTGCGAAACTTCGATCCATCCATCCAAGATCCAACCGTAAGGGATCACGCAAAAACTTACATGCTTTACAACGGCTAACCCCATCTGCATTAGTTGACCAACCACCAAGAGTTCGGGCTACGCTTTACAGAGGGTACGTACGTGCGTGCGTGCATGCTTTCCTTGGGTGTTCAGCATACCTCCTCCAATTTGCATTGCATGTCTGCGAACCACGCAAGAGCATCTCAACATGCATCATTCGCCTAGTGGCTGGCGGTAACTAATCAGGAAGCAATCGCTCTGCTTTTCTTTTCTTAAGCAGGAGGAAAGGGACATCGGGAGAGGATTAGGGAGCACCCGTCCCTTTCCTTGCCTCGCGCCACGGCGTGCTCATGCTCGCCCCAAAAGGAAGGCTTTGTCCCGTTGTCGTCGCCGGGACGGTGGGCAAGTTGCATGCACGGCTGCACACGCGCGGGTGGCCCGTGGGCGCGCCCGCCGCTGCCTGTGGCTGCACCGTGCACTCGTGCAGGTACCCCGTGAGGGCCGTTGAGGCGTCGTACGGCCGTACTCCGTGAACAAGGCTGGCGCCCTCGATGACACGATCGGCGGCCTCGCTTTTGCTTGTGAGCGATGGATGGGCAGCTTTGTTGCTGGTCACTTGAGTTCTGTGCGCGCGCGCGCCCGCGTCCTCTTTTAATGCGCCGTGGTGACCACCGCCGGACGGACACGGCGCAGGTTAAAGCCGCCCGCTCCGCGGTTTGTTGGGCGCCCACCTCCCCGTGCATGCATGCATGCACGCCCGTGCGCGCGCGCGCGCGCACCGCACGAACCAGCTCGCAGACGTACGTGGTCCTGTGTGTGTGTACGCGCTTCTGCCGGGCTCTGGAAAAGGGTGGCGCTGTCACGCCGATGCCTGCCGCCATGGCAATGTTTTTGTACCCTTGTGCCGAGCCTTTACCCAAGGTAACAAACGCGACCCTTGACGCTTCCCCCGCAACGTTCGATGAGTTTTCACATACACGGCCGAGGCCCGGGGTTAACTTAATGCCGCCTATACCGTCGAAGAAAAACTTAATGCCGCCTTTCCAGACACCAGACATAGCAAGCTCAGAAGCCTGGACATGACTTGGCCATCATGATGCCAAGGAGTTCGATGAGATTTTAGCGGGGTGCAAATTTCCATCTGCACGGCCTATCACGGCGGTTGATTAGTCCGTGACGGTACCTATTTTTTAGTGCTCCAGTAATGACCACCCATGGTGTGATGTTAACATCCTTAAAAGACGAAGATCGATCAGCTGTCCGCATCTTTATCAGTTATCCGGTGGCTCTCCTTATCTCCCGAGCTGGTGTCAGTAATTATGCCAAGCTGCTAGTAGCATGGACGGTCGAGAAGCCGATCTGATCTCCTCGCCTTGCCTCTAAAAACTTGCGGCGAAATTTCCTGCCACTTGACGCGATATTTAACTCGCCCATGGGATTAGCAGTAGTACACTAAATAAAGCCCGCCTACCTTTCAGCAGACAAAATCTGGACTTATTACCCTGTCGCACTGGACACTGCACACCGAGCTTGTCTGTGAGCCCTTGGCGTTGCCGCGAAGAAAAAGAACGTAGGAACTACCTACGAGCTTAGCTCCAACCACTGCTTGTAACAAACACGGACCGTCGCATTAATCATAACGGGCTACGAATTCCAAGCCCAGCAACCGACAATCCCCATGGCACCTTCTTATCCCGAGCCCAAAGTCCATCAGAAATCGCATTCTTTCGCCCGTGGTCCTTCGCCCCACCATGATCATCGTCTTTGGTAGCAAGTCATTCGTGCCGTGCCGGGGGCTGTTCATACTTGGTTTTCTAACGCCGCCGGGGGCTCAGACGGATTAATTTGGCTCTCCAAAGTGGCGTGGCGCGTACAAGAAGACGGGTTGTCAACCAGTTTTTAACGTCGCAAGAGTACAATGCGGCCTGGCGCGCTTTGCATGGCGGGGGAGCACACGCCCAACAAAGCACCGTCTCGTTCCACTGGAAAGTGGGTCGAAACCATATCCAAAGGCCGTGTTGTACGTACGGGTTCATATTTTGCGTCCCTGGACCACAGTCACCAGCCGCTGCGTGCGTCGACGCCGGCACCAGCTCGCCCGCCCTCGTACCCACATTTAAAGTATCCGAGGTACAGGCCACGGAGGTGGAGCTCGTGCACGGGCTCGGGTTGTCAAGTTGTGTCTGCTCCTACTCCGCCCCGATCCATCCTCAGGGGCCACTCGGTGTGAGTGAGGGAATTAACTTGTAGAGACGGACGATGTTCCTGGACCACCGTTGCACACTAATTTACGCGTCTAGGTAGTACTAACCCTGAGTAAAATATCAGCGTCCATTAATGGAGCTGATGCTGGGGTGCGAGCGTGAAGCCTCGTCGGCGGGACAGACAGAACCAGGTCACCGTGCCGGGCCGATATTCCCCCAACGAACGACCGTGATATCTGATATGCGTGTGCGCTAGCCACGGATCGTATAATGTCGAGCCACGGGCGCGTAGGTGCGCCCCGGGCGCTGTAAAGCGGGCGCGCTCCGGCCGGGCGATCGGGGCTGGGATCCTTGGCCCTCCGCACACTCCAGCAGCAAAGCCAGCTCCTGATCCGATCGGTCCCGATGGCGACGCCGTGCCGCTGTAAAGCACGCGCCCGGCCGAGGTTGCCATGGACGCTTCCGGCCACGGGGGAGACACGATCTTGCCGCGGCGCCGTGGTGCCGATACGGGCGCACGGCGCCAGCCCACGGCCGCCGCTACCGTCCGTGCGAGCCCCTGCGCGGGCACGCACGTACCACCAGGGAGGACCGAGGGGCCTCTGCATGGCTAGTGAGTGAGTGCACGTGCAGGGGGGAGACGAGGTGGACCAGAGGTCCAGAGCACCGGGCGTGTACTGGCGTTTGGCAGCGGGCCAATAATGAGGGGGCTCGTGGCTCTGCAGGGGAGGTGGTGGCTCTGGCTCGCCGGGGAGGCAGAGGAGGAGCACACCAGCCAGGACGCGGGCGGCAGCGGGCGTGATTTGATTCGGTCACAGCTCGGCTTTGTATGGGCTTTCGGGGGCGGATCCACCTGGATTTTGTTGGGGCCTCCGTGGCAACGCAAAGGCTGCCGTGCAAGGGAGGCCTGCCTGCCCGACGCCGGTGTTCTCCGATATTTCCTTGTGATCAGGGCGCCGTGATGATTAGGCCGTGCAAGGGAGTACAATCATTTGCCAGATGCATTAGCAGAGACCACACATGAGGCTTTCAGTGAGGCTCCCAGCCATACTGCCATGAAGGCAGGGGTAACTTTGTGTGGTGGCATGACGCGTTTGCAAAAATTGATGCGAAGAAATCGGGTAAACACGAGAAACAAACTTTGCATTTTCTTTCTTGCTAATGAACAACGTTGCAGCGCGGGTGATGGTGTGATGTGCTTGTCGTGCCACGCGTCCATCGCGATCATAGGACACAGTGACACACCAGGCCCATGTTGGCGAAGTACTTTTTTTTTAACAAAAGAGTGTTTCCCCTCCGATTTCCATTAGAGAAACCAGCATAAGTTCAGTACTAGAAGTCTATCACAGACATCCATTTACCAACACAGATAGAGAAGAGTCCAGCCGCCACTAGCAACTACCCCTTGGCAGCTAAAGTCGAACAAGAGACACACTAGTAGCCTATTACAAATCTATCAAAAAGGAACCAAACTTATTCGAGCAGACGACAAGGGCTGGAGTAGTTTTTCTTCTGCTTCTGAGATCATCAAGTCTGCAGTCTTGGTACGCCAAAACCCCATCCCTGCAAAGCCCTGTAAATTTCACTTGCCACCTGCTCGATGAGTCTTGCTCCCAGCATCAACATTCTTTCCCCTGGGTCCTTTTTTTTTTTTACAAAACTGACGAGTCAGTGATCCAGTTACACATTCTTTTGATGATTCCAATTGGGTCATTTATATATTTCCTGCCAAATATAATGCCAGAGCCGAGATGCCAGTCAATACGAGTTTCTTATCATTCTTATTGAATTTATTCAACCAATTTTCAAAACAATCATTTAGAACTTTTGGAATCTGTTTTTAAGTCAAAAGCACACCCAACCAGGCTCCAGATGAGCCTAGCAACAAACCAGGAGAAGAAGAGGTGATCAATGTTCCCCTCTTTCCCACATAGCACGCACTGTTTATCCCCTTTCCAGCCCCTCTTCAGCAAATTATCTCTAGTTAGAATACTTTTTTTATATTTAAAAGCCACAAGAAAAACTTAATTTTCGCAGGTACTTTCACTTTCCACGGGAATTTCTGTGGGAAGCCCATGTCTGATTTAATGAGATGTAGGTACAGGGATTTTACAGAAAATTTCCTGTTTGTAGTAAGCATCCACATAGGTTTGTCCCTCCCTCCATGCATCAGAATTTCCTCACATCTCTTTTTTAAGCTAGCCCAGAGAATTTCAGAGTCCCCAAAATAAGGTTCTTCTAAAAGACATCGCCCCCCATCCTTTGTCTATTACCTCTTTGACCGAAATATTCTTATCATCACTAATGGAATATAGAGAAGGGTATGCCTCCTTTAAGGGTTTATCATCAAACCACCAATCTTCCCAAAATCTGGTGTTTCTACCATCACCAAGTTTTTTCTTAATATGGGGGTAGACAAAATTCCTGATTTTGAGAAGACTGGACCAGAATTGTGAATCACCATTTTTATGTTTAATTCCAGAAAGACATTTATATTTCACATACTTGGATCTAATTATATCTTGCCGGAGTCCTTCTTCATCTTCCAATTTCCAAATCCACTTGGCAAGTAAAGCAATATTGAAGCTTTCAAGGTTGGTAACTCCCAATCCCCCTTGTTGTTTTGGGAGACAACAAGTTTTCCATTTGACTAAGTCATATTTCTTTTTATCTTCTTCAACCTGCCACACCAACCTAGCTCTGTAGAAATCAACTTTTTTCCTAACTCCAGCAGGGAGTAGGTAAAAATACATCATAAAATGGGTATGTTTGTAAGGCAAGATTGTACCAGTGTAACTCTACCAACTATATTGAGCAATCTGTCCTGCCAGCTGGCACATCTTTTTTCAATCTTCTCAGTCACATTTTTCCACATGCTACTTCTAATTCTTTTATTATAAACTGGTAGGCCAAGATATTTTAGAGGCATGTCACCAAGGGCACAAGTGAAGATTTCTTGATAAAGACCCCCTTTGTTTTTTTGCTTCCCCAAAGAGATATATGTCACTCTTCTGAAAATTTATTGTGAGTCCAGACATTTGTTCAAAAGCATTTAATATAAAATTTAGATTTCTAGCTGATTCCTCATCGTCCTGTATCAGAAATATAGTTTCATCAGCATATTGTAACATGTTCACCCCATTTTCATGGATATCAGTGAGAACCCCTTTTATATATCCTTCAGTCCTAGCCTTGTCCATTATCATGGCTAGGGCATCTACTGCTAGATCAAATAGTAAAGGAGAAAGAGAGTCCCCCTGCCTAAGCCCTTTGAAATTGTTTGAACTTTTCAAATGTTTCAGACTTATGTGTCATTAAGTAGTAGATATACCCATATCTGCTCAAATCATCTGTGAAGGACAGAAAATAACGATACCCGCCGCGAGCCTCAACACTCGTGGACCGCATATATCAGTATGTATTATTTCCAATAAGTCACTGGCTCGCTCCATTGTTCCGGAGAATGGAGTCTTAGTCATCTTGCCCATGAGGCATGGTTCGCAAGCATCAAGTGATTCATAATCAAGTGTTCCAAAAGCCCATCAGCATGGAGTTTCTTCATGCGCTTTACACCGATATGACCTAAACGGCAGTGCCACAAATAAGTTGCACTATCATTATTAAACTTATATCTTTTGGCTTAAATACTATGAACATGTGTATGACTACAATCAAGATTTAGTAAAAATAGACCACTCATCAAGGGTGCATGACCATAAAAGATATTATTCATATAAATAGAACAACCATTATTCTCTGATTTAAATGAATAACCGTCTCGATCAAACAAGATCCAGACATAATGTTCATGCTTAACGCTGGCACCAAATAACAATTATTCAGGTCTAAAACTAATCCCGAAGGTAGATGTAGAGGTAGCGTGCCGACGACGATCACATCGACTTTGGAACCATTTCCCACACGCATCGTCACCTCGTCCTTAGCCAATCATCGCTTAATCCGTAGCCCCTCTTTCGAGTTGCAAATATGAGCAACATAACCAGTATCAAATACCTAGGCGCTACTATGAGCATTAGTAAGGTACACATCAATAACATGTACATCAAATATACCTTTTACTTTGCCATCCTTCTTATCCGCCAAATACTTGGGGCAGTTCTGCTTTGCTCTGCCAGGCGTTCATAACGTCCGGCGTTGCTTCTGCAGCGGGTTAGGCACTCAGCGGTGCTTCCAGGATGTAATTCTTCTGTCCAGCAATGAGGATAATCCTCAAGTTACAGACCCAGTCCGTGTAGTTGCTACCATCATCTTTCAACTTAGCTTTCTCTAAAAACGCATTAAAATTCTGCGTGTGCAAAACTGGCTTGCACCCGTTGTATGTGAACGTAGAGCCTGTCACACCCGATCATCACATGGTGTCTCGGCATGACGAACTGTAGCAACGGTGCATACTTAGGGAGAACACTTGTGCCTCGAAATTTAGTGAGAGATCATCTTATAATGCTACCGTCGTACTAAGAAAAATAAGATGCATAAAGGATAAACATCACATCAATCATTATAAGTGATATGATATGGCCATCATCATCTTGTGCCTTTGATCTCCATCTCCAAAGCACTGTCATGATCACCATCATTACCGGCTTGACACCTTGATCTCCATCGAAGCATCATTGTCGTCTCGCCAACTATTGCTTCTACGATTATCGCTACCGCTTAGTGATAAAGTAAATCAATTACATGACGATTGCATTTCATACATGTAGTCAAACGTCTTCGCGATCCAACCGATCAAGTACCGAACGCAC
Source organism: Aegilops umbellulata (assembly GCA_032464435.1). Taxonomy (NCBI): domain Eukaryota; kingdom Viridiplantae; phylum Streptophyta; class Magnoliopsida; order Poales; family Poaceae; genus Aegilops; species Aegilops umbellulata. The sequence continues at coordinate 398,999,840 of CP136058.1, read as the reverse complement.
GACACCTCCGCAATCTGCACACGTTCAGCTCGGTGACGTCCCACGAACTCTAGATCCAGCTGAGGCCGAGGGAGAGTTTCGTCAACACGACGGCGTGGTGACGGTGATGATGAAGTTACCGACGCAGGGCTTCGCCTAAGCAGTACAACAATATGACCGAGGTGGAAAACTGTGGAGGGGGGCACCGCACACGGCTAAGAGATCAACTTGTGTGTCTATGGGGTGCCCCCTCCCCTGTATATAAAGGAGGGGAGGAGGGGGCTGGCCGACCTCATAGGGCGCGCCCAAGGGGGGGGGAATCCTACTCCTACTAGGAGTAGGTTCCCCCCTTTCCTAGTCCAACAAGGAGGGGAAGGAAGGAGGAAGGGGAGAGAAGGAAGTAGGGGGGCGCCGCCTCCACCCCTTGTCCAATTCGGACTGGGGGGCGCGCGCCACCTCCTGGCCGGCCCTCTCTCCTCTAAGGCCCATGGTGGCCCACTAACTTCCAGGGGGGGTCCGGTAACCCTCCGACACTCCGGTTTTATCCAAAACTCTCTAGAACACTTTCGGTGTCCGAACAACATGGTCCAATATATCAATCTTTATGTCTCGACCATTTCGAGACTCCTCGTAATGTCCGTGATCTCATCCGGGACTCCGAACAACCTTCAGTACATCAAATCACATAAACTCATAATACCAATCATCATCAAACGTTAAGCGTGCGGACCCTACGGGTTCAAGAACTATGTAGACATGACCAAGACTCATCTCCGATCAATAACCAATAGCGGAACTTGGATGCTCATATGGGCTCCCACATATTCTACGAAGATGTTTATCGGTCAAACCGCATAACAACATACGTTGTTCCCTTTGTCATTGGTATGTTACTTGCCCGAGATTCGATCTCGTTACCGGCAAGTCTCTTTACTCTTCCGTAATGCATCATCCCGCAACTAACTCATTAGTCACATTACTTTCAAGGCTTATAGTGATGTGCATTACCGAGAGGGCCCAGAGATACCTCTCCGACAACCAGAGTGACAAATCCTAATCTTGATCTATGCCAACTCAACAAACACCATCAGAGACACATGTAGAGCATCTTTATAATCACCCAGTTATGTTGTGACGTTTGATAGCACACTAAGTGTTCCTCCGGTATTCGGGAGTTGCATAATCTCATAGTCATAGGAACATGCATAAGTCATGGAGAAAGCAATAGCAATAAACTAAACGATCATAGTTTTAAGCTAACGGATGGGTCTTGTCCATCACATCATTCTCTAATGATGTGATCCCATTCATCAAATGACAACACATGTCTATGGCTAGGAAACTTAACCATCTTTGATTAACGAGCTAGTCTAGTAGAGGCATACTAGGGACACTCTGTTTATTTATGTATTCACACATGTACTAAGTTTCCGGTTAATACAATTCTAGCATGAATAACAAACATTTATAATGATATAAGGAAATATAAATAACAACTTTATTATTGCCTCTAGGGCATATTTCCTTCAGTACATCCCAGCTCCACAGCCACAGTTTTTGTCATTTCAAATAAGGAAATTCTTTGATCAGAGATGGTTGGAGACTTACCATAATTGTCTTTCCCGACACCTCTTTCCTTGGCAAGGTATTCAATCCTAGCATCCTTCTTATCTAGATTCATGCCACTTCTTCTAGTAGGCCCATTTTTGTCCTTGTCCTTGTCTTTGTCATCTTTAGTATGAATTTCCGGTTTGGATCCCAGAGATTCAACAAAATCTTGGCTGGCATTATAGTCCACTTGTTCAGTATAGTTGTGTTTCATCATTGGATCCTGTGGAATGTCTTTGTCATAGTTGTTTTTCTCTCCAAGTTCCTCTCCAGTCAGTTCCTTTTCATCCCATAGCTCAATTTTCTCCATACACTTGTCTATCAGCTCTTGTTGATTTTTTATCACATCCACCATCTTATTTTTCTCTTCCACCCAGGAGTTGTGTTTTTTTCCTCCACTGCCGTCTGGGCTTCCCATCTACACCTATTTTCTTCCATGTCTTGTAATTTCTGTATCACTTTATCTAGGCCGGCTTCCACTTTCTTTCTTAGTCCCACCTCTGCCAGGTATTCTTTCTGAATATTGAGGATTTCTTCATGTTTTTCCTCATCTCCTCAAATTCCTTGAGCCCCACACTGCCCAGAGAGATGTTTCCCTTGCTACCCTCAGCATCCACTCCACCAATCTTGATTTTCTTCCTCATATCTTCTGAATCTGCATCATGCCCTTGAAGGAAATATGCCCTAGAGGCAATAATAAAGTTATTATTTATTTCCTTATATCATGATAAATGTTTATTATTCATGCTAGAATTGTATTAACTCGAAACATAATACTTGTGTGAATACATAGACAAACATATTGTCACTAGTATGCCTCTACTTGACTAGCTCGTTAATCAAAGATGGTTATGTTTCCTAACCATAGACATGTGTTGTCATTTGATTAAACGGGATCACATCATTAGGAGAATGATGTGACTGACAAGACCCATTCCATTAGCTTAGCACCCGATCGTTTAGTATGTTGCTATTGCTTTCTTCATGACTTACACATGTTCCTATGACTATGAGATTATGCAACTCCTGTTTGCCGGAGGAACACTTTGTGTGCTACCAAACGTCACAACGTAACTGGGTGATTATAAAGGAGCTTTACAGGTGTCTCCGAAGGTACATGTTGGGTTGGCGTATTTCGAGATTAGGATTTGTCACTCCGATTGTCGGAGAGGTATCTCTGGGCCCTCTCGGTAATGCACATCACTTAAGCCTTGCAAGAAATGCAACTAATGAGTTAGTTGCGAGATGATGTATTATGGAACGAGTAAAGAGACTTTCCGGTAACGACATTGAACTAGGTATTGAGATACTGACGATCGAATCTCGGGCAAGTAACATACCGATGACAAAGGGAACAACGTATGTTGTTATGCGGTCCAACCGATAAAGATCTTCGTAGAATATGTAGGAGCCAATATGAGCATCCAGGTTCCGCTATTGGTTATTGACCGGAGACGTGTCTCAGTCATGTCTACATTGTTCTCGAACCCGTAGGGTCCGCACGCTTAACGTTACGATGATAGTTTCATTATGAGTTTACATGTTTTGATGTACCGAAGGTTGTTCGGAGTCCTGGATGTGATCACGGATGTGACGAGGAGTCCCGAAATGGTCGAGGCATAAAGATTGATATATTTGACGACTATATTCGGACACAGGAATGGTTCCGGAGGATATCAGATATAGAACGGAGTACCGGGGGGTTACCAGAACCCCCCCGGGGGATAATAGGCCTCATGGGCCCAAAGTGGAGCAGAGGAGGGGCAGCCAGGTAGGCCGCGCGCCCCCTCCCCCTCTAGTCCGAATTGGACAAGGAGGGGGGCGACGCCCCCTCTTTCCTTCCTCTCCTCTCTCCCTTCCTTTCCCCTCTCCTAGTTGGACAAGGAAAGGAGCGAGTCCTACTCCCGGTAGGAGTAGGACTCCTCGCTGGCGCGCCTCCTCCTGGACGGCCGCCCCCTTCCCCTTGCTCCTTTATATACGGGGGCAGGGGGCACCTCTAGAGACAACAATTGATCCTTGAGATCTATTAGCCGTGTGCGGTTCCCCCCTCCACCATAATCCTCGATAATATTGTAGCGGTGCTTAGGCGAAGCCCTGCGACGGTAGAACATCAAGATCGTCACCACGCCGTCATGCTGACAGAACTCATCCCCGACACTTTGCTGGATCGGAGTCCGGGGGTCGTCATCGAGCTGAACGTGTGCAAGAACTCGGAGGTGTTGTATTCGGTGCTTGATCGGTCGGGCCATGAAGACATACGACTACATCAACCGCGTTGTTATAACGCTTCCGCTATCGGTCTACGAGGGTACGTGGACAACACTCTCCCCTCTCGTTGCTATGCATCACCATGATCTTGCGTGTGCGTAGGAATTTTTTTGAAATTACTACGTTCCCCAACAGGCCTGTCTCAAGATCTTCATGTTTCCTTTTTTCCTCATACCAGCCTTGCTCCACCACCCTTTCCAATTCTAGAGTCACTCTATATATCATAAGATCTTTGTCAGTAACTTCACCGCGTTTGGGTATTTTCAAAATCTCGCACCCCTACCTTGGCTCTGATCTTTTCTTGTAGAATTGTTGTCATATCAATTTCCAACACAGGTCCAATTGTTGCAGCCACCTCACAAGCAGCAAAGAAATGTCTAAAGCACCCATGGACTTTTCCCATGTTCACCCACACAGTATGCAATTTCCCTATAGCTTGGGTGTCTCCAACTGTCTACATTTATGATAGCTTTAGTTCCCAGGAGATTGAAGTTTCCAAATTTATGAAGCTCTATCAGTCTGCTTTTGTTAGGGAATCTCATGAGGTAAGCTCTGTCCCCATGTTGGCGAAGTACTGGTGAATATCAATAGCATAGACACGATCACACCAACGAGATAACTGGTGAACATACCCTCATAAAGTTTCTCATATCAAATAACCGGACCACTGTAAGTTTGAGATTTATATACACTATGCGTATTCCTAATTCATGGTCTACCAATGCGGATCACAGGGTGTGAATGACATGACAACAGTTGTGCTGAGTTTGGACTGCGGCGGACGGAGGACGATATGGAGGAGTGTCGCTGGGGAGGCAATGGCGGAGGTGAAGTTATCTAAGATTTAAGGCGTACAGAGGCCACCGTAGAGGTATCTAACACAATCATATGTCATTAGTAAGACGAAATTCGTGGGGAAGATGAGGAGAGGCAAAGTAATGATGACGTGAGTGGGCAAATGAAGCCATTAGGGTTATGAGGAGAGTGGACCATGGGTTGTTGGAGCAAGATGTGAAGATCAAATGGTTAAAAATTCAGCCAATATTTAACTTTATATTCTCAATTCTACTATTTATCAAGTGGTTACGGAGTAACTACTTTTAAGCCATCGAGTGGAAACCTTTTTTTCTAAAAGAGGGCGGAACCCCGCCCTTACCATTGATTGATGCATGCAGTCATCTCTTATCCGCAGGTGCCAAGTTTAAAAGTCATACAAACAATAGAAATATAAGAGCCTAGGGCAACCAAATCACAATTCAGATGACATGAGGCACTTGTGCTCCGCTAGTCATATTGCTAGAAAGCCATCTTAATTGGTTGAACAAAGCCCGTGTTATTGTTTACAACTAGTTGCACCTAAGAATAAGTGACTCCATTCTAGCAGAAAGGGAGGGACTCCACGCCTCCGCACGCCGAAGTGAAGACCTGCTACCTCTTGAGCACTGCGTTGGATTTCCCCGAAGAGGAGAGGATGATGCAGCAAAGTAGCATAAGTATTTCCCTCAGTTTTTGAGAACCAAGGTACCAATCCAGTAGGAGGCCACGCGCGAGTCCCTCGTACCTACACAAAACAAATAGCTCAACCCAACCAACGCGATTAGGGGTTGTCAATCCCTTCACGGTCACTTACGAGAGAGAGATCTGATAGATAATATTTTTGGTATTTTTGATATAAAGATGCAAGATAAAATAAAAGGCAAAGTAAAAAAGCAAAGCAATAATAAAGTGATTGGAGATTGATATGATGAGAATAGACCCTGGGGGCATATATTTCACTAGTGGCTTCTCTCAAGAGCATAAGTATTCTACGGTGGGTGAACAAATTACTGTTGAGCAATTGACAGAATCGAGCATAGTTATGAGAATATTTAGGTATGATCATGTATATAGGCATCACGTCCGAGACAAGTAGACCGACTCATGCCTCCATCTACTACTATTACTCCACTCATCGATCGCTATCCAGCATGCATCTAGAGTATTAAGTTAAAAATAGATTAACGCCTTAAGCAAGATGACATGATGTAGAGGGATAGTTTCATGCAATATGATAAAAAACCCATCTTGTTATCCTCGATGGCAACAATACTATACGTGCCTTGCTGCCCCTACTGTCACTTGGAAAGGACACCGCAAGATTGAACCCAAATCTAAGCACTTCTCCCATTGCAAGAAGAACCAATCTAGTAGGCCAAACCAAACTGATAATTCGAAGAGACTTGCAAAGATAACCAATCATACATAAAAGAATTCAGAGAAGATTCAAATATTGTTCATAGATAGACTTGGTCATAAACCCACAATTCATCGGTCTCAACAAACACCCCATAAAAAGAAGATTACATCGAATAGATCTCCACGAGAGAGGGGGAGAACATTGTATTGAGATCCAAAAAGAGAGAAGAAGCCATCTAGCTACTAACTATGGACCCGAAGGTCTGAGGTAAACTACTCACACTTCATCGGAGGGGCTATGATGATGTAGAAGCCCTCCGTGATGATGGCCCCCTCCGGCGGAGCTGCGGAACAGGCTCCAAGATGGGATCTCGTGGGTACAGAAGGTTGCGGAGGTGGAATTAGGTTTTTGGCTCCGTCTCTGGTCGTTTGGGGGTACGTAGGTATATATAGGAGGAAGGAGTACGTCGGTGGAGCAAAGGGGGGCCCACGAGGCAGGGGGCGCGCCCTAGGGGGGCGCCCTCCACCCTCGTGACCGCCTCCCTCCTTTCTTGATGGAGGGTCCAAGTCTCCTAGATCTTATTTGTTGAGAAAATCACGTTCCCGAAGGTTTCATTCTGTTTGGACTCCGTTTGATATTCCGTTTCTTCGAAACACTGAAATAGGCAAAAAAGAACAATTCTGGTCTGGGCCTCCAGTTAATAGGTTAGTCCCAAAAGTAATATAAAAGTGGAAAATAAAGCCCAATATAGTCCAAAATAGTAGATAATATAGCATGGAGTAATCAAAAATTATAGATACGTTGGAGATGTATCAGGCATCCCCAAGCTTAATTCCTGCTCGTCCTCGAGTAGGTAAATGATAAAAAGAGAATTTTTGATGCGGAGTGCTACTTGGCATAATTTCAATGTAATTCTTCTTAATTATGGTATGAATATTCAGATCCGAAAGATTTAAGATAAAAGTTCATATTGACATCAAAATAATAATACTTCAATCATACTAACAAAGCAATTATGTCTTCTCAAAATAACATGGCCAAAGAAAGTTATCCCTACAAAATCATATAGTCTGGCTATGCTCTATCTTTACCACACAAAGTATTTAAATCATGCACAACCCCGATGACAAGCCAAACAATTGTTTCATACTTTTGACATTTTAAAAAGTTTTTCGATCTTCACGCAATACATGAGCGTGAGCCATGGATATAACACTATATGTGGAATAGAATGGGGGTTGTGGAGAAGACAAAGAGGGGAAGATAGTCTCACATCAACTAGGCATATCAATGTGAGTGAGTAGGGATTGCCATGGAACAGATGCACTAGAGCTATAAGTATATGAAAGCTCAACGAAAGAAAACTAATTGGGTGTGCATCCAACTCGCTTGCTCACGAAGACCTAGGGTATTTTGAGGAAGCCCATCATTGGAATATACAAGCCAAGTTCTATAATGAAAAATTACCACTAGTATATGAAAGTGACAAAATGAGAGACTCTCTATCATGAAGATCATGGTGCTACTTTGAAGCACAAGTGTGGTAAAAAGATAGTAACATTGTCCCTTCTCTCTTTTTCTCTCATTTTTTATTTTTTTTATTTTATTTGGGCGTTTTCTTTTTTTTATGGCCTCTTTTTCTTTTTTTTCTTTTTTCGTCCGGAGTCTCATCCCGACTTGTGGGGGAATCATAGTCTCCATAATCCTTTCCTCACTTGGGACAATGCTCTAAAAATGATGATCATCACACTTCTATTTTTCTTACAACTCAACAGTTACAACTCAATACTTAGAACAAAATATGACTCTATGTGAATGCCTCCGGTGGTGTACCGGGATATGCAATGATTCAAGAGTGACATGTATGAAAGAATTATGAATGGTGGCTTTGCCACGAATACGATGTCAACTACATGATCATGCTAGCAATATGACAATGATGGAGCGTGTCATAATAAACGGAACGGCGGAAAGTTGCATGGCAATATATCTTGGAATGGCTATGGAAATGCCATGATAGGTAGGTATGGTGGCTGTTTTGAGGAAGGTATATGGTGGGTGTATGATACCGGCGAAAGGTGCACGATATTAGAGAGGCTATCAATGGTGGAAGGAAGGAAAGTGCGTATAATCCATGGACTCAACATTAGTCATAAAGTACTCATATACTTATTGCAAAAATCTAGAAGCTATCAAAGCAAAGTATTACGCGCATGCTCCTAGGGGGATAGATTGGTAGGAAAACACCATCGCTCGTCCCCGACCGCCACTCATAAGGAAGACAATCAATAAATAAATCATGCACCGACTTCATCACATAACGGTTCACCATACATGCATGCTACGGGAATCACAAACTTTAACGCAAGTATTTCTCAAATTCACAACTACTCAACTAGCATGACTCTAATATCACCATCTTCATATCTCAAAACAATAATCAAGCATCAATCTTTTCTTAGTATTCAACACACTCAAAAGAAAGTTTTACAAATCTTGAATACCAAGCATATTATTATTATTATTAAACAAACTACCATGCTATTTAAGACACTCGAAATAATATAAGTGAAGCATGAGAGATCAATAGTTTCTATAAAACAAATCCACCACCGTGCTCTAAAAGATATAAGTGAAGCACTAGAGCAAAACTATATAGCTCAAAAGATATAAGTGAAGCACAAAGAGTATTCTATCAAATTCTAATTCATGTATGGCTCTCTCAAAAGGTGTGTACAGGAAGGATGATTGTGGCACACTAACAAACAAAGACACAAATAATACAAGATGCTCCAAGTAAAACACATATCATGTGATGAATAAAAATATAGCTCCAAGTAAAATTACCGATGGTAGTAGACGAAAGAGGGGATGCCTTCCGAGGCATCCCCAAGCTTTGACTTTTTGGTGTCCTTGGATTATCTTGTGGGTGACATGGGCATCCCCAAGCTTAGGCTCTTGCCACTCCTTGTTTCATAATCCATCAAAAGATTTCACCCAAAACTTGAAAACTTCACAACACAAAACTCAACAGAAATCTCGTGAGCTCCGTTAGCGAAAGAAAACAAAAGACCACTTCAAAGTACTGTAATGAACTCATTATTTATTTGTATTGGTGTTAAACCTAATGTATTCCAACTTCTCTATGGATTATAAACTATTTTACTAGCCACAGGTTTATCAAAATAAGCAAACAACACACGAAAAACAGAATCTGTCAAAAACAGAACAGTCTGTAGTAATCTGTAACTAACGCAAACTTCTGGAACTCCAAAAAATCTACCAAAATAGAAAGACCTAGACAATTTGTTTATTGATCAGCAGCAATTGGAATCAGTATTTTATCACGTTTTGGTGATTTTTAACAATTGTTTTCGTTAACAGAAAGATTCTGGAAATTACAGCAAGATCAAATAACTTTCATCCAAAAAGATCCTATAGATTTAACTTGGCACAAACACTAATTAAAACACATAACCACATCTAAACAGAAGGTAGATGGATTATTTATTCCTAAACATAAACAAAAGCAAAAAACTAAAAATTAAATTGGGTTGCCTCCCAACAAGCGCTATCGTTTAACGCCCCTAGCTAGGCATAAAAGCAAGGATAGATCTAGGTTTTGCCATCTTTGGTAGGCAATCCATAAGTGGCTCTCATGATAGATTCATATGGTAATTTTATTTTCTTCCTAGGGAAGTGTTCCATGCCCTTTTTTAATGGAAATTGAAATCTAACATTCCCTTCCTTCATATCAATAATTGCACCAACCGTTCTAAGGAAAGGTCTACCAAGAATAATAGGGCAAGAAGGATTGCAATCTACATCAAGAACGATAAAATCTACGGGCACATAATTCCTATTTGCAACAATAAGAACATCATTAATTCTTCCCATAGGTTTCTTAATAGTGGAATCCGCAAGATGCAAGTTTAGAGAGCAATCATCAAAATCGCGGAAATCTAGCAAATCACACAAAGTTTTGGGAATAGTGGAGACACTAGCACCCAAATCACACAAAGCATTAAACTCATGATATTTAATTTTAATCTTAATAGTAGGTTCCCACTCATCATAAAGTTTTATAGGGATAGAAACTTTCAACTCAAGTTTTTCTTCATAAGATTGCATCAAGACATCAACGATATGTTCGGTGAAGGCTTTATTTTGACTATAAGCATGAGGAGAATTTAGAACGGATTGCAACAAGGAAATACAATCAATTAAATAGCAACTTTCATAATAAAATTCCTTGAAATCCAATATAGTGGGTTTAGCAACATCTAGGGTTTTATTCTTTTCAGTCCCACTTTTATCGATTTCATCACCAAGATCTAAAAACTCCGAATTTTTGGAACGACTTCTAGGTAAAGGAAGATCATATTCAGTTTCATCAAGATTCATATTGCAAAACAAAGATTTAATAGGGGATACATCAATAACTTTTAGATCTTCATCTTGATTTTCATAGGAATCCGGTTTAGCGGCCATCTTATTGACGAAGGTAGCTTGCTTATCCAAAATTTCGGCAGTTAATTTTTCAAGACGAGCAATTTGGGATCTTATACCATCAAATTCTTTAGACATATCATCGAGCTCTTTGTTCATATAACTCATTAAACTTTTTTGTTCCTTAAGCTCGTTTCTGAAAAAATTACTATGCTCAAATTGCAAAACCATAAACTTCCTGACGTTGTTTTCAATCTCTTCTAGTTTTTTAAGGTGAAGATCACCAAATCTAGGAAGAGCCATCGCGACAAGCAAGCAAACCAACACACGAGCAAACAAAAGGCAAGCGAGAAAAAGGCAAACAGAGAAGAGATGGCGAATAAAACGGCAAGGGTGAAGTGGGGGAGAGGAAAACGAGAGGCAAATGGCAAATAATGTAGTGCGAGAGATAAGAGATTGTGATGGGTACTTGGTATGTTGACCTTTGCGTAGACTCCCCAGCAACGGTGCCAGAAATTCTTCTTGCTACCTCTTGAGCACTGCGTTGGATTTCCCCGAAGAGGAGAGGATGATGCAGCAAAGTAGGGTAAGTATTTCCCTCAGTTTTTGAGAACCAAGGTATCAATCCAGTAGGAGGCCACGCACGAGTCCCTCGTACCTACACAAAACAAATAGCTCAAAGCAACCAACGCGATTAGGGGTTGTCAATCCCTTCATCACGGTCACTTACGAGAGTGAGATCTGATAGATAATATTTTTGGTATTTTTGATATAAAGATGCAAGATAAAATAAAAGGCAAAGTAAAAAAGCAAAGCAATAATAAAGTGATTGGAGATTGATATGATGAGAATAGACCCGGGGGCCATAGATTTCACTAGTGGCTTCTCTCAAGAGCATAAGTATTCTACGGTGGGTGAACAAATTACTGTTGAGCAATTGACAGAATTGAGCACAGTTATGAGAATATCTAGGTATGATCATGTATATAGGCATCACGCCCGAGACAAGTAGACCGACTCCTGCCTGCATCTACTACTATTACTCCACCCATCGACCGCTATCCAGCATGCATCTAGAGTATTAAGTTAAAAACAGAGTAACGCCTTAAGCAAGATGACATGATGTAGAGGGATAGTTTCATGCAATATGATAAAAAACCCAACTTGTTATCCTTGATGGCAACAATACTGTACGTGCCTTGCTGCCCCTACTGTCACTGGGAAAGGACACCACAAGATTGAACCCAAAGCTAAGCACTTCTCCCATTGCAAGAAGAACCAATCTAGTAGGCCAAACCAAACTGATAATTTGAAGAGACTTGCAAAGATAACCAATCATACATAAAAGAATTCAGAGAAGATTCAAATATTGTTCATAGATAGACTTGACCATAAACCCACAATTCATCGGTCTCAACAAACACACCGCAAAAAGAAGATTACATCGAATAGATCTCCACGAGAGAGGGGAAGAACATTGTATTGAGATCCAAAAAGAGAGAAGAAGCCATCTAGCTACTAACTATGGACCCGAAGGTCTGAGGTAAACTACTCACACTTCATCGGAGGGGATATGATGATGTAGAAGCCCTCCGTGATGATGGCCCCCTCCGGCGGAGCTCTGGAATAGGCCCCAAGATGGGATCTCGTGGTTAAAGAAGGTTGCGGCGGTGGAATTAGGTTTTTGGCTCCGCCTCTGATCATTTGGGGGTACGTAGGTATATATAGGAGGAAGGAGTACGTCGGTGGAGCAAAGGGGGGCCCACGAGGCAGGGGGCGCCCCCTAGGGAGGGCGCCCTCCACCCTCGTGACCGCCTCCCTCCTTTCTTGACGGAGGGTCCAAGTCTCCTGGATCTTATTTGTTGAGAAAGTCGCGTTCCTGAAGGTTTCATTCCGTTTGGACTCCATTTGATATTCCATTTCTTCGAAACACTGAAATAGGCAAAAAACAGCAATTCTGGGCTGGGCCTCCGATTAATAGGTTAGTCCCAAAAGTAATATAAAAGTGGAAAATAAAGCCCAATATAGTCCAAAACAGTAGATAATATAGCATGGAGCAATCAAAAATTATAGATACGTTGGAGACGTATCAGGACTGCGTATGGATCCAGTGCATATATTTGTGGATAATTTGGCAAAAAAATATTCATGTTAAAGATAACATTACGGCGGCAATTCCAATTGCCAAGCATAAAGCACACATGCCCACCCTAATTTTGCCCTTAAGTTGGGTTCACTCTAGCATACCAATTAACTCATTCGTGTTGTTTGAAAATATTGGCAAGTTAAAAAGAATGGGAATAGTGTGCAAAAGTAACAGTGGCAAAAGACAATGCAAGAAGAAATGGTGTATCATTCCATGCAGTCACAGTAACAACACTTCTTATTACCTTGTCATTGCAGGGAAAGGTTGTCTTCTGGTAAGATGAATCATCGACACATATACCAGATAAAAGTTTGACGCTACTAATTAGTTCTCGCCAATCTCTAAAAAAGTTTTCAACTTTTGGCAAATTCTGATTTTGCCAAAATATTGGCATCAAAGCAAGCAACTTGTTCCATTTTTATGAGACCTTGAGGTTCTAAATGTGTTATTCAGCAAAAAACGTTGCCCCCATTTACCAAGTCGGCATTAATAGACCTAATAGAGAAGATGCAAGACATACGGAGCTCCCGCTAGAAAACGCATGGATCATGAGATAAGTTGATGAACATCAACCTACAGTCCAAATACAACCAAGGATTTTAATCCAATATGCGCCTCTACATGCAACGTTGAGAGTTGTGCCCGCCATAACAGTCGCCGTGGAAATTGTTTCCCTTTACCACCGATGACTGTAATCAACCTTTCCAAAAATCCGAGTTCACGACCATCACTTATGATAGTGTATTTTAGTGTAGGAATATGTTACACGGTAGTTCTTTCCAAACCCCATCATAATTAAGTAGTTTAAACAATCATTTAAACATTCATTTGTTGGGGAATCATTCATTCCAACAAGGGAATCAGAGCCATTTTCCCCGCTTGATCTTTCAATCTAAAACACTTGGCTAGTAGATATTTTCCATTTATACTCATCACATTGTCAAAAGAAGACTTGGATCGATAATACTCCAAACTTCTTCTTTACCCCCATAGGGATATCGAAGAAGGACAACACAAACATAGGAAAACTAGTGAGCACAACATTGATTTGAACAAGCCCCCATCCCCCATATCGTCGAAGTGCTTGCAAAAAGAACAGGGGTACGACGTACCAACAAAGGAAGGGGGCGGGATATTTAATCCAACCTCATGATACAAAAGTTGCATATATTGGTCCACAACTGCTTTCTCCTGCGCAAAATATAAGATTTAGATGGAATTCCTTAGCTAACACCGTCTTGAATTTTATTTCCCTGTTTTACATTATTTTTTATTAATTGACACACAAATCTTAAAAAAAAGGATTGCCCTCAAGTTAATTGACTTTTTCCATATAAAAATGGGGGTGGCATACGCATACTGTAAGATGGAGAGGCCTCCATCAGATAGGGGCGGGATGAGACCTCCCACCTACCCATCTTCTTTTTCTCTTGTAATAAGAATAAAAGATGTGTATATTAAACATAATCGGTGACCCCCTTATGTCAAACCGCCTTAAAGAAAGTTATGAACCTAGTGACACCAAGTAGGTGCAAAACCTCCATCCACATAGCCTACTATAGCAAATGTCACTTTAACTTATCATAAGTTTTCTCGAAATCCACTTTGAAGATAACTCAATATAGCTTCTTCATAACTCGTGGATGGTCTCATGTAGGACACCAACTCCCTCTAAAATATGTCGACCATACATAAAAGTCCTCTAGGTTGGCCTAACCAAATTGTGCACAATTACCGTAAAGTAGTCGGTACAAACTATTTCATGAATCTTTTAAAGCTAGTGTTTGACAATTAGATAGCCAAAACAACTAAATTTAAATTGCATCCACTTTTTTTGTAAAAGACTAACGACGCGAAAATTCAGCCAAAATAAGGGCATGTTTTCTTGATACAAGTAACTGAAAATTTGCATCAAATGTTCATTAGTAACCTTGCTAAAGCCTCTCATAAAACTCATCAAGAACCCTCTTGGCCATGGAGCCTTATTATGCGTCACGTGAGATATACTCTCAAACTTCCTTGTCTATGAACTGGGCTACGAGGACTGTATTCTCCAAAAAGGAAAGTTGATGAATGTCAATGTTAAAAGTGTTTGAAGTAGGGTATTTGGATTCGTGTAAGTGTACAAATAGGAGAGTGGACCAAATGGACATCATGGGCCGAGAAATACCAGTTGACCCAGAAATAGTTATTTGGAATCAATTAAGAGCATCTCTAGTTGATCCTGAAAATGTAGGCCCTCATATGCCTCCTCAAACTTTAACTCCTTATACTTGGGGAGTTAAAAAATGTGATTACTAGTGGAGCTCTAGATTTAGCTCCTCAAGAAAAAATCACACAATTCCATTCAAACAAAAATTAAAATTAGTCCATTCGAACACACATGTTTATTCAAACTACACTGCATAACACGAAATTTAAACTGTTGGGGAACGTAGTAATTTCAAAATTTTCCTACGCACACGCAAGATCATGGTGATGCATAGCAACGAGGGGAGAGTATGATCTACGTACCCTCGTAGACCGAAAGCGGAAGCGTTATATCAACGCGGTTGATGTAGTCGTACGTCTTCACGATCCGACCGATCCAAGCACCGTTACTCCGGCACCTCCGAGTTCTTGGCACACGTTCGGCTCGATGACGTTCCCCGGGCTCCGATCCAGCAAAAGCTTCGGGGAAGAGTTCCGTCAGCACGACGGCGTGGTGACGATCTTGATGTTCTACTGTCGCAGGGCTTCACCTAAGCACCGCTACAATATGACCGAGGTGGAATATGATGGAGGGGGGCACCGCACACGGCTAAGGAACGATCACGTTGATCAATTGTGTGTCCAAGGGGTGCCCCTTGCCTCAGTATATAAAGGATGGAGGAGGAGGAGGCCGGCCAAGCCAATTGGTGCGGCCAAGATGGGAGTCCTACTAGGACTCCAAGTCCTAGTAGGAGTCCATCAAGAGGGGAGGAAGGGAGAAGGAAGTGGAGGAGAAGGAAAGGTGGCCGGCCCCCTTTTCCCTAGTCCAATTCGGACCAGAGGGAAGGGGGGCGCAGCAGCCTTTTTCCTCTTCCCACTAAAGCCCATCAAGGCCCATTACTTCTCCCGTAATCCCGTAACTCCCCGATACTCCCGAAAATACCCGAATCACTCAGAACCTTTCCGATGTCCGAATATAGTCGTCCAATATATCGATCTTTACTTCTCGACCATTTCGAGACTCCTCGTCATGTCCCCGATCTCATCCGGGACTCCGAACTCCTTCGGTACATCAAAACTCATAAATTCATAATATAACTGTCATCGAAACCTTAAGCGTGCGGACCCTACGGTTCGAGAACAATGTAGACATGACCGAGACACGTCTCCGGTCAATAACCAATAGCGGGACCTGGATGCCCATATTGGCTCCTACATATTCTACGAAGATCTTTATCGGTCAGACCGCATAACAACATACGTTGTTCCCTTTGTCATCGGTATGTTACTTACCCGAGATTCGGTCGTCGGTATCCAATACCTAGTTCAATCTCGTTACCGGCAAGTCTCTTTACTCGTTCCATAATACATCATCTCGCAACTAACTCATTAGTTGCAATGCTTGCAAGGCTTAAGTGATGTGCATTACCGAGAGGGTCCAGAGATACCTCTCCGACGATCGGAGTGACAAATCCTAATCTCGAAATACGCCAACCCAACATCTACCATTGGAGACACCTGTAGTACTCCTTTATAATCACCCAGTTACGTTGTGACGTTTGGTAGTACCCAAAGTGTTCCTCCGGCAAACGGGAGTTGCATAATCTCATAGTCATAGGAACATGTATAAGTCATGGATAAAGCAATAGCAACATACTAAACGATCGGGTGCTAAGCTAATATAATGGGTCATGTCAATCAGATCATTCAACTAATGATGTGATCTCATTAATCAAATAACAACTCTTTGTTCATGGTTAGGAAACATAACCATCTTTGATTAACGAGCTAGTCAGGTAGAGGCATACTAGTGACACTCTGTTTGTCTATGTATTCACACATGTATTATGTTTCCGGTTAATACAATTATAGCATGAATAATAAACATTTATCATGATATGTAAGGAAATAAATAATAACTTTATTATTGCCTCTAGGGCATATTTCCTTCAGTCTCCCACTTGCACTAGAGTCAATAATCTAGTTCACATCGCCATGTGATTTACCAGCAATAGTTCACATCACCATGTGATTAACACCCATAGTTCACATCGATATGTGACCAACATCCAAAGGGTTTACTAGAGTTAGTAATCTAGTTCACATCGCTTATGTGATTAACACCCAAAGAGTACTAAGGTGTGATCATGTTTTGCTTGTGAGATAATTTTGGTCCACGGGTCTGTCACATTCAGATCCGTAAGTATTTTGCAAATTTCTATGTCAACAATACTCTGCGCGGAGCTACTCTAGCTAATTGCTCCCACTTTTAATATGTATCCAGATTGAGACTTAGAGTCATCTAGATCAGTGTTAAAATTTGCATCGACGTAACCCTTTACGATGAACCTTTTGTCACCTCCATAATCGAGAAACATATCCTTATTCCACTAAGGATAATTTTGACCGCTGTCCAGTGATCTACTCCTAGATCACTATTGTACTCCCTTGCAAACTCAGTGGTAGGGTATGCAATAGATCTGGTACACAGCATGGCATACTTTATAGAACCTATGGCTGAGACATAGGGAATGACTTTTATTCTCTTTCTATCTTCTGCCGTGGTCGGGCTTTGAGTCTTACTCAATTTCACACCTTGTAACACAGGCAAGAACTCTTTCTTTGACTGTTCCATTTTGAACTACTTCAAAATCTTGTCAAGGTATGTACTCATTGAAAAAACTTATCAAGCGTCTTGATCTATCTCTATAGATTTTGATGCTCAATATGTAAGCAGCTTCATCGAGGTCTTTCTTTGAGAAAATCCTTTCAAACACTCCTTTATGCTTTGCAGAATGATTCTACATTATTTTCGATCAACAATATGTCATTCACATATACTTATCAGAAATGTTGTAGTGCTCCCACTCACTTTCTTGTAAATACAGGCTTCACCGCAAGTCTGTATAAAACTATATGCTTTGATCAACTTATCAAAGTGTATATTCCAACTCCGAGATGCTTGCACCAGTCCATAGATGGATCGCTGGAGCTTGCATATTTTGTTAGCACCTTTAGGATTGACAAAACCTTCTGGTTGCATCATATACAACTCTTCTTTAATAAATCCATTAAGGAATGCAGTTTTGTTTTATCCGTTTGCCAGATTTCATAAAATGCGGCAATTGCTAACATGATTCGGACAGACTTAAGCATAGATACGAGTGAGAAACTCTCATCGTAGTCAACACCTTGAACTTGTCGAAAACCTTTTGCGACAATTCTAGCTTTGTAGATAGTAACACTACTATCAGCTTCTGTCTTCCTCTTGAAGATCCATTTATATTCTATGGCTTGCCGATCACCGGGCAAATCCATCAAAGTCCATACTTTTGTTCTCATACATGGATCATATCTCAGATTTCATGGTCTCAAACCATTTCGCGGAATCTGGGCTCATCATCCTTCCTCATAGTTCGTAGGTTCGTCATGGTCAAGTAACATGACTTCTAGAACAGGATTACCGTACCACTCTGGTGCGGATCTCACTCTGGTTTACCTACGAGATTCGGTAGTAACTTGATCTGAAGTTACATGATCATCATCATTAGCTTCCTCACTGATTGGTGTAGTACTCATAAGAACAGATTTCTGTGATGAACTCCTTTCCAATAAGGGAGAAGGTACAATTACCTTATCAAGTTTTCTACTTTCCTCCCACTCACTTCTTTCGAGAGAAACTCCTTTTCTAGAAAGGATCCATTCTTAGCAACGAATGTCTTGCCTTTGGATCTGTGATAGAAGGTGTACCCAACTGACTCTTTGGGTATCCTATGAAGACATATTTCTCCGATTTGGGTTTGAGCTTATCATGTTGAAACTTTTTCACATAAGCATCGCAACCCCAAACTTTAAGAAACGACAACTTTGGTTTCTTGCCAAACCATAGTTCAGATTGTGTCGTCTCAATGGACTTAGATGGTGCCCTTTTTAACGTGAATGCAGCTATCTTTAATGCATGATCCCAAAACGATATTGGTAAATCGGTAAGAAACATCATAGATTGTACTATATCCAATAAAGTACGGTTATGACGTTCAGACACACCATTATGCTGTGGTGTTCCAGGTGGCATGAGTTTGTGAAACTATTCCACATTGTTTTAATTGAAGACCAAACTCGTAACTCAAATATTCTCCTCCACGATCATATCGTAGAAACTTTTATTTTCTTGTTACGATGATTCTCCACTTCACTCTGAAATTCTTTGAACTTTTCAAATGTTTCAGACTTATGTTTCATCAAGTAGATATACCCATATCTGCTTAAATCATCTGTGAAGGTCAGAAAATAATGATACTTGTCGCGAGCTTTAATATTCATCGGACCACATACATCAGTATGTATGATTTCCAACAAATCTGTTGCTTGCTCCATTGTTCCGGAGAACGGTGTCTTAGTCATCTTGCCCATGAGGCACGGTTCGCAAGCATCAAGTGATTCATAATCAAGTGATTCCAAAAATCCATCAACATGGAGTTTCTTCATGCGCTTTACACCAATATGACCTAAACGGCAGTGCCACAAATAAGTTGCACTATCATTATTAACTTCGCATCTTTTGGTTTCAATATTATGAATATGTGTATCACTACGATCGAGATCCAATGAACTATTTTCATTGGGTGTGTATGACCATAAAAGGTTCTATTCATGTAAACAGAACAACAATTGTTCTCTAACTTAAATAAATAATCGTATTGCAATAAACATGATCAAATCATATTTATGCTCAACGCAAACACCAAATAACACTTATTTAGGTTTATCACTAATCCCGAAAGTATAGGGAGTGTGCGATGATGATCATATCAATCTTGGAACTACTTCCAACTTTCATCGTCACTTCACCCTTAACTAGTCTTTGTTCATTCTGCAACTCCCGTTTCGAGTTACTACTCTTAGCAACTGAACCAGTATCAAATACCGAGGGGTTGCTATGAACACTAGTAAAATACACATCAATAATCTGTATATCAAATATACCTTTGTTCACTTCGCCATCCTTCTTATCCGCCAAATACTTGGGGCAGTTCCGCTTCCAGTGACCAGTCCCTTTGCAGTAAACGCACTCAGTCTCAGGCTTAGGTCCAGACTTGGGTTTCTTCTCTTGAGCAGCAACTTGTTTGCTGTTCTTCTTGAATTCCCCTTCTTCTAACCTTTCCCCTTTTATTGAAACTAGTGATCTTGTCAACCATCAACACTTGATGTTTTTCTTGATTTCTACCTTCGTTGATTCCAGCATCACGAAGAGCTTGGGAATTACTTTCGTCATCCCTTGCATATTATAGTTCATCATGAAGTTCTACTAACTTGGTGATGGTGACTAGAGAATTCTGTCAATCACTATCTTATCTGGAAGATTAACTCCCACTTGATTCAAGCGATTGTAGTACCCAGACAATCTGAGCTCATGCTCACTAGTTGAGCGATTCTCCTCCATATTTTAGCTATAGAACTTGTTGAAGACTTCATATCTCTCAACTCGGGTATTTGCTTGAAATATTAACTTCAAATCCTGGAACATCTCATATGGTCCATGACGTTCAAAGCGTCTTTGAAGTCCCGATTGTAAGCCGTTTAAGCATGGTGCACTAAACTATTAAGTAGTCATCATATTGAGCTAGCACAACGTTCATAACGTCTGCATCTGCTCCTGCAATAGGTCCGTCACCTAGCGGTGCATCAAGGACATAATTCTTCTGTGCAGCAATGAGGATAAACCTCAGATTACGGATCCAATCCGCATCACTGCTACTAACATGTTTCAACACAATTTTCTCTAGGAACATATCAAAATAAACATATGAAAGCAACAACGCGAGCTATTGATCTACAACATAGATATGCTAATACTACCAGGACTAAGTTCATGATAAATTAAAGTTCAATTAATCATATTACTTAAGAACTCCCACTTAGATAGACATCCCTCTAATCCTCTAAGTGATCACATGATCCAAATCAACTAAACCATGTCCGATCATCACGTGAGATGGAGTAGTTTCAATGGTGAACATCACTATGTTGATCATATCTACTATATGATTCAGGGTCGACCTTTCGGTCTTCGTGTTCCGAGGTCATATCTTATATGCATAGCTCGTCAAGTATAACCTGAGTATTCCGCGTGTGCAACTGTTTTGCACCCGTTGTATTTGAACGTAGAGCCTATCACACCCGATCATCACGTGGTGTCTCAGCACGAAGAACTTTCACAACGGTGCATACTCAGGGAGAACACTTCTTGATAATTAGTGAGAGATCATCTTATAATGCTACCGTCAATCAAAGCAAGATAAGATGCATAAAAGATAAACATCACATGCAATCAATATAAGTGATATGATATGGCCATCATCATCTCGTGCTTGTGATCTCCATCTTCGAAGCACCGTCATGATCACCATCGTCACCGGCGCGACACCTTGATCTCCATCGTAGCATCGTTGTCGTCTCGCCAATCTTATGCTTCCACGACTATCACTATCGCTTAGTAATAAAGTAAAGCATTACATCGCGATTGCATTGCATACAATAAAGCGACAACCATATGGCTCCTGCCAGTTGCCGATAACTCGGTTACAAAACATGATCATCTCATACAATAAAATTTAGCATCATGTCTTGACCATATCACATCACAACATGCCCTGCAAAAACAAGTTAGACGTCCTCTACTTTGTTGTTGCAAGTTTTTTACGTGGCTGCTACGGGCTTAAGCAAGAACTCATCTTACCTACGCATCAAAACCACAACGATAGTTTGTCAAATAGACTCCGTTTTAACCTTCTCAAGGACCGGGCATAGCCACACTCGGTTCAACTAAAGTTGGAGAGACATTCTTCCGCAAGCCATCTATGTGCAAAGCACGTCGAGGGAACCGGTCTCGCGTAAGAGTACGCGTAAGGTTGGTCCGGATCGTCTCGTCCAACAATACCGCCGAACCAAAGTATGACATGCTGGTAGGCAGTATGACTTATATCGCCCACAACTTACTTGTGTTCTACTCGTGCAAATAACATCAAACCATAAAACCAGGCTCGGATGCCACTGTTGGGGAACGTAGTAATTTCAAAATTTTCCTACGCACACGCAAGATCATGGTGATGCATAGCAACGAGGGGAGAGTATGATCTACGTACCCTCGTAGACCGAAAGCGGAAGCGTTATATCAACGCGGTTGATGTAGTCGTACGTCTTCACGATCCGACCGATCCAAGCACCGTTACTCCGGCACCTCCGAGGTCTTGGCACACGTTCGGCTCGATGACGTTCCCCGGGCTCCGATCCAGCAAAGCTTCGGGGAAGAGTTCCGTCAGCACGACGGCGTGGTGACGATCTTGATGTTCTACTGCCGCAGGGCTTCGCCTAAGCACCGCTACAATATGACCGAGGTGGAATATGGTGGAGGGGGGCACCGCACACGGCTAAAGAACGATCACGTTGATCAATTGTGTGTCCAAGGGGTGCCCCTTGCCTCAGTATATAAAGGATGGAGGAGGAGGAGGCCGGCCAAGCCAATTGGTGCGGCCAAGATGGGAGTCCTACTAGGACTCCAAGTCCTAGTAGGAGTCCATCAAGAGGGGAGGAAGGGAGAAGGAAGTGGAGGAGAAGGAAAGGTGGGCGGCCCCCTTTTCCCTAGTCCAATTCGGACCAGAGGGAAGGGGGGGCGCAGCAGCCTTTTTCCTCTTCCCACTAAAGCCCATCAAGGCCCATTACTTCTCCCGTAATCCCGTAACTCCCCGATACTCCCGAAAATACCCGAATCACTCAGAACCTTTCCGATGTCCGAATATAGTCGTCCAATATATCGATCTTTACGTCTCGACCATTTCGAGACTCCTCGTCATGTCCCCGATCTCATCCGGGACTCCGAACTCCTTCGGTACATCAAAACTCATAAATTCATAATATAACTGTCATCGAAACCTTAAGCGTGCGGACCCTACGGTTCGAGAACAATGTAGACATGACCGAGACACGTCTCCGGTTAATAACCAATAGCGGGACCTGGATGCCCATATTGGCTCCTACATATTCTACGAAGATCTTTATCGGTAAGACCGCATAACAACATACGTTGTTCCCTTTGTCATCGGTATGTTACTTACCCGAGATTCGGTCGTCGATATCCAATACCTAGTTCAATCTCGTTACCGGCAAGTCTCTTTACTCGTTCCATAATACATCATCTCGCAACTAACTCATTAGTTGCAATGCTTGCAAGGCTTAAGTGATGTGCATTACCGAGAGGGCCCAGAGATACCTCTCCGACGATCGGAGTGACAAATCCTAATCTCGAAATACGCCAACCCAACATCTACCATTGGAGACACCTGTAGTACTCCTTTATAATCACCCAGTTACGTTGTGACGTTTGGTAGTACCCAAAGTGTTCCTCCGGCAAACGGGAGTTGCATAATCTCATAGTCATAGGAACATGTATAAGTCATGGATAAAGCAATAGCAACATACTAAACGATCGGGTGCTAAGCTAATATAATGGGTCATGTCAATCAGATCATTCAACTAATGATGTGACCTCGTTAATCAAATAACAACTCTTTGTTCATGGTTAGGAAACATAACCATCTTTGATTAACGAGCTAGTCAGGTAGAGGCATACTAGTGACACTCTGTTTGTCTATGTATTCACACATGTATTATGTTTCCGGTTAATACAATTATAGCATGAATAATAAACATTTGTCATGATATGTAAGGAAATAAATAATAACTTTATTATTGCCTCTAGGGCATATTTCCTTCATAAACCATGTTCCATAAACTAATAGATTTGAAGGAAATAAAAACTAAAAAAATCTAATCCTCCTCGTTCATGAGCTCGTCCCAATTCACGTCGCTGTCAGAGCCATCAAAGTCGTCGGAGTCCCTAGAGCAAAAGTTGATGACTGCCCCACTGGACGGCCCGGCCTCGTCGGTAGCCCCATTCTTATACTGCTGGAGACATTGGCTCTCCTCGATGACGAGATTTGGATTATTCCAGCATTGCTTGGCCATGAACTCCTCATTGGCGCGCGCCGCATTGAGTCCCTCAGTGGCTTCCCGATTCTCCTGCACCTCATGGTGGGAGACCACTCGGGGGATCGATGGCGGCGAAACCTGGACCTCACGTGTGCCGAAGGGGGAAGCTGGTGTCGTGGAATTGTCATGGCAGATGTCCATAGTGTCAGGACTTAGTCGCGAGGCCAACGCATCTATGTGGTAGCTTGAGAGGGGTTGAGTGGGACGAGAGACGCAAGGCGGATCAACACGCAAGACCAGGATTTAGACAGCTTCGGGCCCCGGGAAACATCATCCGGTAAAAACCCTACATGCTGTTTGAGGCTAGGTCTCATTATCATCACGAGGGAGACGCCGTAAACCGGCTCTTTGTGTCTAGCCCTAGAGATTATTGATTGTTCTCTCTCCCCCTTTGGGGAGCCCTGCCCCTCCTTATATATGTTGAAGGGGTGGTTTACATGTGGAGTCCTATTAGAATTAGGACTAGTCTATCTCTAATACAAACCGGATACAAGCCCTGGCATTAACTCCTTGTAAGGCAAATATTCCTTTCCTCTTAAACCGGCCCACCATAGTTGAACCGGCCTTCTGGGCCTTGGGCCTTGTCATCCGTCTGATCCGCCCGCCGGGTTACCAGTGAGTCATAACGACCAAGCGGGTTGCTTGTAAACCGCCAAGGTCAGGGCGGGTCTTCAGATAAACCGCCAAGTCCGGCCGGGTTAACTTCCGGCCGGTTTACGCCGCGGGGTATATCCTCGACATTAGCCTCCAAGTTTAGCTTGGATTTATCCATGGTAAACTTATGCTGCAAATAAACACCAGAACAAATTTGACAGGTTGTGCTCCGGATTAAGAATTCTTGTAAACTGGCATCTGATCATCCTTAGTCCTTGTCATTTCCTCCTTCTAAATAACCAGCTTCATACTCAATTTGCTGACATTGGTTTCTCACAGAAAAATATTATGAAGAATAATCCACTTGAGTCAGCTTCCAAAGCGCCGGCTTAAGAAATTTTGGTCTTGAAATACTCATCTGATATCCGGCCGGTTTGAAGATGTAAAACTTGCCGGTTCAATATTACCAAAATTACCGGGTTATAAAAACTGATAATTCCGGGTCATGATTGTTGCTAATGCCGGTTCATGATTGTTGCCAACGCCGGTTCAATCTGGTTTGCTCAAACAGAGAATTGGAAAATATTTCTTCGATAATAATTGATACCTGTAGCCCCCAAGTCTTCGAGCAGAACAAAGTGATGACTTAAGACTTGCTTCAATATAAATACTGCCAATTTTGAAGAAATCCATGTTGTTCATCCCAGTCACTAGTAAAAACTGAATACTCCATATTATGTAGCCCCCAAGTGTCGGGTTGTCATGCTTGCAGCAACCTGGGACTTGTAATTGACTGATGCCCATAAAACTTCAACCAAGGTAGCCCCCAAGGGTCGGGTCATTATGCAATAATGAGCATGGACTTTGTAAATATAATCATGTAAATTTGAGCAATGATGTATAGCCCGAAAGGGCCGGCTCAGTAATATAATATTGAGCTGGGACTTGATATATACTTCAACGAAAATAACATCATATGATATATCCCCCATCATGGGGCTTGAATTCCCGTCCACAAGGTTAAGAGCCTTGCGCTTTACCAACTGAGCAGTGGACCTTTCAATGATAGATGAAAATTTGTGTACCTTGAATTGTTGACAGGAGCAATTGGTAGCCCCCAAGGGCCAGCTCATTATAATGTGATGAGTCGGGTCTTCAATAAGACGAGCAAAAATGACCTTGCATTAGCCCCCAAGTGTCATGGTGCATGCTTGCAGCGACATGAGACTTGCCTATTTGATGTAATCTCTATTTTGAATAATGTAGCCCCCAAGTGCCGGGTTGTAAGCCTGCAGCGACTCGGAACTATTCCTTCAATTGTAGAAAATGATAACCATTGCGCTAAAGCGACTTTTGAAAACCTTAATCATAATATTAATAACCATAATAAAAATCCAGCCATGTTGGCTATTCAAGATAATATAATCTGGTATGAAAACCTTATTCATCCAATATCATAATGAAAATTCAGCCAAGTTTGGCTATTTGAATAATATAATCCAATAATTTATAAGCGCATGATTCCAATGGCGCAATCCAAATATATATTGGCTTTATAGTCCAAAGCCAGACCGGTTTAATAAACACCGGATAATTTCTCATCATATACTGGCAACTTATCGTCTTAAAGCCAGGCCGGTTTAATAAACACCGGATAATTTCTCATCATATACTGGGAACTTATCGTCTTAAAGCCAGGCCGGTTTAACAAACACCGGATAATTTATCATCATACTGGCGACTTATCGTCTTAAAGCCAGGCCGGTTTAATAAACACCGGACAATTTATAATCATGCTTTATTCAACCTGTTTCTGCATACAACAAGTTTAAAGTGTCCTGGCGGTTTACCGCCGGACGGGTCATAATGCCCAACATATAACCTGGGTTTATAACCAAGGCTGCACTTAAAATTATGAAAGATATCATACCTGTGACATTGAATCACATTGTTGGTTTACCAACTTTTTGTAGTAAGAGTGATAACCCCAATCTTGAGTAATGATAACTCCTTCCACATTGTGCCGGTTTATGATAAAACCGTACCGGGTTGTGATAAACACCGGATTAACCATATATAATACTGGTGACTTGTAGTCAAACCAGACCGGGCTGATAGTCTCCGGATTATAGCCTGATTGTGTACTGACAACTTGTAGTTGAAAGCCGAGCCGGGTTGATAAACACCGGTTTACTCCATAATAGGATGGTAATAGAAAATCAAACCGGGCAGATGGCCTCCGGATTAAGATTTGACCGTGTTCCGTCAATTTATAATTTGACAATCGAACCGGTTCAAGAATTGTCGGTTTAAAATCGCAACAAAAGAAATACTTATAAAAACAAAATTTCAAGCAAAGGCAATGATAAAACCATTTGCAAAAAGAAAGGCTCTACTGAGCTGGTCAGATGGTGTTACCATGGTCAGACGTAACCAAGCTCCCCGAAGGCGTAGCGATGGTGCCAGTCGGCCAGGTCCCCAAAGGACTCGTGGCATTACGCCGGCCAAGTGGCATGACATTGGTTCGGGTTCGACCAAGCCCCCAAGTGACTCTAAGGCCTGTAGGCCGACCAAGAGGCGTGACCGGTTCAGACTTGACCGTGTCCCCAAGTGATCTGGTGGCTTTCGCCGATAAAGAGGCATTGCATCGGTTCGGACACGACCGAGCCCCCAAGTGATCTGGTGGCTTTCGCCTATCAAAAGGCATTGCATCGGTTCAAATATGACCGAGCCCCCAAGTGATATTGATAAATTTTGCAAGGGGTAAACCGGAGATCGTTTTAAAACAACTCCATGTAACCACACATGATATAAAAGAACAGATACCCCGCTTCATGAAGCAGAAGCCCCCATGTGATCAATAATATGTCAGGCCAATAAGGCAGGATACCCATGTTTGAACCGTGCATCATGGCAGCAGGTCTTCTTCGGTAATTTTTAACTTTTTGCAAGAGATAAATTCTTCTTGAACCGGGATTTTAAACCGGATATTGAGAGCTTCAAAGCTTTGTGGGAGACATCCTTCCCTTGAACCGGATCTTAAACCGGAATATTTGAGAACTTCAGTGAGACTGACTTCCTTTCAGCCAGATTTCAAACCGGAATCCTTTCTGATGATCCGAAACTTCTTCATTGAGCCGGGATTTTGTAACTGTCATATACTTTCTAAGCCGGAAATTTTCTGACGGCCTTTAAATTTTCATCAATATAACAGTAGCCTCCGGAATCGGGTTATCTTTCCCTCCATCATCCTGGGGTTCTTAAACCGGCTAAAACTAGCAAGATTTGCTGAGTCATGTCATCATAGCCCCCAAGTCTCAAGGTGACTCGAGGAGTTGACTTTGAGATTCTCTATATTTGACCGTGATAAAATCGGCATAACTTGTATACCATTGGTGTTGATAGCACGATGTGAATCCACAGAAGGTTGAGGTGACTGCGGCGGGTTATAAATGATCCCATATGAGCCGTGTCAGCAACTCGGCCAATGGTTTCTTCCAACTGGCGATTTGAAGCTTAACCAAACTGTAGTGACGGCGACTTGTGCGCCTGCCCATTGAGCCATCCAGTGCAGACGGCGGTCGATAGTATATGATAGTTTGCCTCCAATTTGTTGAAAGAAAACCGCGCTACCCAAGTTGTGACTTGCTCATACTCAATAAATGGCTCATGCAGACAGAGGCGGCCCGGTATGTTGATGTAGACCGGACTGCGGGGGATGACAGCCTGTGCACGCGCTATTGGGTAATTCGCATGGTCCTGACGAGTTGACGCGGACTGGACCGCGATATAAACCGGCATGAGTTATCCAATAGCTCAGCGATATAATAATCCCTTTTTGCATGAACCGGTGGCCAGGGCGGACGGGCGAGTCAACCGGCGTGTCGACGTAAACCGGACCGCGATACTCGTGTCCATGAATGGCATAAAAATTGTCCTAAAAATATGACAGGACAGAGTAATTGTTTCTTTGACAAAAAACAATAAGTATTTAATACATAAATTTAGATGAATACCACCTGATGTTTGGGCGGACAGTAAAACCACCGCAGCATTAGAAGCGGCTTCAGAGTGATGAGTCGGCCGCGGCTTTGTAATCCAGCGCGGACGGGAGAACCGGCCGCGGCGTTTGGAAGCAGTGCGGACGCAGGCGAGTCAACCACGCATGTTGATGTAGCGGGGCGCAACTTGCGCATATATCCGTCCAGCTGCACGGACAAGCGCTAGTGCAAAAAATAATATTGGCGCATACTCCTTATGCGACACCTTTGTAATGATTAATGGTCCTGCGAAAAAGTATCACGGACCAGAGTAATTTTTCTCAATCGATTTAATATGTACTAATAAAATTCATGAAAAGGATAGCACCTGATTTGATTTTTTATGGGATATCAACCCAGCCGTCATAACGAGGCGATTATGAAGATGAATCATCAGCCACAATTAACTCCCACTGATTATCTTTAGCAGTCACCCGTGCGGGTCAACACCTCCTCTTATCCAGCGAGGCGGGTTATTGCTGCCGCAGCGTCCCTCGGTTGTAACGGCGATTGATTACAGCGATGGCGGCACGCGGCTGATGAAGCGCCGGCTCTTCCTTTGCTGTCTTGGTGGCAACCAGTGGCTCAAGTTAGGGCCGCGACTCAAACGACAGCGGCTATGACTCATGTTCCGGTCCTTTTGTAAATCGTGATCTTCAGACAAATCCTCGGCAGCAAATTTTGATCCCATGGACTACTGCTTGACGTAGTACTTTTCCTTCCATCACTACATTAGGAAGTAACAGCAAGTACGTATACTTATACCTTGAGACTTGAACTCGTAGCATGTATGATCCGGCGGTGGTTCATGATAACAAGGTCGGCGACTCAGCAGGCCGCGGAGTGAGGCTGAGGCGATTTTTGGGGACGGAGGCGGGGTCGCCCGGCGCAGGCGGAGGTAGGCCGCAGCTCGAGGCGGCTCCTTGAAGCAGCGGGAGGCGGCGGCGTGCTGGAAGTGAAGCGGCCACTCAGAGCAAGGCCACGGGGACGAGTTTGAAGACGGCGGCGACTCTGCGAAGGTAAAGCGAGGCGAACGCCGAGGGGGCGGCGGCAGGACCTCTCGAGCGCGCGGAAGGGCAGTCCTCGCACGGGCGGCGACTCAGTAGCGGCAGCTGAAGCCGGCCGGAAGAGCGGCAGAGATGAGCCTCGGCGGCGGGTCACTGAAACCACGGGCGTGGAGCCTGGCCCGTTCAGGGTCGCGACGGCTGAAACGGCAACTCGGAAGCAGCGGCGCTCGATGGAGCGGCGGCCCAAAGGCGATGACTGTGGCCGGTTGCTGACAAGGCGAGGGGTGAGGTCGTGGCGCGGCAATGGAGGCAGCAAACCGGCTTGTGGGCAAGTCCGCGACACAAAGCGGAGGCGGCTTGAAGCTTCGTATCTTGCCGGTTTAAGACTCGGATAAGGCCACAAACCGTAGTACTAGTCCATGGTTGGTATCCTCTTGTTTTCGTCAGGTGATGGCCAATAGCAGCAGCGAATTTGCCCGATCTCCCAAAACTGGCCTGATCATCTCGGAATTCGAGCAGGCCATTAACCTCGTCTCGGTTTCTAATGACAGTTTCAACCGGAATCAATCGATCTGTATTTCGACGGATCATCCAGTGGTGACGGCGTGCTCCACACAACCCTAATCTTTTCTTAATTCAAACCTCGAACTGGTATTAGATCTGACTGCTTGTCTTGAACACAATATAAATTCTTCCCCAATTCTTCATCTGAAAAATTGCCAACTTCTTGATCCCTATAAAAGATCCCTCCAAGAGCTCAACACCATCGTGCGCAGGCTGATGTTATTTTCTTTGAAGTATATATCAAGTCCCAGCTCAATATTATATTACTGAGCCGGCCCTTTGGGCTATACATCATTGCTCAAATTTACATGATTATATTTACAAAGTCCATGCTCATTATTGCATAATGACCCGGCCCTTGGGGGCTACCTTGGTTGAAGTTTTATGGGCATCAGTCAATTACAAGTCCCAGGTTGCTGCAAGCATGACAACCCGGCACTTGGGGGCTACATAATATGGAGTATTCAGTTTTTACTAGTGACTGAGATGAACAACATGGATTTCTTCAAAATTGGCAGTATTTATATTGAAGCAAGTCTTAAGCCATCACTTTGTTCTGCTCGAAGACTTGGGGGCTACAGGTATCAATTATTATCGAAGAAATATTTTCTAATTCTCTGTTTGAGCAAACCAGATTGAACCGGCGTTGACAACAATCATGAACCGGCATTAGCAACAATCATGACCCGGAATTATCAGTTTTTATAACCCGGTAATTTTGGTAATATTGAACCGGCAAGTTTTACATCTTCAAACCGGCCGGATATCAGATGAGTATTTCAAGACCAAAATTTCTTAAGCCGGCGCTTTGGAAGCTGACTCAAGTGGATTATTCTTCATAATATTTTTCTATGAGAAACCAATGTCAGCAAATTGAGTATGAAGCTGGTTATTTAGAAGGAGGAAATGACAAGGACTAAGGATGATCAGATGTCGGTTTACAAGAATTCTTAATCCGGAGCACAACCTGTCAAATTTGTTCTGGTGTTTATTTGCAGCATAAGTTACCATGGATAAATCCAAGCTAAACTTGGGGGCTAATGTCGAGGATATACCCCGCGGCGTAAACCGGCCGGAAGTTAACCCGGCCGGACTTGGCGGTTTATCTGAAGACCCGCCCTGACCTTGGCGGTTTACAAGCAACCCGCTTGGTCGTTATGACTCACTGGTAACCCGGCGGGCGGATCAGACGGATGACAAGGCCCAAGGCCCAGAAGGCCGGTTCAACTATGGTGGGCCGGTTTAAGAGGAAAGGAATATTTGCCTTACAAGGAGTTAATGCCAGGGCTTGTATCCAGTTTGTATTAGAGATAGACTAGTCCTAATTCTAATAGGACTCCACATGTAAACCGCCCCTTCAACATATATAAGGAGGGGCAGGGCTCCCCAAAGGGGGAGAGAGAACAATCAATAATCTCTAAGGCTAGACACAAAGAGCCGGTTTACGGCGTCTCCCTCGTGATGATAATGAGACCTAGCCTCAAACAGCATGTAGGGTTTTTACCGGATGATGTTTCCCGGGGCCCAAAGCTGTCTAAATCCTGGTCTTGCGTGTTGATCTGCCCTGCGTCTCTCGTCCCACTCAAACCCTCTCAAGCTACCACATAGATGCGTTGGCCTCGCGACTAAGTCCTGACACTAAGGACATCTGCCGTGACAATTCCACGACAGTTGGTCTTCATTCGGCTGCCATAGAGGCTCACCGCCTTCAAGAGGCAGGCCCTCGCCACCAGCTGTGCCGACTAGAATGAGCCAATCCAGTACCGATGGTCGGTCTCCCGGCCTGTTATTTTTTTAAACCCACGCCCCTCACCCCCACGATCGTTGCCGCACGCCGTGGTACTTCCTCTTCGGCGACAGCGGTAGCTCGGTGAAGGAGCGAGAGCGGGGGCACGTAGCTGTCTTCTCGGGTCGTCTGTGCGCCGTGGTGTGAATCCATGTTTTGAATCAACGGCAGCGACCTCCGACGGATAGATCCCGCAATTTCAGGGGAGTCGGGTGTGGCGCCGGTTGATTGGAAGTGTCGGTAGGGGTGCATGTTGGCCGCGGTGCGGGGTGGATTTGGACAATGCTGACACCGATGCAATGCAAACAAAGGAAGAAAGACGGCGCAGGGGGTCTGGTGGGGTGGAATATTTATCCTAAGATTGATCTGCGGCCGAGTAAATAGAAGCAGCAACCGACGTGATAAGTAAATTTGTGAAGAGTTAAAGTGGACAAGGGTTTTGGCTAGGTCCGATTTAACTCCTCAAAATGAAAATTTTACTCTCTTTACTGGTTTTGACGGATCGGTTAGAGATGCCCAAGACATAGTCACTCATGTTTGAGTCAATTGATTAGACATGGCTGAGAACCTTTTCCATAAACGAGTCATGTGCTAAGTTCATAGCTAGGGGTCAGTCAACTAATTTTCTTTTGGGGTTAATCGATTTGTTTTGGGCCGTTCGATGCAAAATGAACCGCCAAATAACCCTCTTCAAACTCCCAATCTCCCTATTCATCTTATTTCCCAAAAATGCCCATGACCGTCTGCCTCCTAAACCGTTAACCTTCGAACTTGTGGTCGGCTACGGGTCGTTCCTGGCCGAGGCCTTGCCAGCGTCCTCGGGCCTCACTACCACTCACCCCGGCGTTGCCGTCGTCGGCCTCGGTGTTGTGCCTTGTCACCTGCTTCCTTCCCTACGAAATCGACCGACCCAAATTTGACTTTCAGACAACTTGCTTCCTGCCAAACTATCTAGCCCGGTTTGCAACTCGAACGCCTCGTACAGTACACTATGCTGCGCCGTTCCCAGGAGCATGGGTCCCGTTTCGGCGACCTCCAGGAGAAACCTCTTGTTTCTTTTTGTTGACACCAGCTGTCTGCCCCGGCTTTTCATGGTCGAATCCGAGGTAGATACTGTTGTTTCATCAACTGCGGCACCCGTGCGTTACTGGCAAGCACGCATGCCAAACTTAACCACTTTGATGGACCAGACGCAGTGTTGTGCCAAGTGAGGAGAGAGAGAGAGAGGATATTCGGCCAGAAGAGTCTTTTTTCCATTGTCTCTTGCCTGGGTTACCTTCTCGTTCCCGGCGGTCGAGCGTCTGTGCATGCGCCGTCGTGGAGTTGCTCGTACATGCATGATCGCCGTGCACGTCTTTGCCCTGGTGCGACAGCGATTAGCTCATGCACATTGTGCATTTCACATTAATTTACGCCGAGTCTACGCGCTCTCTGAGCCTCTCGTCCTCCTCCTGGACTCCGGACCGCTCGTTAATTCTGCCAGTAACACCCGAGTACCCGACCAATTATCACCGGATCTTGCTGCGTGGGAAGGCCACATGCTCGAGATCTCGAGAGTCTTCACTTGCAGCAGCACTAACGTGACGAGCCGGCCGGCGGCCGCCGCGACATGGCGCGCACGTCTTCCGTGCGGAGCGGATCGATGGCCGCCAGCGGTCGGTCGCAGCCTCCAATCATCATTCCTCGTCGGCGAGACGGCAGAGTACGTTCGATCGGTGGACCGCGCGCGGAGCCCGTACGAGGAACAGCCACGGCGTGAACTGCGCCGCCGGCCGCTCCGAACCGTGGATGATGTGTCGCCGTCTGCGCTGCGCACCGGTCCACGTACGGCCGCACCAGTGCAGCAACGCAGCACCACACGTGGGCTCGGTCGACCGTTGCGGCGCGCACCGACGCGTTTCCACGTGCGTTTCCTACGTACGCCCCGGCCCCGCTGCGCGCTGCGCGCGTACGTATAGCCACCAGTCGTGGGTCGGTGCAAAGCTTCTGTGTCGTGACTGAGACTGATAGTAACATTTCAAAAAAAAAAAAAGAGACTGATAGTAACAACTACTCCCTCCGTTCCGAATTACTTGTCGCAGGTATGGATGTATCTAGATGTATTTTAGTTCTAGATACATCCATTTCTGCGACGAGTAATTTAGAACGGAGGGAGTAACAAGTTACCATTCTTGCTCAGATTTGTGTATGTGAAGTGAGTGTTTCCCAGAAATATATAGGGGGGCTCCTTCTCTACCACGGTGAGCTCAGAAAAGAATAAGAGCATCTACAGCTGGACTCTTCTATTCCCGAACATCCGGATGGTCAGCTCGGTCACTGCCTGGACAAGAAATAGTCACCCCAATGGTCCTGGCAAATGCGGCCCAAAAGCTTGGGATGTCCGACACACCCGACCCATATATGGGGCAGATATGGGAATGCCCGAACGCGCCCGGCATGTTGGCTTCGACAAGCTGAACCTATTCCAAATCCTCTCAAAACTGACTAGTCCTTCACTTCGACCGAACTCCTTGCGCCTACGTTGTCCATTTCCCTCCTACGTGCAGCCGCAGACCCCCTCCCTTGCTCGTCGTCCGTGTAGTTATCCTCGTCCGCCGTCGCTGTGTCGTTGCCGACAACCCTGTCCGCGACAATCGGCATGGATGATGCCTCAGTGGAATCGGCCGGGCTCCCGGCGTGGCGGTTCCTTGCAAGGCAGAGAACCTTGCCCGCAAGGACCGCCGCCAGAGGCAGCCCGGGCATGAGGCGGTGGAGAAGGTAGGCGAAGGTAGCTGCGGAGATGGCCGGTAATGAGGACATGGACTTTGGCGCAAATGGTATGGGGACACAGACCAATCCATCCGTCGTGGCCGTGGGGAAAAATCAACTTGTCCAAGCCCGTCCTGTCCTCCCAGTGGATAGGCATCCCAGATTTGAGGTTTCCGGAAGACGTACCCGACACGTCCAGGATGGCCGACTCGCCACAACTCCAAAGGCACCGGGCGATGTTGGCCAATGCCAACTCCTGGCATGCCCACATGATTTTTCACGAAACGCATGAGAAGACCCGATACAAATTTGAATTCATAGATTCTTTTGTTGCACATACCATTAGATCAAACTTGTAGGACGATAGTCAAATTGCGATGCATATTGTAGGAAAAAATATTGCATAACATAATAAATGATGGTCAGGAGCCTTTGCAATTTACCATGGGGGATACCAATTCCTCAGTGTTTGAAGCTGGGAAAACGTGACACACTGAAAGGAAGAAGGGAGTGAAGCCAAGAGGTCTGACATTCACACAATTTGAAGATGTTTTGTTGTGTGAAAGTTGATTGAACACTAGCATGGATCCGATATGTGGAACTGAGCAAAAATACAAGAAATATTGAGAAAAAATCATAAACTTTATCATGAGAAAAAACACTATGTGACTCTCTCCAACATAGATGGTCCACCACCCAAGAGAATGTGAGCAAATTTGTTGGTTCTCTCAAGCAACTTGTTGGCCGGAACCAAAATGTCATTGGAGTTCAAACCCATACAACTTTTGCGGTGACTTTGTACCAGCATGTCAAGAGAAGCCATTCACTTTATGTTACATTTCTGGCTCAAGCTGAATGAGAAACCTAAGTGGCAAACCGTCCTCGAGGAGATTGAAAGTGGCACAAAGAAGATGAAGAAAAATGATGGGTATAGCTCCACTCAATCATTTGGATTATATGAGGAAGAAGAAGAAAATGGTGAGACGGACACAAAAGCGACCGTGCTGAAGGAAAAGTGGCAAAGCATGGGGAACAAGTGGGAGAAGGAGAGGATCGCGCGTAATGGCGTGGCAAGCAAAATGTCTGCCACTTGGAATGGCATTTTTTCCGCCAATGAGATGAAGGAGGAAAGATACAAGATATTCATAGATGTGCAAAGGGAGAAGATGGAGTTCGACCGGGAGAGGTTGAACTTAGAGAAGAAAAAAATAGAATTGCAGAGGTAAGAGAAGGTTGCAAAATGCGAGCTTGAACAAGCGGCAAAAATCCAAGGAATTGAGCTCGAGAGAGATAAGTTGAGGCTTGCGAGAGAGAGACGGGGGAGTCGAGGATCATGTTGCAGGATGTAAACCTCTTGGATGATGAAGGCAAGAAGTGGTTGGTCCGCATGAAGATGATGATCAATGGCCGCCACAACTGAAGTCATTGATTCATTTTTGTATCGCCTATCTATGTATGAATTATTGAACTTTGTTTTGGCATGTTGAGGGAGTCCTGGATTAGGGGGTATCCGGACAGCCGGACTATAACCTTTGGCCGGACTGTTGGACTATGAAGATACAAGATTGAAGACTTCGTCCCGTGTCCGGATGGGACTTTCCTTGGCGTGGAAGGCAAACTTGGCAGTACGGATATGTAGATCTCCTTCCTTGTAACCGACTCTGTGTAACCCTAGACCCCTCCGGTGTCTATATAAACTGGAGGGTTTAGTCCGTAGGACAACAACAACAATCATACCATAGGCTAGCTTCTAGGGTTTAGCCTCTCTGATCTCGTGGTAGATCTACTCTTGTACTACCCATATCATCAATATTAATCAAGCAGGAGTAGAGTTTTACCTCCATCGAGAGGGCCCGAACCTGGGTAAAAACATCGTGTCCCTTGTCTCCTGTTACCATCCGCCTAGACGCACAGTTCGGGACCCCCTACCCGAGATCCGCCGGTTTTGACACCGACATTGGTGCTTTCATTGAGAGTTCCTCTGTGTTGTCATCTTTAGGCTTGATGGCTTCTTCGATCATCAACAACGATGCAGTCCAGGGTGAGACTTTTCTCCCCGGACAGATCTTCGTGTTCGGCGGCTTCGCACTGCGGGCCAACTCGCTTGGACATCTGGAGCAGATCGAGAGTTACGCCCCTTGCCATCAGGTCATGTTTGGTAGCTTAAACTACACCGCCGACATCCGTGGATACTTGATCTTCGACGGATTCGAGCCCCGGCCGAGTGCGCCGCACTGTCACGATGGGCATGATTTAGCTCTGCCGCCGAACAGTGCCCTGGAGACCGCACCTGCAACCGCTCTGACCTTCAATTCGGAGCCAATTGCGTCATCCGTGGGCGGGTGGTTAGACCCCGCCGCGGAGGCAGCAGCCTCAACGGCGATCGAGCCGAACACCAGCCTTACCCTTCGCAAGGCCCGTGACTCCACATCGCCGGACTCTCCTTCGGACTCCGAACCACCCGCGCCCCTGCCAATCGAAGCCGATTGGGCGCCGATCATGGAGTTCACTGCCGCGGATATCTTTCAGCACTCGCCCCTCGGCGACATACTGAATTCACTAAGGTCTCTCTCCTTGTCAGGAGAGTCCTGGCCGGATTATGACTGGCAGGATTGGGATGCGGATGACGAAGAAATTCGACGCCCACCCACCACCCACTACGTAGCCACTGTCGATGATTTGACCGACATGCTCTACTTCGACTCCGAAGACATCGATGGTATGGACGACGATGTAGGAGACGAACAGGAACCACTGCCCACATGGCACGGGACAACCACCTCATCCCACGATGTATACATGGTGGACACACCCAAAGGAAACAACGACGAAGAGCGGAAGGACGCCGTGAAGGATCGTTCCCTCAAAAAGCAGTCAAAGCGGCGGCACAAGCACCGCTCCAAACCCCGCCTCGACAGAAACATCGGTCATACAGACCCAGAGATAGAGCAAGGTGAGCCGGCGGACAACGAACATGGAATCGAACAACCGTCTGACCAGGGCAACACGGATAATCAAACCAAACAACCTGTCTCCGGCAAAGATAACAGTCCGTATGACCTCACGCCGGACAAGCTCCTGGAGCAGAAGAACCTCCATAAAAGGCTCGTCGCCACTGCGCGTAGACTAAAAAAGCATAAGTGGAAGCTCAAGACTGCAGAAGATGCACTTAGAGTCAGATGGAGCAGAGTACTCAACACTGCAGACAAATATGGCGACAGTCGCCACACAAAGAGCTACCTGAAGCGAAAGCTACTGCCTAAATTTGATGAGGAGGCCTTAGAGCCCCCGCAATCAAAAAACAAAGCAGCCATCCGGTCGAATAGACGACCTCATGGCCAACATAGAGCGGCAAACAATGCTGCACACAAGCCAACACGCGATCCACATGAGGACTCGCATCAAAAAGACGGCCCAACCAGATCTATCTACGGGCCAAGAAAGCACGCTCCAACAAGCAATGCAATACAACAAAAATCCGAACACCACGGTACACCAAAATACAGGGTTCCGCACACCCCCTATGTTTCACCGATGAGGTGCTGGACCATGAATTTCCAGAGGGATTCAAACCCGTAAACATAGAGGCATACGACGGAACGACACACCCTTGGGTCTGGATTGAGGATTATATCCTCCATATCCACATGGCTAGAGGAGACGACCTCCACGCCATAAAGTACCTACCCCTCAAGCTCAAAGGGACAGCCTGACATTGGCTTAAAGGCCTTCCCGAAAACACCATTGGAAGTTGGGAAGAGCTCGAGGACGCTTTTCGAGCAAATTTTCAAGGGACCTATGTCCGACCACCGGATGCAGACGATTTAAGTCATATAACTCAACAACCCAGAGAGTCAGCCTGAAAGCTTTGGACCATATTTCTTACTAAAAAGAACCAAATAGTCGACTGTCCGGACGCCGAAGCCTTAGCAGCTTCCAAACATAGCGTTCGAGACGAATGGCTCGCCAGACACCTTGGCCAAGAAAAGCCAAGAACAATGGCAGCATTAACAAGCCTCATGACCCGCTTTTGCGCGGGCGAGGACAACTGGTTGGCAAGATGAAGCACCAGCGACCCAAGTACATCCGAAGTCAGGGATGGGAACAGGAAGCCACGACGCAGCAAAAACCAGCACCGGAATAAGGAAAACAACCCAAAGAGCACGACAGTAAACGCCGGATTCAAAAGCTCTCGGCGGGGTCAGCAAAAGCTACCTCTCAAAGATAACAGGGACGAACTGTCCAGCCTAAACAGAATTCTGGACAAGATATGTCAAATCCACAGCACCCTGGTAAGCCTGCAAATCATACCCACGGAGAATGTTGGGTCTTCAAGCAATTCGGCAAACTCAACGCCAAACACAATGGGCTGGATACACCAAGCGAAGACGATGACGAACCCCACAAACAAAGCACTGGGGAACAGAAGAAATTCCCACCAGAAGTCAAAACAGTAAACGTGTTACACGTGACAAAGGGGAGAAACAAAGTGGCGCCCATAGAGATACGTGCCCTACGGCCTATCACAACGGAGTTCCAACACTGGTCGTCCAAACCGATCACCTTCGACCATCGGGATTACCCTGCAAGTATCCGGCACGCAGGATGGGCTGCCTTGGTGTTAGACCCGATAATTGACGGATACCACTTTACACGGGTCCCGATGGACGGCGGCAGTAGTTTAAACCTGATATATCAGGACATAGTCCGTAAAATGGGGATAGACCCAACAAAAATTAGCCATAGCAATACTTCCTTTCTAGGAGTAACGCCAGGCCCAGAGGCCCATTGCACGGGCTCCCTCCTACTAAAAGTTATGTTCGGTTCCCCTGATAACTTCCGTAGCAAAAAGCTAACCTTCCACATCGCTCTGTTTAAAAGTGGTTATCAAGCACTATTGGGACGCGAAGCTTTCGCTCGCATTAATGCAATACCGCATTATGTGTCTCTCACGCTTAAGATGCCCAGCCCATGAGGCATCATTTCATTAAAGGGAAATATTGAGCGCTCCTCGCGCGCGGAAGACTATGCGGCTGCCTTGGCGGCCACACACTAAAACGGCCTCACCTACCAGAGCTTCTAACAGGTCGTTAAGACCACGGACATGGCTAGACGAGTCCAGCATAACCATATAATTGATAAAGGTTTGATGGACATATACCCCTATACAAGGGGCTCCACGCATATAAACAGGCGACAATAAGGCTCAATTTTACCCATCTTGAATTATACTTTGTTTATTTAGTATAACATACATTTTGCACGACTACTTTTTCAACTAAGTACCTATCTTTTATAGATAACCATCGTGCTACACCCGTCCAGGATACGGCACAACGGAGACACAGGCGCAGACGTGCAGCAAGGACTCGATCCAAGGATTCTTTTTAGATTAAGACCCTGCGTAAACCTTTTTTACTATCTCTTGTTTATACACATCCCCCAGATTCTCAGTACAACCGAGAAGGAGGCTGGCGTCTTGGCATGTGGCCACGTCAGAGTATTGCACGTACCAGGACACCAGAGGCTTATTACAAAGGGCACTGTTCAGCCCGTTTAAAATCACAAAGACCGAATACCTTAGGGAGTGTTCGGCGTCGCGAGTTTGGCCTTATATGCATCAGCTCCGAATCATGTCTTTGGTCAAATGTTGGGTTTGCCCGGCTCCTGTGTTTTGCTGCCTTACGTTCCGCTCTATCGGCTAAGGCGGCACCAGGAGAACTACTGTGATTGTGCCCCGGTTCAGCCAGGCGAGCACCTCAGTAGAGAAAGCCGAAAACTGACTGTCATGATATAGCATGAGACTGGTCAACCACTCGATGACCTAGCGGAATCTTCGGGATTCGTCCGCCTTGACGAAGGGCCGTTTCCCGGCCAGGCACACACGTGCCCCAAATTCGGGTGAGCGCGGCGCCACCAGGGGCTATATAGTAGCCCCACTGTCAAACTCCTATGGCTAAGTGAAAGTGATAAAGCATTATAGTCCGATTGCCTAGTTCGCTGCGCTATCACCTCCTTAATGGACCAAGACGTTGGATCAAGTGTGAAAATGTGTCTTCTGCGAACACCCCCGCATTATATGCGTGGGGGCTGAAGCCGACGACTGCCATCTTTCAGGTTATATACATATATACATTAACGACCGCACAGGATGTATTATAATTCTTGCAGGCACAAGTATAAAAAAGCTTTTACATCTCAGCAAAATATTGTTTTCAATAAG
Organism: Aegilops umbellulata; assembly: GCA_032464435.1. Classification (NCBI taxonomy): domain Eukaryota; kingdom Viridiplantae; phylum Streptophyta; class Magnoliopsida; order Poales; family Poaceae; genus Aegilops; species Aegilops umbellulata. The sequence continues at coordinate 398,959,014 of CP136058.1, read as the reverse complement.
AATACATGTTATTCGAACATAATATCCTTCGAGCACTGCGTCTCTATTGAACGAGCGCTCTCCAGAACTTCTTGAAAGTAGTGCTCGACAGGTACTCGGCTTTCGTCCGAATCTTGGGCTGCAACGGCGGTGGCCTCCATCTCTGTCCAGTATGTCTTGACACGGGCAAGGGCCATCCGCGCACCCTCCACGCATGCTGACCTCTTCATCGCGTTGATATGTGGCACCGCACCAAGGAACTGCTGAACCAAACTAAAATAACTGTTCGGTTTTTGCCTCTCCGGCCACAGATGATCCATAACATACCTCATGGCAAGTCCGGACAATCTATTCAGCTCGGCCCATTCGGCCAACCGATTAGTCAATGGAAGCGGACACTCTGGATTGTTGAATTGTGACCAGAACAGCTTTTCCACTTCGCGATCCTTTTGATCTCTGAAGTGTTCGGCCGCATCAGCAGCACTTGCCGCTAAATCCAGATATGCGTCCGCAGAACTCCACATCCGGTCCAAAGGAGGATATTTAGGATCTACGAACTTCATCCGCAGCATAAAAGGCTTCCCAGCCGCGATATCTCCGGCTTGACGCAGCTCCTCCCTCATCGCTCTCATTGCAGAACGAGTATCCTGGGCCGCCGTCGTGGCCTTCTCCAGGTCTGTCCGCTTCGCCTGGTCTTCCTTTTCAAGAAGCCTGCAATGGTCAGCAGCGTTCTTCAACTTCACAACCATCCTGGCCATCTCCTCCTTGCTTCGGCAGTGAGCAACCTGTTCAGCTTTTAGCTCCTCAACCGCCTTTAGGGCAGCCGCATCGCTTTTTCTGGCTTGTTCCTTGACTCGGGCAAGTTCTGCCCGAAGTTTCTCCATCGCTGCAGCTCCATCTGCATTAAGCATACACGTTATAAGATACTGGCATCATGCTCCTCTTACCAGGTGTCTCCAGAGAAATTACATACCTTGTGCCTCGTCAAGCCGCTTGTTGACAAGCACGATGTCGGCATCTGCCACGTCAAGTTGCCGCTTTAACTCGGCAAATTCATCAGTCCGGCTGGCCACCGGACTCTTCGCCACCTACATATGAAGGCGGCAAAATTATACCTGGGACTATGATCCTCTGCGTGCCGTCGTCTTCGACAACACCCAGAGTCTCAGGGGCTACTATCTACATAGGGCGCATCTTAAAGTATGCGGTACTGTCAAAAGGTACATCATTTCATGTACCTCAAAACCTGTCAGTAAACTCCTGACAGCTTCATGCAACCCGCTTTCCGCAGACAAAATCCTTTCGATTACCATACCCATCAACGCACGGTGTTCTTCTGAGATAGACGCCCGCCCTAGCAGATCCTTCAGTACCTCCGACTGCGCACCAGACGGTGTCGGACTACTTCGATTGCTTTTTTCAAAAGCCGGACACTGAGGGCTTCGGGTGGCCATATGACTACTTTCTGGCCTTGCCGGATCAGGAGAAACCCTCCGCGACGACACCTCGGGGTCGCCCGCCTCATGAGGCGGTATGGCAGGGGGAGGCGTTCCGCTCTCCATCATCTCTGGAAGAAGATCCCCCGAAGACGAGCTCTGCTGAGAGGGGCTAAGATCCGAACTGCAAGATAAATGCTTCGGTTACTTTCCTCAGAAGTAAAGCAAGGACATCTCTCATTTTTAAACACCCTTTTACTTACGGCTTGGTGGAGGGCTGATCCCCTTGAGGGTATAGTACGGCCGGGGTATTCCCCGGTGCAGGACCCTCTGGCGAAGATTTCTTCCCTCGCTTCGAGACCATTGTCTCCGGGTCTTCAGAGGCGGTCCTCTTCTTCCCCTGAGGAAAGGAATTTTCCATTCCTCCCTTCCGGACAACCTCCTCTACGGAGGCAGTAGCTTCCTTGTTCCCCCCTTCATCTTCTTCCGAAGGCGCGATCTCCAGCATCCGGGTTAACACAGGATCTGGCGAGGTCTCAGGAAGAGGGGCCGGACACCTGATCAACTTTGCCTTCGCTATCCACTCCTGGTTCAAGAACAACTCTTTTAAGGGTGATGTTGCGATAAATAAACGAATGGCGTGTTCGGACACAGGGCTACTTACTTGGGTATCCGGACGATTGCAGCTCAGGCTTGCGTCCTCGGTAGGGTACGGACACATCATTTGTGGTCCGAAGAACAATTTGTACATCTCCGCGGGCGTCATGCCAAGGAAATGTTGAATAGCTCACGGTCCCTCCGGATTGAACTCCCACAAGCGGAGCGGACGACGTTTGCAGGGCAGAACTCGGCGAATTAACATGACCTGTGTCACCATGACCAGACTGACATCTCTCTCTAGGAGATCTCAGATGCGGCTCTGCAATAAGGGCGCGTCCTTTACTGGCCCCCAGTCTAGCCCCTTGTTGACCCATGACGTTAGTCGTGGCGGGGGACCCAAGCAAAAAGCAGGCGGAGCCACCCACTTGGTACCCCTGGGAACTGTGATATAAAACCACTGTTGTTGCCAGAAGCCGGACTCCTCTTGGAAAGATCCCTCGGGCCATAGGGCGTTAGCATTTTTGCTTATTACAGAGCCTCCGCACTCCGCGTGCCGTCCCTCGACCATCTTCGGCTCCACTTTGAAGGTCTTGAGCCACAGTCCGAAGTGAGGGGTGATACGGAGGAAGGCTTCACACACGACGATGAACGATGAGATGTGGAGGATAGACTCCGAAGCTAAGTCGTGGAAGTCCAGCCCATAATAGAACATGAACCCCCTCACGAAGGGATCCGGTGCGAAGCCTAGCCCTCGGAGGAAGTGAGATACGAACACGACGCTCTCACCAGGCTTAGGAGTGGGAATAACCTGCCCTTGAGCAGGCAGCCTATGCGGGATTTTACCGGTCAAGTACCTGGCCTCCCTTAGCTTTAGAACATCTTCCTCCGTGACGGAGGAAGGCATCCATCGACCTTGAAGGTTGGATCCGGACATCATCGAAGGTCCGAAGCGCCTAAATCTGAAGCTTCGGGTGCTAGAACTCGAGGCGGGAGGCGAATTCGATTGAGGTCGAAAGAAAAGAGTAAGGCCTTGGTCTCTTTATAAAAAGGATGAATGCCGAGAGCCCTCCTTGTGACCGTTTGGGACTTACCTTCAATCGAGGGGGCATACCAACGGGCACGATTGGGTTACCCACGTCCGTGTTGATGAGAATCCCGTAAATAAAGGGGACACGATCTCTGCTTCGACAAGACGTGCCAAGGAAACTGCCTCGCGAAACGCGCTGAGGTGGGGGGTGAAAAACGGTTCGAATAAAGGCTTGGCTGTGGTGTGATGTCACACTACGGAATACGTCAGCAGATTAGATTTGTGGAAATATTATTCTCTCTACGGTGGCATGTGGAACTTGTTTTGCAGAGCCGGACACGATCCTCGTGTTCAAAATATTCTATGAAGTATTCGGAGGAGGAACCCGCCTTGCAATGCCGAAGACAATCTGCGCGCCGGACTCATCGTCATTGAAGCCTGGTTCAGGGGCTACTGAGGGAGTCCTGGATTAGGGGGTATCCGGACATCTGGACTATAACCTTTGGCCGGACTGTTGGACTATGAAGATACAAGATTGAAGACTTCGTCCCGTGTCCGGATGGGACTTTCCTTGGCGTGGAAGGCAAGCTTGGCAGTACGGATATGTAGATCTCCTTCCTTGTAACCGACTCTGTGTAACCCTAGCCCCCTCCAGTGTATATATAAACCGGAGGGTTTAGTCCGTAGGACAACAACAACAATCATACCATAGGCTAGCTTCTAGGGTTTAGCCTCTCTGATCTCGTGGTAGATCTACTCTTGTACTACCCATATCATCAATATTAATCAAGTAGGAGTAGGGTTTTACCTCCATCGAGAGGGCCCGAACCTGGGTAAAAACATCGTTTCCCTTGTCTTCTGTTACCATCCGCCTAGACGCACAGTTCGGGACCCCTACCCGAGATCCGCCGGTTTTGACACCGACACATGTAATGAATTGTCGTTTACTTTGTATCATTGAATTCATGATGAATTTGCGCTATATGATGGACGTGCATGGGTTTGCATGAACTTGGGTATTGGGATATGGGGAGTGTGGTTGTGGAGGAGAAATGAGGACCCGTCCAGCGCTGCCCGCGAGCGCGTCCGCAGACGTATAGGGGCTTGGATATGCCAACTATGATTGTAGATTCCCAAACAAACTGTATTGCCTATCAACTACTCGGGCTCACCACTGCAATGAAGTTTTCTTTTGCATCAACGTGCAGCTCAACAGGTACTACAAAAGCAGATGAAGATAGTGGTTTATGTTGGCAGCAACTGGAAGACAGTGGATCATGTGTTGGGTACTTCGTTGGCGGTTGGGAGGTGCGGTTTTCTCCTCCGACATCATCGTTGAGTGGCGATGTTAGATTTGAAGTTCGATGACATGTCCGTTGTGATGTCGTAGCCGGACTCTTTCGGCAATGCCTTCGCCTTAGCTAAGCTATTTTGGAGATCTGAAAAGCTGCATGTCAGTGACGGAGCTGCGTCAAGCTCGAGCGAAAAGGTGACCCTTCGTATTTTCCTATTGTGGTTGTTACAGTGGTGCCATAGGTGGGTGACAAGCGTTATCGTCAAGTTCAGGGGATATTTCCTTCATGGTTGCTGGTCCTTTGGGCAAAGACCGAGGTTCTGATGTCTTTTAATTTTATCATATCAGTGTTTATGTGACTTGTAACTTGACCTTTATTATAGGAATGAGATGCGTATCATCATGAAAAGAAACCATCAGCTACTCTTTACATCAAATACAATATCCTAAATCTCAATAATTATGCTTGTCACCACATTTCCATATGTGTCATGTGACAAGCTGCTACCTCTTAAGCACTGCGTTTGATTTCCCCGAAGAGGAGAGGATGATGCAACAAACTAGCGTAAGTATTTCCCTCAGTTTTTGAGAACCAAGGTATCAATCCAGTAGGAGGCTACGCTCGAGTCCCTCGTACCTACACAAAAACAATAGCTCAACGCAACCAACGCGGTTAGGTGTTGTCAATCCCTTCACGGTCACTTACGGGAGTGAGATCTGATAGAGATGATAGATAATACTTTTGGTATTTTTGGTATAGAGATGCAAAGTGAAAAGTAAAAGGCAAAGTAAAAAGGCAAAGCAAGATTAAAGTGATGGAGATTGATATGATGAGAATAGACCCGGGGGCCATAGCTTTCACTAGTGGCTTCTCTCAAGAGCATAAGTATTCTACGGTGGGTGAACAAATTACTGTTGAGCAATTGACAGAATTGAGCATAGTTATGAGAATATCTAGGTATGATCATGTATATAGGCATCACGTCCGAGACGAGTAGACCGACTCCTGCCTGCATCTACTACTATTACTCCACTCATCGACCGCTATCCAGCATGCATCTAGAGTATTAAGTTAAAAGCAGAGTAACGTCTTAAGCAAGATGACATGATGTAGAGGGATAGTTTCATGCAATATGGTAAACACCCCATCTTGTTATCCTCGATGGCAACAATACAATACGTGCCTTGCTGCCCCTTCTGTCACTGGGAAAGGACACCGCAAGATTGAACCCAAAGCTAAGCACTTCTCCCATGGCAAGAAAAACCAATCTAGTAAGCCAAACCAAACTGATAATTCGAAGAGACTTGCAAAGATAACCAATCATACATAAAAGAATTCAGAGAAGATTCAAATATTATTCATAGATAGACTTGATCATAAACCCACAATTCATCGGTCTCAAGAAACACACCGCAAAAAGAAGATTACATCGAATAAATCTCCACGAGAGAGGGGGAGAACATTGTATTGAGATCCAAAAAGAGAGAAGAAGCCATCTAGCTAATAACTATGGACCCGTAGGTCTGAGGTGAACTACTCACACTTCATCGGAGGGTCTAGGATGATGTAGAAGCCCTCTGTGATGATGGCCCTCTCCGGCGGAGCTCCAGAACAGGCCCCAAGATGGGATCTCGTGGGTACAGAAGGTTGCGGCGGTGGAATTAGGTTTTTGGCTTCGTATCTGATCGTTTGGGGGTACGTAGGTATATATAGGAGGAAGAATTACGTCGGTGGAGCTCCAGGGGGCCCACGAGGCAGGGGGGCGCGCCCTAGGGGGGTGGGTGCGCCCCCCACCCTCGTGACCGCCTCGTGGCTTTCTTGACGGAGGGTCCAAGTCTCATGGGTCTTATCTGATGAGAAAATCACGTTCCCGAAGGTTTCATTCCATTTGGACTCCGTTTGATATTCTGTTTCTCCGAAACTCTGAAATAGGCAAAAAACAGCAATTCTGGGCTGGGCCTCCGGTTAATAGGTTAGTCCCAAAAATAACACAAAAGTGGAAAATAAAGCCCAATATAGTCCAAAACAGTAGATAATATAGCATGGAGCAATGCAAAATTATAGATACGTTGGAGACGTATCAGGCATCCCCAAGCTTAATTCCTGCTCGTCCTCGAGTAGGTAAATGATAAAAAGAGAATTTTTGATGCGGAGTGCTACTTGGCATAATTTCAATGTAAATCTTCTCAATTGTGGTATGAATATTCAGATCCGAAAGATTCAAGACAAAATTTCACATTGACATAAAAACGATAATACTTTAAGCAAACTAACAAAGCAATTATGTCTTCTCAAAGTAACATGGCCAAAGAAAGTTTATCCCTACAAAATCATATAGTTTAGTCATGCTCCATTTTCGTCACACAAGAATGCTCTCATCATGCACAACCCCGATGACAAGCCAAGAAATTGTTTCATACTTTAATAATCTCAAACTCATAAACCTTCACGCAATACATGAGCGCGAGCCATGGATATAGCACTATGGGTGGAATTGAATATGATGATGGGGGTTATGTGGAGAAGACAAAAAAGGAGAAAGTCTCACATCAACGAGGATAATCAACGGGATATGGAGATGCCCATCAATTGATGTTAATGCAAGGAGTAGGGATTGCCATGCAATGGATGCACTAGAGCTATAAATGTATGAAAGCTCAACAAAAGAAACTAAGTGGGTGTGCATCCAACTTGCTTGCTCACGAAAACCTAGGGCACTTGAGGAGGCCCATTGTTGGAATATACAAGCCAAGTTCTATAATGAAAAATTCCCACTAGTATATGAAAGTGATAAAACAAGAGACTCTCTATCCTGATGATTATGGTGCTACTTTGAAGCACAAGTGTGGCAAAGGATAGTAACATTGTCCCTTCTCTCTTTTTCTCTCATTTTTTTGGGCCTTCCTTCTTTTATGGCCTTTCTATTTTTTTATTCCTCACTTGGGACAATGCTCTAGAAAATGATGATCATCACACTTCTATTTATTTACAACTCAATGATTAAAACTCGATACTAGAACAAAGTATGACTCTATATGAATGCCTCCGGCGGTGTACCGGGATATGCAATGAATCAAGAGTGACATGTATGAAAGAATTATGAACGGTGGCTTTGCCACGCATACTATGTCAACTACATGATCATGCTAGCAATATGACAATGATGGATGTGTCATGACGAACGGAATGGTGGAAAGTTGCATGGCAATATATCTCGGAATGGCTATGGGAATGCCATAATAGGTAGGTATGGTGGTTGTTTTGAGGAAGATATAAGGAGGTTTATGTGTGAAAGAGCGTATCATATCACGGGGTTTGGATGCACCGGCGAAGTTTGCACCAACTCTCAATGTGAGAAAGGGCAATGCACGGTACCGAAGAGGCTAGCAATGATGGAAGGGTGAGAGTGCGTATAATCCATGGACTCAACATTAGTCATAAAGAACTCATATACTTATTGCAAAAATCTACAAGCCATCAAAAACCAAAGCATTACGCGCATGCTCCTAGGGTGATAGATTGGTAGGAAAAGACCATCGCTCGTCCCCGGCCGCCACTCATAAGGAGGACAATCAAATAACACCTCATGTTTCAAATTTGTTACATAACGTTTACCATACGTGCATACTACGAGACTTGCAAACTTCAACTCAAGCACCCTTCAAATTCACAATTACTCTACTAGCATGACTTTGATATTATCACCTCCATATCTCAAAACAATCATCAAGCATCAAACTTTTCTTAGTATTCAACGCACTCAAAAGAATATTTTACGAATCTTGAATACCAAGCTTATTATTATTATTAAGCAAATTACCATGCTAATTAAGACTCTCAAAATAATCTAAGTGAATCATGAGAGATCAATAGTTTCTATAAAACAAATCCACCACCGTGCTCTAAAAGATATAAGTGAAGCACTAGAGCAAAACTATAAAGCTCAAAAGATATAAGTGAATCACATAGAGTATTCTATAAAATTCCAGTTCATGTATGGCTTTCTCAAAAGGTGTGTACAGCAAGGATGATTGTGGCACACTAACAAACAAAGACACAAATAATACAAGACGCTCCAAGCAAAAAACATATCATGTGGTGAATAAAAATATAGCTCCAAGTAAAATTACCGATGGAAGTAGACGAAAGAGGGGATGCCTTTCGGGGCATCCCCAAGCTTTGAATTTTTGGTGTCCTTTGATTATCTTGGGGGTGCCATAGGCATACCCAAGATTAGGCTCTTGTCACTCCTTGTTCCATAATCCATCAAAATATTTCACCCAAAACTTGAAAACTTCACAACACAAAACTCAATAGAAATCTCGTGAGCTCCGTTAGCGAAAGAAAACAAAAGACCACTTCAAGATACTGTAATGAACTCATTCTTCATTTATGTTGGTGTTAAACCTACTGTATTCCAACTTCTCTATGGATTATAAACTATGTTACTAGCCATAGATTCATCAAAATAAGCAAACAACACATGAAAAACAGAATCTGTCAAAAACAGAACAGTCTGTAGTAATCTGTAACTAACACAAACTTCTGGAACTCCAAAAAATCTACCAAAATAGGAAGACCTAGAAAATTTGTTTATTGATCAGCAGCATTTAGAATCAGTATTTTATCACGTTCTGGTGATTTTTAACAATTGTTTTCGTGAACAGAAAGATTCTGGAAATTACAGCAAGATCAAATAACTATCATCCAAGAAGATCCTATAGGTCCAACTTGGCACAAACACTAATTAAAACACAAAACCACATCTAAACAGAAGGTATATGGATTATTTATTCCTAAACAGAAGCAAAAACAAAAAAACTAAAATAAAATTGGGTTGCCTCCCAACAAGCGCTATCGTTTAACGCCCCTAGCTAGGCATAAAAGCGAGGATAAATCTAGGTATTGCCATTTTTGGTAGGCAATCCATAAGTGGCTCTCATGATAGATTCATATGGTAATTTTATTTTATTTCTAGGGAAGTGTTCCACGCCCTTTTTTAATGAAAATTGAAATCTAATATTCCCTTCCTTCATATCAATAATTGCACCAACCGTTCTAAGGAAAGGTCTACCGAGAATAATAGGGCAAGAAGGATTGCAATCTATATCAAGAACGATAAAATCTACGGGCACATAATTCATATTTGCAACAATAAGAACATCATTAATTCTTCCCATAGGTTTCTTAATAGTGGAATCTGCAAGATGCAAGTTTAGAGAGCAATCGTCAAAATCATGGAAATCTAGCAAATCACACAAAGTCTTGGGAATAGTGGAGACACTAGCACCCAAATCACACAAAGCATAAAACTCATAATCTTTGATTTTAATTTTAATAGTAGGCTCCCACTCATCATAAAGTTTTCTAGGGATAGAAACTTCCAACTCAAGTTTTTCTTCATAAGACTGGATCAAGGCATCAACGATAGTTCGGTAAAGGCTTTATTTTGACTATAAGCATGAGGAGAATTTAGCACGGATTTCAACAAGGAAATACAATCAATTAAAGAGCAACTTTCATAATTAAATTCCTTGAAATCCAATTTAGTGGGTTTAGCAACATCTAGGGTTTTATTTCTTTCAATCCCACATTTATCAATTTCGTCATCAAGATTTAAATACTCCGAATTTTTGGAACGCCTTGTAGGTAAAGGAAGATCATATTCAGTTTCATCAAGATTCATATTGCAAAATAAAGATTTGATGGGAGACACATCAATGACTTTTAGATCTTCATCTTGATTTTCATAGGAATTGGAAGAACACGTTTTAATAAAGGCATCTTTCGTAGCACGCATCCTAGCGGTTCTTTCTTTGCACTCATCAATGGAAATTCTCATGGCTTTGAGAGACTCATTGATATGATGCTTAGAAGGAATAGATCTAAGCTTTAAAGAATCAACCTCAAGAGAAATTCTATCAACGTTCCTAGCCAAATCATCAACTTTAAGCAATTTCTCTTCAAGCAAAGCATTAAAATTCTTTTGTGAATTCATAAACTCTTTAACACTACTCTCAAATTCAGAGGGTATCTTATTAAAATTTCCATAAGAGTTGTTGTAGGAATTTCCATAATTATTAGAAGGATTACTAGGATAAGGCCTAGGATTAAAATTCCCTCTATACGCGTTGTTACCAAAATTATTTCTACCAACAAAATTCACATCCATGGATTCATTATTATTCTCAATCAAAGTAGACAAAGGCATATCATTAGGATCAGAAGAAACACTCTTAGTAGCAAATAATTTCATAAGTTCATCCATCTTTCCACTCAAAACATTGATTTCCTCTATCGCATGCACCTTTTTATTAGTAGATCTTTCAGTGTGCCATTGAGAATAATTAACCATAATATTATCTAGGAGTTTAGTAGCATCTCCTAAAGTGATTTCCATAAAAGTGCCTCCCGCGGCCGAATCTAAAAGATTTCTAGAAGCAAAATTCAATCAAGCATAAATTTTTTGTATAATCATCCACAAGTTCAAACCATGAGTAGGACAATTACGTATCACTAATTTCATTCTCTCCCAAGCTTGTGCAACATGTTCATGATCAAGTTGCTTAAAATTCATAATGTCGTTTCTAAGAAAGATGATCTTAGCGGGAGGAAAATACTTAGAGATAAAAGCATCTTTGCACTTGTTCCAAGAATCAATACTATTTTTAGGCAAAGACAAAAACCAAGCTTTAGCACGATCCCTAAGCGAAAAAGGAAATAGCTTAAATTTAACAATATCATTATCGACATCTTTCTTCTTTTGCATATCACATAAATCAACGAAGCTATTCAGATGAGTAGCGGCATCTTCACTAGGAAGGCCAGAGAATTGATCTTTCATAAGAAGATTCAACAAAGCAGTATTGATTTCACAAGATTCAGTATTGGTAAGATGAGCAATCGGAGTGCTAAGGAAATCATTATTGTTGGTATTGGTGAAGTCACACAATTTTGGTATTATCTTGAGTCATCGCGACAAACAAGCAATCCAACACACGAGCAAACAAAAGGGCAAGCGAGAAAAAGGCAAACGGAAAAGAGAGGGCGAATAAAACGGCAAGGGTGAAGTGGGGGAGAGGAAAACGAGAGGCAAATGGCAACTAATGTAATGCGGGAGATAGGGATTGTGATGGGTACTTGGTATGTTGACTTTTGCGCAGACTCCCCGGCAACGGCGCCATAAATTCTTCTTGCTACCTCTTGAGCACTGCATTGGATTTCCCCGAAGAGGAGAGGATGATGCAGCAAAGTAGCGTAAGTATTTCCCTCAGTTTTTGAGAACCAAGGTATCAATCCAGTAGGAGGCTACGCTCGAGTCCGTCGTACCTACACAAAAACAATAGCTCAATGCAACCAACACGATTAGGGGTTGTCAATCCCTTCATGGTCACTTACGGGAGTGAGATCTGATAGAGATGATAAATAATATTTTTGGTATTTTTGGTACAGAGATGCAAAGTGAAAAGTAAAAGGCAAAGTAAAAAGGCAAAGCAAGATTAAAGTGATGGAGATTGATATGATGAGAATAGACCCCGGGGCCATAGGTTTCACTAGTGGCTTCTCTCAAGAGCATAAGTATTCTAAGGTGGGTGAAAAAATTACTGTGGAGCAATTGACAGAATTGAGCATAGTTATGAGAATATCTAGGTATGATCATGTATATAGGCATCACGTCCGAGACAAGTAGACCGACTCCTGCCTGCATCTACTACTATTACTCCACTCATCGACCGCTATCCAGCATGCATCTTGAGTATTAAGTTAAAAACAGAGTAACGCCTTAAGCAAGATGACATGATGTAGAGGGATAGTTTCATGCAATATGATAAAAACCCCATCTTGTTATCCTCGATGGCAACAATACAATACGTGCCTTGTTGCCCCTTCTGTCACTGGGAAAAGACACCGCAAGATTGAACCCAAAGCTAAGCACTTCTCCCATGGCAATAAAAACCAATCTAGTAGGCCAAACCAAACTGATAATTCGAAGAGACTTGCAAAGAAAACCAATCATACATAAAAGAATTCAGAGAAGATTCAAATATTATTCACAGATAGACTCGATCATAAACCCACAATTCATCGGTCTCAATAAACACACCGCAAAAAGAAGATTACATTGAATAGATCTCCACGAGAGAGGGGGAGAACATTGTATTGAGATCCAAAAAGAGAGAAGAAGCCATCTAGCTAATAACTATGGACCCGTAGGTCTGAGGTGAACTACTCACACTTCATCGGAGGGTCTAGGATGATGTAGAAGCCCTCTGTGATGATGGCCCTCTCCGGCGGAGCTCCAGAACAGGCCCCAAGATGGGATCTCGTGGGTACAGAAGGTTGCAGCGGTGGAATTAGGTTTTTGGCTCCGTATCTGATCGTTTGGGGGTACGTAGGTATATATAGGAGGAAGAAGTACATCGGTGGAGCTCCGAGGGGCCCAGGAGGTAGGGGGGCGCGCCCCCACCCTCGTGACCGCCTCGTGGCTTTCTTGACGGAGGGTCCAAGTCTCCTGGGTCTTATCTGATGAGAAGATCACGTTCCTGAAGGTTTCATTCCATTTGAACTCCGTTTGATATTCTATTTCTTTGAAACTCTGAAATAAGCAAAAAAAACAGCAATTCTGGGCTAGGCCTCCGGTTAATAGGTTAGTCCCAAAAATAATATAAAAGTGGAAAATAAAGCCCAATATAGTCCAAAACAGTAGATAATATAGCATGGAGAAATAAAAAATTATAGATACGTTGGAGACGTATCACAAGCTGGCTACTCAATTTGGGTATCCTTTTGGAAATGAATAAAAGGTCGGATTATCGAAGAACTAGTGGTTTGGCCAGGCAAGCCTAGAAACCACTCCACCCCCTCTATAATGTGGTGCATATAGATTATTTGTAGAGTCCGACTGTATAATGTTATCAGAGAAACACAATATAGAAGTAGGCACTTACAAATACGTACATACTCACCTCTATGAACACATGCACACACACACACACACACCCTATCTTTATCAGCATATCAGAGAGATTGAGTCGAACTGGTCCGCGATTGTTGGGTTACAGCGTTGGATGTGTGACGCCCGGATAATCAAGCTACAGTGAACCTCTGCTAATGATGATGCCACGTCTCCTCGGTTACTATTGATAAACTCGCGCTGATTCGAAACCGACTCAAATTCTAATTTAAAATAAAGTCAAATTGTTATTTCTTCAAATGGTAAAACAAAAATGTTCGGTGGGATGCAAATATTTACAAACAATTTTTCATGAAAGAATTAACATTTTTTAAAATATACAATTGTCCCTGGATTTTAAAACAGTGGACCAACAACGCCTTTTTTTCCATTTAAATATAAAATCAAACTTCATAAATTATTTTGAACCCAAACCTTTTGTGGCAGTGCAAAATAATGCATAGTAATTATATGGAAATGTTTTACATATTATAAAAATATTTTGATGAAAAAGGAAAGTACAAAACTGTAGCTAAATAAATAAACAGAGAAGTAAATGGAAAAATACTAGTAAAAAGAATAGAAACCTAATCTACTGGGCCCCTTGGCCATCTATAAAAACGGCCCAGGCCAACCCCCCACTTGCCTCCCACCTCTCGCTACATGACGCAGGGGTGCCGTGGCGGCCATCCGCCGGCGATGGCCGTGCGTGGCGGCCATCCACCTCCTTCCCCCGCCTGTAAATTCGTCTTCCGACGCCCCTCGAACCCTAGCTCCATTCCCCTCCCTTCCTCGCGCCGCATCGACCTCCCCGCCCCCGCTAGGCCGAACTAACACCGCCATGGCCTTCGCCGTTCTCGCACTCACCGAGCTCCTGGGCACCAGAGAATTTGTCCCCGCGATTCATCTCCATACACTACTTCGACTACGTCCAAGGATCGAGCTGGAACGCACCAAGTCAAGCGGATCGAGGCCTTCTTCCACCTCCGGCCACCGTAGCGCCACCGTCGATTCCGGCACCCTCTGCTGCTCCCGTCCACCGCCGGGCCTTCGTGTGCCTCCCCGGTGAGCAGCATCTCCTTTCCCCTCTCTCAGCGTTGCTTGTAAACATCGTAGGCCGCCACACATCGTCTTGCCCGGAGTTGTGCTCGCCGCGCTCCCTGGCCATGTCCAGATGTGCACCCGCGCTTCGGCCAATCGTCGCGCCCCTGCTCGCGTTCGAGCTGCACGTGCGCGTGCGCCATGCTTCTGCTGCTCCTGCTCGTGGCTGTGGCTCATGGGTGCGCCCCTGGTTCGTGGCTCCGTGCAGCTGCTGCTCGCCTACTGGAGCTGTTGCGTGCTCCCGCAGCCAGTGCTTGCTGCTCCTGCCGACTGCTACTGCTGCTGCTTGGGCGTTGCTGCCACTGCTCAACCGCCGTCGCTGCTGCCGCCCGCATGCTGTCGCGCCGCTCTTAGGCCCCGCCTCCGCCTGCACGCGCCCTCCCGCGCTTGGCCGTGCTCGCGCCACGCCGTTGCCCACCGTTGCTCTGCCTGCACTACGGTGCTACAGTAAACTGAATGTTACTGTAGCGCTTGCTAGCTTCTGCCATTTCAACCTGACTAGCTCTATGGACAGCCCCTAAACCACAGCTTATCAAGTGCTAGCGCGAGTAAAAATAATATGTGAAGGAAGTATACATGACAAACTCCATTTTATCCCATTAGACCAAATCCTTTTGATGAATAGTTTAAATCCTACAAAAATCACAAAATGACATCTTATGTTCATAACTCCTAGCCTACTAACTTGTGTGTGTTGTGTTTGTGCCTCGTGCATGTGGCCAGAGTAGTGGTCGGCCCTTGCTTAGATTAGTACTACTAGGTGTTAATTAATGGCTAGAATAGTCTATGTACAGATGACATGTGGCTTCTTTTATTTAAAAGCCTAATTAATAGTTTGTGTCAATGACAAGTAGGGCCCAATGCACTGTTCATTGGTTGACTAGTAAAAGTGTTGACTGAGTCAACCCAGCTCCTTGACCCCACATGTCATTGAGTGTGGCTAGCCCCTTGCTGAGTTAAAAAACCATTTCACTGTTTATAATTCAAATTAAATAAACTTAAAAAAATCCTTTAAACTTTAGAAATATTACAAAATAAATCATAACTCGGATGAAAATACTTTGTACATGAAAGTTGCTCAGAACGACGAGACGAATCCGAATACGCCCTCCGTTCGTCCGCCACACATCCCTAGCATAGCAAACACACAACTTTTCCCCTCAGGTTCATTTGTCCGAAAACGCGAAACTTCGGGGATTCTTTCCCGGATGTTTTCCCCCTTCGTCGGTATCACCTCCTACCGCGTTAGGGCATACCTACTCCGCGTATTGCCTCGTTATGTTTTGTTATGCTTTGTTTGCTCCGTATTTACTGTTTCTTCCCCCCTTTCTTCTCAGGTAGACCCCGAGACCAGCGCTGATGCCACCGAGTGCGACTACGGTGTTGACGACCCCTCCTTCTTGCCAGAGCAACCAGGCAAGCCCCCCCCTTTGATCACCAGATATCGCCTATTCTTCTCTATACTTCTTGCATTAGAGTAGTGTAGCATGTTACTGCTTTCGGTTAATCCTATTCTGCTGCATAGCCTGTCATTGTTGCTACAGTTGTTGGTACCTTTACCTGCTATCCTACTGCTTAGTATAGGATGCTCGTTTTCCATCAGTGGCCCTACATTCTTGTTCGTCTGCCATGCTATACTACTGGGCCGTGATCACTTCGGGAGGTGATCACAGGCATATACTATATACTTTACACTGTTACATTACTTGTGATATTGTTCGGAGATGGGGGCTGAAGGGGCAGGTGGTTCCACCCAGGTAATGGTGGGCCTGGGTTCCCGACGGCCCCCGACTGTTACTTTGAGGCGGAGCGACAGGGTAGGTTGAGACCACCTAGGAGAGAGGTGGGCCTGGCCCTGGTCGGCGTTCGCAGATACTTAACACGCTTAACGAGATCTTGGTATTTGATCTGAGTCTGGCTACTGGCCTATACGCACTAACCAACTACGCGGGAAAGATATGGGCACTCGACGTCGTGGTATCAGCCGAAGCCTTCGTGACGTCAACGACTGAGCGGCGCGCGCCGGGTTGGACCGCGTAACGTGACTTCCTTTGTAATGGAGGTTGCTAGGTCTGCTCTCCGGCCGCGTACGCAACATGCAGGTGTGCAATGGGCGATGGGCCCAAACCCCTGCCGGCATAGGATTTAGACCGGCGTGCTGACCTCTCTGTTGTGCCTAGGTGGGGCTGCGACGTGTTGATCTTCCGAGACCGGGCATGACCCAGGAAAGTGTGTCCGGCCGAATGAGATCGAGCGTGTTAGGAAATGTGGTGCACCCCAGCAGGGAGGTTTATCTATTCAAATAGCCATGCCCCTCGGTAAAAGGACGATCCGGAGTTGTACCTTGACCTTATGACAACTAGAACCGGATACTAAATAAAACACACCCTTTCAAGTGCCAGATACAACCCGGTGATCACTCTCTCACAGGGCGACGAGGAGGGAATTGCCGGGTAGGATTATGCTATGCGATGCTACTTGGAGGACTTCAGTCTACTCTCTTCTACATGCTGCAAGATGGAGGCTGCCAGAAGCGTAGTCTTTGACAGGATTAGCTATCCCCCTCTTATTCTGGCATTCTGCAGTTCAGTCCACTGATATGGCCCTTTACACATATACCCATGCATATGTAGTGTAGCTCCTTGCTTGCGAGTACTTTGGATGAGTACTCACGGTTGCCTTGTTCCCCCTTTTCCCCATTTCCCTACCCGATTGTTGCGACCAGACGATGGAGCCCAGGATCCAGATGCCATCTTTGACGACGACTCCTACTACACTGGAGGTGCCTACTACTACGTGCAGCCCGCTGACGACGACCAGGAGTAGTTAGGAGGATGCCAGGCAGGAGGCATGCGCCTCGTTCGATCTGTATCCCCGTTTGTGCTAGCCATCTTATGGCAACTTGTTTAACTTATGTCTGTACTCAGATATTGTTGCTTCCGCTGACTCGTCTATGATCGAGCACTTGTATTCGAGCCCTCGAGGCCCCTGGCTTGTATTATGATGCTTGTATGACTTATTTGTTATTTGTAGAGTTGTGTTGTGATATCTTTCCGTGAGTCCCTGATCTTGATCGTACACGTTGGTGTGTATGATTAGTGTATGATTGAATCGGGGGCGTCACAAGTTGGTATCAGAGCCGACCTCCTATAGGAATCCCTCTTCCAAACTCCTTGGCCGAAGTTGAGTCTAGACATTACAAAACTTTTACTAACATGGTTGTGTGCCTTACGGGCCCACGTCGCCATTGGGTGGTATTAGGATGTTTTATTCCTCGTCTATACTCTGGGATTCTAATCTCTCTTCTATTCGGGTTAAATGATTTTGCTAAAATCTAACTCTAGGTTCTCGTTACCACTTCGTGCCGGAGAGCCCCTTCATTACAGATGATCCACTGCTTCAACAGAAGATTCTAACAATACTCTCCGATGTTCTCCCGAGACTTTGTGCCATTGCTTTTGCAATTCCCTATCACCGATAAATCCTTATGGAAAGTTACATACACTTGTCGTCCATAATTTCATTTCCAATTTGATCTTGTTATTACAAGATACCCTATAATACTTCGGATATTCTGAGGATCCTTTGTGTCTGCTGCCTTGCAGCTCCTTCCCTCATGAATACCCCTGCAAATAATTCCTCACACTTACCGAGTATCCGCTCATTCCCAGTTGTTCTTGTCTTTCAGAAAGGTCTTCGAAATACTATTCAATCTTCCAAAAATCGTGAGCAACCTAATGCTCTAGAAATTCTTACTTGCTTGCATTATGGTTAATCCCATAAGAATATTAATCTTATTGGCATCCTTTGTCACTATCATTTTGAGTCTGTTGAATCAATATGATGCGAATGCTCGCAATTCTCAATCAGACCCTAGCATTTGTTCTTCCGGCCTCAGACGTCACTCCGGACATGAGTTGATTCTCGGCAACTCAAACCTCGATTGATTTTCGATCTATGACTATTCAACTTGTTTATCTTTTGATCAGAGCCTCTTCTTTTGATTCTCCGATTTGGAAATAATATTTCCTTTGTATCTAAGCATTGATGTTATCCATATATTTCTACAATCTGATGCCCTTGCATTACTTCTTCTGGTTGAACATTGATACTCACGTCGGATCCCTTATGGTCCACCAGATCCTTGGTTGGATTACTATCCAACATTGCCTCATTTTTAACCACCTTATGAGTTCTTTGTCAAGTACTACATTCTCGTCGATTCCAATTTTTCCTGGGTTTTGAGTGGTTAGTCACTCGAGTACCCCGATAACTGAATCGAGTCCATAGTATGGTTCGACAACTCTTAGTAATCTACCTTACTTACGAGTTTGTACCCGTTCACGTCATTTCTAGCCTATTTGGCTATATCATTATCATGATGATTTTAATTGTGCTACCTGGTCCTTATTCCCGGAGCACAACTTTCAACAATGAGCTAAGCTTGCGTCGATTTTCGTCGTCATATCATTTCTCCTTGAACAACAAACTTGATTTCGAGTTGTGTCGTACCCTTGGTTCCATTAACCTTTCGCTTCATCATTCCTTTGACTTGATGTCCTCGCCGATTTATTACATCTTCGTGGAGCCTCTCGACAAAATTTGTCGTGATCATCACATTTTGACTCCTTCCAGAATATCAATCAAATTCATGATGACAAGTACCATCCTTGCCCCTTGATGGGTTGTGTTATCATCGACAACATTATTGCTTTCCCTCCGACACAAATGTGTTCATGTTTTGTGTTGTACCTTGAGTTCCTTGCTATCCAACTTATGTTATCATCTACCGCGGAGTATTACCATCCTTTATGTCAAGAATGGTGGTGAGAATTTCACCACCTCTTAAGAATTCTTGATATAATAATACTTCTCGCCATCTCTGTTCTTTCCTTGGTCCCCGTGTTGTTTTTAACCGGAATACCGACAATTGAGCTATGACGTGTAATTCAAAACTTCTAGCAACCCTATTGCTTCGAAGTTAAGGGTCGTCATTTCATTTTTAGACCATTGGTTATCGAATCACCATTCTAACATTGATTATGCTACCTAAGCCCATATTTCGGGTGCTCTTTTCAACCAATGTTTAACTGTGTACGTTCTCCTCAAGCATACCTCATTATATCATTTGATCTGACAAATGTTATCTCCTTATTCACATAGTTGTGGAAATCCACCCTTTTGGAAATCTTGAGGAATTGTCGCTGAGTCTATCATCCACCTCCTCATCCTCTCCTTGGTTTACTGATGAACTCTTGTTTCGAAACTCGCTTCCATAGTTCAATTCCCGAGAATCTTACAATGTCATCTCGACAATGTGTGTTGCACCTTTCTTCTCAGGCATCCCGAGTCCGAGTTATCCTGACGCCAATCAGATCTGAATCTCGGTCAGATATGATGGTTGGAACATATTTCCAAGAGTTATAACAATGGTCTTTATGTGACACCCGGATAATCACCTGGCTGGGGGCCCTATTGTTATAGATTCCTTTCCAGCAAGGTTATCCATTCTTCCATGAGGAAACTATAAGACTTATTCTGTAAGTTGTCTCCGATGGATCCTTTGTATCGAAAGCCTGACCTTTGCTTGAAGACCATGTCAATACTGTCTCGAAGCATGTCTGTGGTTCTCCGTTCATCAACAAGAACATTTGAAGCACAATGCTAAATTCTCTTTATCAATTATCCAAACACCGTTGTATGGGTAACGTCATGAAATTCCTCTCCCTTTACCTCAATGGTTCTCTACTTTCTATCCTGTCATGGATATCTTGCCCCGCTTGTCCTTGGGAAGGATATGCCCCCTGAAATATGTGTGTATACACATTTTCCTCCCCATTATTCTGATTAAACCTGGTAATCACCTTTCCTTTCCATTGGTTTGCTTAACCCTTCTTGTAATCAATATTATATAAGCAGTAGTATTCTTCTTCTTATGTAAAACACCTTGGTGTACAACCGTGTCAGTAAGACCATGTTGCTTTTGTTGATAGCATTCTTTTAACCACCGATGGACGAGAACTTTGCCCATTGGTCCGCCTCGTTCAACGAGCAGGAAAATGGTTCTCTTCGTCCCTCGCCCTTGGTACCGATGTCGTTGCCGACATAACCGATAGACTATCCTCTAAGGATTGAGAAGGGGTTGGCCACCCTAACTCAAAACCAGGAGAGCCTGGAAAGAATCATGGAACAAAAATTATATGATTTAGATGTCAAAGTAACTGAGATTCAGTCAGTTGTGGAGCAGCTACATGATGACATGCAAGAGAGGAAGGGCAGAACAACCACTGATGCATTTGCCAGAGTGCCTCGAGCTCAGAGATCATCTACAGAGCCAGTAACAGACACCAGAGTCACTTCATCTGCACCAGCTATAACTTCAGTGCCACCAGCTCCAGCACCTACCCCAGCAGCTCCATCTACTTCGACTGAAGCCTTCGTTCTTGGAGTTATCCGGACACCACCACCTGAAGACCAAGCCTGAGAGACGTTCTAGTGCTATGCATTTTCTAGGAACTTTTTTGATAACTTGTTGCCAAAGGGGGAGAAAAATGTATAGATCATAGGCTTCGAGAGAGAGCGTTGCTTTTTATTCTCTCTTGATTTGGTGGTTGAACTTTATTTGCTTGATTGAGATACTTTATTTGCTTGTTTGTGATACTTGGATGATCATGTGTGTTTGATCATATGCTACATTAATGCTTGTTGGATGATACTATCATTTTATCCCTATTTGATCATTCACTTTGCTTGGTGATGAGTGCATGTATTTAATTCTTATCATTTTGAGCGCTCCACCAAGATGTATGTGACATGGAAGAGTAACCCATGATCCTAACTCATTGTGCATTTGCAGTCCAAAGCAAATCTTAAGATATGCAGAAATTTAGGGAGAGTTCTTGTTTTTCACATACTTCTCAAAGCGACAATATCTTTCACTCTTATTATCATTTGTCGAAGCTTTGATCTATATGTTGTCATTAATTACCAAAAAGGGGGAGATTGAAAGTGCAACTATCCCTAAGTGGTTTTGGTAATTCCTAACAACATATAGCTCATTGAGCTAACATTATTCCAAGATTAATATTTCAGGAAAAGCTCAATGAATGGCATCGCATGGATGAGGAAAGTGGATCCCTCAAAACTCCAAGGACAAAAAGTTTGGCTCAAGCTTGAAGCTCAAAGACTATACATTTTATATTTTAGTGATCCAAGATAAAATTGACTCCATAGGAAAAGCCAATACTATCAAGGAGGGATGAGGTGTTGCTTAATGAGTTTCTTGCTCTTCAGTGCTTAGTGATATGCTCCAAAACCCTCAACTACCTTCCCACATCCACATATGACCTAAAGCAAAAGTCAAACTCGGCCCCACCGATTCTTTCTATCCGGCGCCTCCGAGTTTCAGATGTCATAGCCACTGCCACAAACCCTAGGCAAATCGGTCTCACCGATAGGGATCTCGGTCTCAACGAGATGGGATTGTAATCTCTCTGTTTCCCTTCGTAACGTTTCGGTCTTACCGAGATGAGCGATCGGTCCCACCGATATTGCAATGTGAACTCTTTGTTTCCCTTTTGTAACATTTCGGTCTCACCGAGATTAGCGAATCGGTCCCACCGAGTTTACCTAACCAACTCTCTGGTTATCTTATTACCAAAATCGGTCCCACCGAGTTTGTGTAATCGGTCACACCGAGATCACGTTATGCCCTAACCCTAACCATATCGGTCCTATCGATTTGCATCTCAGTCCCACCGAAAATCCTAATGGTCACTAGGTTTGCTGAATCGGTCCGACCGAGTTTAACTATTCGGTCCCGTCGAGTTTGGCAAACTGTGTGTAACGGTTAGATTTTGTGTGGAGGCTATATATACCCCTCCACCCACTCTTCATTCGTGGAGAGAACCATCAGAACATACCTACACTTCCAATACACATTTTCTGAGAGAGAACCACCTACACTTGTGTTGAGGTCAAGATATTCCATTCCTACCATATGAATCTTGATCTCTAGACTTCCCAAGTTGCTTTCCCCTCAAATCTTCTTTCCACCAAATCCAAATCCTGTGAGAGAGAGTTGACTGTTGGGGAGACTATCATTTGAAGCACAAGAGCAAGGAGTTCATCATCAACACACCATTTGTTACTTCTTGGAGAGTGATGTCTCCTAGATTGGCTAGGTGTCACTTGGGAGCCTCCGACAAGATTGTGGAGTTGAACCAAGGAGTTTGTAAGGGCAAGGAGATCGCCTACTTCGTGAAGATCTACCGCTAGTGAGGCAAGTCCTTCGTGGGCGACGGCCGTGATGGAATAGACAAGGTTGCTTCTTCGTGGACCCTTCGTGGGTGGAGCCCTCCGTGGACTCACGCAACCGTTACCCTCCGTGGGTTGAAGTCTCCATCAACGTGGATGTAAGATAGCACCACCTATCGGAACCATGACAAAAACATCCGTGTCTCCAATTGCGTTTGAATCCTCCAAACCCTTCCCTTTACATTCTTGCAAGTTGCATGCTTTACTTTCCGCTGCTCATATACTCTTTTGCATGCTTGCTTGAGTTGTGTGGAGATTGCTTGACTTGTGCTAAGATAGCTAAAATCTGCCAAGAACTAAAATTGGGAAAATGCTAGATTTTTATTTGGTCAAGTAGTCTAATCACCCCCCCTTTAGACATACTTTCGATCCTACAGCAGCCCGCTGACGACGACCAGGAGTAGTTAGGAGGATCCCATGCAGGAGGCCTGCGCCTCGTTCGATCTGTATCCCCGTTTGTGCTAGCTATCTTATGGCAACTTGTTTAACTTATGTCTGTACTCAGATATTGTTGCTTCCGCTGACTCGTCTATGATCGAGCACTTGTATTCGTGCCCTCGAGGCCCCTGGCTTGTATTATGATGCTTGTATGACTTATTTGTTATTTGTAGAGTTGTGTTGTGATATCTTCCCGTGAGTCCCTGATCTTGATCGTACACGTTGGCGTGTATGAGTAGTGTATGATTGAATCGGGGGCGTCACAGGATGACAAAGCACATCCGGACCGCTCGGTTCGGAAGGATGCAGACGACTTGAGGGTCTGTGTTGGAGATGCCCAAAGCTACTGTCTCTTTAAATATCTTTTCCATTGATTACCATCACTCTAAACAAAAGTATGTATGGTCGTTGCACGATTACCAGTGCTCCCTACACAGCGAATGAAGCATGTCCCGGTTTAGGTCATCTCCAATGCGGGCCCTCAAACCTACTACATTCGTCCGGACTAGTAGTCTCAACCCTGCAAGCCATCCAACAACGTCTCGCATCTGTTCGCACTAGTCCGGACTTCCGTTATGTCGCAAACCGGAACCAAACTAGTGTTGGGAAACTGGTAGAAAACAAAAAAAAGATCGCCCTACAATCACGATATCAGGAAGACTATGAAGATGTGTTAGGGTTTTAGATCGGATCGTTGCTAACTTCAAGTTGTAGCAGAAGAAGGGTTGGTGTAGATCATTGACGAAGTCCCTCGAACCATTCACGAACGATCCCTCGAACCGAAGACCAAAAGCATGACCTCTCTACGGACTGTAGGCGTACATCCTTCACGATCCGGCAACGCTTCACCGTCCAGAGCTAATCTTCGCCGGAGAATTAGTGAGTGAAGAAGAGAACCACATGGGGCTTCTCTATTATGAGGATTAGAGAGAACTAGGTCTAGTTCAAATTAGATCAGCTCTAAATTAAGCTAGAACTATAGAACTAGAGGAGGATCCAAAACTTGTGTTCTCCAAGGGAAAAAAATCTTCTAGTATATATAGGTTGAGGGGAGAGGAAGGGACACCTCAAGGGGAGGAGGACTCAAGAATACTCCTCCACCTCCATTTCATCCTCCCTTAGGCCTTCGAAAAGGCTAAGGGGGGCGCCACCTTTGTTATTGGGCTCTGAACCATTAGGCCTTTTAGTATTTTCCTTAGCCCATTGATATTAAATATATTATAAAAGCCTACTAATCAATATTAGAACCTTTTCTAATTTATTTAATATCAACGGAAACATTTTCCACCTATATATCAAATCCCGGTATTACCCTGTAAACTCCTAAACTCTTCCGGTAACCCCGAAACGCTTCTGGTTTCTCTCGAAACTGTTTCTAATATTCCCGAAGCTATGTCGTGAATATTTTCTCATAACTCTTACTCAACTAACACTCAGCAGTCATTATTCCCTTAAGCGTGTGACCCTATAGGTTCGGTAAAACATAGACATGAACGAAACTCCCTTTCGTTCAATGATCAATAGCGGAACCATAGACATCCATATTGATCCCTATGAATACAGGAATGATATTTGAGTGAACCTTTGGTTATCATATATCGGTATGCTCTTGAGTCATTGTCATTCTCATTATACAGGTCTCCTTATCACCGGTTTTGTTCTTCTTTCTCGTTAACATGTTCCGGCATCCCTGTTACCTAGTCACCTATGTCTGGCGAGACAATGATGGATGTCGTCACGCCGAAAGGGCCCTAAGAATATTTCTCCATCACTGGGGGAGCAAATCCCACTCTTAAACTATCTAGGCCCTTGTCACACTTTTCGATGAACTTGTAAGTTGTCATTGTGATCACCATGTGACAGATGATGTTGATCAACCCCAAAGTCCATCATCTGGTATGAAGTGACTACAATACTCTCATGGTCTAAGGAACTATATCATACATTAATTAACTCTCCATTTTATATCAATAGACTTGTGACGATTAGATGTCAAAGTATAACAAACATGTTGGGTCAATTCAATATGATCGTTCTTCTAACATCATACTCTCAATGTTGTTTTGGGATTACTGATACACTACACTTAACAAAATACCCAAGATCCGGAAAACATGATCAACATACAACACTTGAGCTAGTCCTAGAGGCAAGACTAGTAGTCAGGTTTTGTTGTTTATCATTCCACACGTGCTTATGAGTTTTCCACCAATTCACATATTCCAGAATCATAGCAATTATAGCATAGAATATAAAGACTTAACTATTAACATGAAAATAAATAATACAACATTATTGCCTCTAGGGCATATTTTTGATAGCTAGGGGGGCTTTGGGGGAGTCCGCACACCGGCTACTTAGGACTCTGACACCCTCGGCCCACCCAAAACTGAGGCGGAGCCCGCACATTTGGAGCTTGCCGCACTATTTCCGCAGCAAAATCCCTCTTTCTCGAACCTCTCTTCTTCCATCCACTGCTTTCCACCCCAATTCCCGCCAATTTTTCCCGCCACCGCCGCATGAAGGAACCATACGAAAAGTTGTCGAAGAAGGTGGTGGAGGATCCGGTGAAAGCGGTCGATTACAAGATCAACTCAGTGACACTTCAAGATCATCGGCTCAAACAGAAGGCAAATATGGCGCTAGTCAAGAAACAGAAGGCCGGTGAAGGTGGTGGTTGTGGCGGGGAAGGAGCGGGCATGGTACCTATGGCGGGCATGGTGCAGGGCGTCACCATCCGTGCAAACACCATTTTGGCCGAAGCAATACAAGCCTCCCTACTTCTACATCATCCATCAGCTCGATAGGTAGTCCTTGGCATCCTCCGTCATTCACATGCCTTACTACGTCGACATCAGTGCGACGTTGTTGCTTACTTGGAATCTGCATCATGATACGTCTCCAACGTATCTATAATTTTTTATTATTTCATGCTATTATATTATCTGTTTTGGATGTTTTATATGCATTAATATGCTATTTTATATTATTTCTTGGACTAACTTATTAACCCAGAGCCCAGTGCCAGTTTCTGTTTTTTCCTTGTTTTTGAGTTTCGCAGAAAAGGAATATCAAACGAAGTCCAAATGGAATAAAACTTTACGATGATTTTTCTTGGACCAGAAGACACACGTAGGACTTGAGAACCAAGTTAGAAGAGTCCCGAGGCGACGACAAGGGAGCAGGGCGCTCCCCGGGGGGCGTCCCCCTGCCTTGTGGGTCCCTCTGAGCCCTCCTAACCCTATTCTTCAGCCTATAAATTCCCAAATATTACCAAACCCTCAGAAGCATCCACGAAAATACTTTTTTGCCACCGCAACCTTCTGTTCCCGTGAGATCCCATCTTGGGGCCTTTTCCGGCGATCTGCCGAAGGGGGATTCGATCACGGAGGGCATCTACATCAACCTTATTGCCCTTCCGATGAAGCGTGAGTAATTTACCTCAGACCTACGGGATCATAGCTAGTAGCTAGATGGCTTCTTCTCTCTCTATGATCTTCAATACCATGTTCTCCTCGATGATCTTGGAGTTCTATCCGATGTATTATTTTTTTACGGTGTGTTTGTCGAGATTCGAGGAATTGTGGATTTATGATCAGATTATCTATGAATATTATTTGAATCTCCTTTGAATTTTTATATGCGCGATTTGATATCTTTGTATTTCTCTTCGAATTATCGGTTTGGTTTGGCCAACTAGATTGGTATTTCTTGCAATCGGAGAGGTGCTTAGTTTTGGGTTCAGTCTTGCGGTGTCCTCACTGAGGGATATTGTAGGGGTAGCAAGGCACGTATTGTTGCCATCAAGGATAAAAAGATGGGGTTTTCATCATATTGCTTGAGTTTATCCATCTACATCATGTCATCTTACTTAATGCGTTACTCTGTTCTCTTCAACTTAATACTCTAGATGCAGGCAGGAGTCGGTCGATGTGTGGAGTAATAGTAGTAGATGCAGGTAGGACTCGGTCTACTTGACACGGACGTGATGCCTATATGCATAATTATTGCCTTGTATATCGTCATAACTTTGGCTTTTATATCAATTGCTCGACAGTAATTTGTTCACCCACCATATTATTTGACTTCAAGAGAGAAGCCTTTAGTGAAACCTATGGCCCCCCTGGTCTATTTTCCATCATATATTTTCAGATCTATAAACTCAAAAACCTAAAAATACCTTGTTGTAATTTATTTACTTATATTTAGTTTTACGTTTAAGTAATCATTTATACCTATCTCTATCAGATCTCACCATTGCAATTTACCGTGAAGGGATTGACAACCCCTTTATCGCGTTCAGTGCAAGTGTTTGATTGTTTGTGTAGGTGCATAGATTGGAGACTTGCTTGTACCTCCTACCGGATTGATACCTTGGTTCTCTAAGTGAGAAAAATACTTATCTCTACTTTGCTGCATCACCCTTTCCTCTTCAAGGGGAAATTAACGCAAGCTCAAGAAGTAGCACATCACCGCAGCTTGTCCGGTCGCAGACACCGGGCTGGAGCAACTCAGTGCCTGCACGTTCTTTGTTGGTATGCCTCAAGAGAGCGTGCCGTCGTAGGACGACATAGATAGGCAGATGTTTGAGATGATCCCTGACGGAGACATAGGCTACTACGAGGACGGGCAGGTGGATGGCTTAGAGTCCATGCAGCCAGGCACATATATCCAATCGGGCATGTACACCCAGTCCGGCACTTACACCCAGTCGGGCACGCAGCCAGGCATGTACACAAAGCCAAATTGGTCCACCTACGAGCACGAGCAAGAGAAGGACGGAGACGACGACCCTGATCAGGATGAATTTGCTGCCTATCCAAAGAAAAGGGTAGAGGAGGAATGTCGGTGTCAAAACCGGTGGATCTCGGGTAGGGGGTCCCGAACTGTGTGTCTAGGCGGATGGTAACAGGAGACAAGGGACACGATGTTTTTACCCAGGTTCGGGCCCTCTCGATGGAGGTAAAACCCTACTCCTGCTCAATTAATATTGATGATATGGGTAGTACAAGAGTTGATCTACCACGAGATCAGAGAGGCTAAACCCTAGAAGCTAGCCTATGGTATGATTGTTGTTGTCCTGCCTGTCGGTGTACAAAAAGAGGGGTACACTTTTTGTACCCCTATGACTGTGCACGGGCAGTCTGAGCCACGGGCGCCGCCGCATCGAGCCCGGCAAGGGAGGTAGAACCAAGGTAAGGCCGAAGCCAAAGAGGAGCAGAACGACGCCAAGACCAAGACCACAAAGAGCAAAGGGGACGAAACGGGCCCCCCGGCAAGATCCTTGCCGGGAGGCGGTTTTTGCAAACCCGGCAAGACCCTTGCCATGGCAGCCTCACCCCACACCTACGGAGCGGGTCACCCTTGAGTCCACTGCCCCCATGGGGCAAGGATTTGGGTGGCATCCCCGTGGTGGTATGCAGATCTTTATGAATACATTCAAGATCAGATGCACACTTTAGAAGATGACGGTCCTCGGCGGGATCCCAGCCAAGGAAAACCACAAGGCCCCCGGCAAGAGCCTTGCCAGGAATGGCAACAGGCGCCGCGGCAAGACCCTTGTTGGGGCCGCGGCAAGGCCCTTGCCGAGGACACCCGCGGGGCCACCATCGGACCCGCTCCAGTCGCGCCTCCACCACCGTTCGCATGCAGCTGCCGACCCAACCAGCTGGGCAGGCACCTACGTGGCGGCATGCAGATCCTCGTGGAGACCTACCACTGCGCCACCTCAGCTGCCTGCCCACCTACATGGCATCGCAGGCACCGCTGGCCAGGGCGCGTGTCGACGCAGGAGAAAGCGGCGACGGATGAGACGGGGCTCTCCCCCGCCCCCGATAAAGCAAGGACACCTAAGCAAGGAGCATTAAATGCGCCCTGTCATGTAATGCGAGGGATAACCTCGCATCACTGTACCCTTTCCACCTCCTGTGTGCCACTGTGGCAGCCCCTTTTCCTATAAAAGGAGGCCCCAAGCGACCAGGAAGAGGATTCGGCTTTTTGGAGCTCCTCACGCCCCATAGCTAGCTCAAGAACACCAACATATAATCCACCAAAGCAGGAGTAGGGTTTTACGCATCTTCGCGGCCCGAACCTGGGTAAAGGGATCGTGTATTGCCTGCTCGATCCGCTCTTCTCACGACCCCCGCGCCCCGCAACCGCAGAAAGGGATTCTCGTGATCCCATAGGTGTTGTTTCCCACCGACATCTTTGGCGCGCCAGGAAGGGGCTGCGCAGTTGTGAGAATCGGCTTTAGCAGTTAGTTCGACGCTTATTCATCGTCATGGCGCCCAAGAAGAAGACGACGGTGGCGGTTGGCCCGTCGGACGCCGGGCATCCCGTCCCGACGCGGGCGAGCAGCGGACCGGTCGCCGAAAGGACCCGGGGCGCTGTTCGCGAACACCAACATCGTCCCAGCAGCCGGAGTTTGGGAGGCGGCGATGTTCGTGCGCCCGGTAACGGGCCGCACGCCGCCAAATCAAAAGACGGAGCCGTGTCCTCCACAGGTGGCGCGGGACCTTTCGAGGTCGCTGCTGCCCCGCCCGCTGGCGGCGCGAGGGCCTCCAGGACTCCCACTCCGGCGCCGACGCCGCGTTCCTCTCAAGCGGCGCGCGACGAGCGGCGTGATCACCGCGAAGACCCCGGGCGTCGCCGCGGGAAAAGTCCCGAGCGCCACTCCCGGGATGTAGAAGACCTGCCCGCTCGCCAAGGCGTTGGTGAAGGCGGTGTGCGACCGCGCGGTCGTGATAGAGCTCCTTCTGACATGGTCAGAAGTCGAAGCGCGTCGCGATCCGTGCAGGTTTCGCTGCCACCGACGCCAGCAGAAGCCCTGGCGCGCGCGCAGTTGCTCCTCGACTTTCCTCCCACTATGGGGAAACTTGACGAATGGAGAGCCACCATCTGAAGCCTTGCTGCGGTGGCCAACAAATATGATCCGACCCCGACGGAGCCCCCAGGTCGACGTTCTGACGGAGTCCTGCGTACCAGTGGCAGGAAGGCTGGCGGCGCCGCGACCATGGTGCACTCGCCTCCTCCTCGCCCGGCGCCACGGACACCAGCCCGTCGCGATGTTGCGGGCGACGAAATCTCCATAGCGTCGTCCGACCCGCGGACCCACCAGGACCAACGCCAGGTCCTTCGGGATCGGGAGCATGAAGACGCTCGGACCACCATCGAGCGCCGGCGCGGAGCGCACCACCAGTCAGATAGGCGAGCGGGGCCTACTGTGGACCACCCGGCACCGGAGAGCCCTAGGGGCCTGCCTTACGAGGTAGGCTGCCCGGCTTTTACCGCGAGCTGCGGCAGTTCTAGTGGCCCACTCACCGCACTTTCAAACCTGACGTGGGCGAGAAGTACGGCGTCAAGACCCACCCATCCGAGTTCCTCAGCATCTACACCATCGCGATGCAGGCTGCCGGAGCTCGTGACGAAAAGGTGCTTGCAAATTACTTCCCGCTGGCTCTTAAACCCAACGCCATGTCATGGTTCATGCACTTGCTGGTAGACTCCATTTCCTCCTGGTCGGATTTGTGCCATGAGTTCGTGGGCGCCTTCACTGGCGGTCACCAAGCTCATGGCCAAGCGAGTGATCTCCACGTCATTCCCCAGAAGGGAGGCGAGAGTCTCCGCAAGTACATCCATAGGTTCAGCCGGGTACGGTACAACATCCCAGATGTTCACCCCGCCGCCATCATCAGCGTGTTCCATCAGAACGTTCGGAACCGCAAGATGCACGAAGACCTGGCGATGAACAAGGTGAAAGATGTTGCGGAGCTCTATGTTCTCGCGGACAAATGTGCCCGGGCCAAAGAGGGGAGGAAGTACGCTGGCGAAGATGCCGGTGTGGAAACCGACTCCTCTGAAGAGGATACCGCCGCCCCGGCGAAGAAAGGCCGGCACCGCAACAGGAAGCGCAAAGGGAAAGTTGTGCTTGCCGTCGAGGGGTCTGACGACATCGGCTCCACCAAGAAGACCAAGGTAGGTGACCCCGACAAGGAAATTGCCGGATGTGTCACCTGCTAGGCCTTGGCGGTTGCCGAGAAGCTAGGCAACTCCGACAAGCGATACTGCAAGATCCATCGCACCAAAGGCCATGCTCTCCAAGACTGCCGGCAGGTTGAGCTCCTCGCTGAGAAGCAGAGGGCTGAATACAAGAGGCGGGACAAGGAGAATGGCCAAGACGGTGCTGAGGGATCCGGCAAGAAACGCGACGGCCAGGCGGGCCATCGCGGCAAGGATAAGCAACAAGAGAGGCCCGCTCGGGGCCGTGACAGGAAGCCAGAAGATGACGATCACGAAGAGGACGATGAGTCCGGCGACCAAGAGTTTCAGAAAGCTATAGAGGCCATGTCGTTGACGGCGGCGCTTCACTGCATGCCTCTCGGCGCCGGCTTAAACAGTGGACGCGAGAGATTACATCAGCAGAGCCGTCGCTCGATGCCCGGAGGCCGCTGAAGTGGTCTAGCACACCTATCATTTTTGACTCTGAGGACCACCCTGATCGCACTAGTGCGGTCGGCTGCTTGCCGTTGTTGGTTTCACCGACAATACGCAACCTCAAGGTGACAAAAATGTTAGTAAATGGCGGGGCCGGTCTGAACTTGATCTCGCCTGCCGTGATCGAGAAGCTGCAGATCCCTGATGGAGACCTCAAAGAAACGGGCACGTTTCAAGGGGTCAGCCCGGGGAGAAGCCAACCCAAGGGAAAGGTCACGTTTCCCGTAACTTTCGGGAGCGACCTGAACTTCAGGACGGAGAGGATTGTGTTTGATGTTGCCAAGATCCCCTTGCCCTACAACGGGATCCTTGGCCGCCCAGCGCTGGCCAAGTTCATGGCGGCGTCACACTACGCCTACAATACCCTGAAGATGCCAGGGCCCATGACGATCATCACCATCTCCTCCGACAAGAAGGATGCGCTGATTTGCGCTGATCAAGTGTACCAGCAGGCAGTCGCAGCAGCTGCCGGCGCTGGGGCACTCGCTCCTGCTGCCAGGATCCCGGGGGAAAAAAGAAGAGGAAGGCCGGTGAGACCTCGGACACCCACTCCGACAAGCGCACCTCTTCGGAGTGTAGCGCTGCCGTCGAGGACGTGCCAGAGAGCTCCGCCAGCGGAAGCAAGAAGTCCAGGGCCACGCCGCCGGGAACCAAGAAGGTTTCCGTCAACAAGGACGGTACGGGAGGAGCTTTCACCATAAGCTCCGCCCTTGACGACAAATAGGAAGACGCGCTCGTCACCTTCCTGCGGGCGAATGTCGATGTTTTTGCATGGCAAGCTTCCGACATCCCCGACGTTCCCAGGGAGGTGATTGAGCACCACCTTGCTGTCTGTCCTCATGCGCGGCCCGTCAAGCAGAAGGTCAGAAAGCAAGCTTTGGAACGACAAGAGTTTATCACAAAAGAAATCCGAAAACTAGAGGCAGCGGATTTGGTAAGAGGAGTGCTCCATCCGACGTGGTTGGCAATCCGGTCGTAGTGCGCAAGGCAAATGGGAAGTGGAGGCTGTGTATTGATTACACAGATATCAATAAGGCTTGTCCTAAAGACCCCTTCCCGTTGCCGTGCATCGACCAGATTGTTGACTCCACGGCTGGGTGTGATCTGTTGTCATTCCTCGATGCCTACTCCGGCTACCACCAGATCTTCATGACGAAAGAAGACGAAGAGAAAACAGCATTCATCACCCCATGTGGTACGTATTGTTTCATACGGATGCCTTTCGGGTTGAAGAGTGCTGGATCGACGTTCGCGAGGGCGGTCCAGATCGGTTTTGAGCCCCAGCTCCATAGAAATATGGAGGCTTATATGGACGACATAGTGGTCAAAACCAAGGACAGGGCCACCCTCATATCAGATTTGCGGGAGACATTTGCAAATCTCCACAAGATCAACCTCAAGCTAAACCCTGAGAAGTGCGTCTTTGGCGTCCCGTCCGGCAAGCTTCTCGGGTTCTTTGTGTCGCGGCGGGGGATAGAGGCCAACCCGGACAAGATCAAAGCTATTGAACAGATTGAAGCACCCAAGCGAATCAAGGATGTGCGCCGGCTTGCTGGTTGCGTCGCTGCCCTGGGCAGGTTCATATCCAAGTCCGCCGAGCGCGCCCTTCCCTTTTTCAAGATCCTGAAAAAGGCGGGCCCGGTGCAGTGGACACCAGAAGCCGAAGCGGCGTTGCAAGATTTGAAGAAGTACCTCTCCTCCGCACCAACACTAGTTGCGCCCAGGCCCCAGGAGCCATTGCTCCTATACTTAGCGGCAACGAACCAGGTGGTCAGCGCCGCACTAGTGGCGCAGAGGGAGGTCGGCGACGAGGAAATGGCAGCAACAGAGCCCGACGCCACCAGTGCGGAGGCGAGACAGTTGGTCGAGGTGCCGCCAAAGAAGAAAGTGATGCAGCGCCCGGTCTACTTCGTTAGCTCCCTCTTGCAGGGGGCTAGGTCGAGGTACTCTGGTGTGCAGAAACTACTCTTCGGCCTCCTCATGGCCTCGAGGAAGCTGCGTCACTACTTCCAGGCACACGAGATCACTGTCGTCACTCGCCTCCCTCTGCAGCGGATATTGCACAACCCAGATGCGATGGGGAGGATTGTGGAATGGGCACTGGAGCTGTCCAGCTTTGGCCTCAAGTTTGAAAGTACTTCGATGATCCAGAGCCGAGTCCTGGCGGAGTTCATTGCGGAATGGACCGCCACACCTGACGAAGAAGCCCAAGAGACTGCTCTCCCCGGCAAGGAGGCAAGTTGCGATTGGATTATGTACTTTGATGGGGCTTTCTCCCTCCAGGGTGCCGGGGCTGGCGTACTGCTCGTCGCCCCCACCGGAGAGCACCTCAAGTACGTGATCCAGATGCACTTCCCCAGGGAGGCGTCAACAAACAACACGGCAGAATACGAAGGGCCGCTTGCCGGTCTTAGGATCGCGGCGGACCTCGGAATCAAAAAGCTCATCGTCAGGGGCGACTCGCAGCTTGTCGTCAAGCAAGTCAATAAGGATTACCAGAGCCCGTTAATGAAGGCCTACGTTGATGAAGTGAGAAAGCTGGAGGAGCGTTTCGACGGTATCCAGGCTGAATACGTTCCCCGAACGGAGAACGATATCGCCGATTACCTGTCGAAGCGCACTGCCCTCAAGCTACCAGTGGAACCAGGTACCTTTGTGCTTCAGCTAACTCAGCCATCCGTTGATCCATCAACAGAGCAGAACAAGAGAAGGAAATCAGGACCCGGCAAGTACTTTCCCGCCGAGCTCCCCAGAGCCGCCGGCAAGGATGTTGCCGAGGACACTGAACCCGCCATGGGGCGGCTAGCTATGGCAGGACGCCAAGCCCTTGCCGTCGAGACGGTCGCCCCTATAGCGGAGGAAATGCCTTTAGTCCTCGCCGTCGAGCCTCAGGCTCCAGTGTGGGCACAGCATACCGTCTGATTCCTCCAGACAGGTGAGCTTCCTGAGGAGCAGGAAGAAGCGGAAAAAGTAGCCCATCGCTCTGCCACGTACCAGTTCGTCGATGACGTCCTGTACAGGAAGAGACCGAACGGTGTGAAATTGAAGTGCATCCCTCAAGAGGAAGGACTGGATGTGTTGGCAGAGATACATGGAGGCATATGTGGATCCCACATTGGGTCGAGAGCCCTTGCCGGCAAGGCGTTCCGGCAAGGTTTCTTCTGGCCCACTTCCCTCTAGGATGCAACGACACTCGTCACTAGGTGTGAGGCGTGTCAGTTCCATTCAAGAAAGCTTCATCAACCAGCTCAAGCCCTTCAAACCATTCCTCTCTCCTCGCCCTTCTCTGTCTGGGGGCTCGACATACTGGGCCCCTTCCCCCGCACTGTCGGGGGCTTTGAGTACTTGTACGTAGCCATCGACAAGTTCACAAAGTGGCCAGAAGTGGAGGCAGTGAGGAAGGTCACAGCTCAGTCAGCCGTCAAGTTCTTCAAGGGGCTAGTGTGCCGTTACGGTGTACCCAACCGGATCATCACCGACAACGGTACGCAGTTCACAAGCCGCACCTTCATGCAATATACTCAGGACCTCGGCAGCAAAGTTTGTTTCGCTTCCGTCGCTCACCCGCGGAGCAACGGGCAAGCTGAGAGGGCAAATGCTGAAGTGTTGTGAGGCTTAAGGACCAAGACCTTTAACAGATTGCACAAGAGCGGAAGGCGCTGGATTGATGAGTTGCCGGCGGTTCTTTGGTCAATCAGGACGACACCAAATCGAGCCACCGGCCAGACACCCTTTGCCCCGGTATACGGGGCAGAAGCAGTTATCCCCACTGAACTCATATACGGGTGACCTCGAGTGCTCGCTTATGATGAGCTTGAGCAAGAGCAACTGCGGCAAGACGACGCACTGCTCCTTGAGGAAGATCATCTTCGGGCGGCTATGAGAGCAGCATGCTACCAGCAAGCCTTGCGCCGCTACCATAGCCGCAAGGTTCATGCCCAGAGCCTTGAGGAAGGCGACCTTGTTCTTTGGCGCGTTCAATCGGCCAAGAATTCCAACAAGTTGACGCCGAAGTGGGAAGGCCTTTATCGGGTAATACGAGTCACCAGGCCCAGCGTAGTCCGCCTGGAGACCGAAGATGCCGTTCCTGCGAGCAATTCCTGGAACATCAAGCTTCTTCGCAAGTTTTACCCATAAGGCGCGGCTTGTCGGGCCTCCCGGCAAGCCACCCTTTTGTACAAGCATTGCCGATGATGCATGTAACCCTTTGTACAAAGCCAGGCGCAGACCCTGAGCATAAATGTAGCGCTGGCGCCCTAAGTTATAGCATGCATGCTAGATCGAGTCTCGTCCTTGGTTAGGGTTGATAGTGCTTAGCGACGGCTAACCCCTAGCTTAGAGGTCGAGTGTGCGTCTCTTTGCCGTTCTTTTGTCTCCTTTGGTTCGCAGGGCTCGGATATCCTTGTCAGATCACTTGAGGATGAAAAAAAAGAGAGGAGGGATGGACCAGCATCTAGACCCCGGCAAGCCAGTGTTGCCGGGGGCTGCAAGTACAAAGATTCACCCACGGCGAACCAGAGTTGCTGGGGGCTGCAGTCTTAGATAAGTTCTTCATCCCTTATCATGCATTCTCTTATGGACTGAGGTATGCGAAACCTCGTTTCTTCCTGAAGCTACCGTGCTCCCCTAACTCTAGGCCCTAGGGCTTGTTCCTGGGGCCAGGTTTGGTCGTAGTCGCGGCAGCAAAGGGACGAAACGAGGATCCTGAACCCGCCTCATCCCTGCCTCCGCCGAAAGCGTGAGAAAGGTCGAGCGACGTGGGAAGACGGCAGGGCCTGCTCCCGGGCAGGAAAATGTCTATCTAAAAGATATCAAGGATTTACCCCTTGACGTGGGTTCTACCCGCAAGACAAGTGACCCGGCAAGCATCCCTTTTTCATTAAAAATATTCCGCTCAGGTACAGTTCATGGAGAATGAAAAACATGAATGATGGGATTACAAGCTTTAAATTCAGCTAAGGCCCGAAGGCTTACAAACTAAAAAGAGATAAGGTGCCCGTAATCCCTTTCTTGTCCCTCTCTTCAGGAGGCAGGTCAAGGAGGCGAAAAGGGCAAAAGGGGCGCCTAGATGAGCTACGGGTGGCAGAAGACACCAAGAGAACGTCTCGGTGGTCGTCCAAAGGCTGGATGGTGATGGCGGCGCCGGAGGCAGAGCTCGAAGACGAGGCGGCAGGACGTCAGCACGGGTCGAAGGCGTCGTGCCTACGTACTCCAAGTTGACGGCCTTGCCGCCCGCCCTCTTCCTCTTCCGCAGCCTCCCAACGCCAGCCGCCCAAGGAGACGACCCCGAGAAGTTCAAGGAGCCGGCGACGCGGATGATGGGGTCGTCGGTGCCGCACGGAGCGGTGCCCGACACCTAGTCGGACCCGTCATCCTGCCGCCTGCTACCCTCGTCGTCGCTGCCGCTGTCCTCCTCGTCACTCCCGCTCGAGGAGGAGTCTTCGCTATCGGAGGAGCTCTCCACGCAGCACCTTGCCCGAGTCCCGAAGCACCCGAAGACCTTGACAGAGAGGAGACCGCCCTCCATCAGCTTAAAATGGAGGGTGAGCCCCTCCGTCAGGCGGTGGATACGGGCGAACGTCTTCCACCCTCGACCAAGATACATCACATTGGGGGCTGGGAAGTCGACGCGGACTCGCGTACCGCTGATTCCACAGCCCCTCATGTGCAGCCTCAGTGTCTCAGGCGGGTCCAGCTCCATCTCGCTCGTGAATGGAGTCGGGAGACGAAGACGACGGTGAGGCGGCCGGCGCAGCCTGACGAAGAACTCACAAGGGTCGTCCCCAACATGGCCCTCCATGGGGAGAGGAACTGCTGGCGGAGGCAAAGCCGGCGCGCCGCCCCGTCCTCCTCTTCCCCGAGCGCCTCGGCCTCGCCCACGGCCTCGCCCTCTCCCGCTTCCCCTTGCGGCTGGCTCTGCCGCCACAGGTGCAGGAGGAGGAGGGACGCGTTGTCGAGCGGCAACCCTCGTCTCCACCGTCGAAGGACCAGGGTTCCCTTTCTCCATGGCGAATGAGAGGGAGGGGAGCAGAAGCTGAAGAAGTGAGATGGAGGAATGTAGGGCACCGACCCCCCCCCCTCCGCTCTTTATAAAGGAGCAGAGTGGGGGCTCGACCGCCCCGTTCCGCCAATGAGGATGTGAATGGCGCAGGAGACCGGGGCCGATCCGCCGCCCCAGCCCGCGACGGCCCGGCTTCCTGCCTTTACCAACTGCCACCCCAGGCGCATGAGCGCCGCATGGCAAACGTGCAGGACCGAAGCGACGGGTGATGTGACTTCTCCCCGCCCCGTGATTAAAGGGAGTGGGCGCCTTGAAAGACCATGCCTCGGCCCCGTCCAGTAAATGGGCCGCGCCTCCACGCCTCCCTCCGTTTATGGGGAAGGCGCGAGCCGCCCCCTTTTACTACGACGTGACGCATGCGTGCAGAGATCAGCCTCACGCATGCCGCCCACGTCACGCATGCCTCCCCACGACGCGCCACGCGCGGGAAGCATGGGAGGCGCGACGCGCGAAGAAACTTACCGCAGTAAAAACTGCCCTGCCTGCCCGCGCACCGTTCTTGGGCCTGGCCCAACAACGCGTAGCGCTCATGTGTGGCCCAGGCCTGGGGGCTCCTGTCGGTGTACAAAACGACAACTATGGGATCACGAGAATCCCTTTCTGCGGTTGCGGGGCGCGGGGGTCGTGAGAAGAGCGGGTCGAGCAGGCAGTACACGATTCCTTTACCCAGGTTCGGGCCGCGAAGATGCGTAAAACCCTACTCCTGCTTTGGTGGATTACATGTTGGTGTTCTTGAGCTAGCTATGGGGCGTGAGGAGCTCCAAAAAGCCGAATCCTCTTCCTGGTCGCCTGGGGCCTCCTTTTATAGGAAAAGGGGCTGCCACAGTGGCACATAGGAGGTGGAAAGGGTATAGTGATGCAAGGTTATCCCTCACATTACATTACAAGGCGCATTTAATGCGCCTTGCTTAGGTGTCCTCGCTTTATCGGGGGCGGGGGAGAGCCCCGTCTCGTCCGTCGCCGCTTTCTCCTACGTCGACACGCGCCCTGGCCAGCGGTGCCTGCGATGCCATGTAGGCGGGCATGCAGCTGAGGTGGCGCAGTGGTAGGTCTCCACGAGGATCTGCATGCCGCCACGCAGGTGCCTGCCCAGCTGGTTGGGTCGGCAGCTGCATGCGAACGGTGGTGGAGGCGCGACTGGAGCGGGTCCGATGGTGGCCCCGCGGGTGTCCTCGGCAAGGGCCTTGCCTCGGCACCGGCAAGGGTCTTGTCGGGGTCCCGACAAGGGTCTTGCCGCGGCGCCTATTGCCATTCCCGGCAAGGCTCTTGCCGGGGGCCTTGTGGTTTTCCTTGGCTGGGATCCCGCCGAGGACCGTCATCTTCTAAAGTGTGCATCTGATCTTAAATGTCTTCACAAAGATCTGCATACCACCACGGGGATGCCTCCCGAATCCTTGTCCCATGGGGGCAGTGGACTCAAGGGTGACCCGCTCCGTAGGTGTGGGGCGAGGCTGCCACGACAAGGGTCTTGCCGGGTTTGCAAAAACTGCCTCCCGGCAAGGATCTTGCCGGGGGGCCCGCTTCGTCCCCTTTGCTCTTTGTGGTCTTGATCTTGGCGTCGTTCTGCTCCTCTTTGGCTTCGGCCTTACCTTGGTTCTACCTCCCTTGTCAGGCTCGGTGCGGCGGTGCCCGTGGCTCAGACTGCCCATGCACAGTCATAGGGGTACAAAAACTACGGACTAAACCCTCCGGTTTATATAGACACCGGAGGGGACTAGGGTTACACAGAGTCGGTTACAAGGAAGGAGATCTACATATCCGTATTGCCAAGCTTGCCTTCCACGCCAAGGAGAGTCCCATCCGGACACGGGACGAAGTCTTCAATCTTGTATCTTCATAGTCCAACAGTCCGGCCAAAGGTTATAGTCCGGCTGTCCGGATACCCCCTAATCCAGGACTCCCTCAGTAGCCCCTGAACCAGGCTTCAATGACGATGAGTCCGGCGCGCAGATTGTCCTCGGCATTGCAAGGCGGGTTCCTCCTCCGAATACTTCATAGAAGATTTTGAACACGAGGATCGTGTCCGGCTCTGCAAAATAAGTTCCACATACCACCGTGGAGAGAATTATATTTCCACAAATCTAATCTGCTGATGTATTCCGCAGCGTAACATCACACCACAGCCAAGCCTTTATTCGAATCGTTTTTTACCCCCCACCTCAGCGCGTTTCGTGAGGCGGTTTCCTTGGCACGTCTTGTCGAAGCAGAGATCGTGTCCCCTTTATTTACGAGATTCTCATCAACACGGACGTGGGTAACCCAATCTTGCCCGTTGGTATGTCCCCTCGATCAAAGGTAAGTCCCAAACAGTCAGAGGGAGGGCTCTCGGTATTCAACCTCTTTATAAAGAGACCAAGGCCTTACTCTTTTCTTTCGAGCTCAATCGAATCCGCCTCCTGCCTCGAGTTCCAGTACCCGAAGCTTCAGATTCAGGCGCTTCGGACCTTCGATTATGTCTGAATCCAACCTTCAAGGCCGATGGATGCCTTCCTCCGTCACGGAGGAAGACATAATAAAGCTAAGGGAGGCCAGGTACTTGACCGGCGAAATCCCGCATAGGCTGCCTGCTCAAGGGCAGGTTATTCCCACTCCTAAGCCCAGTGAGAGCGTCGTGTTCGTATCCCACTTCCTCCAAGGGCTAGGCTTCACACCGGATCCCTTCGTGAGGGGGCTCATGTTCTATTATGGGCTAGACTTCCACGACTTAGCTCTGGAGTCTATCCTCCACATCTCATCGTTCATCGTCGTGTGCGAAGCTTTCCTCCGTATTACCCCTCACTTCGGACTGTGGCTCAAGACCTTCAAAGTGAAGCCGAAGATGGTCGAGGGACAGCATGTAGAGTGCGGAGGCGCTGTAATAAGCAAAAATGCTAACGCCCCATGGCCCGAGGGATCTTTCCAAGAGGAGTCCAGCTTATGGCAACAAGAGTGGTTTTATATCATAGCTCCTAGGGGTACCAAGTGGGTGGCTCCGCCTGTTTTTCGCTCGGGTCCCCCGCCACGACTAACGTCATGGGTCAACAAGGGGTTAGACTAGGGGCCAGTAAAGGATGTGCCCACATTGAAGAGCCGCATCCGAGATCTCCTGGAAAGAGATGTCAGTCTGGTCGTGGTGACGCAGGTCATGCTGATTCGCCGAATCCTGCCCTGCAAACGTCGTCCCCTCCGCCTGTGGGAGTTCAATCCGGAGGGACCGCGAGATCTTCAACATTTCCTTGGCATGACGCCCGCAGAGATGTACAAATTGTTATTCGGACCACAAATGATGTATCCGGACCCTAGTGAGGACGGAGGTATGAGCTGCAATCGTCCGGATACCCAAGTAAGTAGCCATGTGTCCGAACATGTTATCCGTTTATTTATCGCAACATCGCCCTTTAAAAAAGAGTTGTTCTTGAACCAGGAGTGGGTAGCGGAGGCAAAGTTGATCAGGTGTTCGTCCCCCCTTCCTGAGACCTCGCTAGACCCTGTGTTAACCAGGATGCTGGAGATTGTGCCTTTGGAAGAAGATGAAGGGGGGAACCAGGAGGCTACTACCTCCGCGGAGGAGGTTGTCCGAAAAGGAGGAATCAAAAATTGCTTTCCTCAGGGGAAGAAGAGGACCGCCTCTGGAGACCCGGAGACAATGGTCTCGAAGCGGGGGAAGAAATCTTCGCCCGAGGGTCCTGCACCGGGGGATACCCCGGCCGTACTATGCCCTCAAGGGGATCAGCCCTCCACCGAGCTATAAGTAAAAGGGGTTTTTAATAATGAGAGAAACCCTTGCTTTACTCCTAAGGAAAGTAACCAAAGCATTTATCTTGCAGTTTGGATCTTAGCCCTTCTCAGCAGAGCTCGTCTTCGGGGGATCTTCTTCCAGAGATGATGGGGAGCGGAACGCCTCCCCCTACCATACCGCCTCGTGAGGCGGGCGCCCCCGTGGTGTCATCGCGGAGGGTTTCTCCTGATCCGGCAAGGCCAGAAGGTAGTCATATGGCCACCCGAAGCCCTCAGTGCCCGGCCTTTGAAAAAGCAGTCGAATGAGTCCGGCACCGTCTGGTGCGCGGTCGGAGGTACTGAGGGACCTGTTAGGGCGAGCGTCTATCTCAGAAGAGCACCGTGTGTTGATGGATACGGTAATTGAAAGGATTTCGTCCGCGGAGAGCGGGTTGCATGAAGCTGTCATGGGTCTGCTGACAGGTTTTGAGGTACGTGAAATGATGTATCTTTTTTGACAGTGCCGCACACTTTAAGATGCGCCCTGTGTAGATAGTAGCCCCTGAGACTCTGGGTGCTGTCAAGAATGACGGCGCAGAGGATCATACTCCCAGGTTTTTATTTTGCTGCCTTAATATGCAGGTGGCGAAGTGTCCGGTGGCCAGCCGGACTGATGAATTTGCCGAGTTAAAGCGGCAGCTTGACATGGCAGATGCCGACATCGTGCTTGTCAACAAGCGGCTTGACGAGGCACAAGGTATGTGATTTCTCCGGAGACACATGGTAAGAGGAGCATGATGCCAGTATCTTATAACGTGTGTGCTGATGCAGATGGAGCTGCGGCCATGGAGAACCTTCAGGCAGAGCTTGCCCGAGTCAAAGAACAAGCCAGAAAAAGTGATGCGGCTGCCCTAAAGGCGGTCGAGGAGCTAAAGGCCGAACATGCTGCTCACTGCCAAAGCAAGGGGGAGATGGCCAAGATGGCTGTGAAGTTGAAGAACGCCGCTGACCGTTGCAAGCTTCTTGAAAAGGAAGACCAGGCGAAGAGGACGGACCTAGAGAAGGCCACGATGGCAGTCAAGGATACTCGTTCTGCAATGAGAGCAATGAAGGAGGAACTGCGTCAAGCCTGAGATATCACGGCTGGGAAGCCCTTTATGCTGCGGATGAAGTTCGGAGATCCTAAATATGCTCCTTTGGACCAGATGTGGAGTTCTGCGGACGCATATCTGGATTTAGCGGCGAGTGCTGCTGATGCGGCCGAACACTTCCGAGATCAAAAGGATCGCGAAGTGGAAAAGCTGTTCTGGTCACAATTTAACGATCTAGAGCGTCCGCTTCCATTGACTGATCGGCTGGCCGAATGGGCCGAGCTGAATAGATTGTCCGGACTTGCCATGAGGTATGTCGTGGATCATCTTTGGCCGGAAAGGCCTAAGCCGAACAGTTATTTTAGCTTGGTGCAGCAGTTCCTTGGTGCAGTGCCACATATCAACGCGATGAAGAGGTCAGCATGCGTGGAAGGTGCGCGGATGGCCCTTGCCCATGTTAAGACATACTGGGCAGAGATGGAGGCCATCGCCATTGCAGCCCAAGATTCGGATGAAAGCCGAGTACCTGCCGAGCACTACTTTCAAGAAGTTCTAGAGGGCGCTCGTTCGATAGAGGCGAAGTGCTCGAAGGATATTATGTTCGAATAACATGTATTCTTATTGAAAACAATGTTTTGCTGAAATGTAAAAGCTATTTTATACTTGTGCCTGCAGGAATTATAATACCTCCTGTGCGGCCGTTTATGTATATATGTATATAACCTGAAAGATGGGAGTCGTCGGCTTCAGCCCCCACGCATATAATGCAGGGGTGTTCGCAGAAGACGCGCTTTCACACTTGATCCAACGTCTTGGTCCATTAAGGAGGTGATAGCGCAGCAAACTAGGCAATCAGACTATAATGCTTTATCACTTTCACTTAGCCATAGGAGTTTGACAGTGGGGCTACTATATAGCACCTGGTGGCGCCGCGCTCACCCGAATTCAGGGCGCGTGTGTGCCTGGCCAGGAAACGGCCCTTCGTTAAGGCGGAGGAATCCCGAAGATTCCGCTAGGTCATCGAGTGGTTGACCAGTCTCACGCTATATCATGACAGTCAGTTTTCGGCTTTCTCTACTGAGGTGCTCGCTTGGCTGAACCGGGCACAATCGCAGTAGTTCTCCTGGTGCCGCCTTAGCCGATAGATCGGAACGTAAGGTAGCAAAACACAGGAG
The DNA here is from genome assembly GCA_032464435.1 of Aegilops umbellulata. NCBI lineage: Eukaryota > Viridiplantae > Streptophyta > Magnoliopsida > Poales > Poaceae > Aegilops > Aegilops umbellulata. Next base: position 398,915,353 of record CP136058.1, on the reverse strand, counting down.
CCGGGCAAAGCCAACATTTGACCAAAGGCATGATTCGGAGCTGATGCCTATAAGGCCAAACTTGCGACGCCAAACACTCCCTAAGGTATTCGGTCTTTGTGATTTTAAACGGGCTGAACAACGCCCTCTGTAATAAGCCCCTGGTGTCCAGGTACGTGCAATACTCTGAAGTGGCCACATGCCAAGACGCCAGCCTCCTTCTCAGTTATGCTGAGAATCCGGGGGATGTGTATCAACAAGAGACAGTAAAAAAGGTTTACGCAGGGTCTTAATCTAAAAAGAATCCTTGGAACGGGTCCCTGCTGCACGTCTGCGCCTGTGTCTCCGTTGTGTCATATCCTGGACGGGTGTAGCACGATGGTTATCTGTAAAAGAGAGGAACTTAGTAGAAAAAGTAGTTGTGCAAAATGTGTGTTATACTAAATAAACAACGTATAATTCAAGATGGGTAAAATTGAGCCTTATTGTCGCCTGTTTACATGCGCGGAGCCCCTTGTATAGGGGTATATAGCCATCAAACCTTTATCAATTATATGGTTATGCCGGACTCGTCTAGCCATGTCCATGGTCTTAACAACCTATTAGATGCTCTGGTTGGTGAGGCCATTTTAGTGTGTGGCTGCCAAGGCAGCCGCACAGTCTTCCGCGCGCGAGGAGCGCTCAATATTTCCCTTTAATGAAATGATGCCTCGTGGGCCGGACATCTTAAGTGTGAGAGACGTATAATGCGGTATTGCGTTAAAGCGAGCGAAAGCTTCGCGTCCTAGTAGTGCTTGATAACCACTTTTAAACGGAGTAATGTGGAAGGTTAGCTTTTCGCTACGGAAGTTATCGGGGGAGCCGAACATAACTTTTAGTAGGAGGGAGCCTGTGCAATGGGCTTCTGGGCTTGGCGTTACTCCTTTAAAGGAAGTATTGCTATGGCTAATTTTTGTTGGGTTTATCCCCATTTTGCGGACCGTGCCTTGATATATCAGGTTTAAACTACTGCCGCCGTCCATCAGGACTCGTGTAAAGTGGTATCCGTCAATTATCGGGTCTAACACCAAGGCAACCCATCCTGCGTGCCGGATACTTGCAGAGTAATCCCGATGGTCGAAGGTGATCGGTTTGGACGACCACTGGCGGAACTCCGTTGTGATAGGCCGTAGGGCACGTATCTCTATGGGTGCCACTTTGTTTCTCCCCTTTTCCACGTGTAACACGTTTACTGTTTTGACTTCTGGTGGGAATTTATTTTGTTCCCCAGTGCTTTGTTTGTGGGGTTCGTCATCGTCTTCACTTGGTGTATCCAGCCCCTTGTGTTCGGCGTTGAGTTTGCCGGATTGCTTGAAGACCCAACATTCTCTATGGGTATGATTTGCAGGCTTACCAGGGGTGTTGTGGATTTGACATATCTTGTCCAGAATTTTGTTTAGGATGGACAGTTCGTCCCTGTTATCTTTGAGAGGCGGCTTTTGCAGACCCCGCCGAGAGCTTTTGAATCCGGCGTTTACCGTCGTGCTCTTCGGGTTGTTTTTCTTATTCCGGCGCTGGCTTTTGCTGCGTCGTGGCTTCCCGTTCCCGTCCCTGACTTCGGATGTACTTCGGTCGCTGGTGCTACATCTTGCCAACCAGCTGTCCTCGCATGCGCAAAAGCGGGTCATGAGGCTTGTTAATGCAGCCATTGTTCTTGGCTTTTCTTGGCCGAGGTGTCTGGCGAGCCATTCGTCTCGAACGCTGTGTTTGAAAGCTGCTAAGGCTTCAGCGTCCGGACAGTCGACTATTTGGTTCTTTTTAGTAAGAAATCTGTTCCAAAGCTTTCGGGCTGACTCTCCGGGCTGTTGAGTTATATGACTTAAATCGTCTGCATCCGGTGGTCGGACATAGGTCCCTTGAAAATTTGCCCGGAAAGCGTCCTCGAGCTCTTCCCAACTTCCAATGGTGTTTTCGGGAAGGCCTTTAAGCCAATGTCGGGTTGGCCCTTTGAGCTTGAGGGGTAGGTACTTTATGGCGTGGAGGTCGTCTCCTCTAGCCATGTGGATATGGAGGATGTAGTCCTCAATCCAGACCCCCGGGTCTGTCGTTCCGTCGTATGCCTCTATGTTTACGGGTTTGAATCCCTCTAGAAATTCATGGTCCAGCACCTCATCGGTGAAACATAGGGGGTGTGCGGCACCCCTGCATTTGGGTGTACCGTGGTGTTCGGATTTTTGTTGTGTTGCATTGCTTGCTAGAGCGTGCTTTCTTGGACCGTAGATAGATCTGGTTGGGTCGTCTTTTTGATGCGAGTCCTCATGTGGATCGCGTGCTGGATTGTGTGCGGCGTCGTTTGCCGCTCTATATTGGCCGTGAGGTCGTCTATCCGACCGGATGGCTGCTTTGTTTTTTGATTGCGGGGGCTCTAAGGCTCCCTCATCAAATTCAGGCAGCAACTTTCGCTTCGGGTAGCTCTTTGTGTGGAGACTGGCGCCATATTTGTCTGCGGTGTTGAGTACTTTGCTCCATTTGATTCTAAGTGCATCTTCTGCAGTCTTGAGCTTCTGCTTCTGCTTTTTCAGGCTATGCGCAGTGGCGATGAGCCTTTTATGGAGGTTCTTCTGCTCCAGGCGCTTGTCCGGTGTGAGGTCATCCAGACTATTATCTTCGCCGGAGACGGGTTGTTCGGTTTGATTATCCGTGTTGCCCTGGTCGGACGGTTGTTCAATGCCATGTTCGTCGCCCGCCGGCTCACCCTGCTCTATGGCTGGGTCTGCATGACCGCTGTTTCTGTCGAGGCGGGGTTTGGAGCGGCGCTTACGCCACCGCTTTGACTGCTTTTCGAGGGAATGATCCTTCGCTGCGTCCTTCCGTTCCTCGTCGTCGTTTCCTTTGGGTGTGTCCACCATGTATACATCGTGGGATGAGGTGGCTGTCCAGTGCCCTGTGGGCAGTGGTTCCTGTTCGTCTCCTGCATCGTCGTCCATACCGTCGATGTCTTCAGAGTCGAAGTCGAGCATGTCGGTCAAATCATCGACAGTGGCTACAAAGTGGGTGGTGGGTGGGCGTCGAATTTCTTCGTCATCCGCATCCCAATTCTGCCGGTCATAATCTGGCCAGGACTCTCCTGACAAGGAGAGAGACCTTAGCGAATTCAGTATGTCGCCGAAGGGCGAGTGCTGAAAGATATCCGCGTCGGTGAACTCCATGATCGGCGCCCAATCGGATTCGATTGGGAGGGGCGCGGGTGGTTCGGAGCCCGGAGGAGAGTCCGGCAGTTTGGAGTCACGGGCCTCGCGAAGGGTAAGGTTGGTGTTCGGCTCGATCGCCGTTGAGGCTGCGACATCTGTGGCGAGGTCTAACCATCCGCCCATGGATGGCGTAATTGGCTCCGAATTGAAGGTCGGAGCGGTTGCCGGTGCGTTCTCCTGAACACTGTTCGGCGGCAGAGCTAAATCATGCCCATCTTGACAGTGCGACGCACTCGGCCGGGGCTCGAATCCGTCGGAGATCAAGTCTCCGCGGATGTCGGCCATGTAGTTTAAGCTTCCAAACCTGACCTGATGGCCAGGGGCGTAACTTTCAATCTGCTCCAGATGGCCAAGCGAATTGGCCCACAGTGCAAAGCCGCCGAATACAAAAATCTGTCCAGGGAGAAAAGTCTCACCCTGGAATGCACGTTCCATTTGGGTACCTCGAAAGCGAGGTGCTCCTTATGATGCTACGGACGGCTGTCCGAAGTGCATGCTATGACGGGCTCGGATAGGATAGGATTGTGCTAACGATGATCGAAAGAGCCATCAAGCCTAACGATGACGACACAGAGGAACTCTCAATGAAAGCACCAATGTCGGTGTCAAAACCGGCGGATCTCGGGTAGGGGGTCCCGAACTGTGTGTCTAGGTGGATGGTAACAAGAGACAAGGGACACGATGTTTTTACCCAGGTTCGGGCCCTCTCGATGGAGGTAAAACCCTACTCCTGCTCGATTAATATTGATGATATGGGTAGTACAAGAGTTGATCTACCACGAGATCAGAGAGGGTAAACCCTAGAAGCTAGCCTATGGTATGATTGTTGCTGTCCTACGGACTAAACCCTCCGGTTTATATAGACACCGGAGGGGACTAGGGTTACACAGAGTCGGTTACAAGGAAGGAGATCTACATATCTGTATTGCCAAGCTTGCCTTCCATGCCAAGGAGAGTCCCATCCGGACACGGGATGAAGTCTTCAATCTTGTATCTTCATAGTCCAACAGTCCGGCCAAAGGTTATAGTCCGGCTGTCCGGATACCCCCTAATCCAGGACTCCCTCAAGGAAACTTCAACATGAGGTAGGACGAGTTGTTTGCGATGTGTGGTTGGCCACTAGCATCGATCCGATCCATGCAGAGAGCAAAAGGGATCAACATTTTCGACCAACATTCACACTTGTTTCCATCAGCACAAGCATTTCAAGCTCTACATCAATGAACACATCCGCAACCATGGGGTGAAGTATCTCAACCATCAATGGTACATCATCTAGGAGACCACGTCCAAGTATTGCGGGCACTTGAAGCAACTCATCAGGCATTTGGTCCCCAAATCTCCCAGCAAGTATGTTGTTATATGTGTTAATCATTTGGCCAGATATGCAAATTGTTGATCAGATATGCAACTTGTTGGCCAGAAATGCTCTATTGTTTTGGTCATTTGGTCGGGTCGGATAAGCAACTTGTTAACAATGTTTTACTTTGTAGCCTTTTCGTGCGTGCAATTCTTGAAGTTGGAAAAGAAGAACTTTGTCGTCATGCATTGTTGGTTAAAGTTGAATTGGCAACCCAAGTGGAATTTATTCGTTGCCAACTTTGCCGAGTCCTCCGACATGGGCACCGAGGAAGAAACGGGTTACCCAACCGACCCAACAAATGAGCGACCCAATAAGGTTAGAAGAGGGTTCAGGGGAAAGAAGTGAGAGGTGGAGAAGGCGAAGCGAGAAGGGCCGACGACCAAGATGATAGAGAGGTTCGAGAACATCTTGGCGAAGAAGGAGGAGACATGTAATACAGAGAGGTTTAACATGTTGATGGCGGGGACTGAGAAGAAGCTCTAGCTTGAAGAGAAGAATGACATGCTCGAAGAGAAGAAGGTTGAGATCGGAGCCGGTTAGGAGGAGGCGAAGATGTTGACCCTGAAAATGGAGGATTTGGATGATGATGTAAGGATGATCGAGCAAGCGTCTATCTTAGGTTGTTGAAAAGCGCTAAGGATCAGCTGGCGAGAGGCGACAAGGGGGCGACGGCAGAGTAAATGTGGAGGTTCTGATTGTCGGTCCAGCAGGGCAGAAAATCCAATTTTTTACACCGACGCCAGACTAATATTCTTTTATGACCGGACATGTAAAAACTATGCATACTTATATTTTTAATTGTGATCGTGGCGTTATCCGAATGGGCGCGCTATTTGATCGGGCACATTCGAATTTAAAATTACTAGACATTAGCGAAAATTTAAAAGACAACTTTGAATGACCGGCTCTCATATCACTGTCTACAGATTGGTTCCCACCGATCTACAGATACGTAGTTTGAGAGTACGATGCCCTTAGAGCAACTCCAAAGGGCCGACCCATTTCGTCCGCCTGCGTCCGTTTGGGTCGGCACGGACAAAAGTGGCGGCCCAACGCGCCGACCCAAACCCAAATCACCTCTGCGTCGCGTCCGCGCTGACGCATTTGCGCCCCAAATGCGTTGGCGCGGACGCCGAACGGACGCTTCGCGCGCCTTCTCGCTATCCGTCGCGTCCCCACATGGCGGCCATCCAACTACCCGGTGCCCACGTGGTCAGCTTAATTTATGACGATGGGCCCACGTGTCAGCGATGGCGCTCGTCCTTTTTAAGCCGACCGTGCGGCGAGGCCGTCCTCCTCCAAACTCGTCGTCCCCATCTGCCCACCCTTGCTCCCTCGTCGCCGGCAAACCCTAGCCACCGCAACCACAACGACGATGGGCCTCTTCTCCGGCGCCAGCGGCAGCAAGGCCAAGGGCAAGTCCCTCGCCACCCCTTTCCCCTCCGAGTTTCTCCCATCCCCGCCGGCGCCTCGCCGGCAGAGGCAGCGCGTCAACGTGCCAGTGCAGCAGCCGGATTGGCACTGGCAGAACCGCCAGCCTCTGCCGTATCCGGACGTGACGCTGCCGCACGACTGGCATCTGGATCCAGATAGGATCCCAGTGCCGACGGCACCGCGGTCGGCTCGTGCTCACGCGGAGGAGGTGCGGCGCCGGCGGGCGCTGCTGACGGCGGAGCAGCGCCTCGACAAGGCCTATGCAACCGACTCGCCCAACTGGGCGAGGTGGTTCGCCTTCGAGCATGAGGAGGCGAGGCGCCGGGGCGTGCGCGAGGTCGACCGGAGGCCAACGACGCTGGTCGTCCACGAGGAGGACCAGGCGGCCCTTGCCGCCGTCTACCGTGAGAGCGAAGAGGACGAACGGCGCAGAGCGGAGGCGGAAGAGGAGGCCCGCTACGAGGCGGCAATGGCGCAGGCCCTTACCCTCTCCGCGGCGGGCGACAGCGTGGTGCCGTCGGTGGCCCCGCCGTCCCCCATCAAGTCGGAGCCGCAGCCGCAGCCGGAGCCCGAGCCCGAGCCCATCGCGCGCTTCTCCTGGAATGAAGTGGTGCACGAGTGGGTGTCCGCGCCACCGGTCTGGCTGGGGGCGACGCCGGCGCAGGAGCAGGCCTACCTCGAGATGTGGCGCCAGCGCCGGCTGGCAGAGGAGCGCCGGTAAGGCGAGTACGAGGAGATGCTCGAGCGCGACTTCGAGGAGGAGGCGCGCGAGGCCGAGGAGGAGGCGCGCCGGGCCGCGACTGCACAGGCGGCCGCACAGCCCCCCGCCCCGGCACTGCCTGCGCCGGCACAACCCGACATGGCGGCGCTATGGAACACGGTGTTCGCTTGGGCCGGGCCGGCGCCGACGCTCATCGACCTCACGGACCCCGAGGACGACGACAACGCCTAGGGCAGCGCGCCGCCTCGTAGTTTAGGCTTTTTTTTAATACTAATGTGGACACGTGGACTCTCGCCGGCCTTCGTGGCCGGCTTTAATGTTTAATTAATACAGTTTCTCTTTTTTAAAATATGCATGCATTAATTTTTTTTTATTGCCGTCAAAATGGGTCACAGACCAGCGTTGGGCGCAGGCGCCGACCCAAATGCGAACATCCGTGTCCGTCTGGCCGATCCAAACGGACAAAAAACGAACGAAATCGCCTTCCGTTTAGGTGGGCCCGTTGAAGTTTTAGTCTGCAGTTTTGTCGCCGTCAGTTAGTCAAGTCGAACATGACTTGGCCTGACCCAGTGGCTAGCTGTACGCATGAAACACGGGATGTCCAGTTCAGGAAAGAATCCAGTGAAAATCTTGTGAAGATCCTGTATCGTACTGGTACTGCCGGACTGTAGCTAGCTGCCCAGTAGGCCGTAGTATTTCCTTTCGAGAGGCCTAGCCAGCAAGTGTTTTTCTTTAGGGGCTAGTTGCCTGCCCAACTTTCATCATTCGTGTCGTGCTAGGTTTTGTTTTTGAGAACTCTTGTGTCGTGCTAGTGGACAGAGACAGGCTGGACTGGTCATACAATTCGTTTCTGAGAAAGAAAACTAGACTAGACTAGGCCCACTCTGGTCTAGCCCGTACATGTTAACAACGGGCTTCTTTACAAAACTGCTAACGATGGGCCGTCAGAAGACCTCCTATTCCGCGCATAAAGCCAGCCCAAGTGCCGGTTTTGACACGTTTTTTGGGATTATATATTTCATTGATTTAAATAGTAAAAATGTCATTCCAAAAAATGTTTAAAACTGTTTTAAAATGGGACAAATACTTTTGCGGAAATAAAATGGTTTCGGTAGTGCGTATAAATGTTCATGATGTATTTACAAATAATCCATCCGTATTTGAGAAACTAGATGATGCCCCGCGCGTTGCTGCGGGAACCTTGGTAAAACATATGCATAAATAGAAGGCAGAAAACTAAAACTATTGCAATAAATTAATTAATTAAGAATGCTCTTGGGATATATTTTGAAAACAATAAAGTATATGAAGCATGTGACAAAATGTTGTATAAAAAGAGAATTTGTTGGATTGAAGTCAAACGGGCGCCATTATTAATAAAAATGTGTAACAAATAAGTGAAACAAATTAACATGCATGGTTGCTAAGGTGGCATAGTTGCATGAATAGATTAATTGTAACTTATAACCATATGCATGACCTGATGATGTGGCATAATTGCATGAAGAGAAAAAAATAGATAATGGGTTGCAACTATTTAAGAGTAGAGGATGTCCGTTGCTTATTTAAAATATTCACCGTATATTATAAAAGGCTTCATTATGTCCTACATAATTAATCATTATGTGCCTTAAAATGATAATAGCATATTTGAAAATGTTCAAAATTATGCATTGCTTGCATAAAAGCTGTCACGTTATAATAAATTGTTTTTCTTTGAAGGAAGAGAAAAAAAAGGGAAAGAAAGAAAACTAGACATGTCCTAGCACACAAAAAATAAAAACCTGCAGGGTAACAACCAACGGTAAAACCGCAAACAAAACCGTGGTAAAGAAAAAACCAAAAGGAAAACCGACAGCCTAGCACCGAGCCAACCCAAGAGTATTGTGAGGGCTGCACAAATGGTCTCTGTTCGGCCGCAAATGCTAGGCCTCACTTATTGCGAGACCATAGCTACCACCGCCTCAACCGATCAACGAGGTGGGCCAGCCCATCAACTATGATATGAGTGGGTTTGGCAGTCTTTTGAGGACCGGTTCGTGCAACCTTACGTTCGATATTTTTCCGGTTTTGGGAAGGTTACACATGTTTTTCTTTCTTTTATATTTTTTATTATCATTTTTTCCTTTTTAGTTTTATTTTTTCTTTTTATGTTTTCACAGTACATGCTGAGGATTTCTTTTATATGTTCAACATATTTAGTATATAGATCGAGCAATTTTTGGATACACGTTGATTCAGAAAAAAATACATGTTCAACACGGTGGCTGTGCTAGGATCAAAACCTTGTGATGTAAAGCTTCTCTAAAAGGAAAATTTTGCAGACAATATATAGGAAAAAAAATCTCATAGTTTATTATTACTTTTTCATGGTAGTAGTCCTTTTGCGATCATGCATATTTTGATATGTATGCATAATAGCATTGATACTAATAAACTGGAATATATTGGTTCCAACATAATAAATGAGGTAATGGTTCAAGACATAATCATCTGTTCTATGTCGGAAATGAGAGCTGATATATTTCATTGCGGGAAATGCTCTTTCAACTATTCCTCGCCACCGGGAAAAAATAATGCAAGCTTCACCAAAAGAAATACTATAGTAATAGCAACATACTACTTCTTTTCACAACCATCTCTTACATCCTAATACTGCTTGTGAGAGAAGAAAATTAGAACGGAACTAGAGAACATAGAGAACCCAAGAACAGAAGTTGAACATTTCTAAATACACAATGATTTATTTAAACACATGCTGAATATCATAAAAGAATGCATGAATAAACTTTTACATTTTCATGAACATTTTTTTAATGGCAGGAAGCATATTTTTAAACAAGTGAACTTTTTAAATGCCATGATTTTTTAATGATACAAACAGTTTTTATAAACTAGGTGAACAATTTTCCATTTTCACAACCATTTTAAATGCCATGCACATCTTTCTGAATGGTAAAAGAATTTTATAAATTTTGTGAGAAAAAACTTTATACTGCATGGACTTTTTTTAATGTATGATGAAGGTTTTAAAATGTCATGAGAAATTTTTTAAACATGTGAATATTTCTAAAATAGAACTGTCATTTGTTGAATGGTAAAGAATATTATTTAAAATTGCACAGACAATAATTTTACATTAGATGAATAAAATGCATGGTGAATATTTTTGAAAATTAAAGTAAAAAGTTCGATTCAAAAACATACGTGGCAGGAGCACTAGAGACCCACAAACTTGCAATGCATGTGATGGTTTAGTCCACAAACTTGTAAAAGGTGATCAACTCATCCCTAAACTTGCACTGTTTGGGATGAGTCCACAACCAATCAAGAGCGGACAAATGGCGCCTCGATGGCCTTTGCGTGGCACAACCGCTAGCCTTCGCATTTTTGCAAAACCCCCTTTACCTTTAGGGAAATTATGCGCGCGCACATAAGAGAAACGTGCTGAGGCACACCACCCGAGCACGCACACATGCATCACTCTCCTCTCAGGAGCAACGGCGACCGTGCCACGCGTGTGCGAGCACATGGGAGAGCTCGCCTCCCCCGCGGCGGCAGCGCTATCGTCATCCTCGTTGCTGGCCGCGGTGTCCGTGAAGGGGGGCGAAGAGCGCGCCAGTGCGGTACGTCAAGGTAGCGTCGAGGGTCTTCCTGGTGAAGCCGGGCGCTGTGGCCGGCGTGGCCCGCCACCACCACCACTTCCTCGACTCCTGCTTCCTGTGCAAGCAGAGCATCTCCCGCGGCCGTGACATCTTCATGTGACGTGGAGTTCTACTGCGAGGAGTGCAGGCAGGAGCGGATGGCCATGGACGAGACGCTCCACGCGGCGGCGCCCCAGCACCGCAAGCAGGCGGCGCCCGAGCGGGCCGCCGGCACCGCATGACGCGAGGCGGCGGCCGCAATGACGGCATCCATGGTTCACCGCCGACGGACCATCTCTAACCTCGGCGCGGTGGCGCGCACTCCCGTGGCTGCCAGCTAGTTGTAGGTTGACGACAAGCGGGTGCAGCTGCGCATGTACCATGGATCGATCTTCCTTAGCTAGATCGCTATATATGTGGCTAAAAAAACGAACTGATCATAACAGCTGTTCGATCGAATTGCTAGCAAGAAAGAGGAGAGAGGTGCATAGTTAAGACATGGATGTCAAAATGTTTTTCTGCATGTTCTTGCTGTGTATGATAAAGTGGGTCATCAACTCTACATAGTACTAGCTAGAGTATAGGATGGAAAAGCGATCAAGGTTTCGAGTGATCGAGGCTTGTTCTGGACGAGTTAATCTGAGCATTTGTTCTTATTTTCAATGAAACGATACCCTTCTTCAACCTATGTAAACTAATCATCTTCTGCATCAAAGACTTTTTTTCGCGAATACGCAAAGCTTGCGTATCTTTTCATTGATAGAAGGAAATAGAATGAGTACAATAGAGGGTACAACACATGACATGAACGCACGAAGGCATGAGCATGGCACCCGGAGTAGAGAGACAAGGGATGCTCGACCCGAACAGAAGAAAGACACAACTAAACCCACCAAGCATAGAACTAGAGAGGCAGCCAAACCAGCATGACATCAAACATCTCCAAATCCAACACCGAGGACACTGCGGGCAAGTAAGATGGCGCCTTTCGAAAGGAGAACGACATCGTGACGCCGCCGCCATCCGATCAAAAGAACTGAACCTAGGATTTACCCCAATGCTCGAAGAGGGGCACGGATAAAGGCCATGGCAACGCCTCCAAGAAGGGATACGACACCCACGAGTGAAAGGACATGTGGTGCCCCCATGTGTGGTTTTGGTAATTGATGACAATCTCTATGGACTAATGGTTGCCTTGAGTTATATCTGAAGGATTTGTCCATAGGCTTTTCTTGGAGTTCATTTGTTGGTTTCAAGGAGAGTTTGTGATGACCAAGGTGCTATTCAAGGAATTACCTAAAGATTGGTCATGTGAGAGGTTGATCAAGACTAAGTCAAAGAGTGAATCAAGTTGATCAACACACAAAGCATAGAAGATGTACCGAGAGGGATCAAGTGATCCCATGGTATGGTAAGCATTGTCAATTACGCTTTGTGTACTAACCCATGGTATTCGTGAGAGTTCTTTGTGGGGTTAGGTTACAGTGTGTAAGTTCAAGTGGAGCATCACGAAGAGATTAAATGCTTGAAGCTTGTCGTCCATTGTGGTGACAATGGACTTGTGAAGATGTTCGAAAGAGTGGCTCACCCATAGTGGAGTATGGGGGAGCAATCAACTAGTCTTTATCGAGCCAACACAATCAAGAAAGGTGGTCCAACTTGAGGGAGTCAAGATCGTCATCATCTGTGTATACTGTCGTGTGCTGCACCTATGTGGCCGTTGAATACTACCCCCGTGGTAGTACCGCAAGGGCGGGCGGTAGTACCGCTCGGTGCAGGCTGTGAGGATAACGGTTGGATTTTTTCCCTCCTACAAAGGGGGTCTTCTTGCCCATTGAACCTTATCTCTTGAGCTCGTATTCTTCCCCCATTGTTGACCTTCTTCAAGTTTGCTAACTCTCAACCCCTCCATGGATTCTTCCTAGTTTTTGAGGGAAAAGAGAGAGGAGATCTAGATCCACATTTTCACCAATCACTTTCTCCTCTATGTGAGGGGAACCCCTTGGATCTAAATCTTGGAGTTCTTGGTGTTTTCCTTCTTGTTCTTCCTCCCATTTTCCTCCCTAGAATTAGTTGCTTTGGTGGGATTTGGGAGAGAAGGACTTGGGCACTCTATGTGCCCTTGCCATTGCATTTGGTGCATCGGTTTGAGTTCTCCACAGTGATACGTGGAAGTTACAAGTTCAGAAGTTATTACTCTTGGGTGCTTGGCGTCCTTGAGCTTGTTCTTCTTGGGTGCTTGGGCGCCCTAGACGGTTGGTGGTATTCGGAACTCAATCATTGTGGTGTAAAGCTCCGGGCAAGCGTCGGGGTCTCCAGTTAGGTTGTGGAGATCGCCCTGAGCAATTCGATGGGTACTGGTGACCGCCCCCAAGGGTTGCCATTTGGACGGGTTCGGTGAACGCGCTCAAGGGTCCCTTACTGGAATCACGGCATCTTGCATTGTGCGAGGGCGTGAGGAGATTACGGTGGCCCTAGTGGCTTTTTATGGAGCATTGTGCCTCCATACCGCTCCAAATAGAGATTAGCATCCTCAAGGGTGTGAACTTCGGGATACATCGTCATCTCCGCGTGCCTCGGTTATCTCTTACCCGAGCCCTTTACTTATTGATGTCTACTACGCAACTTTATTCTTGTAGACTCGTGTTGGGCCTCCAAGCGCAGAGTTTTGTAGGACAGTAGCAATTTTCCCTCAAGTGGATGACCTAAGGTTTATCAATCCATGGGAGGCGTAGGATGAATATGGTCTATCTCAAACGACCCTGCAACCAAATACAAGAAATCTCTTGTGTCCCCAACACACCCAATACAATGGCAAATTGTATAGGTGCACTAGTTCGGCGAAGAGATGGTGATAAAAGTGTAACATTGATGGTAGAAATATTATTTTATAATCTGAATAAATAAAAACAGCAAGGTAGCAATTAGTAAACAGGCACAAAAACGGTATTGCAATGCTTGAAAACAAGGCCTAGGGTCCATACTTTCGCTAGTGCAACCTCTCAACAATGCTAACATAGTTGGATCATATGATTATCCCTCAAAGTGCAATAAAGAATCACTCTCGAGTTCCTATTAGCGGAGAACAAAAGACAGGAATTGTTTGTAGGGTACGAAGCCACCTCAAAGCTATTCTTTCTGATCAATCTATCCTAGAGTTCGTACTAGAATAACACAAGTTATTCTTTCCAATCGATCTAATCAAGAGTTTGTACTAAGATAACACCAAAGCAAATTCATATTCATAATACTCAATCCACACAAAGAACTACAAGGGGACCCCAAAGTATCTATCGGAAAAAAGATAATAAAAACGCGCATCAACTCCTATGCATAGATTACCCCAATATCACCGCGAGAATCCGCGAGTTGAATGCCAAGACACATGTCAAGTGAATCAATATGATACCCCAATTGTCACCTCAAGTATTCATACTGCAAGACATATAGCATGTGTTCTATTCTCTGAATATTCAATCCGACAAGATAAAACTTCAAAGGGTAAAGACTCAATTCATTATAACAAGAGTATAGAGGTGAGAAACATCATATGATCCGACTATATTAACAAAGCCCATGATATAGATCACGAGAGAGAGAGAGAGAGAGAGAGAGAGAGAGAGAGAGATTAAACACATAGCTACTTGTACAAACCCTCAGCCCCGAGGGTGGACTACTCCCTCCTCATCGTGGTGGCCGCCGGGATGATGAAGATGGCCACCGGAGAGGATTCCCCCCTCCGCCAGGGTGCCAGAATGGAGCTAGATTGGTTTTCGGTGGATACAGAGCCTTGCAGCGGTGGAACTTCTGATCTAGGTTAACCCTGATGGGTTTCAGACTATTTGGGAATTTATAGTGCAAAGAGGGGGTGCGGGAGGACACCGAGGTGGGTACAACCCACCTGGGCGCGCCAGGGGGGCCTGGCGCGCCCTGGTGGGTTGTGCCCCCCTCGGGGCACCCCCCAGGTGCAGCTCTGGCCTAATGGGTTCCTTCTGGTCCATAAAAAATCCCTGTGGAGTTTCGTTGCGTTTGGACTCCGTTTGGTATTGATTTCCTACGATGTAAAAAACAAGCAGAAAACAACAACTAGCACTGGGCACTGGGTCAATAGGTTAGTCCCAAAAAATGATTTAAAGTTGCTATAAAATGATTGTAAAACATCCAAGAATGATAAAATAACTGCATGAATACTTCATAAATTATAGATACGTTGTAGACATATTAGCATCCCCAAGCTTAATTCCTACTCGTCCTCGAGTAGGTAAATGATAAAAGAAATAATTTATGAAGTGTGAATGCTAGCAAAGTGCATAAGTTTGATCAATGACAATTTCAATCACTTTTCCCAGCATCATAACAACAATTCTTTCTCATAAAACTTCGCATGTTATAGTGGCAACCAATTCACATGTTAATGTTCAAACAATGAACTCTCTGGAAACTCAACAACCTATGTTCTTAGTCATCAAGCAATTGCAATTCAACTTATTCAACAGAGTTTAAGTAGGAGCTCCACATACTCAACTATCATATAGTCTTCTATGATTGCTAACACTCACCGCATATACATGAGCAAAACGTTTCAACCGGACACATAGAAAGATAGGGGCTTATTGTTTTGCCTCCCAACGTATTCACCTCAAGGGTGATGTCAACAATAATAACTCATGCTACCCATATTCAACTGGACATATGTGCCTAGATCTTTCCTCACCACATGGTGCTTTCCAAAAAAGAAAAAGGAATAAAGAGAATAACTTTGACTCTTTGCATAAAAATAAGTACTGAAAATTAAAAGATAGGTCCTTCGCAGAGGGAAGCAGAGGTTGCCATGCGCTTATTTGTTTGTATGCTCAATCCCTTAGTGAAAAAGAACATCACATTATATTGCCCCTTATGATAGCAACCTTTATTATGCAGTCCGTCGCTTTTATTGCTTTGCCATCATAAGTTCGTACAACGCTCAATTTTCTCTTACACTAAATGATCTCACACTTTTAGAAGCAATTTTTATTGCCTTATTGCACGGATCACAACTTACTTGAAGGATCTTGCTCAATCCTTAGGTAGGTATGGTGGACTCTTGAAAATAAGATTTGGGTTTAAGGGTTTTTGGATGCACAAGTAGTATCTCTACTTGGTGCAGAATTTTTGGCTAGCAAAGATGGGGGGCAAGCACCACATGTTGAAGGATCTATGACAATATGACTTCTATGTGAATATGAACAAACATAAACCATTACGTTATCTTCCTTGTCCAACGTCAACAATTTTGGCATATAATATTTTGATGGGGGCTCAATCACAAAATATTTCCATGATAGTGTATTTGCATGTGAAAGTTCTCTTCCTTATACTAATTATTCGTGAATTGCTTGTATGACCAAAATTGTGATTGTCAAGCCTTAAAAGATTTCACTTTCTAAACCCAATGTGAAGCTACCACTAGGCATGATATGATTTCAACTTCATGATATTCAATTTATTCAACAATTTATTCATAGGATATAAGTGAAGCACAAGAGTAAATGACAAACTACTCCAAAAGATATAAGTGAAGATCAAACGAGTAGTTAAGTACATAGGTAGCTATTTGAGGACTCTCTCTTATTTATAAACTTTCATATCTAAGTAATTTATTAAAACAGCAAGCAAAACAAAACAAAGTGACATTTCAAGGATAGCACACATCATGTGAAGAAGCAAAAACTTAGGCTCAACCGATACTAACCGATAATTGTTGAAGAAGAAAGGTGGGATGCCTACCAGGGCATCCCCAAGCTTAGATGCTTGAGACTTTTTGAAATATTATCTTGGGATGCCTTGGGCACCCCAAGCTTGAGATTTTGTGTCTCCCTAATTCCTCTCATATCACAGTTTTCCTAAATCTCAAAAGCTTCATCCACACAAAACTCAACAAGAACTTGTGAGATAAGTTAGTATAAACCAATGAGAAAACCTTATCATTCTCTACTGTATAAAACCGCTAAAATTATTATTCAACATTGCATAATAAATGCCTCTGCATATTTAATACTCACATCCTCAAATAGAATCATTAAACAAGCAAACATATGCAAACAATGCAACCATAACAGTAATCTGCCAATACAGTACAGTCTGTAAAGAATGCAAGATTCATCATACTTCCCTAACTACAAAAATCATGAAAATCTACCAAACTGTAGATAATTTATCAGAGCTTAATTTGCAAAAAAATTCAACATTTTATCGCACTCTGACATTTTTAGGGAATTTTCGCAACAACGGTAAACTTTCTGTTTTCAAACAGCAACATGTAGACTTGTAGGATAAGCATGGTAAAGGCTATCCTTGGCATTTTTATTGAAATGAAAGATGAAAATCATTAATTTAAATAAAATCAATCAAATCCTAACAAAATAAAATGATTCTCCAAGTAAAACTCATATCATGTGACGAACGAAAACATAGCTCCAAGTGAGGTTGCCGATAAAGGCATCCCCAAGCTTAGTTGCTTGGGTCTTCCTTGAATATTACCTTGGAGTGCCTAGGGCATCCCCAAGCTTAGGGTATTGTCACTCCTTATTCTCCTCATATCGATATCTCATCCAAAACTTGAAAACTTCAATCACACAAAACTTAACAAAACTTTGTGAGATATGTTAGTATGATAAAGAGCAAACCATTTCACTTTTGGTACTGTCAAAGACAATATTCATAATTGTTTGCACACAATTCCTACTGTACCATATCATTTGCACAATTTATATTGAGCAATATAAGCCATAGAAACTAGGAAACAAGCAAACTATGCATTGAAGACAAAATCTATCAAAAGCAGAACAGTCTGTAGTAATCTGTACTCAAACCATACTTCTGCTACTCCAAAAATTCTGAAAAAATTAGATCACGTGAGCAATTTGTATATTAAACTTCTGCAAAAAGAATTAACTCAAAGGCACTCTTCTGTTAAAAACTAGAATTGTTTTCGTGAGCGCAAAGGTTTATGTTTTTCAGCAAGATCAAAACAACTATCACCCAACATGATCCTAAAGGCTTCACTTGGCACTTTATTGAAACAAAAGCAATAAAAAATGATCAATACCGTAGCATAATCATGTGAACACACAAAAACAGTAGGTAAAAGTGTTGGGTTATCTCCCAACAAGCGTTTTTCTTTAATGTCTTTTAAGCTAGGCATGATGATTTCAATGATGCTTGCATAAAAAATAAGAATTGAAACGTAAAGCGAGCATCATGAAGCATATGACTAGCACATTTAGGTCTAACCCACTTCCTATGCATAGGGATTTTGTGAGCAAACAACTTATGGGAGCAAGAATCAACTAGCATAGGAAGGCAAAACAAGTGCAACTTCAAAACAATCAACACATAGAGAAGAAACTTGATACTATTGAGATATGTAAGAGCACAAGTTCCTTCCTCATAATAATTTTCAGAGACATCATGAATGGATTCAACAATATAACTATCACATACAACACCCTTTTCATGATGCACAAGCATAGAAATTTATCACTCTTTATGGCATACATGTCATCATAATAATCATCATAGATAGCAACTTCATTGTCATAATCAATTGAAACCTCTTCCAAAATAGTGGATGTATAACTAAATAAAGTCATGACCTCTCCAAATACACTTTCATCAATATTGTAATAAGATTCAACACCCTCCAAAAGAGTGGGATCACTACTACCAAGAGTTGACACTCTTCCAAACCCACTTTTATCAATGTAATCATCATAAATAGGAGGCATGCTATCATCATAATAAATTTTCTTATCGAAAGTAGAAGGAATCAAAGGATCATATTCATTAAGCAAAGCATCCCCAAGCTTAGGACAAGCATTATTTCCAGCAAATAAATCTTCAAACATATCAAACTCATCAAACATAGCATCCCCAAGCTTGTGATTTTGCATATCATCACAATCATTCTTATCAATAGCATGAAGGCACCAATAGTATAGCAAACATTATTATCATATTCTTCCAAGCAAGTGCTAAAATGATTTCCAAGATTATAAGAAGTACCATTATCTTCCCAATCATAATCATCACAACAAGCAATAGGCATAACAAAATCATCATCAATAGTGCTCTCGGGCATTGTGCCATAAGACATAGAAGCAATATCATCATCAAGTTCATCATCTTCCACAATAATTTTTGATTCATTTTCATGGGGCACAACAATAATAGGAGCAACATTATTTGGGAGAGATACCTTTTTACCTCTATTCTTTCTTCTTTTTTCTTCTTCTTCACATCATGTGTGGGTTCAATTAAGTTTTTCGAGCTCCTTGTTGAAGAGATTGATTGGATAGGAAGTTCCTCCTCGTTATCTGATTCATCATAATAAACACTAGGAGGGTATTGGAAAATATTTTCTCTTTCATTAGTGCTCTCTTCATATTCTATTTGTTTTCTTGTCCTTAGATAGTTGGCAATATAAGGATTGTCAATGCAATTTATCGCACAAAACATATAAATTTCCTCTAGATCAAAATCAAGAAATTTCTTAAGATTAAATTTTGGAATATCCATAGTTATATGTTTTGTTTCTTCATACCCCAAAAGAAGACTAAGCTCTTTATGATGCTCAAGGGTAATCAAGTTATCACAATTTTTGGACACTATTTGATCATGAAAGAATCTGCATTGAAGATTTAAATGACCATGTTCATTCCAAAGTTCACAAGGATGGCGGAAAAAATTAAATCTTTCATCAGAATCATCTAGCCTCTCTTGCAACCTTTTTGTTTCTAAATATTTATGCTTCTTACAAAATCTATCTTCCCTTTTTGGTGTGCAATTGCACTCCCAATTCACTCCACAAAAAGTGACATGCTTATAAGAAACATTTTTCTCATGACTTATGCAATCATGATTAGCATTTTTTATATTCAAAGAATTCACACTAACAACATTGCAATCATGCTCATCATTCAAATACTCTGTGCCAAGCATTTTATTGACTTCTTCTTCTAATAATTGAGCACAATTTTCCGATGCATCATTTTCAAGAAAGATATTTCTTTTATAGACCAAACTAGTGATAAACAAGAAACTAAAATATTCAATTGCAAGATCTAAAGATATACCTTCAAGCACTCACCTCCCCGGCAACGGCGCCAGAAAAGAGCTTGATGTCTACTACACAAATTTATTCTTGTAGACTCGTGTTGGGCCTCCAAGCGCAGAGTTTTGTAGGACAATAGCAATTTTTCCTCAAGTACATGACCTAAGTTTTATCAATCCGTGAGAGGTGTACGATGAAGATGGTCTCTCTCAAACGACCCTCCAACCAAATATAAGAAATCTCTTGTGTCCCCAATACACCCAGTACAATGGCAAATTGTATAGGTGCACTAGTTCGGTGAAGAGATGGTGATAAAAGTGTAATATTGATGGTAGAAATATATTTTTATAATCTGAATAAATAAAAACAGCAAGGTAGCAGTTAGTAAACGGGCACAAAAACGGTATTGAAATGCTTGAAAACAAGGCCTAGGGTCCGTACTTTCGCTAGTGCAACCTCTCAACAATGCTAACATAGTTGGATCGTATGATTATCCCTCAAAGTGCAATAAAGAATCACTCCCGAGTTCCTATTAGCGGAGAACAAAAGATAGGAATTGTTTGTAGGGTACGAAGCCACCTGAAAGCTATTCTTTTTGATCAATCTATCCTAGAGTTCGTACTGGAATAACGCAAGCTATTTTTTCCGATCGATCTAATCAAGAGTTCGTACTAAGATAACACCAAAGAAAATTCATATTCATAATACTCAATCCACACAAAGAACTACAAGGGGACCCCAAAGTTTCTATCGGAAAAGATAATAAAAACGTGCATCAACCCCTATGCATAGATTACCCCAATATCACCGCGGGAATCCGCGAGTTGAATGCCAAGACACATGTCAAGTGAATCAATACGATACCCCAATTTTCACCTCAAGTATTCATATCGCAAGACATATATCATGTGTTCTATTCTCTGAATATTCAATCCGACAAGACAAAACTTCAAAGGGTAAAGACTCAATTCATCACAACAAGAGTATAGAGGGGAGAAACATCATATGATCCGACTATATTAACAAAGCCCATGATATAGATCGAGAGAGAGAGAGAGAGAGAGAGAGAGAGAGAGAGAGATTAAACACATAGCTACTTGTACAAACCCTCAGCCCCGAGGGTGGACTACTCCCTCCTCATCGTGTTGGCCGCCGGAATGATGAAGATGGCCACCGGAGATGACTCCCCCCTCCGGCAGGGTGCCGGAACAGAGCTAGATTGGTTTTCGGTGGATACAGAGCCTTGCAGCGGTGGAACTTCTGATCTAGGTTAACCCTTCGGAATATCTGGGAATTTATAGTGCAAAGAGGGGGTGCGGGAGGCCACCGAGGTGGGCACAACCCACCTGGGCGCACCAGCCTGACGCGCCCAGGTGGGTTGTGCCCCACTCGGGGCACCCCCAGGTGCAGCTCTGGCCCATTGGGTTCCTTCTGGTCCATAAAAAATCCCCGTGGAGTTTCGTTGCGTTTGGACTTCGTTTGGTATTGATTTCCTGCGATGTAAAAAACAAGCAGAAAACAACAACTTGCACTGGGCACTGGGTCAATAGGTTAGTCCCAAAAATGATATAAAGTTGCTGTAAAATGATTGTAAAACATCCAAGAATGATAAAATAGCAGCATGAATACTTCATAAATTATAGATACGTTGGAGACGTATCACTTATGCACTTTACTTTGTGATAGCCATATTGTTCTTTGTCATATATCTTGCTATCACATAGTTGCTTATCTTGCTTAGCATATGTTGTTGGTGCACATAGGTGAGTCTAGTTGTTTTAGGTTTTGTGCTTGATAAATTAACAGCTAGGTTTATTACGCATTTATTCAAGCCTAAACCATAATTATTTTAAAGCGCCTATTCAACCCTCCTCTAGGCGACATCCACGATCTTTCAGCGAGCGCCGTTGCTTCCAGCATCGGCAAACCGAGCAAGGATTTCTTCTGGCCTGAGTCCGAGCAATCCCATAGCCGCCAGATCAAGATCTGGAGATGAAGAAGTCAGCCCATCGGACGATAGCCAGTGTAGAAGGGGGTGGGGCTGCAGCTGCCTCCGCCAAGCATACACAAGCTTTGGATCCGACATGACGTGTAGGTGGACGGGGTCAGGAAGGCAGCTGGGTAGAGAGCCAACCCGGAGGATCAGGTGGTGACCGACGCCGCCGACAGGCCAAGAACCGGAAGGGAACGCGGTGCCGAGCCGTCGAAGGCAGAGCCGCCAGAGCACCGGCGAGCCAAAGCTGGAGGGGACGCAGCAAATGGGATGCCGGGGCCGCAACCGCGTCGGCAGAGACGCCGGCAAGCCACGAACACTGGAGAACACAGGTCCGTGGCCACCGGGGCCGGAGCGGTGCCGACAAGGATCCATCGCAAAGCTTCGACCTTCTGCTAAAAAGACCACCGTGACCAAACACACGAAGTCGTCATCACCGCTCGGAGAAGGCATCGTCGGAGATGAAGGGAAACTAGCGCCAGGGCTGGACCAAGCCGCCGCCTCCTCTGCCTAAATGGCCTCCCACACCACCACAACAGCAGCATGCAGAGAGGAGATGTACTGCCGGGGGAGGACAAGAGGCAACTGGGGGAGGAGAACAACAGCCGTAGCCACGCCGCAGCGCCGAGCCGGCAGGAAAGGACACGCAACAGTTGGAGCAGGGGTGCGCCCACGGAGCGTCGTAACAGATCTGAGGAGGGGTGGGGGCGGCTCCGGCATGAGGGGGGCGAAACCGCCCCGCCGCCGCCATCCCCAGGCGCGGCGTGGCCTCGCTGGCCGGGCCTCCAGCAGTGGCGTTGCGGGGAGAGAGGGTGGAGGCGGAGGAAGATCTCCCAGCGGCGTCAATTCATGGGGGGAGGGGCTCTAGCGCGAGGGGGAACGAGGAGACCGCCCCGCCGCCACCATCCTCGGGCGCGGCGCGGCTTTGCCGGCCGGCCCTCCGGCAGCGGCAATGCGGGTGGGCGGTGGTGGGGGCGGGACTCCTGGTGGCGGCGAGTGTTTCCCCCGTGTCGCCACACGCAGGCAACGCGGGGGACGAGCGGGCTCTTGCATCAAGACTAGACACGTCCTTTTCGGAGTTTATGTTACACGTAGACTCTCTTGTTTCAAAAAAAAAAGTTACAAGAAGAATCTTAAGGACCGGAACCATAGTAATTGACACCAATGATATTACACCAAGTATTTTTACATATTTTTTAGAAGACTTCAGACCGCCTTTAACGAGGCCTTGTAGGCTCTCATACATGTTCGCAGTGAGACTTTTCTTAAAACAAAACTGCATAAATGTTTACATAAAAGCATCCATGATGTCGCTCTATGGACCATAGATTTTTCACAGGATATTTACAAGACTTCAGTTCTTGGAAAGAAAATTTCTACCAGGATTTTCTAAATCATAGGAACAATGCACCGAAATTCCTGCAAATAAATCCTTTTCATTCGCCTTGGATGAAAGTTGTTTCTTTTTTCTGTCTTTAGTACTGTCCTATCCAAATGGCTACTCTATAACTTTGTTATGTTTTGCGCTTCAGTCCAGTTAGGCCCAATGCGCTAGGGAACATCTTACATGAGTTAACTGCTCCGATCTTCACTGAAACAACACATCTTTCCATCTCACTTTAGTTCTTAATTACAAAGGAAATTCCTGAGGTGAAACTTTTTTTCCTGATTTGCGTCTGTCACCTACAACTCGGTCGTTGCAAGTGCTACGAGCTAACCACCACGCCATCGCCAAATATTTGCAAATGGTACTTGGCTGCTCACTTTTATTCATTCTCCAGTTTGGTTCTTTGTTTTTTTATCCTTTCTTTTAATGCATGGTTTTTTTAAAATCGCGAACCTTTTTCTAAATTAATGCACTTTTTTAAAATTAGATGATTTGTTTTCAAATTAGATGAAACATTTTCCAAATTTGGTGAGTTTTTTTCAAATTCGTGAACTTTTTTTCATAATCGATGAACTCTTTTTCAAATTCGTGAACTTTTTTCATAATTGATGAACTTTTTTGAGAAAATTGTGACTTTTTTTTCAAAATCAGTGATTTCTTTTCCAAAATGGATGTACTTTTCTCAGAATTTGATGAACTTTTTTTCAAAATCGATGAACGTTTTCTCAGATGGATGAACTTTTTTTCATAATCAACGAACTTTTTCCATGTTTTCAAATTCGAACCAAATTCAATGAACTTTTTTCAAAATTGATGAATTCTTTTTTAATTTTTATTAACATTTTTCAGATTTGATGAACTTTTTTAAAAACCAATGAACTTTTTCAAATCCGATGAACTTTTTTTAATTGTCTGATTTTTTCCAAATTTGATGAACTATTTTTAAATTCGGTGAACTATTTTTCAATTACGATGAACTATTTTCAAATTGTATGAACTTTTTATTCAAATACGATGAACTTCTTCAAATTTGATAAATGTTTTTCATATTCGATGAACTTTTTTCAAATTTGTGAACTTATTTCGAAATTTCATGAAAAAATTCAATCTTGTGGAGTTTTCTCAATTTTATGAACTCTTTTCAATTTGTACGAATCTTTTCAATTTTTTCATTTTTAATTTTTTTTGTGGTTTTCAAAAGTTCATTAAATTTCTTTTCAAATTTTACGTTTCTTTTCATATAATTTATATAAGGTATATATAATAGTATATCTTAATGTTGTACTAGGAGAACGTCAAATATAACTCTTTCCAGATATTAGTCGTCAAGGGGTGCTCGGTCTACTAGTTATTGCGACTTGTTGTTGCTCCTGGCGAGGGGAGTTCGAGCCCCGCTATTCCCAGTTGTCAAAATAAATTTCTTTCAGCGTAGAACGAACATGGGCCATTGCAGAAACATCACAGGTACGAGCGCTGCAGGCGCCAGTTCTCCTAACCGGCGCTGAAAGATTAGGAGCTCCCCTATTCCACGCCCTACCGGAGGGCTGCCACTACTTTCAGCACATCTTGACCAACAGAATCAACTAAGAAAAATCATTCTACTCCCTCTGTTCACAAATATAAGGTGTTTGGATATTTAAATATGGACTATAAACGGACTGAAATGGGTGAACACTAAAACGTGTTTATGTACATCCAATTTAAAAAAGAGTTAGCACATCTTATATTTATGAATGGAGGAAGTATATTAAAAAACCCACTAGAAAACTCATGTCTATAAACAAACTTCACTGGAAAAAAAACGACGGACGAATAATCTGGGCATGTCTGAAAACTCTGATAGAATCCCTTAGAAAAGGATAACCTATGCTGCATCTACATCCTGGTTAGCATAGGGAGAGTATAATATGGAAACCAATATTTGGTGGAAACCAGTGAAAACCATGCGAAAGCAATGTTATGAAGTTTCAAAAAATCCTTAAAAAATATGGGATGTTACTGGGGTGATGTTCTATTGTCATGCAAATATAAGCAACGCATTCTAAAATACCGTGAATGTCCAAATATAAGCAATGCCAATGAAGGATCCTATACCAATATTCTAAAATGTCGTCACCGAATTTCAGGCACATTCAGTTCAAAGCGTGCTTGATAAAACCCGATGCAATTAACAAGAGCAGATATAGGCAACATATTCAAAATCTGACGACTACCATTGAACGCATGCAGCCAGTCTTAAAACTACAACCAACGGGATATATAAACTTCGGTTGACTAGCCAGACATTAAGCTGGGTGTAGGACGTTTCTTGGATCCCATGACTTACCTACATCGATTCTGAAGGCGCGAAGTTAGAAGATATTTATGCACATTCTTGTTTTCAGGCCTTTCCAAAGCAGTTCACTGATAATTACCTCTCAAACCACCTCTATGGTCAGGAGGTGAGGAAGGTTTTCATACAACACCCATGGTTCAATATTGAAGTGCCTGAAGAGGACGAAGGACGGATGGTCAATCATCCACAGGCACTGGCCTAAAGTTATAAAGACCTTCAACATGAATGAAGGCTCAATATTCGCCTCCCGCTTCAGCAGTTTTCCAGATGAGATGCATATGTCTATATATCGTCTATAATGCTAATTTCGAAAGGTTCTACATGTTGCATGTGGAACTTGCTGCTGGTGCAGTTGTGTAATGGGGTAGCTGAGTGCTGAAGCTATATCATGTTGTACTCTGATATATTTCAATTATGAAATTCTGCTTCCTTAATATGGAAATGAAATATATTGTGTGCTTAATATGAAATGTCAATTAGATTAATAAATGGGTTATAAATAATCGGATAATTAGCCTGCTAATGACGAATTAGCCTGCTAATTGTGTTTTGATATTGCAAACGGGTTGTTGAAAAAATACCGTGGGCGATGACCTCAGGCAACGCACACAGTTTTTAGGAATAAACCGTGTTGGATCAATGAACAATCACACACCATTTTCTCTTAAAAACTGTTTGGGTTAGGCCACCTTGCGCAAACGTTTACCACATAAAAACTGTGTGTGATGGACAGCCTTTGCTACACAGTTTTTTTCTACGGACCGTGTGTGATACAGTCAATAACGCAAACGATTTAACGGGAAAAATGGTATGTGATGTACCTGTAAACGGAAACGTTTTCCTTGGAGCGACTGTGTGGGATATGCGTACGAACGAAAATGTTTAGCGGGGACTCGCTGTGTGGGATGTATTTGCGACCGGAAACAATTTCATCGTATAATTATATTTTTTTAGCTTTACTGTACGTATTTCCATATTGGAGTGCTCGCCGGTCACACATGGCCTCATTTTGCCGAACGTGTGTGCCAGGAGGGCATATCGCCGACGGTTTCTGGGTCGTGTGGGAAGGACCCCCCTATCGCCCACACTCACTTGGCAACGGTTCCAAATGTCATCGCGGAAAGGGGTAAAAACCGTTTGTTTAGAACCGACGCGCACCAGTGCATGCAGAGAGCAAAAGGGATCTGACACTTGTTTCCATGAGCACAAGCATTTCAAGCTCTATATCAATGAACACATCCGCAACCAGGGGGTGAAGTATCTCAACCATCGATGGTACATCATCTAGGAGACCACGTCCAAGTATTGCGGCCACTTGAAGCAACTCATCAGTCATTTGCTAAGCGGTGCCCAAATCTCCCAGCAAGTAAGTTGTTATATGTGTTGATCATTTGGCCGGATATGCAAATTGTTGAACAGATACACAACTTGTAGGCCAAATATGCTCTATGTTTTGGTCATTTGGTCGGATCGGATAAGCAACTTGCTAACAATGTTTTACTTTGTAGCCTTCTCGTGCATGCAATTCTTGAAGTTGAAAAAGAAGAACTTCGTCGTCATGCATTGTTGGTTAAAGTTGAATTGACAACCCAAGTGGAATTTATTCGTTGCCAACTTTGCCGAGTCCTTCGACATGGGCACGGAGGAAGAAACGGGTTATCCAACCGACCCAACAAAAGAGCGGCCCAATAAGGTTAGAAGAGGGTTTCGGGGAAAGAAGTGAGAAGTGGAGAAGACGAAGCGAGAAGGGCCGACGACCAAGATGATAGAGAGGTTCGAGAACATCTTGGCGAAGAAGGAGGAGACATGTAATACCGAGAGGTTTAACATGTTGATGGCGGGGACCGAGAAGAAGCTTTAGCTTGAAGAGAAGAATGACATGCTCGAAGAGAAGAAGGTTGAGATCGGAGCCGCTTAGGGGAGGCAAAGATGTTGACCCTAAAAATGAAGGATTTGGATGATGATGTAAGGATGATCAAGCAAGCCGTCTATCTTAGGTTGTTGAAAAGTGCTAAGGATCAGCTGGCGAGAGGGGACAAGGGGGCAGCGGCACAGTAAATGTGGAGGCTCTGATTGCCGGTCTAGCAGGGCAGAAAATTCAGTTTTTTACACGGACACCGGACTAATATTCGCGTCTCCATTCAGAGTAAAAACTATGCATACTTGTCTTTTTAAGTGTGATCGTGGCGTTATCTGAATTGGCGCGTTATTTGATCGGGCGCATTCGAATTTCAAATTTAAAAGACAACTTTGAATGACCGGCTCTTACATCACTGTCTACTGTCTACGGATTGGTTCCCACCGATCTACGGATACGTAGTTCGAGAGTACGATGCCCTTACTCTGCAGTTTTGTCGCCGTCAGTTAGTCAAGTCGAGAATTGCTTGGCCTGACCCAGTGGCTAGCTGTACGCATGAAACACGGAATGTTCAGTTCTGGAAAGAATCCAGTGAAAATCTTGTGAAGATCCTGCATCGTACTGATACTGCCGGACTGTAGCTAGCTGCCCAGTAGGCCTTACTATTTCCTTTCGAGAGGCCTAGCCAGCAAGTGTTTTTCCTTAGGGGCTAGTTGCCTGCCACTTTCATCATGCGTGTCGTGCTAGGTTTTGTTTTTCAGAGCTCTTGTGTCGTGCTAGTGGACGGAGACAGTCTGGACTGGTCATACAATTTATTTGTTTTTGAGAAAGAAAACTAGATTAGACAAGGCTCAGTCTGGTTTAGCCCGTACATGTTAACAACGGGCTTCCTTACAAAAGTTCTAATGATGGGCCGTCAGAAGACCATTTATTCCGCCCATAAAGCCAGCCCAAGTGCCGGTTTTGCCACGTTTTTTGGGATTATATATATCATTGATTTAAATAGTTAAATGCCATTCAAAAAATGTTTAAAACAGTTTTAAAATGGGAAAAATACTTTTGCGGAAATAAAATGGTTTATGTGGTGCGTATAAATGTTCATCGTGTATTTACAAATAATCCATCCGTATTTGAGAAACTAGATGATGCCCGTGCGCTGCTCCGGTATCCATGGTAAAACATATACATAAATAGAAGGTAGAAAACTAGAACTATTGCAAAAAAAAATTAAGAATGCTCCCGGGATATATTTTGAAAACAATAAAGTATATGAAGCATGTGACAAAATGTTGTATAAAAAGAGAATTTGTTGGATTGATGTCAAACGGGTGCCATTTTTAATAAAAATGTGTAATATGACCAACATATACATATACAAATATATGTTGGTCATGCTACAAAAATGTATAACATGACCGTCTATGCCCGCACAAAAATAAGTGAAACAAATTAACACGCATGGTTGCTAAGGTGGCATAGTTGCATGAATAGATTAGTGCACAAATTGTAACTTATAACCATATGCATGACTTGATGATGTGGCATAGTTGCATGAAGAGAAAAAAATAGATAGTGGATTGCAACTATTTAAGAGTAGAGGATGCCTGTTGCTTATTTAGAAATATTCACCATATATTATAAAAGGCTTCATTATGTCCTACAAATTCAATCATTATGTGCCTAAAAATGATAATAGCATATTTGAAAATGTTCAAAATTATTCATTGCCTGCATAAAAGTTGTCACGCTATAATAAATTGTTTTTCTTTGAAGGAAGAGAAAAAAAGGGAAAGAAAGAAAACCAGACATGCCCTAGCACACAAAAAATAAAAACTTGCAGAGTAACAACCAAGGGTAAAACCCCAAACAAAACCGTGGTAAAGAAAAAAACCAAAAAGAAAACTGACACCCTAGAACCGAGCCAACCCAAGAGTATTGCGAGGGCATCACAAATGGTCTCTGTTCGGCCGCAAATGCTAGGCGTTGCTTATTGCGAGACCATAGCTAGCACCGCCTGAAGCGATCAACGAAGTGGGCAAGCCCATCAACTATGATATGATTGGTTTTGGCAATCTTTTGAGGACCGGTTCGTGCAACCTATCGTCCGATGTTTTCCGGTTTTGGGAAGGTTACACATGTTTTTCTTTCCTTTATATGTTTATTATTATCATTTTTCCCCTTTTTGGTTTTTTTCATGTTTTAAAAGTACATGTTGAGGATTTCTTTTATATGTTCAACATTTTTAGTATATAGATCGAGCAATTTTTAGATACACGTTGATTCAGAAAAAAAATACATGTTCAACATTTATGCGAATAAATGTAGAACCAGTGGCTGTGCTAGGATCAAAACCTTGTGATGTCAAGCTTCTCTAAAAGGAATTTTTTGCAGACAATACATAGGAAAAAATATCATAGTTTATTATGACCTTTTCATGGTAGTAGTCCTTGCGATCATGCATATTTTGATATGTATGCATAATAGCATTGATACTAATAAACTGGAATATATTGGTTTCAACATAATAAACGAGGTAATGGTACAAGAAATCATCATCTGTTCTATGTCGGAAATGAGAGCTGATATATTTCATTGTAGAAAATGCTCTTCAACTATTCCTTGCCACTGGAAAAAATAATGCAAGCTTCACAAAAAGAACATAGAGAACATAGAGAACCCCAGAACAGAAGTTGAACATTTCTAAATACACAATGATATTTTTAAACACACGCTGAATATCATAAAATAATGCATGAATAAACTTTTACATTTTCATGAACATTTGTTTAATGGTAGGAAGCATATTTTTAAATGAGTGGACTTTTTAAATGCCATGATTTTTAATGATGCAAACAGTTTTTATAAACTACGAGAATTTTTTTCCATTTTCACAACCATTTTAAATGCCATGCACATCTTTCTGAATGGTAAGAGAATTTTCTAAGTTTTGTGAGAAAAAACTTTATACTACATGGACTTTTTTTTAATGTATGGTGATGGTTTTAAAACGTCATGAGAAAAAATTAAAACATGTGAATATTTTAATTTTAAATGTGTGAATATTTCTAAAATAAAACTGTTATTTGTTGAATGGTAAGAATATTATTTAAAATTGCACAAACAATATTTTTACACTAGATGAAAAAAATGCATGGTGAATATTTTTGAAAATTGAAGTAAAAAGTTTGGTTGAAAAATATATATAGAAGTAAGAAAACACGAAGCAAAGAAATGAATGTAGCGAAGTAACTAATTATTATACCGCAAAAAAAAGAAGGAACTAATTATTACTGGGTTGGCCCACTATAGTCCCTCTCTAGGGGAGGCGAGACGTAGTCACACCCCTTCCACTCCACGCCCTACCAGAGGGCTGCCACTACTTTCAGAACTCTGATAGAATCCCTCAGAAAAGGATAACCTATGCCGCATCTAGATCCTGGTCAACATTGGGAGAATATAATATGAAAACCAATATTCGGTGGAAACCAGTGAAAACCACGCGAAAGCAATGTTGTGAAGTTTCAAAATATCCTTCAAAAATATGGGATGTTATGGGGGTGATGCTCTATTCTCATGCAAAATATAAGCAACACATTCTAAAATACCATGAATGTCCAAAATATAAGCAATGGCAATGAAGGATCCTATACCAATATTCTAAAATATCGTGCCCGAATTTCAGGCACATTCAGTTCAAAGCGTGCTTGATAAAACGCCAGGCAATTAACAAGAGCAGATATAGGCAACGCATTCAAAATCTGACAGCTACTGTTGAACGCATACATCCAGCCTTAAAACTATAGCCAACAGGATATATAAACTTCGGTTGACTAGCCAGACATTAAGCCGGGTGTAGGACGTTTCTTGGATCCCATGACTTACTTACATCGATTCTGAAGGCGCAAAGTTAGAAGAAGAAGAAGAAGAAGAAGAAGAAGAAGAAGAAGAAGAAGAAGAAGAAAAAGACTGATGTTATGCAAACCCAGACAAGCTCTACACACTAGATTCTGAAGGACTGCGCAAATTACAGCGGTTCTTATGGCTCGCCTCCTCGACTACACACTAGCCTACAGGTCAGCGGTCTCTGAAGCAGCACGAGAAAGGAAACTAGCAGGTCAATCAAGCACAGGTCATCGGTTTACAATAGAGCAAATTATATGTACAAAGCAGGCAGGCCGGTGGAATGCCGATGCTGACTCCTTGATCCTCCTCACCAGGGGCCGGTCAACGTTCTTCGCAAGCACTGCCGCTTCTTCCGTCCGAACTGATCCTTCATCTCAGGGGCCTGCTGTCAGTCAGATCAATTTCCCGTCAGTACCAAGATTTTGGATGTTAACCTGTCAAGTTCTATGAAATAGCCTATTTCTGTGTGGGGCCATAGGACGACTCCTTGTGAGAAACTGTTGATGTGTCATAAACTGATTCATTTTCATTTAAACTGGGTTTGCAAAGTTTGACAAAGCGTGGCATATGAAGATAGACAACGCATTTTAAAATTAATATGAAGAATTGACCTTTTGGTTCCAGATGACTGATCCAAGTTTGAAACTACAAATTGTGTAAAAGCTTTAATTTCATACATTTCGTTCTTTATGTGATAGTTTGAATGAAATGGAATTTAAACCATGTAATTTAAATAAATATCTAAATACTCTTAGTAAATTTGATGGCTGTGTGCATCGCTTGATGCATAGGCCAGGGGTTATCCTCCTTTTCGAAAGAAAAAAACTCCTAGTAAAATTTACCTTTTACAACCTACATGTGACACTGAATCTGTGATAAGGAATACCTCTTTTAGTTTTCTCTTTCTACTTTAACAAAACATCTGTGCATTACTCTGCAAATTTACTTGATTTAATAATTTGTAACCAGCTGAAGGCCCCTGTCAGGACCCCACTGACTTCGACACCACGCATGTGTCAGGTCAAAAAACTTGTAAAATAATTTTGAGAATTCAGTTAAATCTCAGAAAAATAATGTCAGTTGTTCTAACTCTGAATTTAGTAATTTTAACCTATAAATTTGTAGAATGTCATTCTAAAGATCAACTTAGTCCTAAACCATTTGTGAAGTCATCGAAAAACATTGACATAGAAAGTACAGTTTATACTTGGAGGAATTTTTTGGATTCACCAAACAGAAAAGGGATATGCAGCTACTGATGTTATAAAAGCATGCTTAGTATTGCAGCGTGTAACTCAGCATCCATAGGAAAATGGAAAAAGCATGCTTAGTACTGCGGCGTCTAACTCAGCCATCCATAAGAAAATGGAAAAGGCATGCTTAGTACCGCGATGTCTAATATAGCCATATAGCCATCCATAAGAAAATGGAATGTACTATACCAAACAACAGGCTAAATTGTTGACTTATACATAGAAATAGGAAAGTTTGGGATCGACGAGAGACAATCAATTACCTCTCTTTTCTGCATTTCCAGTATCTCTTTCTGCACGACGATGAAAAGAAACAATTAGTACCACGTTCGCAATAAAGGAGCTATTAATCTTGTTTTAAGTATGGTATATAGTCCTATTTACTGAGATTTTGGTGCCCCATTATGCACGAACACATCATACATTGCACGACCATATGGGCTGAAATTAGATACTCCCTCCGTCCCATATTAATTGTCGCTTAAACGGATGGATCCAGCACAAAAAATACTTCTAGATACATCCAGTTCAGCGACAATTAATATGGGACGGAGCAACACTTCCAAATATGAGACTACGGCCATCACCCTGAAAATTGATTAGGCAAATTACTGCGACAACAGATTACTGTGAAGTTAATATATCAAGGTTAAAGCAAAAGAGACTGAATATTCCACACTTAGGTTCAAAGATCGGAATGTTTCTGAATTCTGATAAACAGAGGTTGTACCAAGATAAAGGAACAGGTCACGGTGAATGCTTCACCAATCACCACGAACACTCTGATGCCAACATGGACAAAACAAGCAAAATACTTTCTCTGTCCCATAATATAAGAACGTTTTTCAAACCATGTTAGCTTGAAAAACGTTCTTATATTATGAGACGGAGGGAGTAGCTACCAGTGGGGTCTACAGACTGAAACTATCCACTTCAGAGTGCATTGCTATAAATCCTCCTTTACACAAAATGCACTGAAGTTGCACATTTAGCATGTCCAATAGCAGGGTTTGTAGAAAAGCTACCTGTTTCCTCACCAGTTCCTCGTTCAGGTCCTTGAGCTTCTGAACTTCAGCTTCCAACTCCATTGTATAAGCCTGTGCAGATAAGGAAATTATTACCAAAACAGGAAACTCCAGCAGATGGGAGCAGTGACTCAGGTTTCAGACTGAGTCATCTGAAGTGGTATTTCCATAGATGGTCATATTTCCAGCTCAACACGGCTTCAGGAGTAAGTAAGAACGCATAGATAGTGTAGAAGATGCTAAAAATACCTGCTTGCGGGCGCGGGACCTGGCGGCGGACTCCCTGTTCTTGATCATCCTCCTCTGCCTCCTCTCCACCACCTTCTCCACGCCGCCGCCAGTCCTCCTCCCCCTCACAATCCCCTCGAACGAGTACGGCATTGGTTCCGACGGCGATGACAGATCCTCGCTCCCCTTGCTGCCGGAATCAACCGGGTTGACCGCAGTTTGCACAACCAGGGGGGCGCCTCCCATACCCACTGCCCTCGGCATGAGCCCATTGGCCAAGGCCAGATCCCCCATGGCGACCGGCGGGAACCCCAGCGCCGCCGCACCGGCGTCGTTGGCGCTCGGGAAGTTCCCGTAGAAGGAAGGGCCTTTGGGGACAACGGGGACCGGCCGCGGGTGCATGGGCGGGGGCGGCACTGCAGGAGCGGTGGGGATCTCTCGCACCACGCCGGCTTTGACCAGGAACTCCTCCAGGGTCATCTCCCCGAGCGTCGCCTGCCGATGGGGCTGCGGCTCGGCACCCTCCGCGCCCACCGGAAGCGGGTCATCGCGCACGAGGTTGCGCCACACCTCGTCGACCGTCTTGGCGCTGAGGGTGCGGGGCAGCGTGAGCGAGCCCTGGCCCTGCAGCGACGTGGGCGGCGGGCCGGCGCCCGCGCCCGCGCCCGAGGCGGACATGGCCTGGCTCTCCTCGGCGGTCCAGATGCTCCGGAGCAGCTCGTCCATGTTCATGGAGCTGAAGTCCTTGCCGAGGTCGCTGCCTCCCACGCCGGCGCCCCCGCCGAGCGTGCTCTGGAACTCCTCGAACGTCAGGGAGTAGATGGACCCCTGCCTCGCCAGCGGCGCCCCCTCCGCCCCGGACGCCATCCTGCGCTCCGAGGACGACCCGCCGTTGCTGCTCCTGAAGTCCATGATCCCCTCCGTCCCTCCCCACCTGTCCTCCTTGAGCATCAAACGGACACGGACACCAGCAGAGAAGAGAATTCGCCTCAAACCGCAGCGGGTCACATGCGTTTCCTGGAAAGGCCAGAGACAGATGAGACAGAGAGGGAGGGAGAGTGGTGGGTGAGAGGCGAGGAGGGTGGCGAGGCGAGAGTGAGACCTGGCGACGACGGCGACGACGAGTTTGTTGCGGTGTGGTTGTGAAATGTGGGTAGCGCAGCGCAGAGGATCCTGGTGAGGTCTGGCCGTCGTGGGCAGCGCAGTGGGGCGGGAGGGAGGGGGCGCTCCTCCTCCGCCCCGGTGGTTAATACTACGTGGCGGGCTCCGGGGGCCTCGACGGGGACCTGTGGGCCAATCAGCGCGCAACGCGTGGAGGCGCTGGCTCCGTCAGTTGCTGCGATGGCGGCTTCCGGACAAAAATATCCCCGCGGCCAGGGCGGCTCTGCACTCGTGGGGCCCCGCGCCCAGCCTCCCGCTGTTGGTGGTGGTTGGTGTCTCCCTTCACCGTGGGCCGACCTGCCGGGTTGGGTACAGCAAAATTGCAGGGGGTTTTGTTCTTCACAAAAATGTGAATGTTTTGGTTTCTACTAGAACATCAATGTTTCTCTTTCAAAGAACAGAACATCAATAGTATTCCAGAAGAAAAACCTTGGAGTAGTTTAACCAATAAGCATACTAAAAACCTATTCGTCCATTTTACAAGTCAGTAAATGGAAGCGGTGAAGGGAATAAAAATAAATGTTGTTCTCGGTGAACACTTGTGCATCGCTATCGACTGATCTAGTCCACTTAATGCACAACTTTTGTCAAATCTATTGTGTACAATCTTCATTCTCTTTCCTACATGCGACAACAGCCGAAAAAAAGATGTAGAAGACACTCGCGGAGACCCAAGTAATGACTCTTCTCATGGTTGATGCCGTAGAATAGAGTCACCGTGGTTCACGCACGGGGCTGCGGGTTTTGCGTGGTTGCTGATGCAACCCTTCATTACAACTTTGCGTAAGGGAACCGCTACCTCGACGAGGAAAATGTGGCCGCTCTATCTATTTCTTCTTCGGTAGTTGAGTGACTCATGCCCTCTTGAACGTTTCGAAGAACGACCAGATAGACACATCTTCAATGAGGCAACATTGAATTGTCGCGAGGTACGTGTCATCTCTATCTCTTGCAATACTAGCGAGCAAACCGCTAACGTAAGTCTGTCTGGGGATAAGTCTCATGCGGACACTAGGGGGTCAATTCTACCTTTGGTTCACAAGAAACTGGCGTTTTGGTCATTGGTAAAGTCTTCCAACGTGAACTTGACCACCGAATTGTACTATAATATTTGAATGTTTTGAAGAACGACCGGATAGACACATCTCCAATGCAGCAACACTGAACTGTCGTGAAGTAGCTGCCATCTCTATCTCTTGCATTACTGGCGAGCAAACACTAACGTAAATGTGTTTATGGCTTAGTCACATGCGGACGCTAGGGGGTCCTTTCTACCTCTGGGTCACAAGAAACTGATGTTTTGGACATTGGCGCAGTCTATCGATGTGACCTTGACCACCAAATTGCACTATAATATTTGGACGTTTCGAAGAACGATGGGATAGACACATCTCTAAGGCACCATTGAATTGTCATGAAGTACGCGGCATCTCTATCTCTTGCAAGACTAGCAAGCAAACCTCTAATGTTAGTGTTTCCAGGGGTTAGTCCCATGTGGATGCTAGGGGGTCCTTTCTACCTCTGGTTTATAAGAAACTGGCATTTTGGACATTGTCAAGGTCTTCAAATGCGACCTTGACCACCAAATCGTACTATAATATTTGATTGTTTCTAAGGGTAGACACATCTCCAATGGGGCAACACTGAGTTGTCGTGAGGTAACTGGCATCTCTATCTCTTACATTACTGGCGAGCAAACCACTAATGTATGTGTGTCTAGGGCTTAGTCTTATGGAGACGCTAGGGGGTCCTTTCTACCTCTGGGTCACAAGAAACTTAGGTTTGGACATTGGCACGGTCTTTCGACGTGACCTTGACCACCAAATTGTACTATAATATTTGGATGTTTCGAAGAACGACTAGATAGACACATCTCTAATGAAGTAAAATTGAATTGTTATGATTAGTCCCATGCAGACCCTAGGGGTCCATTCTACCTCTGGTTCACAAGAAACTAACATTTTGGGGTTTGGAAAGGTCTTCAAATGTGACCTTGGCCACCAAATTGTACCATAAAGTTTGAACATTTTGAATAACGACTATATAGACACATCTCCAATGAGGCAACATTGAATTTTCATGAGGTACATGGCATCTCTATCTCCTGCAATTCTAGCGAGCTACCTACTAACATAACTATGTGTAGGGATTAGTCTCATGCGAACGCTGGGGGACCCTCTATCTCCGGTTTAAAATAAACTGGCGTTTTGGGCACAGGGTCTTCAAGTCTGACCTTCTTCACCACCAAATCGTACTGTAACATTTGAATGTTTTGAAGAACGACTGGATAGACACATCTTCAATGAAATAACAATGAATTATTATGAGGTACATGGCGTCTATATCTCATACATTACTGGTGAGCAAACCGCTAACGTAGGTGTGTTTAGAGATTAGTGTCATGAGGATGCAAGGTGGTCCATTCTATCTACGGTTCACAAGAAACTAATGTTTTGGACATTGGCACGGTCTTCAGATGCGATCTTGAGCATGAAATTGTGCTACAATATTTGAACATTTCAAAGAATGATTACATATACACATCTCCAATGCAACAAGATTGAACTATCGTGTTGTACGTTGCATTTTAAAATCTTACAATACTAGCGAGCAAATGGCTAATATAAGTGTGTCTTGGATTGATCACTGATGACCCACAAGTATAGGGGATCAATTGTAGTCCTTTCGACAAGTAAGAGTGACGAACCCAATGAGAAGCAAAAGGAAATGACAATTAGTTTTCAGTTAGGTATTTTCTACAAGCACTCAAAGTAGCGGTGACAGATAGTTTTGTAGCAAGATAATTCGTAACAAGTAGCAAGTAGCAATAGTAACAAAGGTGTAGCAAGGTGGTACAATCCTTTCTATAGAAAAGGACAAGCTGGGAAATTCTCATATAATAAGCAAAGCGTTCTTGAGGACACATGGGAATTGTCATCTAGTCACATTCATCATGTTTAGTTGATTCGCAATCGTTACTTTGATAATTTGTTACGTGGGTGGACCGGTGCTAGGGTGATGTTCTTACTTGAACAAGCAACCCTCTTATGATTATCCCCTCTCGCAAGGTCCGTAAGTATGAAAGAAAAATTAAGACAAATCTAACCATATCATGAAACATATGGATCCAAATTAGCTCCGTACAGAATAACGCGTAAACTAAGGTTTAAGCTTCTATCACTCTCGCAACTCATCATCTAATTATTACTCCCCAACGCCTTCCCTTAGGCCCAAGTATGGTGAAGTGTCATGTAGTCGACGATCACATGACACCGCTAAAGGATGAGCAACATACATATCAGCAAAATATCAAGCGAATACCAACTTCACATGATTACTTATAACAAGACTTCTCCCATGTCCTCAAGAAAAAAAGTAACTACTCACAAATCATATTCATGTTCAAGATAATAGGGGTATTGAATATGCTTAAGGATCGGAACATTTAAGTGTCCACCAAATAAACCAACTAGCATCAACTACAAGATGTAATCAACACTACTAGCAACCCATGGGGTACTAATTTGAGGTTTTGAGACAAAGATTAAATACAAGAGATGAACTAGGGTTTGAGAGGAGATGGTGCTGGTGAATATATTGATGAAGATTGGTCCTCCCATGATGAGAGGATCGTTGGTGATGACGATGGCTTCGATTTCCCCCTCCCGGAGGGAAGTTTCCCCGGCAGAATCGGTCCACCGGAGAGCAAAAGTGATCCTGCCCAGGTCCTCCTCGAGACGACGGTGCTTCTCCCAGAAGTCTTCTTCTGATTTATTTTTCTAGGGAAAATAGCATCATATAGGAGAAGATGGGCCCTAGAGGACTGTTGGTGGGGCCACGAGCTCACCAGGTGCGCTCCCTGAGCCCATGGCTGTCTGGTGGCCCCCTCTTGGTAATTCTTTCGCCAATATTTTTTATATACTCCAAAATAATTCTCCTTAAATTTTCAGGTCATTTGGAGCCGCGGGGAATATCCAACTATGTTGTAGCTTTTTCAGGTCCAGAATTCCAGCTAAGAGCAATCTCCCTCTTCATGTGAAACTTGCAAAATAAGAGAGAAAGGGCATTAGAATAGCATGATAAAGTGAATAATGACCCAAAACATAATAAATAACCATAGGAAAATATGATGCAAGAATGGACATATCAACTCCCCCAAGCTTAGAACTCGCTTGTCCTCAAGCGAAAGCCAAACTCGATAATCATGACCACATGTTAAGAGAGAGAGAGAGAGAGAGAGAGAGAGAGAGAGAGAGAGAGAGAGAGAGAGAGAGAGAGAGGTGTCGATAAAACAAAATATGGACATGAAAGCATCATGATCATTATCATGGCAGCAATACATCATCATAAAACTTCTCATGATCAAGTGACAATTCATTCACAAGCTAAAGTATGAATCATAAACTTGAAAACTAACAAACTATGATCTCGGTCATTGAAACGGTTGCAGTTTATCATATTTTCAGAAAGAGTCTATGTAAGAGCTTTGTTTAGCAAGTTCACATACTCAACTATCATTTAGTCTTCCATGATTGCTAACACTCACGGTATATTTATGGATCAAAAGTTTCAGTTAAACACATAGGAAGATGGGGGTTTATAGTTTCACCTCCCAACTTATTTATCTCGAGAATAATGTCAACAATAATAACTCATGATTACCTACATCCAACTGGATATATGTGCCTGGATCTTTCCCCGCCACATGATGCTTGCCAAGTGGAGAATAACAGAATAGGGATGAACATTATTGACTCTTGCATAAAAGTAAATACTGAAAGTAAAAGATAGGCCCTTCGCGGAGGGAAGCAGAGGTTGTCATGCGCTTTTTATTTGAGGATGTGCAAACTCTTAATGCAAAGGGACGTCAGTTTATATTGCCCCTTGTGATAGCAAACTTTATTATGCAGTCTGTCGTTTTTATTTCTTTACCATCACAAGTTTATACAAAGCTTATTTTCCCTTACAATAAAATTTCATACATATTTAGGAGCAATTTTATTGCTTTATGCACCGATGACAACTTACTTGAAAGATTTTATTCAATCCATATGTAGATATGGTGGACTCTCATGGCAGGAAACTGGGTTCATGGATTTTTGAATGCACAAGTAGTATCTCTACTTAGTACGAATTTTGTCTAGCAAAAGACTATGAGCAAGCACCACATGTTAGAGGATCCATGACAATATAACTTCTATGTGAATATAAGCAAACATAACCTATTATCTTGTCTTCCTTGTCCAACGTCAACTATTTGATCAAGCATAGAATATTTAATGGGGGCTCACAATCATAAAAGATGTCCAAGATAGTATATCTATATGTGAGACCTCTCTTTATTTATTACTTTTTCATGAATTACACCAATGACCAATGCTATGTTTGTTAACCTCCAACATTCTTTTATCAATTATACTTCTTTTATGTGAAGTCATCACTTCCCATGGGATTAGTATATGATGTTTTTTATTTATTTCATTGCTAAGTTTTAAGCAAGAAGGTAAAGCAACCAAACTCAAACTACTCTTTATTATATAACTATCACACTTAATTACATAGATAGATAGATCACGAAACAAGCACTCAAAACTAAATCATACTAAAAATTTATTCTTATAAATCACAAAATACCTAGGGATCAAACTAAGATATATAAATGATGATAAAAGTGATGGTGATACGATACCGGGGCACCTCCCCCAAGCTTGGAACAATCCAAGGGTGTGCCCATACCCATGTACTCAAGTGTCTTTGTTGGGTGACGATGGTGATGAGGCGGTAGGCTTGTCTTCTGTCTTCCAAGGCATAGGCTCCCCATCATAAAAGGATGAACGCGTTTCCGGAATCCTGAAAGTTGCAGCCAAGCTCATGCCTTTAAATCTAGACTCATACTCATAGTTTTGGTTTTGCAGGTCAAAAACTTGGGCTTGAAGACGATTGCTACTTGTGAGACGCGTTGGGATTTTCCCCAAAGAGGAGAGGAGATGCAGTATAGTAGAGATAAGTATTTCCCTCAGTGAGAACCAAGGTTTATCGAACCAGTAGGAGAATCACACAAAGCCTCGTGAACAACACCTGCACACACAAAAGCAAATAATTGCACCCAAAGCGAACAAGAGGGTTGTCAGTTCCCTTGGCGGTTACTTGCAAGGATTAAATATTGTAGTGGTAGATAGATAAATTGCAAAGATAAAGTTAAAGAAAGTAAAAATTGCAACAAAGTATTTTTATGTTTTATATATGATAAAGGTAGACCCCGGGGCCATAGTTTTCACTAGAGACTTCTCTCTCGAACACATAGCATAGAATGGGTAAAGAAATTACTGTTGGGAAATTGATAGAAAAGTGCATACTTATGACGATATTCAAGGCAATGATCATGTATATAGGCATCACGCCCGAGACAAGTAAACCGACTCCTACCTACATCTACTATCTATTACTCCACCCATCAACCGCTATCCAGCATGCATCTAGGGTATTGAGCTAATAAAAACAGAGTAACACATTAAGCAAGATGACATGGTGTAGACAAACTAAACTCAACTAATATGGATAAACCCCATCATTTTATCCTTAATGGCAAGAATGCAAATACGTGTCTTGTCCCTTTTTGTCACTGGGATAGAGCACCGCAAGATTGAACCCATCACAAAGCACGTCTCCCACTAAAGAAAAATCAATCTAGTTGGCCAAACCAAATGGATAGATCGGAGAGAAATACAAAGCTATAACAATCATGCATAATAAATCTTAGAAAAGACCCAATTACTTATGAATATTCAGATCATAAACCCACAATTCATCAAATCCCAACAAACACACCGCAAAAGAAGATTACATCGGATAGAACTCCAAGAACATCGAGGAGAACATGGTATTGAAGATCAAAGAGAGAGAAGAAGCCATCTAGCTACTGTCTATGGGCCGTAGGTATGTGGTAAAGTACTCATGCATCATCGATAGGCCAGCAAGGTTGATGCAGAAGCCCTCCGTGATCGATTCCCCCTCCTACAAAGTACCGAAAAAGTCCTCCAGATGGGATCGCAAAAGAACAGAGACTTG
This sequence comes from Aegilops umbellulata, assembly GCA_032464435.1. Taxonomy (NCBI): domain Eukaryota; kingdom Viridiplantae; phylum Streptophyta; class Magnoliopsida; order Poales; family Poaceae; genus Aegilops; species Aegilops umbellulata. The sequence continues at coordinate 398,873,680 of CP136058.1, read as the reverse complement.
CAACAACGGAAAAAGTGTTCCGGGTGGATCTCTGTTGGTTTGGGAATATTTGTGAATTTATGGAGTCTGAATTAGGTCAAGAGGTGCCACGAGGGGCCTGTTGGGGATATTACTACTGGGTGTAAACCGGCCAGGAGAGGCCGGGTTATCTTCATAACGAGTTAGTTATATTTGAAGCCCATGAAGACAAGGAGTATGGCGCTTTACGAAGGCCCAGGGACCAAAGGCGAATTATGGCCTGTAGACATAAACCGCCATATGGCCTGTAATTTGTGTTGTAAGATAGAAAGGGTAGAAACCGAGCCGGACATGTTTATGAGCCGGCCTCGGGATTCTGTAAACCGATGGGCATCAACCCATGTATATAAGGGCAAGACCCGGCGGCAGTTTAGGGACAACAAACAACAACTCGAGAGCCAGGCATAGTGGATTCACTCCCTGGTCATCCAAACACTAGCAATTCCACAACAACTGGATTAGGCCTTTACCTTCATCGCAAGGGGCCGAACCAGTATAAACTCTATGCGTCCTTTATCCGCTTTAACCCCTTTAAGCTAACCCATTGCGATGGCTCCACGACTAAGTCCTTTCACTAGGACATCTGTCGTGACAAAACCACGATAGTTGGCGCCCACCGTGGGGCTATCGCACGATGGTTTCGAGTTCTTAGAGGGCAGCTTCGAAGGGCTCAAGGGATACGCTGTGGGCCGGATGACCAAGAGTCATCTGAAAGTGCAACTATCCCTAGGTGGTTTTGGTAATTCATAAAAACATATAGCTCATTGAGCTAATGCTATTCCAAGACAATTATTTCAGGAAAGCTCAATGATTGGCATGGCATGGATGGTGAAAGTGGAACCCTCAAAATACCAAGGACAAAGGATTGGCTCAAGCTCAAAAGCTCAAGACTCTTCATTTTACATTTTAGTGATCCAAGATCACATTGAGTCCATAGGAAAAGCCAATACTATCAAGGAGGGATGAGGTGTTGCTTAATGAGCTCTTTGCTTTATGTGCTTAATGATATGCTCCAAAATCCTCAACTACTATCCCATATCCACAAATGACCTAAACCCTAAGCCAAACTCGGTCATACCGATTCTTTCTATCCGGCGCCACCGAGTTCTTCATATGTCATAAGCCACTACCAAACCCTAGCAAATCGGTTTCACCGATAGGGATCTCGGTCTCACCGAGATGGGATTGCAACCTCTCTGTTTCCCTTTCGTAACTTTTCGGTCTCACCGAAAGAGCGGATCGGTCCCACCGAGATTGCAATGCAAACTCTCTGTTTCCCTTTTGTAACTTTTCGGTCTCACCAAAAGAGCAAATCGGTCCCACCGAGTTTGCCTGACCAACTCTCTAGTTAGCTAATTACCAAATCGGTCTCACTGAGTTTGTGTAATCGGTCTCACTGAGATTACGTTATGCCCAAACCCTAACCACCTCGGTCCTACCGAGATGCATGTCAGTCTCACCGAGAAACTCTAACGGTCACTAGGTTTACCATTTCGGTCCGACCGAGTTTGTTGATTCGGTCCCACCGAGATTGGTAAATTGTGTGTAACGGTTGGATTTTAAGTGGAGGCTATATATACCCCTCCACCTCCTCTTCATTCGTGGAGAGAGCCATCAGAACACATCTACACTTCCAACTCATATGTTCTGAGAGAGAAACGCCTACCCTTGTGTTGAGGCCAAGATATTCCATTCCTACCATATGAATCTTGATCTCTAGCCTTCCCCAAGTTGCTTTCCACTCAAATCTTCTTTCCACCAAATCCAAATCCCGTGAGAGAGAGTTGAGTGTTGGGGAGACTATCATTTGAAGCACAAGAGCAAGGAGTTCATCATCAACACACCATTTGTTACTTCTTGGAGAGTGGTGTCTCCTAGATTAGCTAGGTGTCACTTGGGAGCCTCCGACAAGATTGTGGAGTTGAACCAAGGAGTTTGTAAGGGCAAGGAGATCGCCTACTTCGTGAAGATATACCGCTAGTGAGGCAAGTCCTTTGTGGGCGATGGCCATGGTGGGATAGACAAGGTTGCTACTTCGTGGACCCTTCGTGGGTGGAGCCCTCCGTGGACTCGCGCAACCGTTACCCTTCGTGGGTTGAAGTCTCCACTAACGTGGATGTAGGATAGCACCACCTATCCGAACCACGGGAAAAACATCCGTGTCTCCAATAACGTTTGAATTCTCCAAACCCTTCCCTTTACATTCTTGCAAGTTGCATGCTTTATTTTCTGCTGCCTATATACTCTTTGCATGCTTGCTTGAATTGTGTGATGATTGCTTGACTTGTTCTAAAGTTGCTAAAATCTGCCAAGAACTAAAATTGGGAAAAGGTTAAGTTTTTTATTTGGTCAAGTAGTATAATCACCCCCCTCTAGACATACTTCCGATCCTACAAGTGGTATCAGAGCTTTGGTCTCCATTTGCTTTGATTTCCATAGCTTTTGGTGGTCATAGCCTTGGTTTCACAACCTAGGAGAGTATGGCGTCTAGAGAGGGAAATTATCACCGTAGAGGTCCTTACTTTGATGGTACTAATTTCGCTAGTTGGAAGCATAAAATGAAAATGTATATTCTTGGACATAACCCCGCCGTTTGGGCTATTGTGTGTGTTGGTTTGCAAGGTGACTTCTTCGACGGGAAGGAACCAAACCGTGAAGCTACCGCGAATGAGTTGAAGATGCTACAATACAACGCTCAAGCTTGTGATATTCTCTTCAACGGATTGTGCCCCGAAGAATTCAACAAAATCAGCCGTCTTGAGAATGCAAAGGAAATTTGGGATACTTTGATTGATATGCACGAAGGTACCAACTCCGTCAAGGAATCGAATTTGGATATGCTTCAAAGTCAACTTGACAAGTTCAAAATGAAGGATGGTGAAGGTGTCGCTGAAATGTACTCTAGGCTTGCTCTCATCACAAACGAGATTGCCGGCTTAGGGAGTGAAGAGATGACCGACAGATTCATCATCAAGAAGATCCTAAGAGCCTTGGATGGAAAATATGATACCGTGTGCACATTGATCCAAATGATGCCCAATTACAAAGATCTCAAGCCAACCGAGGTCATTGGAAGAATTGTTGCTCATGAGATGTCGCTCAAGGATAAAGAGGAACTTCACAACAAATCAAGTGGTGCTTACAAAGCCTCATGTGAAGCCCCCACATCATCAAGTGAGAAACAAAACTTCAACGAAGAATTGAGCCTAATGGTGAAGAACTTCAACAAGTTCTACAAGAGTAGAAGCAAAGATAGAAGCTCCAAGTCAAGGTCCTACAATGACAAAAGATCTTCTAGTCGAGAGCGAAACTGCTACAATTGTGGAAGACCCGGACACTATTCCAATGAGTGTACGACTCCCTACAAAAGAAGAGAAGATTCTCCAAAAAGAAGAAGCAAAAGAGAGGAATCACCATCACGAGATAGAAGGAGTAGAGATGATAGTTATGAACGAAGATACTCACGGAGAAGCAAGGATTCAGAAAGGAAGGAAAGATCATCAAGGAGCTACACAAAACGATGACAACAAGCTCATGTTGGTGAATGGGTATCCGGCTCCGACTCCGACAACCACTCCGAGAGAAGTTATCACTCCGACTCCGAATATACTCAAGATGAAGGTGTTGCCGGACTAGCACTTGTGTCGACCAACTCCTATGACATATTTGATTCACCCAATGAAGGAATTGGAAGATGCTTCATGGCCAAAGGTCCTAAGGTAACTCACCCTGAGTATGTTGATTTTAATAGTGATGAAGATGACTTGTTAGGTGATGATGATTTACTTGTTGACAACTCTAGTGATGAATACTATGATGAAACGTCAATTAATCATGCTAAAACGAATGAGAATGATAAGGAGAAAATTGAGGCTCTAACTAAAGAACTAAACACTCATAAGTTAGCTCATGAAACTATCTTCGAAGATCATCGAGAACTTTTAAGGGCTCATGAGAAGTTACGCTTTGAAAAGCTCAATCTTGAGCAAGAGCATGAGCTTTTAAAGGCAATCAATGATGATCTCCGCAAGAAAAGTTTTTCTCACATTGCCAAACGCTTACTCTTATCAACTTACATGCCTCAAGTCAAGACCAATAACAAGAACAAGAAAGAATCTTCCTCTAGTAGTAACAATGACCATGTTAAATCCAATATTGTTGCTTCTAGTAGTTCTCTTGATTCCACTAATGATTCTCTTAGCCAAGTTACACTTGAGCAAGAAAATAGCATATTGAAGGAAATCATAGAGAAAGGAGTGTACAAAATCCTTGCCGGAAGTAAGCAATTCGAGGAGATTGTACGCAAGCAAGGAAGGCACCGGAAGAATCAAGGTGTTGGTTTTGAACGAAAGTTCAATGCCAATGGAGTTCAGTGGGAAGAAGATCAATACCCCAAGACAAAGTTTGTTCCTCAACAAGAGAAGTATGATCCTACTTCTTTCAAGGGGACACAAACTCAAGATGATCTTCCACCACAAGACTACAAGCAAAAAGGCAAGGACAAACTTCAAGAGGAAATTGATGCATTTGAAGAAGCTCCTAAGACCTTAGTCAAGTGGATTCCCAAGACTACTTCAAGTTCCACTTCATCAAGTACGACTACAACTCCAAGGATTCCCATCAAGATGGTGTGGATCCAAAAGAAGAAGAACTAGAGAGTTCTTGAGGGTGACTCCGCCAACAAACTTCACTCTTATCATTTTGGCAAGAACAAGTGCAATCAACTTCCACATCTTGCACTAGTTCAAGGAGTCACAAACCCTCTTGTTGGTAAGTCAAGGGACAAGGTAACCTAAAAGCTTTCATATACATCATCTTGTGTGTGCATCACTCTATGTCTATGGATATACTTGCATGTTCCTTGTGGGACTAACCCATGTAGGTATTGAAAGTGCAATTCACTCAAAAGGATAGCTCCAAGTGATCTACATCAACATTGAGCATCCACATCTTCAACATCTACATGAAGTCATCATCGACAAAACCCAAGGTTAGTTCATCCCTCTTCGGGGGGATATCACACCTAGGGGGAGCTTTACTCTAAGACTTGAGCTAAAACAACTCTAATGATGTGAACACAACAATGCTTTATGTAAAAGTGGTAACCCCACTTGAGCTTAAACGATGAGTATGACCTATGATCAAATATTTTCATTTGACTCCTATGTCAATATACTCATATATAGACGACCTAGTCATCGCCAATTGCTTGATAGATGCTAGAATTGGTTGTGCATGCTTTGTCACATATTTCAATTGCCATTTTATTGTGTGAGCATGTTGGTTGCATATTTTACTCATTCGAGGACATCCACTTGTCGTTTTGATTGTTTGGTTTTATTGTTCTTCTGCCAAGTGGATGGACAAGAATGCCTAAGAACCCCCTCTAGCTATCTATGCTTTTCTTGTCTCAAACTCTATTCATGCTACATCACAAAATTGATCAAGTCAAATTCGAACCACTCTGTGTGAGGAGCACTCGGAGTCCCCAATTCGTCATAGACTTAAACTTCCAAAACCTCTTTGTGATTCTCGGTCTGACCGATATCCCACTTTCGGTCCTACCGAGATCATCAAGTTGATCTAAGTTTTCAATCTCGGTGCAACTGATTTGAACTATTCGGTCACACCGAGTTGCAATAACTGTACATAGTTTTGCATCTCGGTGCCACCGAGTTGTTACACTCGGTCACACCGACAGGGTCGGGCTATATATAGTCACGGGCAAAAATTTGGAAATTTCTCCGAACCCCTTCGCCCGCGCGATAGCTCGCTCTGCCGACGTGGTCTCCGGATCGTCTCCTCGCCGCCAGCAGCCTCCAGTCGCTGGTCTCCGTCGCCGTCAACGGGAATCAACCCCGCCGTTGCCGCCGTAGCGAGTCCCCGCCGAACTAGGGTATGGACTCGATCTTTGTGCTATTCCCCAATCCGATTCCTAGCACATTGTGATCATAATGATTCTTGCCACATTTGATAAACTTCTATCCAGTCAAAAACTCATAGATTAGGTTTGATTCGAAAATTTTAGGGTTAGGTTTCCGCCGAAACCATCTCGGACCCACCGAGTTGAAAAACTCGGTCCCACCGATTTGGCCTATGCCATTGCACAAGTGAAACTCGGTCTGACCGAGTGTAACTAATCAGTGTGACCGATTTTTGAACTTTGTGAAACCCTAGCAGTCTCGGTGCCACCGAACTGTGACTCGGTCTGACCGAGATCACTAGTTTAGGTTCCAAATGCTGCTTCGGTACCACCGAGCTTAGAAATCGGTAGATCCGAGATGCTTTCTGTGGGAAACTAAAACTAAGTTTTTGAATCATTCTTTTGCAAAAATCTCTGCATTTTGTGATGCTCATCCACTCTACCTCATCTATAAACTATTCACAGGGTCAGCAGTCAGCTTGTTCATCATGTCAGACCAAAGTGATAGCTAGAACTTGGCAGAGCAGCCAGTGCAAATGAGTGAGGGCACTAGTCCCTCCAGTTCTTCAGATGATGGCAGCAGGAGCACCCCTAGCAACCTGCCAAAAGCTGCCACACGACAGAGAAAGAAGAGAACTTCAGACTCAGAGGATGAAGATTATGTGGCAAAGGAGGAGGCAACTTTCAAGAAAGTTGTACTCAAGAAAGAGCATGGTTCAAGGCAGAGCACCAAGCCAGGCTTGAAGGTCAAAAGGCCAGCTGGCAGGCAACCAATGCCAAAGGCCAGAGCCTCTACCAAGATCCCTGAGAAGCCCACTATGAGGAAAGATTCTTCTGATGAAGAAGAAGAGGAAGAGGAAGGTGCTGCACCAGCACCCAAGGCACCCAAGCTGATGGGTGATGCCATTAGATCAGGGGCAGCTGCATCCAAGCCCAAGGAAGCCCCCAAGCCAGCTCCAAAGCAAAAACCGAAGAGAAAAACAAGGCCCCAGTGCCTGAACCTGCTGAAGAAGAGGAAGGCCAAGTGTTGAGAAAATTGAAGCCCAAGATCCCAGACCATAATGATGCTCATCCTGTGGCTGAGGATATGAACATCAGGAGAGACTCTGGATTGAGAAAATGGAGAGCTGAGGATCCCTATGCTACCAGGAGAAGGACTGCTGTAGACTACAGGTTCCATACTAAGGAACAGCAAGACTTCTATGAGACAATCTTGTTAGACAAGAAGCCCATTGTATGTGACATGAGATGGGTCAATTGGCAATACATCAAGGACAACGAAGAGCACTACCCTGGAGTGCAGGACAGCTTCAAGGCGTGTGGAGTAGCAGACTTTGTTGGGCAAAAGCTCACAAAGTGGAATGAGGAACTTATCATGCAGTTCTACTCCACAGCACATTTTTACCCAGATGGGAGGATTGTCTGGATGTTTGAAGGTATGAGGTACCAATCAACTGTTGCTGAATGGGCACAACTGATAAATGCCCCAGAGGAAAATGAAGATGACCTGGATGTCTATTTCAAGAAGAAGATGGACCACAACTCCATGATCAACATGTACAAAGAGATCCCTGACAAAGCACTTGAAACTTTCAAGTATGGATCTGTACACTATCTTTTGTCAGGATTGCCAACCATTAATTGGATCTTAAGGCACACTCTGTTGCCCAAGTCAGGTGATCACAAGATGATCAGAGGCCATGCAATCAATTTACTTCATATCTTTGACGTGCCTCAGAAGTTCAAAGTCATGAGCCTTATGATTGAAACAATCAAGAGGACTGCAGCAGACCAGAAGAGGAGCTGTGGATATGCCCCTCAGATCCAGGAACTGATCAACTCCAAGATGGGCACAGGCATATACCTTTTGGATAAGGAACATCTGCCTATTCATCCTGATTTTGAGGACAATGAGGTTGTGATGAACAGAGATGAACCATCTTCAGCCCATGCACAAGCACAAAAGGAGAAGGCAAGGAAGGAGAAAGCTGCAAGGATGCCAACTCAAGAGGAGGCATCTGAATACTTCTTGAAAACCAAGCAAGAGCAGCTTAGTTACCTGATTGCATCCACCCTGCGGATTTAGAAAGGTTTGGCCAACCTAACTCAGAACCAGGCAAGCTTAGAGAGAATCGTAGAACAGAAGTTCTATGACTTGTACATCAAGGTGACAGAAATTCAGACTGCAGTGGAGCAACTCCAAGATGACATGCAGGAGAGGAGAAGGAAGACAACCACAGATGCATTTTCCAGAGTGCCACGAGGTCCGAGGTCGTCTGCAGTGCCAGTTCCTGACACAAGAGCAACCGCCTCAGCTCCAGCCGCAGCACCAACCCAACCTGCTCCAGCATCCACTTCAGCTCCAACTCCAACAGCGTCTACGGAAGCCTTCGTCCTTAGAGTGATCCGGACTCCACCACCACCAGAAGATCAAGCCTGAGTGTCGATCTAGCACTATGCATTTTCTATGAACTTTTTGGTAACTTGTTGCCAAAGGGGAAGAAAAATGTATAGATCATATGCTTCAAGAGAGAGTGTTGCTTTTATTCTCTCTTGCTTTATTTGGTGGTTTTTCAAACATTGTTTGCTTTTGGTTGAGATACTTTGATATGCTTGTGAGACATTGATGATCATGTGTTTGATCATAAGCTACACTTATGCATGTTTGATATATCTTATCTATCTTATGTGATCATTCACTTTGCCTTGGTGATGAGTGCATGTATTTCATCATTAATCATTTTGAGCGCTCCACCAAGATGTATGTGACATGGAAGAGTAACCCATAATTCTAACTTCTTGTGCATTTGCAGTCCAAAGAAAATTTTAAATATGCACAAATTTAGGGGGAGCTCTTACTTATCACATACTTCTCAAAGCGACGATGTAATTCATGCTTATCTTTTGTCGAAGCTTTGATCTATATGTTGTCATCAATTACCAAAAAGGGGGAGATTGAAAGTGCAACCTAGGTGGTTTTGGTAATTCACAACAACATATAGCTCATTGAGCTAATGCTATTCCAAGACAATTATTTCAGGAAAGCTCAATGATTGGCATGGCATGGATGGTGAAAGTGGAACCCTCAAAATACCAAGGACAAAGGATTGGCTCAAGCTCAAAAGCTCAAGACTCTTCATTTTACATTTTAGTGATCTAAGATCACATTGAGTCCATAGGAAAAGCCAATACTATCAAGGAGGGATGAGGTGTTGCTTAATGATCTCTTTGCTTTATGTGCTTAATGACATGCTCCAAAATCCTCAACTACTATCCCATATCCACAAATGACCTAAACCCTAAGCCAAACTCGGTCATACCGATTCTTTCTATCCGGCGCCACCGAGTTCTTCATATGTCATAAGCCACTGCCAAACCCTAGCAAATCGGTTTCACCGATAGGGATCTCGGTCTCACCGAGATGGGATTGCAACCTCTCTGTTTCCCTTTCGTAACTTTTCGGTCTCACCGAAAGAGCGGATCGGTCCCACCGAGATTGCAATGCAAACTCTCTGTTTCCCTTTTGTAACTTTTCGGTCTCACCGAAAGAGCAAATCGGTCCCACCGAGTTTGCCTGACCAACTCTCTGGTTAGCTAATTACCAAATCGGTCTCACCGAGTTTGTGTAATCGGTCTCACTGAGATTACGTTATGCCCAAACCCTAACCACGTCGGTCCTACCGAGATGCATGTCAGTCCCACCGAGAAACTCTAACGGTCACTAGGTTTACCATTTCGGTCCGACCGAGTTTGTTGATTCGGTCCCACCGAGATTGGTAAATTGTGTGTAACGGTTGGATTTTAAGTGGAGGCTATATATACCCCTCCACCTCCTCTTCATTCGTGGAGAGAGCCATCAGAACACATCTACACTTCCAACTCATATGTTCTGAGAGAGAACCACCTACCCTTGTGATGAGGCCAAGATATTCCATTCCTACCATATGAATCTTGATCTCTAGCCTTCCCCAAGTTGCTTTCCACTCAAATCTTCTTTCCACCAAATCCAAATCCTGTGAGAGAGAGTTGAGTGTTGGGGAGACTATAATTTGAAGCACAAGAGCAAGGAGTTCATCATCAACACACCATTTGTTACTTCTTGGAGAGTGGTGTCTCCTAGATTGGCTAGGTGTCACTTGGGAGCCTCCGACAAGATTGTGTAGTTGAACCAAGGAGTTTGTAAGGGCAAGGAGATCGCCTACTTCGTGAAGATCTACCGCTAGTGAGGCAAGTCCTTCGTGGGCGATGGCCATGGTGGGATAGACAAGGTTGCTACGTCGTGGACCCTTCGTGGGTGGAGCCCTCCGTGGACTCGCGCAACTGTTACCCTTCGTGGGTTGAAGTCTCCACTAACGTGGATGTAGGATAGCACCACCTATCCGAACCACCGGAAAAACATCCGTGTCTCCAATAGCATTTGAATTCTCCAAACCCTTTCCTTTACATTCTTGCAAGTTGCATGCTTTATTTTCCGTTGCCTATATACTCTTTGCATGCTTGCTTGAATTGTGTGATGATTGCTTGACTTGTTCTAAAGTTGCTAAAATCTGCCAAGAACTAAAATTGGGAAAAGGTTAAGTTTTTTATTTGGTCAAGTAGTCTAATCACCCCCCTCTAGACATACTTGCGATCCTACATCATCACGACAAGCTCTACATCGACGACGTAGGCTGGAGCCCCGAGGCCGGCTCAATTGAGTACAACTACCGGGTCCCCTTCGGCGGCATTCACATGTTCATTGGCAAGATTGGCGAACCGGGCCCTAAGCCGGACAACTGCACTGACATTGTCGAAACGGCTCAGCGTGCGAGATCCTCCCGGGTTAAGCCGGCTATGAAGCGTGCCTTCGTGGGAGTCATCCATGGAGTGGAATCTGAGGATAGATCGAGATCTGGTGGTGAAACCGCCGTTTACTCCAGTGACAAGTCATCCACTGGAGAGACCGAGTCATTGTATCAGTTGCAGGATGGCCGGTTTGGGGGCTGTTCCGATGGCGACAATATTCCGGACCCCTTTGATCCGCTAAGTCGAGTTGCAATCTTCATGGCCGGTACACTGTCAGCGCCGCAATGTTCGACCACCGCGGCGGTGATATCCGGTTCAACAGCGGCGAAAGCAGCTGGGGTAGGAGGCCCTACGCCACCGCCGGTTCAGGTTTTGTCCGATTTATTCGACACCTGGCAACACTGTTAGCGGCTGAAGTCAGCCTGGCGAATCAGGACCAGCACAATACAGAAGTGGTGAAGGTGAAGGATCAGATAGCACAAGCTAAGGTGTACCTGGCCGCTGAAAACGCCAGGATGACGGGAAGGCAGGCCGAGTTAGATGCACAGTCTTATCGGCTTATGTTGGATCAGAACGCATCGAATGACGTAATGAGGAGGAGGTACCGATCTCACCTGCCTCCGGTTTACGATGCCAGGAATCTCTTCAACATGCCAGGAGCAGGAACCAGCAACCAGCCAGTGGTAAACCAGGTCAAAGCGCCTAGAACGGGACGCAGGTTTAGCCGCGCGCAATGGAGCCCCGTCCTCAGAATATCCCGTCCCAACACGTGCCGACACCCCCGGGTCATTACTCCAACCCTTTGGATAACATAGTCGTAGCCGCTTCACGATTGGTGGCCCTCCCAGTCGACGGTGAGTCCCCCGTAGCGGTGGAGACGCGACGGGATAGAGAGCTCCTTCAGACAGCCTTGACTCAGCAGCAGGCTTATTCATACAGCCGTGAAAGGATTCATTCTACTCCCCGCCCGAGCCGGAGTTACAACAGGCATATGGATGAACTGGCCGTGTCTAGCAGTGCGCGGAATCATAATCTGCCTCATGGCCATAACCCGGCAGGTGGCGGTGGTGATGCTCAGGATGTGGTGGATCGTGCTAGGGCACGTCGAGAGGCCGAGTTAGCGGCACAACACGAAGCCCGCCAACTTACTCCGGTTTGTCCAACAACTTCGGTGGAACTAGGGGTTACCTCCAGTTTGTTGGGGGTGCCGTGTCTCGTCCCAGCACTGCACAACGTACGGCTGCCCAAGGATTTCAAAGGCCCACATAAAGTGCCGAATTACACTGCCGATTTATCCCCCGAGTCATGGGTTGAAAGTTATGAGACGGCGATGGAGATGCTGGATGTGGATGATGCGGCGTGTGCTAAATACTTCACCATGATGTTGGAAGGAATGACACGCACTTGGTTGAAAAACTTACCAGCTAACTCTATTGGGTCATGGGCCGAGTTAAGGGCCCGGTTTATTAAGAATTTCAAAGACACGTGCAAGCAGCCCATGTCAATTGTGGACTTGGCTGCCTGTGTCCAGGAGGAAGGAGAATCAACAACCCATTGGGTGCACCAGGTTTCGGAAATTTTGCATTCATCAGACCGCATCAACGCTGATACAGCAGTTTTAACATTGGAAGGCAATTGCCGGTTTACGCCTCTGAAGTTGAAGTTGGGACGGCTCAAACGCCACTTCAATGACATGGGGACTCTTATGGCAGCCTTGGTGAAGTATGCCGACTCTGATAGTACCAAGGACCCTGAATCTGATGATGAAAAGATAGGAAAGGGAAAGAAGGGCGGCAGCACCAAAGGGCAGCAGCATAACCCGGCGGGTCATGGAAACAGCGGTAAGCGTAAGGCGGATAACAGTTTAGATTTTGTGGCTAATACCAATGCACAGGGTAATGGTCAGCGTCGTAAGGGTAAACCGCCCCCGCGTGGAGGAGAACCGAGTCCCAATCCGGAGTGCCTGTCTTACCAGTTGAACCAGCCCTGCCCAAAGCACGGGTCACGGGACAAGCCGGCCACGCACCTCTGGAAGGATTGTTATATTATGCGGGAGTTAAAAAATTCAGATTTTTTCCGGAATGATCATGGACCGGCCGGCGGTTCAGGCCCCGGATCTCATGGGCCGGGTTATGGTGGAAGAAGTTCCGGTTCAGGATTTCATAGTAATCAAAGCAGACATGGCAATCAAGGCAATCAAGGCAACCAAGGTGGTTATAATCATCAGGGGAATCAACAGCAGCAGCAGCAGTCGGGTTAACAGAGCGACCTGAAGCAGTTGAACAGTGGGCAGTACCATGTCTTCACCACTAGCATGTGTAAGCGCGATCAGAAGCTTCATAAAAGGGCAGTGAACTCCGTTGAACCGGCCATACCCCGTTACTTACGCTGGTCTGAACAGCCTATTGTGTGGAGTCGAGAGGATCATCCACCTCGGGTTGATAATCCGGGTCATCTGGCATTGGTGGTGGAACCTCAGGTTGGAGGTTATAAGTTCACCAAGGTACTCATGGATGGAGGGAGTAGTATCAATATCCTTTATTATGAAACCTTCTGTCGCATGGGGTTAATAGATAAAAATCTTAAACCGCCCAACACCATTTTCCATGGTGTGGTGCCTGGTAAATCGGTGTATCCAGTGGGTAAGATAGCTCTGGAGGTTGCTTTTGGTGATGAGCATGATTCACGATCAGAGACATTGACTTTTGAAGTGGTGAAAATCAAGAGCCCGTATCATGCCCTGTTTGACGGCCGACTTATGCTAAGTTCATGGCAAGGCCTTGTTATGTCTATCTGCAGCTCAAGATGTCGGGTCATAAGGGGACTATCACAGTACATGGGAGCCGCAAGATCGCTTTGGAATGTGAAGAAGGTGATGCGGCATATGCTGAGTCGGTTTGTGCAACAGAGGAGTTGAAGTTCTACAAGGACAATGTTGATCCGGCGGATATGACTTCTTTGAAAAAGCCCACTACAGAGCATGATCCGGCCTTGAAGTTTAAATCGGCTGATGAGACTAAGCTGGTTGATTTTGGTCCTAGTGATTCATCCAAGCAGTTTAGCATCAGCGCTAACTTGGATCTGAAATAGGAAAGCGCGCTCATCGAGTTCATCCGTGAGAACCGGGGCATCTTTGCGTGGAAGCCTTCTGACATGCCAGGTGTCGGTGTAAAAACCGGCGGATCTCGGGTAGGGGGTCCCGAACTGTGCGTCTAGGCGGATGGTAACAGGAGACAAGGGACACAATGTTTTACCCAGGTTCGGGCCCTCTTGATGGAGGTAAAACCCTACGTCCTGCTTGATTAATATTGATGATATGGGTAGTACAAGAGTAGATCTACCACGAGATCAAGTAGGCTAAACCCTAGAAGCTAGCCTATGGTATGATTGTTGTATGTTGGAGTTGTTGTCCTATGGACTAAAACCCTCCGGTTTATATAGACACCGGATAGGGTTAGGGTTACACAAAGTCGGTTACAATGGTAGGAGATCTAAATATCCACATCGCCAAGCTTGCCTTCCATGCCAAGGAAAGTCCCATCCGGACACGGGACGAAGTCTTCAATCTTGTATCTTCATAGTCCTGGAGTCCGGCTGAAGGTATAGTCCGGCCATCCGGACACCCCCTAATCCCAGACTCCCTCAGTAGCCCCTGAACCAGGCTTCAATGACGACGAGTCCGGCCGCAGATTGTCTTCGGCATTGCAAGGCGGGTTCCTCCTCCAAGTTCTTCATAAAAGATTGTAAACACCAAGAGTAGTGTCCGTCTCTGCAAAATAAGTTTCCACATATTGCCATAGAGAGAATAATATTAACACAAATCTAATCTGCTGACGTATTCCATAGCGTGACATCACACTACGGCCAAGCCCTTATTCGAATCGTTTTCACTTCTCCACCTCAGCGCGTTTTGCGAGGCGGTTTCCTTGGCACGTCTTGCCAAAGCAGAGACCGTGTCCCCCATTTACGGGATTCTCATCAATACGGACGTGGATAACCCAACCGCGCCATTTATCATGGCGCTTGGGATGCAAGCGAGTTTTACTAGGCTGGTGGGGACGCATAGCCGCATCCGCCCATATAAGGGGATAAGGATCCACCTTTTTTACCTACGCCTTCTTCCTCCTTTGCCTATCCATCTTTCGCGCACTTGAGCTCCAGCGCCCAAGCCCGCACTTCCCACCTCAACCTTCTCCAACAATGTCCGGAGCGGGAGGCAAGTGGATGGTCTCCTCCGTCATGGAGGGCCATGTTAAAAAAATAAGGAAGGCCGGATACTTGTCCGATAACATTGCGCACCGGCTTCCTGAAGAGGGGCAGCTTCTCCCCACCCCTAGGCCCCATGAGAGGGTTGTATTCCTTCCCCACTTCCTCCGCGGACTGGGATTTCCACTCCACCCATTTGTCCGGGGACTCATGTTCTACTACGGCCTGGATTTCCACGATTTGGCCCCGAACTTTGTCCTCAACATCTCGGCGTTTATCGTCGTGTGTGAGGCTTTCCTCCGCATCCGCCCCCATTTCGGTCTTTGGCTCAAGACTTTCAATGTCAAGCCGAAGGTGGTGCGCGGCAGCCAAGCGGAGTGCGGTGGTGCCATGGCGGGCAAGATGGCCAACGTCCTATGGCTCGAGGGCTCCTTCGTGGAGACCTTGAAGGGGTGGCAATCAGGGTGGTTTTACATCACCGAGCCGCGCGATCCTGCATGGATCGCAGCCCCTGAGTTCCGATCCGGACCCCCCACGCGGCTCACGTCCTGGAAAGAGACGGGCCTGTCGTGGGGTAACGAGGAAGAGGTGATCGGACTGCAAACATGCATCCAATCCCTGGCGAACAAGCGGCTCAAGCTTGTCAATATAGTCCAGGTCATGCTCGTCCGCCGGATCCTCCCGTGTCAACAATGGGCTTTCACACTGTGGGAGTTTAATCCGGCGCAGCACCAAACCTTGAGCAGGCTCTTCGACACGATGTACGAAGATGCCTGGAAGGTGCTGTTCAAGGGCGCCGAAGCTCCCGCGTCCGTGTCCGAGGACCGCGGATTCAGCACGCAGCGTCTAGCTAGCGCAGTGAGTTATCCTTACCTTTTACAGGAAATTTGTTTCTCATAGATTGACTTTATGCGAGATCTAAACTCCCCTACCTTTGACAGGCGTGGCAGGAGAAGTCCAGACAGGTCAACTGTCTGCCCCCTTTGCCCGAAGACCCAACAGATGCTCGTTTATCGAAGCTGCTGGCTCCGGTGCCTTATGTGGTGCTGGAGAAGAAGGCCAAGAAGAAGAAGGCCACGGGGGCTCGAAAGAGTTCCTGTAATATGGTGGTGTCGGACTCGTCGTCTAACGAATCCGAGACGCACTCCTCCCGTGAAGACGAGGAGGAGGAAGAAGAAACCTCTCCCCCTCCAGCGGGGGGAGGAAAGAAGAAGAAGGCCGCCCCAACTGGGGAGGCCGAAGGGTCCAAGAAGGGGAAAACCCTTCCGCCGGACTACTCCCCTGACGCCGACGAGGGCGAAGAGGAGTGGACACAAAGGGCCAGGCGCCCGGCGGGATCGTAAGTATTCGGATACTAGAGTTACTCATAGCTTTCCTTAGTTGCACAACTTTTCCTTATGTCGAACATAATTATGCAGTCCGCCCAAGGCCGGACTCGACGAGTCGTCGAGCGGCTCCCTGAATTCATCGGACATGAACTCAGTTCCGCTCGCTGTCTCCCCCCGCACTGCGGACGACGCCGAAGTGGCGTCGCGACAAGCTCCGGGGCAGGAGGAGGTGGTCCTGGAGGAGCCGCAAGGCGACCTCCCGGACTCCAGGAGTAAAGGGGACAAGACCCCCCAGGGCTCCAAGTCCGGCTTTGAGCCGGACACCGCGCCGGAATCTTCAACAGTTCCGGACCGCGGTAGGCGAACTCCTTTCAAGAGGAGCAAGCCTTCTGAGCCGGCGGCCTCCGTCCAACCGGAGGTGCCGGACAATCTGCTGGAGGTGCTTAACGGCGCCTCCATCGACGAGGAGCACCGTACTATTATGAGTACGGTGATCCAGAAGGTTCAGTCCGTGAAGAGCGGGCTGACTGAAGCTTGTGCTAGCCTTTTAATAGGCTTCGAGGTAAGTAAAAATATGTAAAAATATTACCGCATAGACAGTAGCCCCTGATGCTCTGTTTGGTGTTCGGAAAGAAAAGCCGAATAGAGGATCAAATAATTTCGCAGGATTCTAACAAAAAATGAGTCAATATGCGTATGCAGGCTTCGCTGCTTGCTACCGCCGCACTGACTGTGGAGGTAGGTACCCTGAAGCAGGGTCTCGAGCGGACCAAGCAAGAGCTCGGTCTTGCCAAGCGGCAGCTCGAGGAGAAAGAAGGTAAGAGATACCTTATAGAAAAAATATATAAAAAAGATGCAATTGCAAAAAATAACAGGATTGTACTGCTTATTGCAGGGTCCACGACTGAGGTGGCGACCCTCAAGCAGGCGCGGTCCGAGGTGGAGAAGAGAGCGGCCACGGAGTGCACCGAGCGAGAGAGACTTGAGGCCCAGGTCGGCGAGGTGCATCAAGAGCTTCAGGCTCTCATGAAAAAACATGAGAGTTTGGAGCTGGACTCGAAGACGCGAGCGTCCGAGCTCGTAGCGGCCCTTGAAACTGCCAAGGCTGCCAAGGCTGAATCCCAGAAGGCCCTCCAAGAGTTGGAGGAGGTGAAAAAGATAGCGGCGGGTAAGGCATTCTTTATGCAAAGCAGACATATAAAAGTATACTACTTGTTACTTACCCAAATCCGGAGTTCTCCAGGGGCATTCGCAGATCTTCCCCGCAGCGTATCCGATGCCGCCGCATTCTACCGAGCCGAGGAAGGCAGCTCGACGGAGGTGTTCTGGTCTCAGTACGCTGAGGCCGGACACCCTGTGCCCTTGAGCGACCAGCTGAAGCAGCTGGTCGAGCTCCACAAGGCGGCCGAACAGGCCCTGAAGGGCTGCATAGTTCGGCTGTGGCCTGGAGAGGCCCTGCCTGGGAGCTACTTCGGGCTGGTGCGGCGGCTGGTGGAGGCCTGTCCAAGGCTCGAGGTCATCAAGCGCCCCGTCTGCATCGAAGGTGCCTGTAGGGCCCTTGCCCGTGCAAAGGTGCACTAGGGTAAGCTGGACAGTGAGAAGCTTGTGAGGGACGGGCCGCCGCCGGGGAAGGAGCATTGCAATCCTGAGAACTATTACAAGGATGTTCTCGCTGGTGCCCGCCTTGTGGCGGATGAATGTACAAAAGATGTAATTTTTGAATGAACTCACTCGTGTTGTCCTGTGCGCTGAAAACTTGTTCATTTGCGCTAAGCAATGCTTGTTGAATTTAAAATATTATTTTTTGTGCGGCCGTTTATCAAAAAATTGAGAGATGGCCAATCGTTGGCTTCTGCCCCCATGCCACTAGTGCTGGGGTGTTCGGGATAAACCTAAGCGCTCTTTTTCCCATGTTTGGGTCCTTTGAGGGAGGCGCTCAGCACAACGAACAAGGCAATCAGACTATAATGCTTGAACACTCTCACTTAGCCATAGAACTTTATAATTTTAAATTTCGGCGAAGCCCCTAGTATTCGGAAGACCGAGTTCGGGGCGCTATCCACGCCTTGGTCGGACAAAATCCGGTTCTTCGCTCTAAGCGGCATAGGTCTTTAAGGACCCGAAAAACCTCTCGAACAGCGACCGGTCTCTCGCCTTATCATGACAGTCAGTTTTAGCTTTCTCTACTGAGGTGCTCCGCCCAGCTCAACTGGCGCACAATCGCAGTAGTTCTCCTAGTGCTACCTTAGCCGATATAGCGGAATGTAAGGCACCAAAACATAGGAGCCGGGCAAACCCAACTATTGACCCAAATCATGATTCGGAGCCGATGCATATAGTGCTATAAGTTCGGGGTGCCGCACTTATGAAGTGTTCGGACTTCTTACACCATATTTAAGGGGTACTGAAGCCCCTGGCGTATTTGCCGTACCACAGTGTACGGGTGCCACATGTCATTAATGAACATATATATAAAAAGAGGATAATGCAGAAAATAGACAAAAGCTATGCATTGTTTATAGAAAAACTGCTATCAAAGCAGAACAATACAAATAGTGCGATAAGCAAAAGAAATTGGACTATTTAACGTGTCCTGGCCAGGGGCAGGCCGCGGAATTGTATTCAAAATAGGTATACTGCTCGTAATAGAGACCACCTGGGAGTTCAATAATGCGGCATGGCTTGTCTGCTTTCGTGGATCTTGCATCGTTTGTGCGGCAGTCGAATTGCCGAACAGGTCGTCCGAAGTGTGGAGTCCTGAAAGTAAGAGAAAATTTTAAAAAGAATTCGGCAGCCCCTAGTACGGTTTAGGCCGTGTTTTGGGCGTGCCGTGATGGTGCCCCTCCCCTTGTGCCCATGGTATTTCAAGAGCGTAGTTATGTACGCGAAGCATTGGTTTTTCTTATCGCGAGGGATAGGGTTGGGGCCGCATTGCTATGCTAGCTCGGAACGTGCCAGGCGGTCTTGTTGTAGGTTAATCCGGGCGCGCTTGACAATGTTTGGCTTTTTAAGGGCCGGACTGGAGAACTGCCTAGAGAGGCTGCTTTGTACTTCTGCTGCGAGCGCTGCCGTGTGCTCCTCCGTTCGGAGGGAGCGTTCGGTGTTTCCGTTGGCCGTGATTACTCCTCGAGGGCCTAGCATCTTGAGCTTGAGGTATGCATAGTGTGGCACCGCATTGAACTTTGCGAATGCAGTTCGCCCGAGCAGTGCGTGATAGCCACTGCGAAACAGGACTATGTCGAAGATTAACTCCTCGCTTCGGAAATTATCCGGGGATCGGAAGACCAGTTCAAGTGTAACTGAGCCTGTACAATTGGCTTCTACACCTGATATGACGCCTTTAAAGGTCGTTTTGGTGGGCTTGATCCTCGAGGGATCTATGCCCATTTTCCGCACTGTATCCTGGTAAACCAGGTTCAGGCTGCTGCCGCCGTCCATGAGGACTATTGTGAGATGAAATCCGTCAATAATTGGGTCAAGAACCAATGCGGCAAACCCGCCATGACGGATGCTAGTGGGATGGTCCCTTCGATCAAAGGTGATCGGGCAGGAGGACCATGGGTTGAACTTTGGAGCAACTGGCTCCAGCGCGTATACGTCTCGTAGCGCACGCTTCCGCTCCCTCTTGGGAATGTGGGTTGCGTATATCATGTTCACCGTCTGCACTTGTGGGGGAAAACCCTTCTGTCCACTGTTGTTCGGTG
The DNA here is from genome assembly GCA_032464435.1 of Aegilops umbellulata. Lineage (NCBI taxonomy): Eukaryota > Viridiplantae > Streptophyta > Magnoliopsida > Poales > Poaceae > Aegilops > Aegilops umbellulata. The sequence goes on along the minus strand of CP136058.1, from coordinate 398,853,716 downwards.
GCCTGGGCTCCTCCTCATCATCGCTATGCAGCCCCTTGTCTCTGTTTTCGGCTCTTAACTTGCCGCCTGCTTGAACACCCAACAATCCCTGTTGGTGTGATTGGCTGGCTTTTCGGGGGTGCCATTTATCTGGCACAAGCAGTCGAGTATTCGGTCCAAACTGGACGGGCCCTGAGTATTTCTTTTGAATGGCTTTTTCTGCTGACCGGATTTGTAGCCTCGGAATCCGACATTTACTGCCGTATCCTCGTTGTTGTCGCTGTTAACGCGGCGCTTTTGCTTGTTCCGGCGCGACCTGCCGCTTTTGTCCTTGGTATCCGAATTACCAAGGTTCTCGGTTAAGTTGTTGCTGCGAGCTAGCCAGCTGTCTTCTCCCGCGCAAAAGCGGGTCATGAGTGTCGTGAGGGCTGCCATAGATTTCGTCTTTTCCTGTCCCAGGTGCCGGGCAAGCCACTCGCCGCGGATATTATGCTTGAAGGCTGCTAGGGCCTCCGCGTCCGGACAGTTGACTATTTGATTTTTCTTTGTTAGGAACCGTGTCCAGAATTGCCTGGCCGATTCCTCTGGCTGCTGGATTATGTGGCTTAGGTCATCGGCGTCCGGTGGTCGCACATAAGTGCCCTGGAAGTTGTCAAGGAATGCGGCTTCCAGGTCCTCCCAAGAACCGATTGAGTATGCTGGCAAGCTGTTAAGCCAATGCTGGGCCGGTCCCTCAAGTTTGAGTGGGAGGTATTTGATGGCGTGTAGATCATCACCGCGGGCCATGTGGATATGAAGGAGATAATCCTTGATCCATACCGCAGGATCTGTTGTGCCATCGTATGATTCGATGTTTACGGGTTTGAAGCCCTCAGGGATTTTATGATCCATTACTTCATCTGTGAAGCATAGTGGGTGTGCGGCGCCTCTGTACTCGGCTATATCACGACGCAGCTCAAAGGAGCTTTGTCTATTGTGTTCGGCCCGGCCGGATTTATTGTATCCGGAGTCACGATCACCGTCACGTGCCATGGGGCGCCCGCGTGATCCGTAGATCGATCTTGTTTGCCTTGCCTTGTCCTCCAGTATATCTCGCAGGTCTGGCGCGTTTTCCCGTGCCTTAGCATGTTTTGAGCGGCGTCGGGGCATGGCTTGAGTGGAGGGCCTAGAGGCCTCTCTGTCGCGGCCACGAGGTGGCCGGTCTGCCATGTCATGCGCTGGTGATGTAGGTGCTTCCTCCTCTAATCGGGGTAGCAGCCTGCGCTTTGGGTAACGCTTGGAGGGGCGTTCGAGTTCACCCTCTTCGGTCGCAAGGACTTCAGTCCATCTGTCAGCTAGCAAATCTTGATCGGCTCTAAGCTGTTGCTGCTTTTTCTTGAGGCTGCTTGCCGTGGCTAAAAGCCTGCGTTTGAAACACTCTTGTTCGGTGGGGTCTGATGGTACGACGAATTCGTCGTCGTCGAGGCTTGCCTCGTCTTCGGAGGGAGGCATATAGTTATCATCCTCAACCTCTCGGTCTGCCGCTCTCTCATGAGGGCTGGCTTCTCCATCTTCCTGTGCCAAATCTTGTTGGAGGGGGTGTTCTTCGGCGCTATCCGGAGTAGTATTATCTCCAGTGCCGGAATCACCATTTTTGCTTTGGCGGGATTTAGAGCAGCGACGCTGACGCTGGCGCTTGGGATGTTTCTTAGAGGTGTCATCGTCCGCTTTTCCCTCGCCACCTCCATCCTTTGGAGTGTCCACCATATATATGTCATATGACGAGGTGGTCTTCCAGCGCCCTACAGGTGCTGGTTCCTGTTCGTCTCCTGCATCATCGTCCATACCGTCAATGTCTTCGGAGTAGAAGTAGAGCATGTCGGTTAAATCGTCGACAGTGGCTACAAATTGGTGGTGGGTGGGCTTTGAATTTCTTCATCGTCCGCATCCCATCCTTGCTGACCATAGTCCGACCAGGGCTCTCCTGATAAAGAGAGAGACTTTAGTGAGTTCAGGATGTCGCCAAAGGGCGAGTGCTGAAAGATGTCCGCGGCGGTGGACTGCATGATCGGCGCCCAATCGGATTCGATCGGCAGGGGCGCGGGGGGTTTGGAGTCCGGAGAGGAATCCGGATCCTCGGAGTCACGGGTCATGCAGGGTGCGGGGCTGGTGTTTGGCTCGATCGCCTTTGAGATCGCAGCCCCTGAGGTGGCATCCAACCGCTCATCCTCGATCAGCGCAGCAGGCTCCGAATGAAGGGTCGGAACCAACGCGCGTGCGGCCTCCAGGACACTGTTGTTGGGGAACGTTGCAGAAAATTAAAATTTTTCCTACGGTTTCACCAAGATCCATCTATGAGTTCATCTAGCAACGAGTATTCAGATTAGATAGCATCTACATACCACTTTGTAGATCGCAACGGAAGCGTTCGAGTGAACGTGGATGAGGTAGTCGTACTTGCCGTGATCCAATTCACCGATGATCTAGTACCGAACGGACGACACCTCCGCGTTCAACACACGTACGGGACGGGAGCCGTCTCCTCCTTCTTGATCCAGCAAGGGGGAAGGAGAGGTTGAGGAAGATCCAGCACGACGGTGTGGTGGTGGATGCAGCAGAACTCCGGCAGGGCTTCGCTAAGCAACTACGGGAGGAGGAGGAGGTGTTGCAGGGAGGAGGGAGGAGCCAGGGCATAGGGTGCGGCCACCCCTCCCTCCCCTCCCTTTATATAGGCGCATTAGAGGGGGGAGGGCGCAGCCTTGCCCCTTCCTCCAAGGAAGGGGTGCGGCCAAGAGGGGGGAGGAGTCCATCCTCCCCAAGGCACCTCGGAGGTGCCTTCCCCTCTTTGGACTCTCCCCTCTCCAAGTCTCCTTGGCGCATGGGCCCTTGGGGCTGGTGCCCTTGGCCCATGTAGGCCAGGGCGCACCCCCTATAGCCCTTGTGGCCCCCCCGGGGCAGGTGGACCCCCCCGGTGGACCCCCGGGACCCCTCCGGTGGTCCCGGTACAATACCGATAACACCGAAACTTGTCCTGATGGCCAAAATAGCACTTCCTATATATAATTATTTACCTCCGGACCATTCCGGAACTCCTCGTGACGTCCGAGATCTCATCCGGGACTTCGAACAACATTCGGGTTACTGCATATACATATCTTCACAACCCTAGCGTCACCGAACCTTAAGTGTGTAGACCCTACGGGTTCGGGAGACATGCATACATGACCGAGACGGCTCTCGGGCAATAACCAACAGTGGGATCTGGATACCCATGTTGGCTCCCACATGCTCCACGATGATCTCATCGGATGAACCACGATGTCGAGGATTCAATTAATCCCGTATACGATTCCCTTTGTCAATCGGTATTTTACTTGCCCGAGATTCGATCGTCGGTATCCCAATACCTCGTTCAATCTCATTATCGGCAAGTCACTTTTCTCGTTACCGTAATGCATGATCCCGTGATCAAACACTTTGATCACCTTGAGCTCATTGTGATGATGCATTACCGAGAGGGCCCGGTGATACCTCTCCGTCAAGCGGAGTGACAAATCCCAGTCTCGATCCATGTCAACCCAACAGACACTTTCAGAGATACCCGTAGTATACCTTTATAGTCACCCAGTTACGTTGTGACGTTTGGCACACCCAAAGCACTCCTACGGTATCCGGGAGTTACATGATCTCATGGTCTAAGGAAAGGATACTTGACATTGGAAAACTCTAGCAAACGAACTATGCGATCTTATGCTATGTTTAGGATTGGGTCTTGTCCATCACATCATTCTCCTAATGATGTGATCCCGTTATCGATGACATCCAATGTCCATAGTCAGGAAACCATGACTATCTGTCGATCAACGAGCTAGTCAACTAGAGGCTCACTAGGGACATGTTTGTTGTCTGTTATTCACACATGTATTACGATTTCCGGATAACACAATTATAGCACGAATAAAGACAATTATCATGAATAAGGAAATATAATAATAATGCTTTTATTATTGCCTCTAGGGCATATTTCCAACAGTCTCCCACTTGCACTAGAGTCAATAATCTAGTTACATTGTGATGAATCGAACACCCATAGAGTTCTGGTGCTGATCATGTTTTGCCTTAGGGAGAGGTTTAGTCAACGGATCCGCGACATTCAGATCCGTGTGTACTTTACAAATTTCTATGTCTCCATCTTGAACATTTTCACGAATGGAGTTGAAGCGACGCTTGATGTGCCTGGTCTTCTTGTGAAACCTGGGCTCCTTTGCAAGTGCAATAGCTCCAGTGTTGTCACAGAAGAGCTTGATTGGCCCCGACGCATTGGGTATGACTCCGAGGTCGGTGATGAACTCCTTCACCCAAATTGCTTCATGTGCTGCCTCCGAGGCTGCCATGTACTCCGCTTCACATGTAGATCCCGCCACGACGCTTTGCTTGCAACTGCACCAGCTTACTGCCCCACCATTCAAAATATACACGTATCCGGTTTGTGACTTAGAGTCATCCAGATCTGTGTCGAAGCTAGCGTCGACGTAACCTTTTACGACGAGCTCTTCGTCACCTCCATAAACGAGAAACATTTCCTTGGTCCTTTTCAGGTACTTCAGGATATTCTTGACCGCTGTCCAGTGTTCCTTGCCGGGATTACTTTGGTACCTTCCTACCAAACTTACGGCAAGGTTTACATCAGGTCTGGTACACAGCATGGCATACATAATAGAACCTATGGCTGAGGCATAGGGGATGACACTCATCTCTTCTATATCTTCTGCCGTGGTCGGACATTGAGCTGAGCTCAATTTCACACCTTGTAACACAGGTAAGAACCCTTTCTTAGATTGACCCATATTGAATTTCTTCAATATCTTATCAAGGTATGTGCTTTGTGAAAGACCTATGAGGCGTCTCGATCTATCTCTATAGATCTTGATGCCTAATATATAAGCAGCTTCTCCAAGGTCCTTCATTGAAAAACTTTTATTCAAGTAGGCCTTAATGCTGTCCAAGAGTTCTATATCATTTCCCATCAAAAGTATGTCGTCTACATATAATATGAGAAATGCTACAGCGCTCCCACTCACTTTCTTGTAAACACAGGCTTCTCCATAAGTCTGTGTAAACCCAAACGCTTTGATCATCTCATCAAAGCGAATGTTCCAACTCCGAGATGCTTGCACCAGCCCATAAATCGAGCGTTGGAGCTTGCACACCTTTTCAGCATTCTTAGGATCGACAAAACCTTCCGGCTGCATCATATACAATTCTTCCTTAAGGAAACCATTAAGGAATGCCGTTTTGACGTCCATTTGCCATATCTCATAATCATAGTATGAGGCAATTGCTAACATTATTCGGACGGACTTCAGCTTCGCTACCGGTGAGAAAGTCTCATCGTAGTCAATTTCTTGAACTTGTCGATAACCCTTAGCGACAAGCCGAGCTTTATAGATGGTTACATTACCATCCGCGTCTGTCTTCTTCTTAAAGATCCATTTATTTTCTATGGCTCGCCGTTCAACGGGCAAGTCAGTCAAAGTCCACACTTCGTTTTCATACATGGATCCTATCTCGGATTTCATGGCTTCCAGCCATTTGTCGGAATCCGGGCCCGCCATTGCTTCCTCATAGTTCGAAGGTTCACCGTTGTCTAACAACATGATTTCCAAGACAGGGTTCCCGTACCACTCTGGTGCGGAACGTGTCCTTGTGGACCTTCGAATTTCAGTAGGAGCTTGATCTTGATCATCATCATTGATTTCCTCTCTAGTCGGTGCAGGCACCTCAGAAACGTTTTCTTGAGTTTCGCCATTTTCCGGTTCAAGAGGTAACACTTCATCAAGTTCTACTTTCCTCCCACTTACTTCTTTCGAGAGAAACTCTTTCTCTAGAAAGGATCCATTCTTGGCAACAAAGATCTTGCCTTCGGATCTGAGGTAGAAGGTATACTCAACAATTTCTTTAGGGTATCCTATGAAGACGCATTTTTCCGACTTGGGTTCGAGCTTTTCAGGTTGAAGTTTCTTGACATAAGCATCGCATCCCCAAACTTTTAGAAACGACAGCTTAGGTTTCTTCCCAAACCATAATTCATACGGTGTCGTCTCAACGGATTTCGACGGAGCCCTATTTAAAGTGAATGCGGCAGTCTCTAAAGCATAGCCCCAGAAAGATAGCGGTAAGTCGGTAAGAGACATCATAGATCGCACCATATCTAATAGAGTGCGATTACGACGTTCGGACACACCATTACGCTGAGGTGTTCCAGGCGGCGTGAGTTGTGAAACTATTCCACATTTTCTTAAGTGTGTGCCAAATTCGTGACTCAAGTATTCTCCTCCACGATCTGATCGTAGAAACTTGATCTTTCTATCACGTTGATTTTCAACCTCACTCTGAAATTCCTTGAACTTTTCAAAGGTCTCAGACTTGTGTTTCATTAAGTAGATATACCCATATCTACTCAAGTCATCAGTGAGGGTGAGAACATAACGATAGCCTCCGCGAGCCTCAACACTCATTGGACCGCACACATCGGTATGTATGATTTCCAATAAGTTGGTTGCTCGCTCCATTGTTCCTGAGAACGGAGTCTTGGTCATTTTACCCATGAGGCATGGTTCGCACGTGTCAAATGATTCATAATCAAGAGACTCTAAAAGTCCATCTGTATGGAGCTTCTTCATGCGTTTGACACCTATGTGACCAAGGCGGCAGTGCCACAAATATGTGGGACTATTGTTATCAACTTTAACTCTTTTGGTACTCACACTATGAATATGTGTATCATCACGTACGAGATTCATCAAGAATAAACCATTAACCATCGGAGCATGACCATAAAACATATCTCTCATATAAATAGAACAACCATTATTCTCGGATTTAAATGAGTAGCCATCTCGAATTAAGCGAGATCCAGATACAATGTTCATGCTCAAACTTGGCACTAAATAACAATTATTGAGGTTTAAAACTAATCCCGTAGGTAAATGTAGAGGCAGCGTGCCGACGGCGATCACATCGACCTTGGAACCATTCCCGACGCGCATCGTCACCTCGTCCTTCGCCAGTCTCCGTTTATTCCGCAGCTCCTGCTTTGAGTTACAAATGTGAGCAACTGCATCGGTATCAAATACCCAAGAGCTACTACGAGTACTGGTAAGGTACACATCAATTACATGTATATCACATATACCTTTGGTTTTGCCGGCCTTCTTGTCCGCTAAGTATTTGGGGCAGTTCCGCTTCCAGTGACCACTTCCCTTGCAATAAAAGCACTCAGTTTCGGGCTTGGGTCCATTCTTTGGCTTCTTCCCGGCAACTTGCTTAACGGGCGCGGCAACTTCCTTGCCGTCCTTCTTGAAGTTCTTTTTACCCTTGCCCTTCTTGAACTTAGTGGTTTTATTCACCATCAACACTTGATGCTCCTTCTTGATTTCTACCTCTGCTGATTTCAGCATAGCATATACTTCAAGAATGGTCTTTACCATCCCCTGCATATTGTAGTTCATCACAAAGCTCTTGTAGCTAGGTGGAAGCGACTGGAGGATTCTGTCAATGACCGCTTCATCCGGGAGATTAACTTCCAGTTGAGTCAAGCGGTTGTGCAACCCAGACATTTTGAGTATGTGCTCACTCACAGAGCCATTTTCCTCCATCTTACAGCTAAAGAATTTATCGGAGACTTCATATCTCTCGACCCGGGCATGAGCTTGGAAAACCATTTTCAGCTCTTCGAACATCTCATATGCTCCATGTCTCTCAAAACGTTTTTTGGAGCCCCGGCTCTAAGCTGTAAAGCATGCCGCACTGAACGAGGGAGTAATCATCGCAGCGTGACTGCCAAGCGTTCATAACGTCTTGTTCTGCAGGGAGAATAGGTGCGTCACCCAGCGGTGCTCGTAGGACATAATCTTTCTTGGCAGCTATGAGGATGATCCTCAGGTTCCGGACCCAGTCCGTATAGTTGCTACCATCGTCTTTCAGCTTGGTTTTCTCTAGGAACACGTTGAAGTTGAGGACTACGTTGGCCATTTGATCTACAAGACATATTGTAAAAATTTTAGACTAAGTTCATGATAATAAAGTTCATTTAATCAAATTATTTAATGAACTCCCACTTAGATAGACATCCCTCTTCTAGTCATCTAAGTATTACATGATCCGAGTCAACTAGGCCGTGTCCGATCATCACGTGAGACGGACTAGCCAACATCGGTGAACATCTTCATGTTGATCGTATCTTCTATACGAATCATGCTCGACCTTTCGGTCTTCTGTGTTCCGAGGCCATGTCTGTACATGCTAGGCTCGTTAAGTCAACCTAAGTGTTTTGCGTGTGTAAATCTGTCTTACACCCGTTGTATGCGAACGTAAGGACCTATCACACCCGATCATCACGTGGTGCTTCGGAACGACGAACCTTAGCAACGGTGCACAGTTAGGGAGAACACTTTCTTGAAATTATTATGAGGGATCATCTTATTTACTACCGTCGTCCTAAGTAAACAAGATGCAAAAACATGATAAACATCACATGCAATCAAATAATAAACGTGACATGATATGGCCAATATCACATAGCTCCTTCGATCTCCATCTTGGGGCTCCATGATCATCTTGTCACCGGCTTGACACCATGATCTTCATCATCGTGTCTCCATGAAGTTGCTCGCCAACTATTACTTCTACTACTATGGCTAACGCGTTTAGCAATAAAGTAAAGTAATTTACATGGCGTTTCTCAATGACACGCAGGTCATACAAAAAAATAAAGACAACTCCTATGGCTCCTGCCGGTTGTCATACTCATCGACATGCAAGTCGTGATTCCTATTACAATAGCATGAACATCTCATACATCACATATAGATCATTCATCATACATCACAACTTTGGCCATATCATATCACAAAGCACTTGCTGCAAAAACAAGTTAGACGTCCTCTAATTGTTGTTGCAAGTTTTACGTGGCTGAATTAGGATTCTAGCAAGAACGTTTTCTTACCTACGTTAAAACCACAACGTGATTTGTCAACTTATATTTACCCTTCATAAGGACCCTTTTCATCGAATCCGCTCCAACTAAAGTAGGAGAGACAGACACCCGCCAGCCACCTTATGCAACTAGTGCATGTTAGTCGGTGGAACCGGTCTCACGTAAGCGTACGTGTAAGGTTGGTCCGGGCCGCTTCATCCCACAATACCGCTGAAGCAAGATAAGACTAGTAGCAGCAAGAAGAGTTGACAACATCTACGCCCACAACAAATTGTGTTCTACTCGCGCAAGAAGAACTACGCATAGACCTAGCTCATGATGCCACTGTTGGGGAACGTTGCAGAAAATTAAAATTTTTCCTACGGTTTCACCAAGATCCATCTATGAGTTCATCTAGCAACGAGTATTCAGATTAGATAGCATCTACATGCCACTTTGTAGATCGCAACGGAAGCGTTCGAGTGAACGTGGATGAGGTAGTCGTACTTGCCGTGATCCAATTCACCGATGATCTAGTACCGAACGGACGGCACCTCCGCGTTCAACACACGTACGGGACGGGAGACGTCTCCTCCTTCTTGATCCAGCAAGGGGGAAGGAGAGGTTGAGGAAGATCCAGCACGACGGTGTGGTGGTGGATGCAGCAGAACTCCGGCAGGGCTTCGCTAAGCAACTACGGGAGGAGGAGGAGGTGTTGCAGGGAGGAGGGAGGAGCCAGGGCATAGGGTGCGGCCACCCCTCCCTCCCCTCCCTTTATATAGGCGCATTAGAGGGGGGAGGGCGCAGCCTTGCCCCTTCCTCCAAGGAAGGGGTGCGGCCAAGAGGGGGGAGGAGTCCATCCTCCCCAAGGCACCTCGGAGGTGCCTTCCCCTCTTTGGACTCTCCCCTCTCCAAGTCTCCTTGGCGCATGGGCCCTTGGGGCTGGTGCCCTTGGCCCATGTAGGCCAGGGCGCACCCCCTATAGCCCATGTGCCCCCCCCCGGGGCAGGTGGACCCCCCCGGTGGACCCCCGGGACCCCTCCGGTGGTCCCGGTACAATACCGATAACACCGAAACTTGTCCCGATGGCCAAAATAGCACTTCCTATATATAATTCTTTACCTCCGGACCATTCCGGAACTCCTCGTGACTTCCGGGATCTCATCCGGGACTCCGAACAACATTCGGGTTACTGCATATACATATCTTCACAACCCTAGCGTCACCGAACCTTAAGTGTGTAGACCCTACGGGTTCGGGAGACATGCAGACATGACCGAGACGGCTCTCGGGCAATAACCAACAGCGGGATCTGGATACCCATGTTGGCTCCCACATGCTCCACGATGATCTCATCGGATGAACCACGATGTCGAGGATTCAATTAATCCCGTATACGATTCCCTTTGTCAATCGGTATTTTACTTGCCCGAGATTCGATCGTCGGTATCCCAATACCTCGTTCAATCTCATTATCGGCAAGTCACTTTTCTCGTTACCGTAATGCATGATCCCGTGATCAAACACTTTGATCACCTTGAGCTCATTGTGATGATGCATTACCGAGAGGGCCCGGTGATACCTCTCCGTCAAGAGGAGTGACAAATCCCAGTCTCGATCCATGTCAACCCAACAGACACTTTCAGAGATACCCGTAGTATACCTTTATAGTCACCCAGTTACGTTGTGACGTTTGGCACACCCAAAGCACTCCTACGGTATCCGGGAGTTACATGATCTCATGGTCTAAGGAAAGGATACTTGACATTGGAAAACTCTAGCAAACGAACTATGCGATCTTATGCTATGTTTAGGATTGGGTCTTGTCCATCACATCATTCTCCTAATGATGTGATCCCGTTATCGATGACATCCAATGTCCATAGTCAGGAAACCATGACTATCTGTCGATCAACGAGCTAGTCAACTAGAGGCTCACTAGGGACATGTTTGTTGTCTGTTATTCACACATGTATTACGATTTCCGGATAACACAATTATAGCACGAATAAAGACAATTATCATGAATAAGGAAATATAATAATAATTCTTTTATGATTGCCTCTAGGGCATATTTCCAACAACTGTTTGGCGGCAGAGCTAGATCATGCCCATCGAGACAGTGCGACGCGCTTGACTGTGGCTCGAATCCGTCGAAGATCAAGTCCCCGCGGATGTCAGCCGTGTAGTTCAAACTTCCAAACCTGACCTGACGGCCAGGGGCGTAGCTTTCGATCTACTCCAGGCGGCCAACCAAATTGGCCCGCAGTGCGAAGCCACCGAAGACGAAGATCTGTCCAGGGAGAAAAGTCTCACCCTGGACCGCATCGTCGTTGATGATCAAAGGAGCCATCGGGCCTAAAAGTGATGACACAGAGGAACTCTCAATGAAAGCACCAATGTCGGTGTCAAAACCGGCAGATCTCGGGTAGGGGGTCCCGAACTATGCGTCTAGGCGGATGGTAACAGGAGACAAGAGACAATGTTTTACCCAGGTTCGGGCCCTCTTGATGGAGGTAAAACCCTACGTCCTGCTTGATTAATATTGATGATATGGGTAGTACAAGAGTAGTTCTACCAGGAGAGCAAGGAGGCTAAACCCTAGAAGCTAGCCTATGGTATGATTGTTGTATGTTGGAGTTCTTGTCCTACGGACTAAAACCCTCCGGTTTATATAGACACCGGATAGGGTTAGGGTTACACAAAGTCGGTTACAATGGTAGGATATCTAAATATCCGCATCGCCAAGCTTGCCTTCCACGCCAAGGAAAGTCCCATCCGGACACGGGACGAAGTCTTCAATCTTGTATCTTCATAGTCCTGGAGTCCGGCTGAAGGTATAGTCCGGCCATCCGGACACCCCCTAATCCCGGACTCCCTCACCAGGTGTACCAAGAGAACTCGCTGAGCACACACTTAATGTTGATCCAAAGTTTAAACCGGTCAAGCAGTTTCTTCGCCGATTCAATGAAGAAAGACGCAAGGCTATTGGTGAGGAGGTAGCCAGGCTCTTGGCGGCTGGTTTTATCATTGAAGTATTTCATCCTGAGTGGTTGGCTAATCCAGTGCTGGTACTTAAAAAGAACGGCACTTGGCGTATGTGTGTGGACTACACAGATTTAAACAAGGCTGGTCCAGCGGATCCTTTTGCCCTCCCTCGTATTGATCAAATCATTGATGCTACGACGGGTTTTGAGCGTTTGAGTTTTCTGGATGCTTATTCTGGTTACCAAGAGTGCCCAGGAGACTTATCAACGTTGTGTGCAGAATTGTCTTCATAATCAGATCAGTCGCAATGTTCATGCTTATGTGGATGATATTGTGGTGAAATCCAGAAAGGAGGAGACGTTGATCGATGACTTGAAGGAGACCTTTGATAACCTCTGGGTTTATAAAATGATGCTTAATCCGGCCAAGTGTGTCTTTGGTGTACCGGCAGGAAAGCTCTTGGGCTTTCTGGTGTCTAACAGCGGCATTGAAGCTAATATAGAGAAAATCAAGGCTATAACTTCTTTGGCTAAACCGAAGTGTATCAATGATGTTCAACGCCTGGCAGGCCGGATTGCCTCCTTGAGCTGGTTTATCAGTCGCCTTGGTGAGAAGGCCATACCTTTATATCAGATGCTGAAGAACACGGATGACTTCGCCTGGAGTGACGTCGCCAATGAAGCATTTGAGGACTTAAAGCGGCAGTTGGCTAATCCGCCGGTCCCTGCTGCTCCTATTGATAAAGAGCCATTGTTGTTATATGTGGCTGCTAACGCCCGGGCTGTTAGTGTGGCTATTGTGGTGGAGCGCAAGGTCGCCGGAAAGGAGTATCCAGTTCAAGGGCCGGTTTATTATATCAGTGCGGTACTTATTGAGTCCAAGCAAAGGTACCCGCATTGGCAGAAGCTGGTGTATGGAGTTTTTATGGCGAGCCAGAAGCTTAAGCAATATTTCCAGGGTCATCCCATCACTGTGGTCAGCTCTGCTCCTTTGGGGGATATAATCCAGAACAGGGAAGCGATTGGCCGGGTTGCCAAGTGGGCTATTGAGCTTGGGCCTCAGGGGTTAAAGTATATGCCCCAGACGGCGATCAAATCTCAGGCACTTGTGGATTTCATCAATGACTGGATAGAATTACAGGCGCCAGAAGAGAAGCTGGATCATACTTATTAGACTATTCATTTTGATGGGTCCAAGCAATTAGAAGGCCCGGGGGCTGGAGTCGTATTAACTTCCCCACGAGGTGATCAGTTTTGTTATGTTCTCCGTTTAATGTTCCCTTGTACTAACAATGCAGCTGAGTATGAAGCTCTACTCCATGGTCTTCGAATGGCTAAGGAGATGAATTTGAGCCAGGTTAAGTGCTTCGGTGACTCGGACCTGGTGGCTCAACAAGTGTCTGGTACTTGGGATTCCAAGGATCCGCTCATGGCAGCGTATCGTCGAGAGGTGGATATTGTTGCAGGTCACTTCAAAGGCTATTAGGTTGATCATGTGGACCGGCGGAAGAACGAAGCGGCAGACGCTTTAAGTCGCTTGGGTTCCCAACGTAAACCAGTTCCACCTAACGTGTTTCTGGATGTGCTACATAATCCATCGGTCAAGCTCCCAACAGAGTAAGATTTGGCTGTTCCTGATCCAGAGGCTCAGTTGGTGGCGGCCATTCATGTCATCCCAGACTGGACGGTCCCATATTTGGTGTATATGAACCGGGGCGAGTTACCGGAGGATGAAACCTTGGCCCGGCAGATAATCCGGCAGTCCAAGTCCATGACTATTATCAATGGAGAGTTACATCATTGCAGTGTGACAGGAGCGTTTCAGCGTTGCGTGTTTCCTGAAGAAGGCTGTGAGATTTTGCGTGAGATCCACGAAGGAGATTGTGGTCACCACGCCGGTTCAAAGTCCCTGGTAGCTAAAGCCTTTTGTCATGGCTTCTATTGGATGACGGGTCATGCTGATGCGGAAGACTTGGTGAAAAAGTGCGACGGTTGTCAGAAATTTTCATGGCGAGCTCATGTTCCGGCCCAGGAATTGAGGATGATTCCAATCACTTGGCCATTTGCAACTTGGGGGCTGGATATGGTTGGGCCCTTTAAGAGATCCAAGGACAAGAAGACCCACCTTTTGGTGGCGGTTGATAAGTTCACTAAGTGGGTGGAGGCAGAGCCAGTCAGTAAGTGTGATGCAGCTATGGCGGTTCAATTCATCAAGAAGGTGATTTTCCGGTTTGGCTTTCCACACAGCATTATAACCAATATGGTACCAATCTGTCCAAAGGTGCCATGAAGGAGTTCTATCAACGTGAGCACATCCGGCTTGACGTATCATTAGTGGCTCACCCCCAGTCTAATGGTCAAGCGGAGAGAGCCAATCAAGAGATCTTGATAGGCATCAAGCCCTGGCTTATGGTTCCTTTGCAACGGACGTCGGGTTGTTGGGTGGAGGAGTTACCTTCTGTGTTATGGAGCATCAATACCACGCCCAACAGATCCACGGGTTACACGCCTTTTTTCATGGCTTATGGAGCGGAGGCGGTTCGCCCTAGTGACATCCATCATGACTCGCCTCGTGTGGCGGCATATGTCGAATCTGACAATGAGGAGGCACGACAGGAAGCACTTGACCTGTTAGATGAAGAGTGTGACATTGCAGCAGCCCGTTCGGCGATTTATCAGCAAGATTTGCGTCGTTATCACAGCCACCGGGTTAGAACCAGGACTTTTCAAGAAGGCGACCTGGTGCTCCGACTCATCTAGGATCAGACCGATATGCACAAGTTATCCCCGCCTTGGGAAGGACCTTTTGTGGTCAGCAAGAATCTGCATAATGGGTCATACTATCTTATCGATGTTCGAGAGCACAAAGACTCACACAAATCGAAGGAGGAGACCCACCGACCGTGGAATATTGCTCATCTTCGGCCTTACTATACTTGAGCCACAGGCTCTGCTTATGTACATAGTTATGACAATGTATATATGATGATCAATATAATAAACCGGAGCCTCAGCTAAAGCGGGGTATCTGTTGTTTTTCTTACATCATGTGTGGTTACATCGGGGCTTATATTTATAAAGAGGCGTCCGGTTTACCCCTTGATTCAGGTTATAAAGCCTTATATAAAAATCACTTGGGGGCTTGGTCGTATTCAAACCATAGCTACACCTTTTGATCGGCGCAAGGCCACAAGGAAAATCATTTGGGGGCTTGGTCGTATTCGAACCATAGCTACACCTCTTGATCGGCTCAAGGCCAAAAGAAAATTACTTAGGGGCCAAAGAGAGTGTTGCAAAAGCACAACTCAGACATAGGCACCCACTGAGCACAGCTCAAAATATTGCTTGGGGATTCTTTGCTTCACAATGAACAAAGAATCTGCACTTGTAATAGGCTATCAAGCCAGAGCTTGGAAGCCAGGTGTATTCACCTAAAACCCTGGGTTATCCTACCTCTTTAAGTAAGCCACTCCGTCTAGGTAAACCTGGTATGACCCGCCGAACGTTTGATAAGTCAATCTCATAGACCCTGAACTTGTCAAAGTTAAAACGACGATTGGTTAAAGATTGAGGTCCATCTTAAAAGGCTTTGTGAAATGGTTTAACTCAGTGGCCTGGCAGCCCATGAAAAGCCTCGATTTGGGGCCTGGCAGCCCATGAAAAGCCTCGACTACATGTTTTCATATGCCTTTATTTGCCAAGTTTTTTCCTCTTTTGATGATATTTATAATGTTTTTGATAAACCGACGTTCATTAGCCCGGCTTGGCTTTCAACTACAAGTTGTCAGTACATGATCAGTTATAATCCGGTGCTTACTAACCCGGTCTGGTTTCGACTATAAGTCGCCAGTGTTATATATGGATAAACCAGTGTTTATCACAACCCGGTACGGTTTTATCATAAACCGACACAATATGGAAGGAGTTATCAGTACTCCTGATTAGGGGTATCGCCCTTACTACAAAAGTTGGTCAACCAACGATGTGATTCAATGTCACAGGTATCATTTATTTTCATATTTGATTATCTTTTTATAGCCTTGGTTATAAACCCTGGCTATATATATTTGGGTATCATGACCCGTCCGGTGGTAAACCGTCAGGGCACTTTCAACTTATTGTATGCAGGAACAGCTTGAATAAATCGCTATGGATTATGAACATCATATGTCTTAAGCATGGCGGATTAGCAAGTGTCAGGCAAAAATAAATATGCACGATGGCATAGCAGACCAAGTGTTTTAACTAGCCTATTACAATGTGTTTTAGTGCCCAAAAGAATAATTGTTTTTCGGCAAGTATTGTAGCACGCGGAAGGCTAAACCGGCCTCCGGATCATGATTCGTCACCAGGTTGACTTGACAGTTGTGGATCATCTTGCACCGGTTCATCATCATCCTCTCTACCCAGTGGCTGGAAGTCAATGGTTGCCCAGTCGATCCCAGTTAGGGCTTGGAATACAACTTCATCGCTTATAAGGGTGGACGGTTCAATGTCAGGGGCATAGGTGTGCTTACGGATTGGTGGGATAAGATTTTGAGCCTCAGGAGTTGGTGCAGCAACCCGTTTGTTGTTGACGTCATAACTCGCCTGGTAATATGAAAGATCAGCTTCTTCAGCCAATTGACAAGCCAGTGGACGTACTTCCCGGTTTATGGCTCGGAGGTCATCATTACCAAATTCTGATCCGTCTTCTTTTAAGCTTGGATAGCCTTTACCCACATCCACCGGATCAAGATCAGGCACCCATGCTTTTGCCCGGGTTAAGGCGGTCAGAGCACCAGCCCTTGCAGCAAATCTCTATAGCTCTTCTACCCGGGCAGGCAGCATTGACAACCTTTCTAAGGTCTCTTTGATTAAAGTTGGGGGCGGCTTGTTGTGAGAAGCGGTGCAGATGATCCGTTGCGTGCCGGTATATAACTGCTCTATAAGAGTATAGGCAGCCTTCAGCTTCTTTTGTACGTCATAGCCCAGATGACTAATGGGAGTTCCTGCATCATTACAAACATCAGTAAACCGGCAATGCATGGGATGATATGTTGAAAACTTAAAGCCAGGATATTTACCAAACACAGCAGCAGTCATGGCATGTATTTGCCGCTTTACACCAGTCAGCTCGTCTACCACCGGTTTAAGAGCTGCTTCTGCGTCCTCGGCTCTTTTTTGCAATGCGGATTTTTCTGTGTCCCAATCCGCCCGCTCCTTTTTGAAACTCTCCTTCAGCTTTTCCATAGCGGCTAAGGCACTGGTTAGCTCATTTTTGGCTTTAGAGGTTTCTGCTTGCTGGGACTTGATGTTTTCTTGCAGATCAGTGGTTTGAGTTTCCTTTTTGCTCAGGTCGGCCTATAAGAGACAGACATATCATGAGTTGGCAGTACATATTTGAAGTACCAAGCACATAACAAGTTATGCACCTGATACTTGGGGGCTAATGCCTATTTGCTCGTTATTAGAAATTTCTACAAGTCCCAAGCACAATACAAGTATTACTCTTGGCACTTGGGGGCTAATGTATGTTTGCTCAAAGTAACGTTATGGGTATTCTTCTAAAGTCCCGGTTCGTCTTCATAAGTTAAACCGGCCCTTGGGGACTACACTGGCAAAAGTTACAATATTACAATTCTGAAGTACCGGTTCATCTTAAAAAGATAACCCGGCCCTTGGAGGCTAAGCATGCAAAGTTGAGATATTAAAAAGTCCCAGTTTAGATGAGTATCATAAACCGACACTTGGGGGCTACTGGAGTTAATATTTGGAATTGGACACGAGAGAAGCAGTTATGCAGTTACCTCATATCGCTCCTTCATCAGACTCACTAATCCGGCTTCAAAGTCGCGGCTTGTGTACGGACGGTTAAAAAACCCAGAATGGATGTCTTGGGCGTTGAGGTGGGCATAGGTTGACAAATCTGTGTTCCATTTGCCTTTGCCCATAGCATAAAGTTCGTCCTTGGCACTATGCTTCGATAAAGCAACAGGATTGCCAGGAGCGGTGTAGCTGACGCCAGTAATCATAATGTCATCTTATTTATCATCAGCATCCTTCACTGGAGTTGACGGTTTATCATCAGCTTTAGCTGGACTGGCCGGTTTACCATCCATGCGAGCCGGGCTAGTCGGTTTATCAGTGTGGCCTGTGGTGTCCACTTCTACTTGTTCAACAATGAAGTCATAATGTTGAGGTGGCGGGTCATCATGTATAACATCAGCATTTGTTCCTTCTATATCTGGAGTCTTCTCCGGTTCAATAACCACATTATGATCAGCCGGTTTATTTAACTGAGCCTTCTTGCTGGGTCTAGGCTTGGCACTGAGAAGGACAAATATAAAGTTCAATACATCAGGTGAATATAAGGTATCAAGAGTAAACTTAAGGCATAACTCACCCAGGTACTGTCTTGAGGGTTGGAAGTTGTGTGGTTGTTGACTCGCGAGAGGATGAGTGAGGTGTTGATGTCTACTACACAACCTTCTTCTTGTAGACGTTGTTGGGCCTGCAAGTGCACAGGTTTGTAGGACAGTAGCAAATTTCCCTCAAGTGGATGACCTAAGGTTTATCAATCCGTAGGAGGCGTGAGGATGAAGATGGTCTCTCTCAAGCAACCCTGCAACCAAATAACAAAGAGTCTCTTGTGTCCCCAACACACCCAATACAATGGTAAATTGTATAGGTGCACTAGTTCGGCGAAGAGATGGTGATACAAGTGCAATATGGATAGAAGATATAGGTTTTTGTAAACTGAAAATATAAAAACAGCAAGGTAACAAGTGGTAAAAGTGAGCATAAACGGTATTGCAATGATAGGAAACAAGGCCTAGGGTTCATACTTTCGCTAGTGCAAGTTCTCTCAACAATAATAACATAGATAGAACATATGACAAGCCCTCAACATGCAACAAAGAGTCACTCCAAAGCCACTAATAGCGGAGAACAAACATAGAGATTATGGTCAGGTACGAGACCACCACAAAGTTATTCTTTCAAATCAATCCGTTGGGCTATTCCTAGAAGTGTCACAAACAACCCTGGAGTTTTTACTAGAATAACACCTTAAGATACAAATCAACCAAAACCCTAATGTCACCTAGATACTCCATTGTCACCTCAAGTATCCGTGGGCATGATTATACAATATGCATCACACAATCTCAGATTTATCCAACCAACATAAAAGTACTTCAAAGAGCGCCCCAAAGTTTCTACCGGAGAATCAAGAACGTGTGCCAACCCCTATGCATAGGTTCCCAATGTCACAAAACCCGCAAGTTGATCACCAAGACATACATCAAGTGTTCTCATAAAGACTCAATCCGATAAGATTACTTCAAAAGGGGAAACTCAATTCATCACAAAGGAGTAGAGGGGGAGAAACATCATAAGATCCAACTACAATAGCAAAGCTCGGGATACATCAAGATCGTGCCATAGAGGAACACGAGAGAGAACACGAGAGAGAGAGAGAGATCAAACACATAGCTACTGGTACATACCCTCAGCCCCGAGGGTGAACTACTCCCTCCTCGTCATGGAGAGCGCCGGGATGATGAAGATGGCCACCGGAGATGGATCCCCCCTCCTGCAGGGTACCGGAAAGGGGTCCCGATTGGTTTTTGGTGGTTCTGGAGGCTTGCGGGGGCGGAACTCCCGATCTATCTTCTGTTCTGGAAGTTTTAGGGTACGACGGTATATATGGGTGAAAGGAGAACGTCGGTGGAGCTACGGGGGGCCCACGAGGCAGGGGGCGCGCCTAGGGGGGAGGGCGCGCCCTTGTAACATCCCAAATTTTCAATTTGGTATGTTATACATTAGATCATCATGCATATCATATTTTTCTTGCATTTTGTCGATCCTAGAAATTTCACGCAACTCAAGGACCCTCCGAGAGAGTTGGAGATTTCGTTATTTTCATATTTGAGATTTTCTCAAAATTTTGAAAAGAGGATCATTGGATTTTTCCGGAGTTATTTGCATTTTATTTGGATAGGAAAAATTGCGTGTTTTCAAAAAATTGCATTTTAGGCCCGGAGAAAAGTTCATTTTGTTCGACTCATTTTTAGGAGTCGGGAAAAATTTACTTTATTAGTTTTGGAGTTCGTTTAGATCTTTTTCTGTTTTTTTTTCGAGCGCGGAACCGTTTAAAAAAAATTCCTGCAGCGACTTGGGCCAAAGGCCCAAGCCACCGCGCAGCCAGCCGCCGGCCAGGAGGCCACGCGCGCGGCGCCACCGCGCGCAGGCGCAAGGCAAGAGCCGCCGTTGCCTTTCTTTTAGTAAGTCCTAGTAGGACTTTTTCCCTACTTTCGTTATTCCATTTTTGTTTCTAGATCTTTCTTTTCCTTTTTCTTCTCCTATTCCTATTCCTAGTCTAATTCTTGCCCTCTACTCCAAGTAAACCCCTCCCCAATATAAATACCCCCACACCCCCCTCTAAACCATCAAACCAAAGCCCTCTCCTCTCGACCACCACCGCGCCCCACACCCGTGCCGCACCACACCCGCGCCACCGTCGCTCCCGCGCCGCCACCGCACCTTGCCCGCGCCGCCGCCGCACCACACCCGCGCCGCCGCCGCACCTCGCCGCCGCCGCCCAATGCCGCCGTTCGCCGAGGTAGTCGCGCCGCGCCTCTTTCTCTTTTCATCGGATCGTTTTCTTCAAATCGTTCCGATTCTTCTTTTCCGATTCGTTTTTTTTTCCGGTTCTTCGCTAAACCGTTCCGGATTTCTAGATCGGTTTTTCGATCAGTTTTCTTTTTCGAAACCCTAGATCGGACTAGTTTTCTTCTCCGATTTAGTTGCCTCGAGACCGTTTCACCGGACCGTTCGTCCTAACGAACGTGATCACCGGATCCTTCTAGGTTAACGAACGTCCGTTCGTTCAACCGTTCTTCTTTTTCTTCTCGTCGGATTTATTCTGCGATCGCGATTTCAGATCCGATCTTCATTCTAGTTTATCTTCTCACTCGTTTATCGGAATCAGGTGATTCAAGCGCCTGGAGTATCGTTTCGAAACCGCCGTTCCGTCTAATGAACTTAAACAAGTTTTTGCTACGGTAAAATTTGACCTAGTTTCATCTTGCTAGAACCGAGTTTTCTTCCGCCGTTTTTTTTCCGTTTCTTGATCGGTTCGTTCTCTTTTGCAACCGGAGTTCTTAAGTTGAACTTTCTGGTTCGATCTTTTATTCGAGTTTTACCTGTGCATTAGATGAGTACTTATTGTATGCTTGTTGTTTGTCTGCGATAGATCACCCGGAGTGCGCCGCCTGTTATTTTGAAGCTCTAGGTTTCGCAGATCCTCAGCAAGGCAAGTAACACTTTGATCATACCTTTTCTACTACCTAGTTTTATTGCATTAGATCAATCCTCAAACACATTGCATGACTAGGATCTAATTAAATTGTGGGATGGGAAGTAGATGAGGTAGTACCTATGACCTGTTTTACTTATGAAACCTTTGGGAGTTACTTCTACGTTTGCTTATTACGCCATGCTATGCTAGTAGACGTGGATTGGGTGAGTGATATCCATGACAGATGTGAGTATTGTTAATTAATAGTTTATCTAAGGTGGCAACTTGAACACACATCTGGGTGGATTGAGGCACCTGGTTTCTATCAGGACTTGCCTGTTTTTTTGGACCGCCACCCAGGCTCAAAGGGATCATAAGATCATTCATGCTAGTAACTTACGTGTGCAGCCACAAGCCATTATGGGCTTTGGCATAGCTGACTAAGTCGTGCGAACTCTTACAGTGGTAGACTAGCAGATGTAGGGGATGTAGGTTGGTACGGTCTATCACAACGTAAGGTGTGAGCGCTTCTGAAAGACTATGTCTCGGTCATCCGTCTCTCAAACATCATGTAGTGCGATAAACCAAACAGAGGCGATCGAGTCTTGTGGGGAAAAGTGCGCAAACCTCTGCAGAGTGTACAAACTAATCATGATTAGCCGTATCCCCGGTTATGGACATCTTGAGTATCTAGTTCTTGAATATCATGTGAATCTCATCATGTTACTTCTAATTAATGCTGTTGGGATGATTAATGATTACTTTTTAATTGGGATCGGAATGCTGTCAACCATTCTCGATGTTTAACAACCACCATGATAGTTAAATAAATTTATTCCTTTGCAGTAGGGAAAAACTGGCTTTATGCAAAACTGTAACCATAGAGCTTTTCCACCAGCCAAATATGCATGTAGTATAGGCTTATCATTCATTATTCTCTATGTGTTACATTGCCAGCATATTCCATGTGCTGACCCGTTTCGGGCTGCAACTTTCATGTTGCAGACTTTTCAGACGACGAGTAAGCTGTTTTAGGTCGTGGTTCTATACTCAGTGATGCCGTTGGAGTTGATGGACTCGCTTACCTTCCAAGTCTCCCGCTGTTATCTTTATTAGATGGCCTTTAGCCATATTTATTGTAATAAGTTCTCTTTGAGACAACGATGTAATAAGTGTGTGATTGCTACTCTGCTATAAATCCTTCGAAGTACTGTGTGGTGTCAGCATTACTGATCCAGGGATAACACCGGACCACAGAGACTTGACCATCTGAGGTCGGGTCGCTACAGAGATGGTATCAGAGCACACGCTGACTGTAGGACACGACCACTAAGTGAAAACCATAGATCACTATTCTCCTCTCATTTTCTAACTCCTCATCTTTTCTACTCTTTTAGGATGACGGATGCGAAGATCAAGTACGCTCAACCGGATGAAGGCACACCTTTTGGATTCCACCTGAAGGAAGTCACCAAGTACCTGAACATTGGACTACCAAGCTTCACCGGGACCTTCAACGCCACTCTGCCTGAAGAGGAGCGCTGGAAGATTCAAGCTCACGTTCCGGGAAGGACATTCGCGCCAATCATGAAGCCCATAGATAGTGTTTTCAGTGCACCAACCTGGAGTCTCGGAAAGAGCATGGCAGCTCACATCACCATGGGATGCATTGGAGAAGTTTATCAAGAAGACCTCAAGGACACTATCTATCAGATATGCGGACGCCGAGATGAACAATGGGAGATAGTCAGCACCAAGAAGGATAGGTCCGTTGCAGCTTTCATCCAGGAATTAAACCAACACATTCGACGCCAAGAGAACCAGATGTGCAATGACATGATAGAGTTGAAGAATGCAAAGGCAAGGATCATCGAGCTAGAAGGAGAACTGAGGGTACACGTAAAGACTACATGCATGAGATCGTAGCTCTAGCAAGACACAACGTTGAACTCAAGCAGGAGATTGAAGACCTCAAGGGGAAACTAGCGTTCAAGAATAAAGACAAGTACGTCGCATGCCCGAGAAACTACATCATCATCGATGACACCGATTCGGATCCAAGTGAACCCGACTTTGAAGACGAAGCTGGAGCAGACATCATGGAGTCTTCCACCGATTCAAATTAATAGATGACCACCATATATTAGTAGTATTTCCCTCCATGTAAACATTATAGTTCACGCACTTTTGCGATAGTCTTAGACCGTTGTATGACCTTTGTTTGAATTGAATGAAGTGATTTTGTGTGAAATTTGCTCATGTGCATTGGGGTAGTGTTTTCTCTTTAGACCTCACTCTATCCTTGACTCTCATCTTTTCTAAACCCCTCAGATGCCTCCGAGACGTGACAATGGATTCCCACCGGAGCTCACTCAGTTGATCCAGCAGCAGAACCAATTGATGCAGTTGTTAGTCCAGAATCAGCAGAACAACAACAACAACAACAACAACAACAACAACAACCCTCCGCCGCCGCCACCTGTTGATCACCTATCCCGTTTCCTTAGGCTGAATCCGCCGGTGTTTTCCCGTAGCACCGAGCCGATAGTAGCAGACAATTGGCTCCGCAAGATAGGAAGGGAGTTGACCACTGCAGGATGCACAGATGTTGAGAAGGTGAAGTTTGCCGCACATCAGCTTGACGGACCCGCGGCAGCATGGTGGGAAAATTTCACAGCCACTTACCCAGTTGACACTGTCACATGGGATCAATTTCAGCAAGCTTTCCGCACTGCCCATGTTTCAGCAGGAGCTATGGCCATGAAGAAACGTGAGTTTCACAACTTACGCCAAGGAGGAAGGACAGTTGGTCAGTACATTGACGATTTCAGCAAGTTAGCACGTTATGCCCCAGATGACGTTGCTACGGATGCAGCTAAGCAGGAGAAGTTTCTAGAAGGCCTGAATGATGAGTTGAGCATGCAGTTGATGGTAGCAAGTTTAAACAACTACCAGGAGTTGGTAGATCGTGCCATCATGATTGAAGGGAAGCAATAGCAGATTGAGAACCGCAAGAGGAAGTATGGACAGGGGAAGTATAACCCTGGAGCCCAGCAGAAGCCCCGTTTTACCCTAAACCGGGAGTGCAGTTTCAGCATACCCATGGAGGAGGTAGCTCGCACAACCATAATGGCCACAAGAATGGTAATGGGAATGGAGGAAGCAACGGCCAGAACCGAACCACCCCAGCCACCCCAGCCAAGAGAGATCTGAGTCAAGTCACTTGTTTCAAGTGTTCCAAGACCGGACATTACGCCAATGAATGTCCCGAAGGCCAAAATGGCAATGGAAGTTCTGAGAAGAAGCCAAACCCTTTCAACAGGGGACAGGTGAACCACGTTAGCGTGGAGGAGGTTGAAGCTCAGCCTGATGCAGTAATCGGTAAGTTTTTGGTTAAGTCATTTACTGCACTCATTCTTTTTGATACTGGTGCATCACATTCATACATATCAAGGGGATTTGTGGATAAGTATAACCTGCCAACCCGAGCCCTTAGGTCACCCATGTTAGTAACCTCGCCTGGAGCAGAATATATGGCTAGTCGATGGTGTGATCGGTTACCATTAAGGATTGGTAACTATGTGTTTCCCTCAGACCTAATAGTATTGGAATCTCAAGGATTGGATGTGATATTAGGCATGGATTGGTTGTCAAAGTATGAAGGGAACATTGAATGTGCCAGTAAGACAATTTTGCTTACAACACCCAAAGGAAGAAGGATCAAGTATGTATCTCGACACACGCCCAACAGGACACAATTAAATTCCTTATCAGGAGTCGTACAGGAGGAAGTACCAGTGGTGAAGGATTACCCTGATGTGTTTCCTGAGGAATTGCCAGGAATGCCACCGGATAGAGATATCGAGTTCTTAATTGAGCTTTTGCCAGGCACTGGACCAATATCAAAGAGACCGTACAGGATGCCCGCACAGGATTTGGCGGAAATCAAGAAGCAGATTAAGGAGCTATTGGATAAAGGATATATACGCCCAAGTTCTTCGCCTTGGGGATCACCCGTACTTCTAGTGGAGAAGAAGGATGGATCATTAAGGATGGTTGTCGATTACCGTGGATTGAATGAAGTAACCATCAAAAACAAGTACCCACTGCCAATGATAAATGATCTGTTTGATCGTTTGCAAGGAGCTAAAGTGTTTTCCAAGATTGATTTACAATCAGGGTACCATCAGTTGAAGATTCGAGAGCAGGACATACCTAAGACAGCATTCACCACGAGATATGGTTTGTATGAGTATACCATTATGTCATTTGGATTAACTAACGCACCTGCCTATTTTATGAATCTGATGAACAAAGTATTTATGGAGTTTTTGGATAAGTTCGACGTGGTTTTCATTGATGACATTTTGATATTCTCGAAGAATGAAGAAGAGCATAAAGAACATTTGCGTTTGGTTTTGGAGAAACTCAGGGAACATCAGTTATACGCCAAATTCAGCAAATGTGAGTTTTGGTTGAAGGAAGTTGGATTTCTTGGACATGTTATATCCGGAGAGGGTATAGCAGTTGACCCCACCAAGGTTGAGACATGTCGGTGTACTAAAGTAGGGGTACCTTAGTACCCCGAACTTGTGCACGGGCAGTAGTAGCGTCCCACGGCAAGGCTTGCCAGGGGAGCGACAAGAGTCTCCACAGCCCTTTTTGGGCCGGACGAAGGCCAAGTGATCGTGCTTAGAAGACCAAGCCCCAACAAGAGGAGCTTGCCGGGCCAAGCAGGCGAGGTCCGGCAAGAGGAGCTTGCCGGGCCAAAGTGACAAGGCCCCGGCAAGAGGAGCTTGCCGGGACGACTAAGCCGAAGCACCAAGGCCCCGGCGGGAGGAGCTCGCCGGGACGGCCAAGCCAAGGCACCCCAAGAGAAGCCCGTCGCGGCGCGCCGCGCGCCCCGGCAAGGCCTGACGAGCGGCAAGCTCTCAGGTGCGGCAAGGCAACTACCGCGGCAAGCCACTTGCCGCGGGCAAACCACCACCTCAGGCCTGCGCTCCAGCTCACCTGCCCACGCGTCGATCTGGGGCTTCCCCGGAGGCACGTGGCGGGGCGCCGCGCAACCTGAGACGCGCGGTGGCATGCGACGTTGGCAGAGTCGCCCCCGTGGCAAGCGGAGGCGCTCCTAACGGTCCGCCTCGGCACTGTTCAGGCGATCCAGACGGGCATTTAATGCCTTTGTCTCCCGCCGTCAGAGTTAGGTGCGATAGCACTGTGCGGCCACTGCTCGCACAGTTCCTTGCCATTTTTACCCTCACCTGCGTCGCTACCTGTGGGAAACCCCTTAACATATAAAAGGAGGCCCATGCGCACGTAGGGAGGGGGGGAAAAACCCTAGAGAGATCGAACCCTGGAGGAGAACAAGAGAGAGAGGGAGAGAGAAGAGAAAACCAGGAGGACACCCAGTAGACCCTCGTCTACGTCCAGCTCCAACTTACTGTAGCTTCTTGCGCTCCAGAGCAAGAACCCGAATCAACCAGACAAGCAGCAGTAGGGTTTTACGCATCCGTGCGGCCCGAAGCTGGGTAAAATCGTTGTGTGTGTGTGTCGCCTCGATCTGCTCTTTGTGCATCCTCCGCCCCCCGCCGAACCGACAAGGGGCTCCGTCCCCATAGGTGCTCGTGGAGGCCGATTTCCCCCGACATCTTTGGCGCGCCAGGTAGGGGTGCGTCGAGGTTGTGCGAACCAGATTTGGCGACCACAGGTGAGCTCAGGTATGGCCAGGTACCTTTCCGCTCCAACCCGCGGAGCGGAGGCACTCCTCCCTGCGGACTCGTGCACGGCCCTCCTCGAGTACCCACTCACGCAGAGTCCGGGCAAGAGCAGCTGCTCCTTGAGGAGGACCACCTTCCGGCCGCTGAGCGAGTTTCTCGCCTCCAGCAAACTCTGCGCCGCTCCCGTAGCCGCAGAAGTTAGCGCCGGAAGTTGCGGGAAGGGCGACCTCGTTCTTCGGCGAGCCCAGGCCGCCAAGATCCAAACGAGTCGACGCCGACCGTGGGAGGAGCCTTGCCAGCGCGGCCGTCGGAACCCATTCCGTCGGCCACCCTCTCTCTGTCCAAGTCTTGCCGCAGTTGCATGTAATCCTTGGTACAGAGACGGGCGCAGATCCCAAGCATAGCTTATGTGCCCCGCACATCTTGTCGATTCCGCGCCTCTCCGCTTGGCGCATGCATTATTTGACACAATTGTGCAGCACTCGACTCCGGCAAGCGATGGCGGGCCGCGAAGCCCCGAGCCTTCGTTATTCCCTTACCTCGAGTAGGGGGGGATGACAGGATAGGCTGGGCGTCGCCCGGGGAAGCTGCGCCTTGCCGGACTGCAAACAACGGAAAAGCTAAGTTGCCAAAGTTTGAGCAATTAAGCTCCTTTTTATCCTTAAGTTATCTTCCTCGAACGGCCGAGCTTCGTATGGGAAACCTGTGCGCGGAGGGGCCGGCTCGTGGCTGGTTGCGCCCTTATTTCGTTTCGAGTCCGCTCAACGACTTAAGTGTGCTACATCCCGAGTGGCGTCCTACTTTGTTTCGAGCTTGCTCGGCAGCTTGAGCGTGCCGCGACTGCAGTCGCCGCGCTTACCTCGCCCTGAGCCTGCTCAACATTGTAAGTGAGTGGCGCCAGCCGCGGCAAGGTTTCTTGCCGGTGGAGGCTCCATCAGCGGGTTGCTGATGTCCCGCACTCGGCACCTGTGGCAAGGCGGAGACTTGCGCCGACAAGTTCCCGGAAGCGTAGGGCGCGAACGTACAAAGCACAAAGTCGAACGAGGGAGATAACAGCGCAATGAACTGCCTAAGATAAAAGTTATATTTCAAAATGACTTGCCGCTGTTCTAATCAGCTGTTTCTATGGCATGCTCAGCAGCGACAAGGGAAGAAAAGAAAGAGGTGGGCGGCCTAATCCGTGCGGTCGCCCTCGATCCGCCTGATCCCGACCACCCTTTCCACAATGGGGGTGACGAGGGCCCTGATCTCCGTCAGGTCGGCGTCTTCCGGCAGGTGCCTGAGGACGTTGGTAAGCCTGATGGTGGGGTTGCGGAAGACGATCTTCACCAGCACCCTCTCGAGGGCCCCGGAGACAGCTTCCCGCGTCTCCTCGGCCAGCTGCTCCGGGATCTTTTCCCGGAGATGCTGGAGCACCCCCACCAAGCCCTTGAAGAAGGAAGTGAGCTTGGCGCTCGGCGGGACGTTCTCGCCGGAGGGGTACTCGTGGCCCTCCATCCCCAGCAGCTTCAGCTCCTTGTCGATGGTGGTGGCGATGTCGACGAGGCCTTCGGTCCACCGCTCCACCGTCTCCTGGAAGGCGTTCTGGGTAACGGCGGCGCTCTTCAATAGCTCCTCGTTGCCGGCTACCTCCTTCCGCAAGGTCGCTCCCTGCTCCTTGGCACTCTCCAGCGCCTTGGCCAGGGTGTCCAGCTTCAGCTCGAGGCCAGCCTTGGAGTCCTTGGCGGCGTCGAGCTCCTGGATCTTCTCGGCGAAGCGGCCCTGCAGCTCGCCAAGGGTGTGAGCGCCCTTCTCGCGCTCCTGTTTGAGCGCGGCAAGCTCCTCGCCGCTCGCCTTGAGGTCGCTGACGAGCTGCGCCACCCTCGCCTCCAGCTCCCCCTTGGCGACCTCGGCGGCCGCGGCAGCGTCCTGCGCTTTCTGCAGGGCCCCGCCGAGCGCCGGCTCGCGCGCGGCAACCTCCTCCTCGTGGCTGGCGAGGCTGGCCCTCTGCTGCACCAGTTCGCTTTCCCGCGCGGATAGCCCCGCAGTGGCAAGCCTCTGCTGCTCTTCAGCCTCTGCCTTCTCGAGGAGGAAGGCCGTCTGCGCCTCGTCGAGCAGCCTCCGCTCCTCCGCCAAAGACCGGAGAGCCTCCTGGTTGAGCTCCCGGAGCTCCCCGGCACGCTTCTCCATGTCCGCGCCGGCCTTCGCAACGAGTGCCTCCTGGCGCTCCACCTTGGCCTGTCGGGCGCGGTAGAGCGACACAAGCTTCCGGAGCAGCCGCTCCTCCTCGGGCTCGCCGCTGCTGGTGCTCGGCGCGTCGACCACTGTCAGCCCGACGGAGGCGAGCACTTCTCCGTCCAAGGCCTCCCCCTCGACCGGCGCCTTGGAGCTAGGCTCCCAGGGGAGCCTGATGAAGACGCCATCGCCGGCCTGCAGGTAGGCACCTGCCGGGGGCTCCTCGGGGCCCGACGCGGTGGCAGCAGCGGGATCGCCGGACGGCGGAGTGCTTGACGCCCCTGCCTCCCCGGGGCCGTCGGCACGGTCGCCGGTCCCATCGCCGTCTGCCGCCGCGGCGGCCTTGGCAGCTTCGGCCTCCCCGCCGCCTGCGGGGTCGTCGGCGCCGTCCTCCTCTTCGATGACGACGACGTCGTCAGTGTCGCCGCGTGCGCCCTCCCCGATGACGACCTCGGTCTCCATCGGGTCCGCGGTGGGCGGGTCTGATGGCCGGAAGAGGGGAGAAGAGTCAGCTGAACAGCCGACAAAGAAGCTCATAAGGAAAGATAACCAGGGGAAGTTCTCCGTGCAGGGGGGCTTACCGGTGGCAGGGTCCGTGATCGCGGCCTCCGTTGTCGGGGGATCGCTGGCCGCGTCCCTCGCCGGAGATCCCTCCCTTGCCGGGGAGGTCTCCCCTGCCGGGGGCTCCTCCCTTGCCGGAGATTTCTCCCTAGGCGGGGTGGTCGACGCAGACGGCGCGGCAGGAGTGCCCCCCGGGGTCGCCTGCTGGGGCTGCTCTGCTCCTACCCAACGACAACAACAACAGCCACATGTCAACAAAGAGAAGGGAAGCTCGCGCGCGCGCCAAACGGCAAGAACTAGCCGTGCCCTCACCCTGGGGGCTGCGTTGTGGGCTGCCCTGCGGGCCCGCTGCCAGGTCCGGCAAGGTCGTCTCCGGCACCTCCCCAGTTGCCGGGGGAGACTCGCCCTCAAGGACGACCAGCGGGATCTTGGCCCTCTTCGCCCTCCTCTGGGCCAGGGTCCTGAAAAGGGAACGGTTTCGGGGGAGGATGAATGGGCTGCGAAACAAGACGAAGCAACAGAAATCAAGAAGATACAAGCTCTACCAGGAACTTACTCTCCGTCCTCCTCTTCGTCGTCGGAGCTGAGCGCGGAATAATCAAAAACCGGCTTGCTCCAGGCGCGAGGAGACAGGGGAGTGGGTTCCCGGGACCGCTTGGCGGGGGCGGTGGACGACCCCGCCCCCGTTGCCGCCGCGGAACGGGGAGCGGCAGGAGCAGAAGCCGTGGCCCGTGAGGACCCCGCTCCCGCTGCTTCAGAGGCGCGCTTCACCCGGGGCTGCGGTTGCTGGTCGGCCTGCCGCACCACCTCTCCGGCCCTGCGGAGACGCCTCCTCGGCTGGGCAGGGGGCTCCGCCTGCGACGAGCTGCCCGGGAGCTGCGAGGAGGGCGCGTCAGCCTCCGGCAAGCCACTCGCGTCCTGGGCGGGCTCGCCCGCACCACCGTGCCCGGCTGGTTCCTCCGCGCCGGCGAGCTCCATTTGGTCGGCGAGGCTCTCCGCCTCCGCCGCGTCTGCTTTGGCCAGGGTGAAGCCAGACTCGCCCGCGGCCGCGGCGGCGGCCGCCTCCTCCATCCTGGAGGCGATGTAGGCCAGCTCCTCGGGGGTGGTGTCCCGCGTGAGGCCCCTCTTCTCGTCGGGGTCGACCGGCACCTCCTCCAAGTTGTCGAAGAAGGCTTGCACGACGTCGTCCGCCGGCTCCTGCCAGGTCGCGTCGATCCCGTGCGAGTCGCACAGCGGCATCATCGCGAGGATGCGGCTGAGCGCCGAGTTGTTGCACAGGGGGACGACACCCGGCGGCAACCTGAACCATTCTGGGTGCTCGGAGTCGTGCTTGAACATCTCCTTCAACACTTCGTCGAGCTCCAGAACGGTGAAGTTGTAGTTAAGGCCCGGGCGCAGCCTCATGATGTCCACCGCGTTTTGGAATTCCCAAGCCGGTTTCCCCCTCTCCTGCAGGGGGGCGATACGCCGGCGAAGGAAATCCGCGCCGACGGCGCCGACGGTGAGTCCGGCAAACCTGAGGCGCAGGATTCGGGTGACGGCAATCTTCAGCTTGGCGTCGTCCGGGGCCAGGTCGCTCCAGTCGCGGCCGCGCACCACTGGAGTTCGCCGCACGGCGGTGAACGGCGGTGGATTCTCCTCGACGATCAGGCACCACTCGGCCCTCCACTCCTCCCATCTGCCACGGAGTTCCCCCTCCAAGTAGACCTCTTTCTTGCCAGTCCTGGAGACCCAGGCGACTCCGCCGGACAGCGGCTCTCCTTTCTCCACCCGAGGAGTAAAGAAGTGGCGGAAGAGGGCTACGTTGGGGCGGACTCCGACAAAGTTCTCGCAAAGGTGTGCGAAAACCGCCATTGTCAGCACGGCGTTGGGGGTGAAATCAAGGAGGTGGAGGTTGTAGGTGTGCATGATGTCGCAGAAGAACTCCGAAAAAGGCGGGCAGAGCCCGCAGAGGAAGAACACGGCGAAGAAAGGGTACCCGGTCGGGTACAGGTTCTGGGCGATGGCGGGAAGAACTCGCATGCGCGGATGCGCTCGCGTCGCCGTCGACCAGAAGAGGCGGTATCTGTTCTTCAGCCCCAGCGCATCGAGATGAGGGGGGAACGTCGCCGTCTCCTTCAGAAGCGCTTCCAGCCGCAGCGCCTCGGCCGACTTCACGGCCTTTCCCTTCGCCTTGTCGCTCTTCGGGGCCATGGCAGAAACGGGGAGGGGGAGTTGTCGGCGTTGGCGGCGCCGGGGGCTGCGAGGGCGAATCGCTGCTTTCTCTAGCAAGGAGGAAGTGGCGGAGATTTTCGAGGAACAGCAACCGGCGGAATGGCGAGCTGCCCCTGTTCCCCTCCGCTTATAAAGGGGGGAAGGAGTGGGGGCGGACGTTCCGCCTTTCCAAATGAAGAGGTCGTGCCCGACGTGACGCATGCCTGCGGGCCTCAGGCCCCGCGCACGCCACCCACGTCGCGCACGCCTCGCACGCCTCACCCCCCACGACGCCGCGATAAGCGCGCGCCACTTGGGGAGGGCACGGCGGGCACGGAGTTAAGGAGCAGCGCAACCCAGGCCACGCGTGCCCGTGCACTGTTAGGGCCTAGCCCAACAACGCTCGGCACCGTGTATGGCCCAGACCAGGGGGCTCCTGTCGGTGTACTAAAGTAGGGGTACCTTAGTACCCCGAACTTGTGCACGGGCAGTAGTAGCGTCCCGGGCAAGGCTTGCCAGGGGAGCGACAAGAGTCTCCACAGCCTTTTTGGGCCGGACGAAGGCCAAGTGATCGAGCTTAGAAGACCAAGCCCCGGCAAGAGGAGCTTGCCGGGCCAAGCAGGCGAGGTCCGGCAAGAGGAGCTTGCCGGGCCAAAGCGACAAGGCCCCGGCAAGAGGAGCTTGCCGGGACGACTAAGCCGAAGCACCAAGGCCCCGGCGGGAGGAGCTCGCCGGGACGGCCAAGCCAAGGCACCCCAAGAGAAGCCCGCCGCGGCGCGCCGCGCGCCCCGGCAAGGCCTGACGAGCGGCAAGCTCTCAGGTGCCGCAAGGCAACTACCGTGGCAAGCCACTTGCCGCGGCAAACCACCACCTAAGGCCTGCGCTCCAGCTCACCTGCCCACGCGTCGCTCTGGGGCTTCCCCGGAGGCACGTGGCGGGGCGTCGCGCAACCTGAGACGCGCGGTGGCATGCGACGTTGGCAGAGTCGCCCCCGTGGCAAGCGGAGGCGCTCCTAACGGTCCGCCTCGGCACTGTTCAGGCGATCCAGACGGGCATTTAATGCCTTTGTCTCCCGCCGTCAGAGTTAGGTGCGATAGCACTGTGCGGCCACTGCTCGCACAGTTCCTTGCCATTTTTACCCTCACCTGCGTCGCTACCTGTGGGAAACCTCTTAACATATAAAAGGAGGCCCATGCGCACGTAGGGAGGGGGGAAAACCCTAGAGAGATCGAACCCTGGAGGAGAACAAGAGAGAGAGGCAGAGAGAAGAGAAAACCAGGAGGACACCCAGTAGACCCTCGTCTACGTCCAGCTCCAACTTACTGTAGCTTCTTGCGCTCCAGAACAAGAACCCGAATCAACCAGACAAGCAGCAGTAGGGTTTTACGCATCCGTGCGGCCCGAAGCTGGGTAAAATCGTTGTGTGTGTGTATCGCCTCGATCTGCTCTTTGTGCATCCTCCGCCCCCCGCCGAACCGACAAGGGGCTCCGTCCCCATAGGTGCTCGTGGAGGCCGATTTCCCCCGACAAGACCGTAACCGAATGGGAAGCACCAACGACTGTTGGAGAGATCCGGAGTTTTCTTGGACTCGCAGGATACTACCGGAGATTCATTGAGAATTTCTCAAAGATTGCAAAGCCTATGACGGAATTGCTGAAGAAGGATACCAAGTTCATATGGACTGAGGACTATGAGGCCAGTTTTCAGGAATTGAAGAAACTATTGGTTTCCTCACCAGTATTGATTCTGCTAGATCAGAGCAAGGATTATGAGGTGTATTGCGACGCTTCACGTCGAGGACTTGGAGCAGTACTTATGCAGGAAGGAAGAGTTGTTTCGTATGCCTCACGACAACTAAAACCTCATGAGTTAAATTATGCTACGCATGATTTGGAGTTAGCAGCCGTAGTGCATGCATTGAAGACATGGAGACATTTCCTCATTGGAAATCATTGTGAGGTGTACACGGATCACAAGAGTTTGAAGTACATTTTCACGCAGAAGGAATTGAACCTCAGACAAAGGAGATGGTTGGAGCTCATCAAGGATTATGATATGAGATTGCATTACCATCCCGGAAAGGCTAATGTAGTAGCTGACACATTGAGCCGTAAGAGCCATGTCAATACACTAATGACGGGAGAAATACCCAAGGAGTTGGTAGAAGACATTCGTGAGCTGTGTTTGGAAATAGTTCCGAGAGGCTATGTAGCAGCATTGGAGATTCAGTCAACATTGAAGGATAAAATCAGAGAAGCTCAGAAATCTGACAAGGAGATTGCAGCAATAAAGAAGAAAATGAGTGAAGGAAAAGCAAAGGGATTTCGTGAGGACGAGCACGATATCCTATGGATTGAGGACCGTGTTTATGTGCCCAATGACCCGGAGGTCAGGAAGTTGATTCTGCAATAGGCACATGATTCACCCTATTCGATTCACCCAGGAAATACCAAGATGTATTTGGATTTGAAGGAAACATTCTGGTGGACCGGAATGAAGAAGGATATTGCAGCATATGTAGCAGTTTGTGATGTGTGTCATAGAGTGAAGGCAGAACATCAGAAGCCAGCCGGATTGTTACAACCATTGCCGATACCCGAATGGAAGTGGGATAAGATAGGCATGGACTTTATCACAGGACTACCCATGACGAAGGCCGGATATGACTCGATATGGGTAGTAGTTGATCGTTTGATGAAGGTAGCACATTTCATCCCAGTTAAGACCACTTACAACAGTGCTAAGTTGGCAAAGATATACATGACTAGGATCATTTGCTTGCATGGAGTTCCGAGGAGTATTGTGTCAGATAGAGGAACCTAATTTACCTCAAAGTTTTGGAATCAGTTACATGAAACTTTGGGAACCAGGCTAGAATTCAGTACAGCTTTTCATCCGCAGACAGATGGACAGACCGAGAGAGTCAATCAGATTTTGGAGGATATGCTGAGAGCTTGTGCGCTAGATTATGGATCTAGTTGGGACGATAACTGCCGTATGCGGAGTTTTCTTATAACAATGGTTATCAAACCAGTTTGAAGATGGCACCTTTCGAAGCTTTATACGGAAGGAGGTGCAGGACACCGTTGTCATGGGACGAAGTTGGAGACCGTCAATTGTTCGGACCGGATTTGATTAAGGAGTCTAAACAGAAAGTTAAGTTGATTCGCGATAGGCTCAAGGTAGCCCAATCTAGGCAGAAGAGCTACGCAGATTCTAAACGCAAGGAGACGATCTACGAAACCGGAGACAGAGTTTATCTTCGAGTATCCCCACTTCGAGGAGTTAAGCGCTTTGGAGTTAAGGGAAAATTAGCACCGCGTTTCGTTGGACCGTATAAGATTTTGCAACGCATGGGAGAAGTCGCTTATAAGTTGGAATTGCCAGAAGGACTGTCAGGAGTTCATGATGTATTCCATGTTTCTCAGTTGAAGAAGTGTCACGCCGAGATGGCGGAAGTACCGCTAAGAGATACAGTGCCGCTTGAAGCGATTCAGTTGAAGGATGATCTAACATATGAAGAGAAACCAGTCAAGATTCTCGAGTATGCCAACAGAGTTACTCGCAGCAAGGTTATCAAGTTTTGCAAAGTTCAGTGGAACCACCACTCAGAGGATGAAGCCACCTGGGAGAGAGAAGAAGATTTGCTCAAGGACCACCCTCACCTATTTTCTAGCCAACCCGAATCTCGAGGATGAGATTCATCTTAAGGGGGGTAGGTTTGTAACATCCCAAATTTTCAATTTGGTATGTTATACATTAGATCATCATGCATATCATATTTTTCTTGCATTTTGTCGATCCTAGAAATTTCACGCAACTCAAGGACCCTCGGAGAGAGTTGGAAATTTCATTATTTTCATATTTGAGATTTTCTCAAAATTTTGAAAAGAGGATCATTGGATTTTTCCGGAGTTATTTGCATTTTATTTGGATAGGAAAAATTGCGTGTTTTCAAAAAATTGCATTTTAGGCCCGGAGAAAAGTTCAATTTGTTCGACTCATTTTTAGGAGTCGGGAAAAATTTACTTTATTAGTTTTGGAGTTCGTTTAGATCTCTTTCTGTTTTTTTTTCGAGCGCGGAACCGTTTAAAAAGAATTCCTGCAGCGACTTGGGCCAAAGGCCCAAGCCACCGCGCAGCCGGCCGCCGGCCAGGAGGCCACGCGCGCCGCGCCACCGCGCGCAGGCGCAAGGCAAGAGCCGTCGTTGCCTTTCTTTTAGTAAGTCCTAGTAGGACTTTTTCCCTACTTTCGTTATTCCGTTTTTGTTTCTAGATCTTTCTTTCCCTTTTTCTTCTCCTATTCCTATTCCTAGTCTAATTCTTGCCCTCTACTCCAAGTAAACCCCTCCCCTCCCCAATATAAATACCCCCACACCCCTCCTCTAAACCATCAAACCAAAGCCCTCTCCTCTCCACCACCACCGCGCCCCACACCCGCGCCGCACCACACCTGCGCCGCCGCCGCACCCGCGCCGCCACCGCACCTTGCCCGCGCCGCCGCCGCACCACACCCGCGCCGCCGCCGCACCTTTCCACCTCCGCCGCCGCACCTTGCCGCCGCCGCCCAATGCCGCCGTTCGCCGAGGTAGCCGCGCCGCGTCTCTTTCTCTTTTCATCGGATCGTTTTCTTCAAATCGTTCCGATTCTTCTTTTCCGATTCATTTTTTTCCGGTTCTTCGCTAAATCGTTCTGGATTTCTAGATCGGTTTTTTGATCAGTTTTGTTTTCCGAAACTCTAGATCGGACTAGTTTTCTTCTCCGATTTAGTTGCCTCGAGACCGTTTCACCGGACCGTTCGTCCTAACGAACGTGATCACCGGATCCTTCTAGGTTAACGAACGTCCGTTCGTTCAACCGTTCTTCTTTTTCTTCTCGTTGGATTTATTCCGCGATCGCAATTTCAGATCCGATCTTCATTCTAGTTTATCTTCTCACTCGTTTATCGGAATCAGGTGATTCAAGCGCCTGGAGTATCATTTCGAAACCGCCGTTTCGTCTAATGAACTTAAACAAGTTTTTGCTACGGTAAAATTTGACCTAGTTTCATCTTGCTAGAACCGAGTTTTCTTCCGCCGTTTGTTTTCCGTTTCTTGATCGGTTCGTTCTCTTTTGCAACCGGAGTTCTTAAGTTAAACTTTCTGGTTCGATCTTTTATTCGAGTTTTACCTGTGCATTGGATGAGTACTTATTGTATGCTTGTTGTTTGTCTGCGATAGATCACTCGGAGTGCGCCGCCTGTTATTTTGAAGCTCTAGGTTTCGCAGATCCTCAGCAAGGCAAGTAACACTTTGATCATACCTTTTCTACTACCCAGTTTTATTGCATTAGATCAATCCTCAAACACATTGCATGACTAGGATCTAATTAAATTGTGGGATGGGAAGTAGATGAGGTAGTACCTATGACCTGTTTTACTTATGAAACCTTTGGGAGTTACTTCTACGTTTGCTTATTACGCCATGCTATGCTAGTAGACGTGGATTGGGTGAGTGATATCCATGACAGATGTGAGTATTGTTAATTAATGGTTTATCTAAGGTGGCAACTTGAACACACATCTGGATGGATTGAGGCACCTGGTTTCTATCAGGACTTGCCTGTTTTTTTTGGACCGCCACCCAGGCTCAAAGGGATCATAAGATCATTCATGCTAGTAACTTCCGTGTGCAGCCACAAGCCATTATGGGCTTTGGCATAGCTGACTAAGTCGTGCGAACTCTTACAGTGGTAGACTAGCAGATGTAGGGGATGTAGGTTGGTACGGTCTATCACAACGTAAGGTGTGAGCGCTTCTGAAAGACTATGTCTCGGTCATCCATCTCTCAAACATCATGTAGTGCGAGAAACCAAACAGAGGCGATCGAGTCTTGTGGGGAAAAGTGCGCAAACCTCTGCAGAGTGTACAAACTAATCATGATTAGTCGTGTCCCCGGTTATGGACATCTTGAGTATCTAGTTCTTGAATATCATGTGAATCTCATCATGTTACTTCTAATTAATGCTGTTGGGATGATTAATGATTACTTTTTAATTGGGATCGGAATGCTGTCAACCATTCTCGATGTTTAACAACCACCATGATAGTTAAATAAATTTATTCCTTTGCAGTAGGGAAAAACTGGCTTTGCGCAAAACTGTAACCATAGAGCTTTTCCACCAGCCAAATATGCATGTAGTATAGGCTTATCATTCATTATTCTCTATGTGTTACATTGCCAGCATATTCCATGTGCTGAACCGTTTCGGGCTGCAACTTTCATGTTGCAGACTTTTCAGACGATGAGTAAGCTGTTTTAGGTCGTGGTTCTATACTCAGTGATGCCGTTGGAGTTGATGGACTCGCTTACCTTCCAAGTCTTCCGCTGTTATCTTTATTAGATGGCCTTCAGCCATAATTATTGTAATAAGTTCTCTTTGAGACAATGATGTAATAAGTGTGTGATTGCTACTCTGCTATAAATCCTTCGAAGTACTGTGTGGTGTCAGCATTACTGATCCAGGGATGACACCGGAGCACAGAGACTTGACCATCTGAGGTCGGGTCGCTACAACCCTCCACCCTCGTGACCGCCTCGTGGCTCTTCTGACGTGGGGTCCAAGTCCATCAGGTGGGTTTCCTTCCAAAAATAACTTCTCCAGTTGATTTCGTTCCGTTTTGACTCCGTCTGATATTCCTTTTCCTCGAAATACTGAAATAGGCATAAAATAGCAAATCTGGGTTGGGCCTCCGGTTAATAGGTTAGTCCCAAAAATAATATAAAAGTGGATAATAAAGCCCAACATTGCCTAAAACAGTAGATAAAGTAGCATGGAGCAATCAAAAATTATAGATACGTTGGAGACATATCAAGCATCCCCAAGCTTAATTCCTGCTCGTCCTCGAGTAGGTAAATGATAAAAAGAGAATTTTTGATGCGGAGTGATACTTTGGCATAATTTCAATGTAAATCTTCTTAATCATGGTATGAATATTCAGATTCGAAAGGTTCAAGACAAAAGTTCATATTGACATAAAAATGTTAATACTTCAAGCATACTAATCAAACAATTATGTCATCTCAAAATAACATGGCCAAAGGAAGTTCATCCCTACAAAATCATATAGTTAGGCTATGCTTCATTTTCGTCACACAAAGATGTTCCCAACTTCTATACCCCCGATGACAAGCCAAGCAATTGTTTCATACTCAAATAATCTCAAACTTTTTCAACCTTCACGCAATACATGAGCGCGAGCCATGGACATAGCACTATGGGTGGTATAGAATATGATGATGGGGATTGTGTGGAGAAGACAAAAAAGGAGAAAGTCTCACATCAACGAGGCTAATGAATGAGCTATGGATATGCCCATCAATTGATGTTAATGCAAGGAGTAGGGATTGCCATGCAACGGGTGCACTAGAGCTAAGAATGCTCAACAAAACAAAACTAGTGGGTGTGCATCCCACTTGCTTGCTCATGAAGACCTAGGGCATTTTGAGGAAGCCCATCGTTGGAATATACAAGCCAAGTTCTATAATGAAAAATTCCCACTAGTATGAACAAGACAACTTATGAGACTCACTATATGAAAATCAGGGTGCTACTTTGAAGCACAATATATGAGACTCACTACATGAAGAACAAGGTGCTACTTTGAAGCACAAGTGTGGAAAAAGAAATAGTAGCATTGCCCTTTCTCTTTTTGGGGGGGCCTTTTTTTTATTGGGCAATGCTCTAATAATGATGATCATCACACTTCTATTGATTACAACATAATGATTAGAACTCGATACTAGAACAAGATATGACTCTATTATGAATGCCTCCGGCAGTGTACCGGGATGGTGCAATGAATCAAGGGTGACATGTATGAAAAATAATGCATGGTGGATTTGCCACAAATACGATGTCAACTACAAGATCATGCAATGGCAATATGACAAAAGTAAAGCATGTCATGATGATGATGATGATGGTGGAAGTTGCATGGCAATATATCTCGGAATGGCTATGGAAATGCCATGATAGGTAGGTATGGTGGCTGTTTTGACGAAGATATAGGGAGGTTTATGTGTGAAAGAGCGTATCATATCATGGGGTTTGGATGCACCGGCGAAGTTTGCACCAACTCTCAATGTGAGAAAGGGCAATGCACGGTACCGAAGAGGCTAGCAAATGGCGGAAAGGTAAAAGTGTGTATAATCCATGGACTCAACATTAGTCAAAAGAACTCATATACTTATTGCAAAAATTTAGAAGTCATCAAAAATCAAGTACTACGCGCATGCTCCTAGGGGGATAGATTGGTAGGAAAAGACCATCGCTCGTCCCCGACCGCCACTCATAAGGATGCACAAGCCAGGTACACTTCATGCTTCAAATTTTTTACACAACTTTTACCATACGTGCATGCTACGGGAC
This sequence comes from Aegilops umbellulata, assembly GCA_032464435.1. Taxonomy (NCBI): domain Eukaryota; kingdom Viridiplantae; phylum Streptophyta; class Magnoliopsida; order Poales; family Poaceae; genus Aegilops; species Aegilops umbellulata. Next base: position 398,813,417 of record CP136058.1, on the reverse strand, counting down.
TTGCTAAATTCAACACAAGTATTTCTCAAATTCACAACTAGTCAACTAGCACGACTATGATATTATCACCTCTCAAAACAATTATCAAGCATCAAACTTATCTTAGTATTCAACCCACTAAAAAGAAAGTTTCACATATCTTGAATACCAAGTATATTAACATTAAGCAAATTACCATGCTATTAACGACTCTCAAAATAATATAAGTGAAGCATGAGAGTTCATCTATTTCTTCAAAATAAAACCACCATTGTGATCTAAAAGATATAAGTGAAGCACTAGAGCAAATGACAAACTACTCCAACAAGATATAAGTGAAGATCAATGAGTAGCTAAATAATTATTATGCAACTATGTGAAGACTCTATCTCATTTAAAAATTTCAGATCTTGGTATTTTATTCAAACAGCAAGCAAAGCTAAAGAAAATAAAATGACGCTCCAAGCAAAACACATATCATGTGGTGAATAAAAATATAGCTCCAAGTAAAGTTACCGATGAACGAAGACGAAAGAGGGGATGCCATCCGGGGCATCCCCAAGCTTAGGATCTTGGTTGTCCTTGAATATTACCTTGTGGTTCCTTGGGCATCCCCAAGCTTAGGCTCTTGCCACTCCTTATTCCATAGTCCATCAAAGCCTTACCCAAAACTTGAAAACTTCACAACACAAAACTTAACAGAAAACTCGTGAGCTCCATTAGCGAAAGAAAACAAAACACCACTTCAAGGTACTGTAATGAACTCATTCTTTATTTATATTGGTGTTAAACCTACTGTATTCCAACTTCTCTATGGTTTATAAACTATTTTACTAGCCATAGATTCATCAAATTACGCGAACAACACAATGAAAACAGAATCTGTCAAAAACACAACAGTCTGTAGTAATCTGTAACTAACGCAAACTTCTGGAACTCCAAAAATTCTAAAATAAATTGGTGAACCTGAGGAATTTGTCTAGTAATCATCTGCAAAAATAATCAACAAAATACTACTCTGCAGTAAAAAGTTCTAGCTAATCTCGTGAGCGCTAAAGTTTCTGTTTTTTACAGCATGATCATAAAGACTTCACCCAAGTCTTCCCAAAGGTTCTACTTGGCACAAACACTAATTAAAACATAAAATCACATTTAAACAGAGGCTAGATGGATTATCTATTCCTAAACAGAACCAAAAAGAAAGAAACTAAAATAAAATTGGGTTGCCTCCCAACAAGCGCTATCGTTTAACGCCCCTAGCTAGGCATGATTATTTCATTGATGCTCACATAAAAGATAAGAATTGAAACATAAAGAGAGCATCATGAAGAATATGACTAGCACATTTAAGTCTAACCCACTTCTATGCATAGGGAGTTTGTGAGCAAACAACTTATGGGAACAAGAACCAACTTGCATAGGAAGGTAAAACAAGCATAACTTCAAGATTTTAAGCACATAGAGAGGAAACTTGACATTATTGCTATTCCTACAAGCATATATTCCTCCCTCATAATAATTTTCAGTAGCATCATGAATGAATTCAACAATATAACCAGCACCTAAAACGTTCTTTTCATGATCTACTAGCATAGAAAATTTACTACTCTCCACATAAGCAAAATTCTTCTCATGGATAGTAGTGGGAGCAAACTCAACAAAACAACTATCATGTGATTCAAAATTAAGATCAAGATGACAAGTTTCATGGTTATCATTATTTTTTTAAAAGCATACGCGTCATCACAATAATCATCATAGATAGTAGGCATGCTTTCATCATAGTAAATTTGCTCATCAAAACTTGGGGACAAAAAATATCATCTTCATCAAACATAGCTTCCCCAAGCTTGTGGCTTTGCATATCATTAGCATCATGGATATTCAAGGAATTTATACTAACGACATTGCAATCATGCTCATCATTCAGAGATTTAGTGCCAAACATTCTAATGCATTCTTCTTCTAACACTTTGGCACAATTTTCCTTTCCATCATACTCACGAAAGATATTAAAGAGATGAAGCATATGAGACAAACTCAATTCCATTTTTTTTGGTAGTTTTCTTTTATAAACTAGACTAGTGCTAAAACAAGAAACAAAAAGATTCGATTGCAAGATCTAAAGATATACCTTCACTTACCTAGCCTCCCAGGCAATGGCGCCAGAAAAGAGCTTGATGTCTACTACACAACCTTCTTCTTGTAGATGTTGTTGGGCCTGCAAGTGCATAGGTTTGTAGGACAGTAGCAAATTTCCCTCAAGTGGATGACCTAAGGTTTATCAATCCGTAGGAGGCGTGAGGATGAAGATGGTCTCTCTCAAGCAACCCTGCAACCAAATAACAAAGAGTCTCTTGTATCCCCAACACACCCAATACAATGGTAAATTGTATAGGTGCACTAGTTCGGCGAAGAGATTTTGATACAAGTGCAATATGGATAGAAGATATAGGTTTTTGTAAACTGAAAATATAAAAACAGCAACGTAACAAGTGGTAAAAGTGAGCGTAAACGGTATTGCAATGATAGGAAACAAGGCCTAGGGTTCATACTTTCGCTAGTGCAAGTTCTCTCAACAATAATAACATAGATAGAACATATGACAAGCCCTCAACATGCAACAAAGAGTCACTCCAAAGCCACTAATAGCGGAGAACAAACGTAGAGATTATGGTCGGGTACGAAACCACCACAAAGTTATTCTTTCAAATCAATCCATTGGGCTATTCCTATAAGTGTCACAAACAACCCTGGAGTTTTTACTAGAATAACACATTAAGATACAAATCAACCAAAACCCTAATGTCACCTAGATACTCCATTGTCACCTCAAGTATCCGTGGGCATGATTATACGATATGCATAACACAATCTCAGATTTATCCAACCAACATAAAAGTACTTCAAAGAGCGCCCCAAAGTTTCTACCGGGGAATCAAGAACGTGTGCCAACCCCTATGCATAGGTTCCCAATGTCACGAAACCCACAAGTTGATCACCAAGACATACATCAAGTGTTCTCATAAAGACTCAATCCGATAAGATTACTTCAAAAGGGGAAACTCAATTCATCACAAAGGAGTAGAGGGGGAGAAACATCATAAGATCCAACTACAATAGCAAAGCTCGGGATACATCAAGATCGTTCCATAGAGGAACACAAGAGAGAATACGAGAGAGAGAGAGATCAAACACATAGCTACTGGTACATACCCTCAGCCCCGAGGGTGAACTACTCCCTCCTCGTCATGGAGAGCGCCGGGATGATGAAGATGGCCACCGGAGATGGATCCCCCCTCCGGCAGGGTACCGGAAAGGGGTCCCGATTGGTTTTTGGTGGTTCTGGAGGCTTGCGGCAGCGGAACTCCCGATCTATCTTCTGTTCTGGAAGTTTTAGGGTATGACGGTATATATGGGTGAAAGGAGAACGTCGATGGAGCTACGGGGGCCCCACGAGGCAGGGGGCGCGCCTAGGGGAGGGCGTGCCCCCCACCCTCGTGACCGCCTCGTGGCTCTTCTGACGTGGGGTCCAAGTCCATCAGGTGGGTTTTCTTCCAAAAATAACTTCTCCAGTTGATTTCATTCCGTTTTGACTCCGTCTGATATTCCTTTTCCTCGAAATACTGAAATAGGCATAAAACAACAAATCTGGGCTGGGCCTCCGGTTAATAGGTGAGTCCCAAAAATAATATAAAAGTGGATAATAAAGCCCAATATTGCCTAAAACAGTAGATAAAGTAGCATGGAGCAATCAAAAATTATAGATACGTTGGAGACGTATCAGGTGTTCCCTAATAATTCGAATCAGACAGATTAAGAGGCTATCGGAAACAACCCGCCTTGGGGCAAGAAGTGTCAAGAGTATAACAGACCTCTGATCGATGTTTTCGAACCGGAGTGTTCGGTAAACCGGCGGAAGTAGCTACCTGGCTGCTGTGCCGGGTTGTGCGGCGAGCTTCGTGTTGCTGCTTCTTCAAAGAAAGTTTGGGTCCAAGTGAGCTAGGGGGTGAGAAAATTTTACTTTCTGGTTTGCTTGACGGATTTTCTGGGTTGGCAGAGGATCTGAACCGGAGGAAAGGATAATTACCTCTACATCGTCAGCTTGGCTGCCTTCAGCGTTGTCCTGATAATAGTCATTGTCAATGAGGTGTTTGAAAAATGAACCAAGAGAGTCAAGTTCTACCTCTGAGTCCGGATTAGCCAAGTCAGTGTCAGTGTTTGGTTCAGAAGATTCAGTGGTCCTCTTCCTGGCAGGTTTCTTAATAACCTTTGTTTTGGGGCGAGGTGTCTTCGCCGGTTTATCTTGTGGCTTCTTCTTCCAGAACGGATCATCACCCTGGCAAAGATGGACAAAATTTTGAGAGAGTATTTCAAAGGATTAAGCTGGAAAAAAAGTTATATGATTCTTACAGCTGGCGGTTTGTTGGAGGTGCATAAAGGACTTAATCCGGTCTGGCTACAGACAGCCTTCGGTTCATTCAGTATCTTCTTAACAGCCTCAGTAACTTCAGCTTATGTTAGCTGAATATCAATATGTCGTTGAGGATCTTCCAAACTCCCTGTGTACTCACACATTAAACCGGGGCGCCGCCTTAAAGGCGGAATGCTCCAAGATATCCAGCAGCGAACAAAGTCAACACCTGTTAGACCATTTTCCATAAAGGCTCTGAGCTTTGACAGTTGTGGTGCATAGTTGGACCGTTCCTTGGCAGTCAGCCTCTAAGGAAATGGATGAGTGTTGCTAAGCCGGTTAGGACGGTAACCCGGCAGAGGATTCTCATCAGTTGGAGACGTGTCTCGGCAATAAAACCAAGTTTGATTCCAGCCCTTGGGGTGGCTATGAAGCTTGGCATGAGGGAAGCTGACATCTTTCCGCTTTTGAATTGCCATTCCACCAAGTTCAGTATTGGGCCCATCTGTAAACTCGGTACGGTGGTTCAAGTAGAAAAAAAATCTCTGGACAGTTCAACTGTGGGATCCTCTTGAAGGTAGACCTCACAAAATACTTGGAAATTGCAAATATTGGACACAGAGTTTGGTCCAATATCTTGAAGGTGGAGTTGGAAGCTGGCAAGCACATCTCGGAATTTTTTTGAACCGGGAGGGCTAAAACCTCGACCCAGATGGTCAGCTAACACAACTACTTCTCGATCCTTGGGTTCGAGAGGATTTTCCGTACCAGGGGCCCTCCAGTGGATGACTTCTTTCTTTGATAAAGCGCCGGTTGCGACACATCTGTCTAGTTGTTCTTCAGTAACCCGGGAAGGAACCCAGTTACACTCGTAAACTTTTTTGGCCATTTCAATGGAAAGCTGAAACATGGTTATTTCCGGTTTAGGATTTATGACGGACAAGTATAAAGCGGCGCAAGATCAGAAGCACAAACGGAGGCATATGTACATTGTTAAACCGGAGTTTGATATTGCAGGAATTACAAAGATAAAGGAATTGGCGGTTTAAAAGGGGACTAATGGTACCTACCAGATTATCATTTCTCTAAAAAGTTAGACCGCCTACATTGGTATGAAAGGTACAGATCTAAAATAGCTAAGTGAGGGAAAAACAGTCTTCACAGACTGGTATGATAAATTCAGATCTGCGGCGTATCAGAAAACCGAAATATATTTAGACCTAAAATACAGGTGCTTCAACGGTTCATCAGATTCAGATGAGTTTTTCTATACGAAGGGGATGTTATAATAAGGAAAAGGGACTATGGCTACGGCCGCACAAGGAATATCAGATCCAAACTAGCCATTTATGCTACTAAGAAGAACAAGGAAGAACAGCGCTGGAGCTTCAATGAACTCCGATGAGCACCGAAACCCTAATGGTGGATCTAGGGTGGAAGGAGAGAAGACTTACCAGTGCTACAGGAATAGTGGAGATCCGCAGCGGCTTTCTGGTTCGATCAGGGTGATGCGGCGGCCGTTGTTGAAGTAGACGTGAAGGTCGATGGCGGCGGCAGAGCTCGGACGTTCGGTCAGCGCAAGGAAGAGGACGATGTGAAGGGGCGCGAAAGGGAAATGAGAAAATGACCCTTGGCCTTATTTACAAGGTGAATGGATAAGTGATAGGCACGAGAATCGAGGGGCCCAAAATTGGATATGTGACAAAGTTGTCGCCTCGATTGTCGGAGGCTGATTAATGAAGGTGAGATATGTACAATTTTTAATAACAAGTGACTTCATGGCGGTTTATCATGATCTTGGAAGATGACGTCATGGCGGTTTATGAGATTTGTGCGAAGGTGCTAAGGCAGGAATTTTTCTCAAGTGCTGAAGATTGACATGAACCAGTTCAAATCAATCTGGGGCCTAATGTTGGGGATATTACTACTGGGTGTAAACCGGCCAGGAGAGGCCGGGTTATCCTCATAACGAGTTAGTTATATTTGAAGCCCATGAAGACAAGGAGTATGGCGCTTTACGAAGGCCAAGGGCCCAAAGGCGAATTATGGCATCTAGACATAAACCGCCATATGGCATGTAACTTGTGTTGTAAGATAGAAAGGGTAGAAACTGAGCCGGACATGTTTATGAGCCGGCCTCGGGATTCTATAAATCGATGGGCGTCAACCCATGTATATAAGGGGACGACCCGACGGCGGTTTAGGGACAACAAACAACAACTCGAGAGCCAGGCATAGCGGATTCGCTCCCTGGTCATTGAAACCCTAGCAAAATCACAACAACTAGATTAGGCCTTTACCTTCACCGCAAGGGGCCGAACCAGTATAAACTCTCTCCGTCCTTTGTCCGCTTTAACCCCTTTAAGCTAACCCGTTGCGATGGCTCCACGACTAAGTACTTTCACTAGGACATCTGCCGTGACAAAACAACGACAGGGCCCATAAGCTCAAGCGCCCCCCCCCCCCGGTGCGCGCCCTACGAGCTTGTCGCTCCCTCGTGACTCTTCGAGTCTTCTCTCGAACCTTCTTGGGTCCTTTCTGGTCCAAAAACATTTAATCCAAAGACTTTTTTGTTTGGACTTTGTTGGATATTGATTTTCTAAAAAGCCAAAAACAAGAAAAAAAACAGAAACTGGCACTGGGCACTGAGTTAATAGGTTAGTCACAAAAACGATATAAAATTGCATATAATGGCATATAAAACATCAAGGTTGATACTATAATAGCATGAAACAATAAAAAATTATAGATACATTGCAGACGTATCAAGCATCCCCAAGCTTAATTCCTGCTCGTCCCCGAGTAGGTAAATGATAAAAACAGAATTTTTGATGTGAAATGCTACCTAACATGTTCATCATGTAATCTGTTTTACGGTATGAATATTGAGAAATGAGTGATTCAAAGCAATAGTCTATAATTTGACATAAAGACATTGATACCGAAGCATACCAACAAACAATCATGCATTTCAAAAAAATGTTAAAGTACGCTATCCCTATAAAATATAGTCTTGCCATGTTCGGTCTTCATAAGACAAAGTATTAATCATGCACAACTCCGATGACTAGCCGAGCAATTGGTTCACACTTTTTAACGCGCTTCAGCTTTTTCAACTCCCATGCAATACATGAGCATGAGTCATGGATATATCACTATGGGTGGAATAGAATGCGGTGATAGAGATCAATAAGGGGAAGTCAAAAAGGAAGATAGTCTCGCATCAACGCAGCTAATCAACGGTCCATGGAGATGCCCATAAATTTATGTCAATACAAGAAATAGGGATTGCCATGCAACGGATGCACTAAGAGCTATAAGTGTATGAAAGCTCAAACTGAAAACTAAGTGGGTGTGCTTACAACTTGCTTGCTCATGAAGGCCTCGGGCATTTGAGGAAGCCCATCATCAGAATATACAAGCTAGGTTCTATAATTTAAAATTCCCACTAGTATATGAAAGTGAAAACTCTGAAGACTCACTATATGAAAAACATGGTGCTACTTTGAAGCACGAGTGTGGAAAGGATAGTCGCGTTGCCCCTTCCCTCTTTTTCTCTCATTTTTTGGTGGGCTCTTCGACCTCTTTTTTCGTCCGGTTTCTCATCCCGACTTGTGGAGGAATCACAGTCTCCATCATCCTTTCCTCACTTGGACAATGCTCTAATAATGATGATCATCACACTTCTATTTAATTACAAATCAATAGTACAACAATAAAACTGAAAAATATGACTCTATATGAATGCCTCTGGCAGTGTACCAGGATGTGCAATCAGCTAGTGTAACATGTATGAAAAATGATGAACGGCGGCTGAGCCACAAATACTATGTCAGCTATATGATCATACAAAGCAGTATGACAATGATGACGTGTGTCATATAAACGGAACGGTGGAAGTGAAGGAAATATGCTCTAGAGGCAATAATATAGTTATTATTTATTTCCTTATTTCATGATAAATGTTTATTATTCATGCTAGAATTGTATTAATCGGAAACTTAGTACATGTGTGAATACATAGACAAACAGAGTGTCACCAGTATGCCTCTACTTGAGTAGCTCGTTGGATCAAAGATGGTTATGTTTCCTGGCCATAGACATGAGTTGTCATTTGATTAACGGGGTCACATCATTAGAGAATGATGTGATTGACTTGACCCATTCCATTAGCTTAGCACTTGATCGTTTAGTATGTTGATATTGCTTTCTTCATGACTTATACATGTTCCTAGGACTATGAGATTATGCAACTCCCGAATACCGGAGGAACACTTTGTGTGCTATCAAACATCACAACATAACTGGGATTATAAAGATGCTCTACAGGTGTCTACGATAGTGTTTGTTGAGTTGGCATAGATCAAGATTAGGATTTGTCACTCCGTGTATCGGAGAGGTATCTCTGGGCCCTCTCAGTAATGCACATCACTATAAGCCTTGAGAGCAATGTGACTAATGAGTTAGTTGTGGAATGATGCATTGCGGAACGAGTAAAGAGACTTGCCGGTAACGAGATTGAACTAGGTATTGAGATACCGACGATCGAATCTCGGGCAAGTAACATACCGATGATAAAGGGAACAACGTATGTTGTTATGCGGTTTGACCGATAAAGATCTTTGTAGAATATGTAGGAACCAATATGAGCATCCAGGTTCTGCTATTGGTTACTGACCGTAGATGAGTCTCGGTCATGTCTACATAGTTCTCGAACATGTAGGGTCCGCACGCTTAACATTCTTTGACGATTTGTATTATGAGTTATGTGATCTGATGACCGAAGTTTATTCGACGTGCCGGATGAGATCGGCGACATGACGAGGAGTCTCAAAATGGTCAAGACGTAAAGATCGATATATTGGAAGGCTATATTCGGACATCGGAAAGGTTCTGAGTGGTTCGGGTATTTATCGGAGTACCGGAGAGTTACGGGAATTCGCCGGGGAGTATATGGGCCTTATTGGGCTTTAGGGGAGAGAGAAGGGCTGCCTAGGGCAGGTCGCGCGCCCCCCAAGGCCTAGTCCGAATTGGACTAGGGGGAGGGGCGGCGCCCCCTCCTTCCTTCTCTTCTCTCTTCCCCTTCCTTTTCTCCTACTCCTACTACTTGGAAGGGCGGGAATCCTACTCCCGGTGGGAGTAGGACTCCTCCAGGGCGCACCATAGCTAGGCCGGCCCTCCCCTCTCCTCCACTCCTTGATATATGTGGCCAGGGGGCACCCCATAGACACAAGTTGATCATTGATCTCTCTTAGCCGTGTGCGGTGCCCCCCTCCACCATAATCCAACTCGGTCATATCGTAGCGGAGCTTAGGCGAAGCCCTGCGTCGGTAACTTCATCAACACCGTCATCACTCCGCCGTGCTGACGAAGCTCTTCCCCGAAGCTCTACTGGATCGTGAGTTCGCGGGACGTCACCGAGCTGAACGTGTGCTGAACACGGAGGTGTCGTACGTTCGGTATTGAGGATCGGTCGATCGTGAAGACGAATGACTACATCAACCGCGTTGTCATAACGCTTCCGCTTTCAGTCTACGAGGGTACGTAGATAACACTCTCCCCTCTCGTTGCTATGCATCACCATGATCTTGCGTGTGCGTAGGAAAGTTTTGAAATTATTATGTTCCCCAACAGTGGCATCCGAGCCATGTTTATGCGTAGATGTTATATGCACGAGTAGAACACAAGTGAGTTGTGGGCGATACAAGTCATACTTCTTGCCAGCATGTCATACCTTGATTCGGCGGTATTGTTGGATGAAGCGGCCCGGACCGACATTACGCGTACGCTTACGCGAGACTGGTTCTACCGACGTGCTTCGCACATAGGTGGCTGGCGGGTGTCAATTTCTCCAACTTTAGTTGAATTGAGTGTGGCTACGCCCGGTCCTTGTGAAGGTTAAAACAACACTAACTTGACGAAATATCATTGTGGTTTTGATGCGTAGGTAAGAACGGTTCTTGCTCAGCCCGTAGCAGCCACGTAAAACTTGCAACAATAAAGTAGAGGACTTCTAACTTGTTTTTGCAGCGCATGCTGTGATGTGATATGGTCAAGACATGATGCTAAATTTTATTGTATGAGATGATCATGTTTTGTAACCGAGTTATCGGCAACTGGCAGGAGCCATATGGTTGTCGCTTTATTGTATGAAATGCAATCGTCATGTAATTACTTTACTTTATCACGAAGCGGTAGCGATAGTCGTAGAAGCAATAGTTGGCGAGACGACAACGATGCTACGATCGAGATCAAGGTGTCGCGCCGGTGACGATGGTGATCATGACGGTGCTTTGGAGATGGAGATCAAAGGCACAAGATGATGATGGCCATATCATATCACTTATATTGATTGCATGTGATGTTTATCTTTTATGCATCTTATTCTGCTTTGATTGACGGTAGCATTATAAGATGATCTCTCACTAAATTTCAAGGTACAAGTGTTCTCCCTGAGTATGCACCGTTGCCAAAGTTCATCGTGCCGAGACACCACATGATGATCGGGTGTGATAAGCTCTACGTTCATATACAACGGGTTCAAACCAGTTTTGCACACGCAGTAATACTCGGGTTAAACTTGGCGAGCCTAGCATATGCAGATATGGCCTCGGAACACCGAGACCTAAACGTCGAGCGTGAATCATATAGTAGATATGATCAACATAGTGATGTTCACCATTGAAAACTACTCCATCTCACGTGATGATCGGACATGGTTTAGTTGATTTGGATCACGTGGTCATTTAGATGACTAGAGGGATGTCTCTGTAAGTGGGAGTTCTTAAGTAATATGATTAATTGAACTTTAATTTATCATGATTTATTCCTAATAGTATTTGCGTAACTATGATGTAGATCAATAGCTCGCGATGTAGCTCCCCGTTTATTTTTGATATGTTCCTAGAGAAAACTAAGTTGAAAGATGTTAGTAGCAATGATGCGGATTGGATCCGTGATCTAAGGATTATCCTCATTCCTGCACAGAAAAATTATGTCCTTGATGCACTGCTAGGTGACAGACCGATTGCAGGAGCAGATGCAGACGTTATGAACGTTTGGCAAAGCTCGGTATGATGACTACTTGATAGTTTATTGCACCATGCTTTACGGCTTAGAACTGGGACTTCAAAAATATTTTGAACGCCACGGAGCATATAAGATGTTCAAGAGCTAAAATTGGTATTTCATACTCATGCCCGTGTCAAAGAGGTATGAGACCTCTGACAGTACTTTGCCTACAAGATGGAGGAGAATAGCTCAACCAGTGAGCATGTGCTCAAATTGTCTGGGTACTACAATTGCTTGAATCAAGTGGGAGTTAATCTTCCATATAAGATAGTAATTGACAAAAGTTCTCTAGTCACTATCACCAAGTTACTAGAACTTCATGATGAACTATAACATGCAAGGGATGACAAAAAATATTCCCAAGCTCTTCGCGATGCTAAGATCGGCGAAGGTAGAAATCAAGAAAAGTATCAACTAGATTAGGCCTTTACCTTCACCGCAAGGGGCCGAACTAGTATAAACTCTCTGCGTCCTTTGTCCGCTTTAACCCCTTTAAGCTAACCCGTTGCGATGGCTCCATGACTAAGTACTTTCACTAGGACATCTGCCGTGACAAAACAACGACAGGGCCCATAAGCTCAAGCGCCCCCCGATGCGCGCCCTACGAGCTTGTCGCTCCCTCGTGACTCTTCGGGTCTGCTCTCGAACCTTCTTGGGTCCTTTCTGGTCCAGAAACATTTAATCCAAAGACTTTTTTGTTTGGACTTTGTTGGATATTGATTTTCTAAAAAACCAAAAAGAAAAAAAACAGAAACTGGCACTGGGCACTGAGTTAATAGGTTAGTCACAAAAAACGATATAAAATTGCATATAATGGCATATAAAACATCAAGGTTGATACTATAATAGCATGAAATAATAAAAAATTGTAGATACATTGGAGACGTATCAAGCATCCCCAAGCTTAATTCCTGCTCGTCCCCGAGTAGGTAAATGATAAAAACAGAATTTTTGATGTGGAATGCTACCTAACATGTTCATCATGTAATCTGTTTTACGGTATAAATATTGAGAAACGAGTGATTCAAAGCAATAGTCTATAATTTGACATAAAGACATTGATACTGAAGCATACCAACAAACAATCATTCATTTCCGAATAAAAATGTTAAAGTACGCTATCCCTACAAAATATAGTCTTGCCATGTTCGGTCTTCTTAAGACAAAGTATTAATCATGCACAACCCCGATGACAAGCCGAGCAATTGGTTCACACTTTTTAACGCGCTTCAGCTTTTTCAACTCCCATGCAATACATGAGCATGAGTCATGGGTATATCACTATGGGTGGAATATAATGCGGTGATAGAGATCAATAAGGGGAAATCAAAAAGGAAGATAGTCTCGCATCAACGCAGCTAATCAACGGTCCATGGAGATGCCCATCAATTTATGTCAATACAAGGAGTAGGGATTGCCATGCAACGGATGCACTAAGAGCTATAAGTGTATGAAAGCTCAAACTGAAAACTAAGTGGGTGTGCATACAACTTGCTTGCTCATGAAGGCCTCGGGCATTTGAGGAAGCCCATCATCAGAATATACAAGCTAGGTTATATAATTTAAAATTCCCACTAGTATATGAAAGTGACAACTCCGAAGACTCTCTATATGAAAAACATGGTGCTACTTTGAAGCACGAGTGTGGAAAGGATAGTCGCGTTGCCCCTTCTCTCTTTTTCTCTCATTTTTTGGTGGGCTCTTTGACCTCTTTTTTCGTCCGGTTTCTCATCCCAACTTGTGGAGGAATCATAGTCTCCATCATCCTTTCCTCACTTGGACAATGCTCTAATAATGATGATCATCACACTTCTATTTAATTACAAATCAATAGTACAACAATAAAACTGAAACATATGACTCTATATGAATGCCTCTGGCAGTGTACCAGGATGTGCAATCATCTAGCGTAACATGTATGAAAAATGATGAACGGTGGCTGAGCCACAAATACTATGTCAGCTATATGATCATACAAAGCAGTATGGCAATGATGACGTGTGTCATATAAACGGAACGGTGGAAGTGAAGGAAATATGCCCTAGAGGCAATAATAAAGTTACTATTTATTTCCTTATTTCATGATAAATGTTTATTATTCATGCTAGAATTGTATTAACCGGAAACTTAGTACATGTGTGAATACATAGACAAACAGAGTGTCACTAGTATGCCTCTACTTGACTAACTCGTTGAATCAAAGATGGTTAAGTTTCCTGGCCATAGACATGAGTTGTCATTTGATTAACGGGATCACATCATTAGAGAATGATGTGATTGACTTAATCCATTCCATTAGCTTAGCACTTGATCGTTTAGTATGTTGATATTGCTTTCTTCATGACTTATACATGTTCCTAGGACTATGAGATTATGCAACTCCCGAATACCGGAGGAACACTTTGTGTGCTATCAAACATCACAACATAATTGGGTGATTATAAAGATACTCTACAGGTGTCTCCGATGGTGTTTTTTGAGTTGGCATAGATCAAGATTAGGATTTGTCACTCCGTGTATCGGAGAGGTATCTCTGGGCCCTCTCAGTAACACACACCATTATAAGCCTTGAGAGCAATGTGACTAATGAGTTAGTTGTGGAATGATGCATTGCGGAACGAGTAAAGAGACTTGCCGGTAACGAGATTGAACTAGGTATTGAGATACCGACGATCGAATCTCGGGCAAGTAACATACCGATGACAAAGGGAACAACGTATGTTGTTATGCGGTTTGACCTATAAAGATCTTTGTAGAATATGTAGGAACCAATATGAGCATCCAGGTTCTGCTATTGGTTACTGACCGTAGATGAGTCTCGGTCATGTCTACATAGTTCTCGAACCCGTAGGGTCCGCACGCTTAACATTCCGTGACGATTTGTATTATGAGTTATGTGATTTGATGACTGAAGTTTATTCGGAGTCCCGGATGAGATTGAAGACATGACGAGGAGTCTCGAAATGATCGAGATGTAAAGATCGATATATTAGAAGGCTATATTCGGACATCCGAAAGGTTCTGAGTGGTTCGGGTATTTATCGGAGTACCGGAGAGTTACGGGAATTCACCGGGGAGTATATGGGCCTTATTGGGCTTTAGGGGAGAGAGAGAGGGGCTGCCTAGGGCAGGCCATGCGCCCCCAAGGCCTAGTTCGAATTGGACTAAGGGTAGGGGCGGCGCCCCCTCCTTCCTTCTCTTCTCTCTTCCCCTTCCTTTTCTCCTACTCCTACTACTTGGAAGGGCGGGAATCCTACTCCCGGTGGGAGTAGGACTCCTCCAGGGCGCACCATAGCTAGGCCGGCCCTCCCCTCTCCTCCACTCCTTGATATATGTGGCCAGGGGGCACCCCATAGACCCAAGTTGATCATTGATCTCTCTTAGCCGTGTGCGGTGCCCCCCTCCACCATAATCCAACTCGGTCATATCGTAGCGGAGCTTAGGCGAAGCCCTGCGTCGGTAACTTCATCAACACCGTCATCACTCCGCCGTGCTGACGAAGCTCTTCCCCGAAGCTCTACTGGATCGTGAGTTCGCGGGACGTCACCGAGCTGAACGTGTGCTGAACACGGAGGTGTCGTACGTTCGGTATTGAGGATCGGTCGATCGTGAAGACGAATGACTACATCAACCGCGTTGTCATAACGCTTCCGCTTTCAGTCTACGAGGGTACGTAGATAACACTCTCCCCTCTCGTTGCTATGCATCACCATGATCTTGCGTGTGCGTAGGAAAGTTTTGAAATTATTATGTTCCCCAACAGTGGCATCCGAGCCATGTTTATGCGTAGATGTTATATGCACGAGTAGAACACAAGTGAGTTGTGGGCGATACAAGTCATACTTCTTGCCAGCATGTCATACTTTGATTCGGCGGTATTGTTGGATGAAGCGGCCCGGACCGACATTACGCGTACGCTTACGCGAGACTGGTTCTACCGACGTGCTTCGCACACAGGTGGCTGGCGGGTGTCAATTTCTCCAACTTTAGTTGAATTGAGTGTGGCTACGCCCGGTCCTTGTGAAGGTTAAAACAACACTAACTTGACGAAATATCATTGTGGTTTTGATGCGTAGGTAAGAACGGTTCTTGCTCAGCCCGTAGCAGCCACGTAAAACTTGCAACAATAAAGTAGAGGACTTCTAACTTGTTTTTGCAGCGCATGCTGTGATGTGATATGGTCAAGACATGATGCTAAATTTTATTGTATGAGATGATCATGTTTTGTAACCGAGTTATCGGCAACTGGCAGGAGCCATATGGTTGTCGCTTTATTGTATGAAATGCAATCGTCATGTAATTACTTTACTTTATCACGAAGCGGTAGCGATAGTCGTAGAAGCAATAGTTGGCGAGACGACAACGATGCTACGATCGAGATCAAGGTGTCGCGCCGGTGACGATGGTGATCATGACGGTGCTTTGGAGATGGAGATCAAAGGCACAAGATGATGATGGCCATATCATATCACTTATATTGATTGCATGTGATGTTTATCTTTTATGCATCTTATTCTGCTTTGATTGACGGTAGCATTATAAGATGATCTCTCACTAAATTTCAAGGTACAAGTGTTCTCCCTGAGTATGCACCGTTGCCAAAGTTCATCGTGCCGAGACACCACATGATGATCGGGTGTGATAAGCTCTACGTTCATATACAACGGGTTCAAACCAGTTTTGCACACGCAGTAATACTCAGGTTAAACTTGACGAGCCTAGCATATGCAGATATGGCCTCGGAACACCGAGACCTAAACGTCGAGCGTGAATCATATAGTAGATATGATCAACATAGTGATGTTCACCATTGAAAACTACTCCATCTCACGTGATGATCGGACATGGTTTAGTTGATTTGGATCACGTGGTCATTTAGATGACTAGAGGGATGTCTCTGTAAGTGGGAGTTCTTAAGTAATATGATTAATTGAACTTTAATTTATCATGATTTAGTCCTAATAGTATTTGCGTAACTATGATGTAGATCAATAGCTCGCGATGTAGCTCCCCGTTTATTTTTGATATGTTCCTAGAGAAAACTAAGTTGAAAGATGTTAGTAGCAATGATGCGGATTGGATCCGTGATCTAAGGATTATCCTCATTCCTGCACAGAAAAATTATGTCCTTGATGCACTGCTAGGTGACAGACCGATTGCAGGAGCAGATGCAGATGTTATGAACGTTTGGCAAAGCTCGGTATGATGACTACTTGATAGTTTATTGCACCATGCTTTACGGCTTAGAACTGGGACTTCAAAAATATTTTGAACGCCACGGAGCATATAAGATGTTCAAGAGCTAAAATTGGTATTTCATACTCATGCCCGTGTCAAAGAGGTATGAGACCTCTGACAGTACTTTGCCTACAAGATGGAGGAGAATAGCTCAACCAGTGAGCATGTGCTCAAATTGTCTGGGTACTACAATTGCTTGAATCAAGTGGGAGTTAATCTTCCAGATAAGATAGTAATTGACAAAAGTTCTCTAGTCACTATCACCAAGTTACTAGAACTTCATGATGAACTATAACATGCAAGGGATGACAAAAAATACTCCCAATCTCTTCGCGATGCTAAGATCGGCGAAGGTAGAAATCAAGAAAAGTATCAACTAGATTAGGCCTTTACCTTCACTGCAAGGGGCCGAACTAGTATAAACTCTCTGCGTCCTTTGTCCGCTTTAACCCCTTTAAGCTAACCCGTTGCGATGGCTCCACGACTAAGTACTTTCACTAGGACATCTGCCGTGACAAAACAACGACAGGGCCCATAAGCTCAAGCGCCCCCCGGTGCGCGCCCTACGAGCTTGTCGCTCCCTCGTGACTCTTCGGGTCTGCTCTCGAACCTTCTTGGGTCCTTTCTGGTCCAGAAACATTTAATCCAAAGACTTTTTTGTTTGGACTTTGTTGGATATTGATTTTCTAAAAAACCAAAAAGAAAAAAAACAGAAACTGGCACTGGGCACTGAGTTAATAGGTTAGTCACAAAAAACGATATAAAATTGCATATAATGGCATATAAAACATCAAGGTTGATACTATAATAGCATGAAATAATAAAAAATTGTAGATACATTGGAGACGTATCAAGCATCCCCAAGCTTAATTCCTGCTCGTCCCCGAGTAGGTAAATGATAAAAACAGAATTTTTGATGTGGAATGCTACCTAACATGTTCATCATGTAATCTGTTTTACGGTATAAATATTGAGAAACGAGTGATTCAAAGCAATAGTCTATAATTTGACATAAAGACATTGATACTGAAGCATACCAACAAACAATCATTCATTTCCGAATAAAAATGTTAAAGTACGTTATCCCTACAAAATATAGTCTTGCCATGTTCGGTCTTCTTAAGACAAAGTATTAATCATGCACAACCCCGATGACAAGCCGAGCAATTGGTTCACATTTTTTAACGCGCTTCAGCTTTTTCAACTCCCATGCAATACATGAGCATGAGTCATGGGTATATCACTATGGGTGGAATATAATGCGGTGATAGAGATCAATAAGGGGAAATCAAAAAGGAAGATAGTCTCGCATCAACGCAGCTAATCAACGGTCCATGGAGATGCCCATCAATTTATGTCAATACAAGGAGTAGGGATTGCCATGCAACGGATGCACTAAGAGCTATAAGTGTATGAAAGCTCAAACTGAAAACTAAGTGGGTGTGCATACAACTTGCTTGCTCATGAAGGCCTCGGGCATTTGAGGAAGCCCATCATCAGAATATACAAGCTAGGTTCTATAATTTAAAATTCCCACTAGTATATGAAAGTGACAACTCCGAAGACTCTCTATATGAAAAACATGGTGCTACTTTGAAGCACGAGTGTGGAAAGGATAGTCGCGTTGCCCCTTCTCTCTTTTTCTCTCATTTTTTGGTGGGCTCTTTGACCTCTTTTTTCGTCCGGTTTCTCATCCCAACTTGTGGAGGAATCATAGTCTCCATCATCCTTTCCTCACTTGGACAATGCTCTAATAATGATGATCATCACACTTCTATTTAATTACAAATCAATAGTACAACAATAAAACTGAAACATATGACTCTATATGAATGCCTCTGGCAGTGTACCAGGATGTGCAATCATCTAGCGTAACATGTATGAAAAATGATGAACGGTGGCTGAGCCACAAATACTATGTCAGCTATATGATCATACAAAGCAGTATGGCAATGATGACGTGTGTCATATAAACGGAACGGTGGAAGTGAAGGAAATATGCCCTAGAGGCAATAATAAAGTTACTATTTATTTCCTTATTTCATGATAAATGTTTATTATTCATGCTAGAATTGTATTAACCGGAAACTTAGTACATGTGTGAATACATAGACAAACAGAGTGTCACTAGTATGCCTCTACTTGACTAACTCGTTGAATCAAAGATGGTTAAGTTTCCTGGCCATAGACATGAGTTGTCATTTGATTAACGGGATCACATCATTAGAGAATGATGTGATTGACTTAATCCATTCCATTAGCTTAGCACTTGATCGTTTAGTATGTTGATATTGCTTTCTTCATGACTTATACATGTTCCTAGGACTATGAGATTATGCAACTCCCGAATACCGGAGGAACACTTTGTGTGCTATCAAACATCACAACATAACTGGGTGATTATAAAGATACTCTACAGGTGTCTCCGATGGTGTTTTTTGAGTTGGCATAGATCAAGATTAGGATTTGTCACTCCGTGTATCAGAGAGGTATCTCTGGGCCCTCTCAGTAACGCACACCATTATAAGCCTTGAGAGCAATGTGACTAATGAGTTAGTTGTGGAATGATGCATTGCGGAACGAGTAAAGAGACTTGCCGGTAACGAGATTGAACTAGGTATTGAGATACCGACGATCGAATCTCGGGCAAGTAACATACCGATGACAAAGGGAACAACGTATGTTGTTATGCGGTTTGACCGATAAAGATCTTTGTAGAATATGTAGGAACCAATATGAGCATCCAGGTTCTGCTATTGGTTACTGACCGTAGATGAGTCTCGGTCATGTCTACATAGTTCTCGAACCCGTAGGGTCCGCACGCTTAACATTCCGTGACGATTTGTATTATGAGTTATGTGATTTGATGACTGAAGTTTATTCGGAGTCCCGGATGAGATTGAAGACATGACGAGGAGTCTCGAAATGATCGAGATGTAAAGATCGATATATTGGAAGGCTATATTCGGACATCCGAAAGGTTCTGAGTGGTTCGGGTATTTATCGGAGTACCGGAGAGTTACGGGAATTCACCGGGGAGTATATGGGCCTTATTGGGCTTTAGGGGAGAGAGAGAGGGGCTTCCTAGAGCAGGCCGTGCGCCCCCAAGGCCTAGTTCGAATTGGACTAGGGGGAGGGGCGGCGCCCCCTCCTTCCTTCTCTTCTCTCTTCCCCTTCCTTTTCTCCTACTCCTACTACTTGGAAGGGCGGGAATCCTACTCCCGGTGGGAGTAGGACTCCTCCAGGGCGCACCATAGCTAGGCCGGCCCTCCCCTCTCCTCCACTCCTTGATATATGTGGCCAGGGGGCACCCCATAGACACAAGTTGATCATTGATCTCTCTTAGCCGTGTGCGGTGCCCCCCTCCACCATAATCCAACTCGGTCATATCGTAGCGGAGCTTAGGCGAAGCCCTGCGTCGGTAACTTCATCAACACCGTCATCACTCCGCCGTGCTGACGAAGCTCTTCCCCGAAGCTCTACTGGATCGTGAGTTCGCGGGACGTCACCGAGCTGAACGTGTGCTGAACACGGAGGTGTCGTACGTTCGGTATTGAGGATCGGTCGATCGTGAAGACGAATGACTACATCAACCGCGTTGTCATAACGCTTCCGCTTTCAGTCTACGAGGGTACGTAGATAACACTCTCCCCTCTCGTTGCTATGCATCACCATGATCTTGCGTGTGCGTAGGAAAGTTTTGAAATTATTATGTTCCCCAACAGTGGCATCCGAGCCATGTTTATGCGTAGATGTTATATGCACGAGTAGAACACAAGTGAGTTGTGGGCGATACAAGTCATACTTCTTGCCAGCATGTCATACTTTGATTCGGCGGTATTGTTGGATGAAGCGGCCCGGACCGACATTACGCGTACGCTTACGCGAGACTGGTTCTAACGACGTGCTTCGCACACAGGTGGCTGGCGGGTGTCAATTTCTCCAACTTTAGTTGAATCGAGTGTGGCTATGCCCGGTCCTTGTGAAGGTTAAAACAACACTAACTTGACGAAATATCATTGTGGTTTTGATGCGTAGGTAAGAACGGTTCTTGCTCAGCCCGTAGCAGCCACGTAAAACTTGCAACAATAAAGTAGAGGACTTCTCACTTGTTTTTGCAGCGCATGCTGTGATGTGATATGGTCAAGACATGATGCTAAATTTTATTGTATGAGATGATCATGTTTTGTAACCGAGTTATCGGCAACTGGCAGGAGCCATATGGTTGTCGCTTTATTGTATGAAATGCAATCGTCATGTAATTACTTTACTTTATCACGAAGCGGTAGCGATAGTCGTAGAAGCAATAGTTGGCGAGACGACAACGATGCTACGATCGAGATCAAGGTGTCGCGCCGGTGACAATGGTGATCATGACGGTGCTTTGGAGATGGAGATCAAAGGCACAAGATGATGATGGCCATATCATATCACTTATATTGATTGCATGTGATGTTTATCTTTTATGCATCTTATTCTACTTTGATTGACGGTAGCATTATAAGATGATCTCTCACTAAATTTCAAGGTACAAGTGTTCTCCCTGAGTATGCACCGTTGCCAAAGTTCATCGTGCCGAGACACCACATGATGATCGGGTGTGATAAGCTCTATGTTCATATACAACGGGTTCAAGCCAGTTTTGCACACGCAGTAATACTCGGTGACGAGCCTAGCATATGCAGATATGGCCTCGGAACACTGAGACCGAAACGTCGATCGTGAATCATATAGTAGATATGATCAACATAGTGATGTTCACCATTGAAAACTACTCCATCTCACGTGATGATCGGACATGGTTTAGTTGATCTGGATCACGTGATCATTTAGATGACTAGAGGGATGTCTCTCTAAGTGGGAGTTCTTAAGTAATATGATTAATTGAACTTTAATTTATCATGAACTTAGTCCTAATAGTATTTGCATAACTATGTTGTAGATCAATAGCTCGCGATGTAGCTCCCCGTTTATTTTTGATATGTTCCTAGAGAAAACTAAGTTGAAAGATGTTAGTAGAAATGATGCGGATTGGATCCGTGATCTAAGGATTATCCTCATTGCTGCATAGAAGAATTATGTCCTTGATGCACCGCTAGGTGACAGACCGATTGCAGGAGCAGATGCAGACATTATGAACGTTTGGCAAAGCTCGGTATGATGACTACTTGATAGTTTACTGCACCATGCTTTACGGCTTAGAACCGGGACTTAAAAAATGTTTTGAATGCCACGGAGCATATAAGATGTTCCAAGAGCTGAAATTGGTATTTCATACTCATGCCCGTGTCAAAGAGGTATGAGACCTCTGACAGTACTTTGCCTACAAGATGGAGGAGAATAGCTCAACCAGTGAGCATGTGCTCAAATTGTCTGGGTACTACAATTGCTTGAATCAAGTGGGAGTTAATCTTCCAGATAAGATAGTAATTGACAAAAGTTCTCTAGTCACTATCACCTAGTTACCAGAACTTCATGATGAACTATAACATGAAAGGGATGACAAAAAAAATCCCAAGCTCTTCGCGATGCTAAAATCGGCGAAGGTAGAAATCAAGAAGCATCAAGTGTTGATGGTGGACAAGACCACTAGATTCAAGAAAAAGGGCAAAGGGAAGAAGGGGAACTTCAATAAGAACGACAAGCAAGTTGCTGCTCAAGTGAAGAAGCCCAAGTCTAGACCTAAGCCTGAGACTAAGTGCTTCTACTGCAAAGGGACTGGTCACTGGAAGCAGAACTGCCCCAAGTATTTGGCGGATAAGGATGGCAAAGTGAACAAAGGTATATTTGATATACATGTTATTGATGTGTACTTTACTAGTGTTTATATCAACCCCTCAGTATTTGATACTAGTTCAGTTGCTAAGATTAGTAACTCAAAACGGGTGTTGCAGAATGAACAGAGACTAGTTAAGGGTGAAGTGATGATGTGTGTTGGAAGTGGTTCCAAGATTGATATGATCATCATCGCACACTCCCTATACTTTCGGGATTAGTGTTGAACCTAAATAAATGTTATTTGGTGTTTACATTAAGCATGAATATGATTTGATCATGTTTATTGCAATATGATTATTCATTTAAAGTCAGAGAATAATTGTTGTTCTGTTTACATGAATAAAACCTTCAATGGTCATACACCCATGGTGAATGGTTTATTGAATCTCGATCGTAGTGATACACATATTCATACTATTGAAACCAAAAATATGCCGTTTAGGTCATATTGGTGTAAAACGCATGAAGAAAATCCATGTTGATGGGCTTTTGGAATCACTTGATTATGAATCAGTTGATGCTTGCGAACCATGCCTCATGGGCAAGATGACTAAGACTCCGTTCTCCGGAACAATGGAGCAAGCAACAGACTTGTTGGAAATAATACATACTGATGTATGCAGTCCGATGAGTGTTGAGGCTCGCGGCGGGTATTGTTATTTTCTGACCTTCACAGATGATTTGAGTAGATATGGGTATATCTACTTAATGTATCATAAGTCTGAAACATTTGAAAAGTTCAAAGAATTTTCAGAGTGAAGTGGAAAATCATCGTAACAAGAAAATAAAGTTTCTACGATCTGATCATGGAGGAGAATATTTGAGTTGCGAGTTTGGTCTTCATTTGAAACAATGCGGAATAGTTTCGCAACTCACGCCTTGCGGAACACCACAGCGTAATGGTATGCCCGAACGTCATAACCTTACTTTATTGGATATAGTGCAATCTATGATGTCTCTTACCGATTTACCACTATCATTTTTGGGGTTATGCATTAGAGACAACTACATGCACGTTAAATAGGGCACCATCTAAATCCGTTGAGGCGACACCGTATGAACTATGGTTTGTTAAGAAACCTAAGCTGTCATTTCTTAAAGTTTGGGGTTGCGATGCTTATGTGAAAAAGTTTCATCCTGATAAGCTCAAACCCAAATCGGAGAAATGTGTCTTCATAGGATGCCCAAAGGAGATAGTTGGGTACACCTTCTATCACATATACAAAGGCAAGACATTTGTTGCTAAGAATGGATCCTTTCTAGAGAAGTAGTTTCTCTCGAAAGAAGTGAGTGGAAGGAAAGTAGAACTTGATGAGGTAACTGTACCTGCTCCCTTATTGGAAAGTAGTTCATCACAGAAATCTGTTCCTGTGACTCCTACACCAATTAGTGAGGAAGCTAATGATGATGATCATGTAACTTCAGATCAAGTTACTACCGAACCTCGTAGGTCAATCAGAGTGAGATCCGCACCGGAGTGGTATGGTCCTGTTACTTGACCATGATGAACCTACGAACTATGAGGAAGCTATGATGAGCCCAGATTCCGCGAAATGGCTTGAGGCCATGAAATCTGAGATGGGATCCATGTATGAGAACAAAGTGTGGACTTTGGTTGACTTGCCCGATGATCGGCAAGCCATAGAAAATAAATGGATCATCAAGAGGAAGACGGACGCTGATAGTAGTGTTACTATCTACAAAGCTAGATTGTCGAAAAAGGTTTCTTTACAAAGTTCAAGGTGTTGACTATGATGAGATTTTCTCACTCGTAGCGATGCTTAAGTTTGTCCGAATCATGTTAGCAAATTGCCACATTGTATAATATCTGGCAAATGGATGTCAAAACTACATTCCTTAATGGATTTCTTAAAAGAAGAGTTGTATATGATGCAGCCAGAAGGTTTTGTCGATCCTAAAGGTTCTAACATAATGTGCAAGCTCCAGCGATCCATCTATGGACTGGTGCAAGCATCTCGTAGTTGGAATATACGCTTTTATGAGTTGATCAAAGCATATTGTTTTATACAAACTTGCGGTGAAGCCTGTATTTACAAGAAAGTGAGTGGGAGCACTACAACATTTCTGATAAGTATATGTGAATGACATATTGTTGATCGGAAATAATGTAGAATTTTCTGGGAAGCATAGAGGAGTATTTGAAAGGAGTTTTTCAAAGAAAGACCTCGGTGAAGCTGTTTACATATTGAGCATCAAGATCTATAGAGATAGATCAAGACGCTTGATAAGTTTTTTCAATGAGTACATACCTTGACAAGATTTTTAAGTAGTTCAAAATGGAACAGTCAAAGAAAGAGTTCTTGCCTGTGTTACAAGGTGTGAAATTAAGTAAGACTCAAAGCCCGACCATGGAAGAAGATAGAAAGAGAATGAAAGGCATTCCCTATGCCTCAGCCATAGGTTCTATAAAGTATGCCATGTTGTGTACCAGATCTATTGTATACCCTACACTGAGTTTGGCAAGGGAGTACGATAGTGATCAAGGAGTAGATCACTAGACAGCGGTAAAAATTATCCTTAGAGGACTAAGGAAATATTTCTCGGTTATGGAGGTGATAAAGAGTTCGTCGTAAAGAGTTCCGTCGATGCAAGCTTTGACACCGATCTGGATGACTCTAAGTCACAATCCGGACACATATTGAAATTGGGAGCAATTAGCTAGAGTAGCTCCGTGCAGAGCATTGTAGACATAGAAATTTGCAAAATACATACGGATCTGAATGTGGCAGACCCGTTGACTTAATTTCTCTCACAAGCAAAACATGATCACACCTTAGTACTCTTTGGGTGTTAATCACATGGCGATGTGAACTAAGATTAATGACTCTAGTACACCCTTTGAGTGTTGGTCACACGGAGATGTGAACTACGGGTGTTAATCACATGGTGATGTGAACTATTCGTGTTAAATCACATGGTGATGTGAACTATTCGTGTTAAATCACATGGCGATGTGAACTAGATTATTGACTCTAGTGCAAGTGGGAGACTGAAGGAAATATGCCCTAGAGGCCATAATAAAGTTATTATTTATTTCCTTATTTCATGATAAATGTTTATTATTCATGCTAGAATTGTATTAACCGGAAACTTAGTACATGTGTGAATACATAGACAAACAGAGTGTCACTAGTATGCCTCTACTTGACTAGCTCGTTGAATCAAAGATGGTTTAGTTCCCTGGCCATAGACATGAGTTGTCATTTGATTAACGCGATCACATCATTAGAGAATGATGTGATTGACTTGACCCATTCCGTTAGCTTAGCACTTCATCGTTTAGTATGTTGCTATTACTTTCTTCATGACTTATATATGTTCCTATGACTATGAGATTATGCAACTCCCGAATACTGGAGGAACACTTTGTGTGCTATCAAACATCACAACGTAACTGGACGACTATAAAGATGCTCTATAGGTGTCTCCGATGGTGTTTGTTGAGTTGGCATAGATTGAGATTAGGATTTGTCACTCTGTGTATCGGAGAGGTATCTTTGGGCCCTCTCGGTAATGCACATCACTATAAGCCTTGCAAGAAATGTGACTAAGGAGTTAGTTGTGGGATGATGCATTACAGAACGAGTAAAGAGACTTGCCGGTAACGAGATGAAGGAAATATGCCCTAGAGGCAATAATAAAGTTATTATTTATTTCCTTATATCATGATAAATGTTTATTATTCATGCTAGAATTGTATTAACTGGAAACATAATACATGTGTGAATACATAGACAAACAGAGTGTCACTAGTATGCCTCTACTTGACTAGCTCATTAATCAAAGATGGTTATGTTTCCTAGCCATGAACAAAGAGTTGTTGTTTGATTAACGAGATCACATCATTAGTTGAATGATCTGATTGACATGACCCATTGCATTAGCATAGCACCCGATCGTTTAGTATATTGCTATTGCTTTTATCCATGACTTATACATGTTCCTTTAACTATGAGAATATGCAACTCCCATTTACCGTAGGAACACTTTGTGTGCTACCAAACGTCACAACGTAACTGGGTGATTATAAAGGTGCTCTACAAGTGTCTCCGAAGGTACATGTTGAGTTGGCATACTTCGAGATTAGGATTTGTCACTCCGATTGTCGGAGAGGTATCTCAGGGCCTTCTCGGTAATGCACATCACATAAAGCCTTGCAAGCATTGCAACCAATGAGTTAGTTGCGAGATGATGTATTACGGAACGAGTAAAGAGACTTGCCGGTAACGAGATTGAACTAGGTATTGGATACCGACGATCGAATCTCGGGCAAGTAACATACCGATGACAAAGGGAACAACGTATGTTGTTATGCGGTCTGACCGATAAAGATCTTCGTAGAATATGTAGGAGCCAATATGGGCATCCAGGTCCCGCTATTGGTTATTGACCGGAAACGTGTCTCGGTCATGTCTACATTGTTCTCGAACCGTAGGGTCCGCACGCTTAACGTTACAATGACAGTTATTATGAGTTTATGCATTTTGATGTACCGAAGGAGTTCGGAGTCCCGGATGTGATCACGGACGTGACGAGGAGTCTCGAAATGGTCGAGACATAAAGAATTATATATTGGAAGCCTATGTTTGGACATCGGATGCATTCCAGGTGAAAACAGGATTTTACCGGAATACCGGGAGGGTTACCGGAACCCCCCCGGGAGCATAATGGGCCAACATGGGCCTTGGAGGAAAGGTGAGAGGGCATCCCTAGGGGCTGCGCGCCTCCCCCCCTTCCCTAGTCCTATTAGGACTAGGAGAAGTGGGGCGCCCCCTCTCTCTCTCTCTCCCCCTTGGAGCAATCCTAGTCCAACTAGGATTGGGGGGGGGGGGGAATCCTACTCCCAGAGGGAGTAGGACTCTCCTGGCGCACCAAACCTGGCCGGCCAGCCCCTCCCCCTTGGATCCTTTATATATGGGGGCAGGGGGCACCCCAAAGACACACAAGTTGATCTACGGATCGTTCCTTAGCCGTGTGCGGTGCCCCCTTCCACCAAATTCCACCTCGATTATATCGTTGCAGTGCTTAGGCGAAGCCCTGCGCCGGTAACACATCAAGATCGTCACCACGCCGTCGTGCTGACGGAACTCTTCCTCGACGCTTTGCTGGATCGGAGCCCGGGGATCGTCATCGAGCTGAACGTGTGCCAAGAACTCGGAGGTGCCGGAGTAACGGTGCTGTGATCGGTTGGATCGCGAGGAGAACGTACGACTACTTCCTCTACGTACGACTACTTCCTCTACGTTGTGTCAACGCTTCCGCTTCGGTCTACGAGGGTACGTAGACAAACACTCTCCCCTCTCGTTGCTATGCATCACCATGATCTTGCGTGTGCGTAGGAAAATTTTTGAATTTACTGCGTTCCCCAACAGTGGCATCCGAGCCTAGGTTTTATGGTTGATGTTATTTGCACGAGTAGAACACAAGTGAGTTGTGGACGATACAAGTCATACTGCCTACCAGCATGTCATACTTTGGTTCAGCGGTATTGTTGGATGAGACGATCCGGACCAACCTTACGCGTACGCTTACGCGAGACCGGTTCCCTCGACGTGCTTTGCACAGAGATGGCTTGCGGAAGACCGTCTCTCCAACTTTAGTTGAACCGAGTGTGGCTACGCCCGGTCCTTGAGAAGGTTAAAACGGAGTCTATTTGACAAACTATCGTTGTGGTTTTGATGCGTAGGTAAGATGAGTTCTTGCTTAAAGCCCGTAGCAGCCACGTAAAACTTGCAACAACAAAGTAGAGAACGTCTAACTTGTTTTTGCAGGGCATGTTGTGATGTGATATGGTCAAGACGTGATGCTAAATTTTATTGTATGAGATGATCATGTTTTGTAACTGAGTTATCGGCAACTGGCAGGAGCCATATGGTTGTCGCTTTATTGTATGCAATGCAATCGCGATGTAATGCTTTACTTTATTGCTAAACGGTAGTGATAGTCGTAGAAGCATAAGATTAGCGAGACGACAACGATGCTGCGATGAAGATCAAGGTGTCGCGCCGGTAACGATGGTAATCATGACGGTGCTTCAAAGATGGAGATCACAAGCACAAGATGATGATGGCCATATCATATCACTTATATTGATTGCATGTGATGTTTATCCTTTTATGCATCTTATCTTGCTTTGATTGACGGTAGCATTATAAGATGATCTCTCACTAAATTATCAAGAAGTGTTCTCCCTGAGTATGCACCGTTGCGAAAGTTCTTCGTGCTGAGACACCACGTGATGATCGGGTGTGATAGGCTCTACGTTCAAATACAACGGGTGCAAAACAGTTGCACACGCGGAATACTCAGGTTTAACTTGACGAGCCTAGCATATACAGATATGGCCTCGGAACACAGAGACCGAAAGGTCGAGCGTGAATCATATAGTAGATATGATCAACATAATGATGTTCACCATTGAAACTACTCCATCTCACGTGATGATCGGACATGGTTTAGTTGATTTGGATCACGTGATCACTTAGAGGATTAGAGAGATGTCTATCTAAGTGGGAGTTCTTAAGTAATATGATTAATTGAACTTTAATTTATCATGAACTTAGTACCTGATAGTATCTTGCTTGTCTATGTTGTGTAGATAGATGGCTCGTGCTGTTGTTCCGTTGAATTTTAATGCGTTCCTTGAGAAAGCAAAGTTGAAAGATGATGGTAGCAATTACACGGACTGGGTCCGTAACTTGAGGATTATCCTCATTGCTGCACAGAAGAATTACGTCCTGGAAGCACCGCTAGGTGCCAGGCCTGGTGCAAGAGCTACGCCAGATGTTATGAACGTCTGGCAAAGCAAAGCTGATGACTACTCTATAGTTCAGTGTGCCATGCTTTACGGCTTAGAACCGGGACTTCAACGACGTTTTGAACACCATGGAGCATATGAGATGTTCCAGGAGTTGAAGTTAATATTTCAAGCAAATGCCCGGATTGAGAGATATGAAGTCTCCAATAAGTTCTATAGCTGTAAAATGGAGGAGAATGGTTCTGTCAGTAAGCATATACTCAGAATGTCTGGGTATAACAATCACTTGATTCAACTGGGAGTTAATCTTCCGGATGATTGCGTCATTGACAGAATTCTCCAATCACTGCCACCAAGCTACAAGAGCTTCGTGATGAACTATAATATGCAAGGGATGACCAAAACTATGCCCGAGCTCTTCGCGATGCTAAAAGCCGCGGAGGTAGAAATCAAAAAGGAGCATCAAGTGTTGATGGTTAACAAAACCACTAGTTTCAAGAAAAAGGGCAAAGGGAAGAAAAAGGGGAACTTCAAAAAGAACAGCAAGCAAGTTGCTACTCAAGAGAAGAAACCCAAGTCTGGACCTAAGCCTGAAACTGAGTGCTTCTATTGCAAGCAGACTGGTCACTAGAAGCGGAACTGCCCCAAGTATTTGGCGGATAAGAAGGATGGCAAGGTTAACAAAGGTATATGTGATATACATGTTATTGATGTGTACCTTACTAATTCTCGCAGTAGCACCTGGGTATTTGATACTGGTTCTGTTGCTAATATTTGCAACTCAAAACAGGGGCTACGGATTAAGCGAAGATTGGCTAAGGACGAGGTGACGATGCGCGTGGGAAATGGTTCCAAAGTCGATGTGATCGCGGTCGGCACGCTACCTCTACATCTACCTTCGGGATTAATATTAGATCTAAATAATTGTTATTTAGTACCAGCGTTGAGCATGAACATTATATCTGGATCTTGTTTGATGCGAGACGGTTATTCATTTAAATCAGAGAATAATGGTTGTTCTATTTATATGAGTAATATCTTTTATGGTCATGCGCCATTAAAGAGTGGTTTGTTCTTACTTAATCTCGATAGTAGTAACACACATATTCATAATGTTAAAGCCAAAAGATGCAGAGTTAATAATGATAGTGCAACTTATTTGTGGCACTGCCGTTTAGGTCATATCGGCGTAAAGCGCATGAAGAAACTCCATACTGATGGACTTTTGGAGTCACTTGATTATGAATCACTTGGCACTTGCGAGCCGTGCCTTATGGGCAAGATGACTAAAACACCGTTCTCCGGTACTGTGGAGAGAGCAACAGATTTATTGGAAATCATACATACTGATGTATGTGGTCCAATGAATGTTGAGGCTCGTGGCGGATATCGTTATTTTCTCACCTTCACTGATGATTTAAGCAGATATGGGTATATCTACTTAATGAAACACAAGTCTGAAACATTTGAAAAGTTCAAAGAATTTCAGAGTGAAGTGGAAAATCATCGTAACAAGAAAATAAAGTTTCTACGATCTGATCGTGGAGGAGAATATTTGAGTTACGAGTTTGGTCTACATTTGAAACAATGCGGAATAGTTTCGCAACTCACGCCACCCGGAACACCACAACGTAATGGTGTGTCCGAACGTCGTAATCGTACTTTACTGGATATGGTGCGATCTATGATGTCTCTTACCGATTTACCGCTATCTTTTTGGGGTTATGCTCTAGAGACGGCCGCATTCACGTTAAATAGGGCACCATCAAAATCCGTTGAGACGACGCTTTATGAACTGTGGTTTGGCAAGAAACCAAAGTTGTCGTTTCTTAAAGTTTGGGGCTGCGATGCTTATGTGAAAAAGCTTCAACCTGATAAGCTCGAACCCAAATCGGAAAAATGTGTCTTCATAGGATACCCAAAGGAGACTATTGGGTATACCTTCTATCATAGATCCGAAGGCAAAATTTTTGTTGCCAAAGTCGGAAACTTTCTAGAGAAGGAGTTTCTCTCGAAAGAAGTGAGTGGGAGGAAAGTAGAACTTGATGAGATAACAGTATCTGCTCCTTTATTGAGAAGTAGTACATCACAGAAATCTGTTTCTGTGACACCTACATCAAATAGGGAGGAAGCTAATGATAATGATCATGAAACTTCAGATCAAGTTTCTACTGAACTTCGTAGATCAACCAGAGTAAGATCCGCACCAGAGTGGTACGGTAATCCTATTTTGGAAGTCATGTTACTAGACCATGATGAACCTACGAACTATGAAGAAGCGATGGTGAGCCCAGATTCCGCAAAATGGCTTGAGGCCATGAAATCTGAGATGGGATCCATGTATGATAACAAAGTGTGGACTTTGGTTGACTTGCCCGATGATCGGCAAGCAATAGAAAATAAATGGATTTTCAAGAAGAAGACTGACGCTGATGGTAATGTTACTGTCTATAAAGCTCGACTTGTTGCAAAAGGTTTTCGACAAGTTCAAGGGATTGACTACGATGAGACTTTCTCACCCGTAGCGATGCTTAAGTCTGTCCGAATCATGTTAGCAGTTGCCGCATTTTATGATTATGAAATTTGGCAAATGGATGTCAAAACTGCATTCCTGAATGGATTTCTGGAAGAAGAGTTGTATATGATGCAACCAGAAGGTTTTGTCGATCCAAAGGGAGCTAACAAAGTGTGCAAGCTCCAGCGATCCATTTATGGACTGGTGCAAGCCTCTCGGAGTTGGAATAAACGCTTTGATAGTGTGATCAAAGCTTTTGGTTTTATACAGACTTTCGGAGAAGCCTGTATTTACAAGAAAGTGAGTGGGAGCTCTGTAGCATTTCTGATATTATATGTAGATGACATATTACTGATCGGAAATAATATAGAATTTCTGGATAGCATAAAGGGATACTTGAATAAAAGTTTTTCAATGAAAGACCTCGGGGAAGCTGCTTACATATTGGGCATTAAGATCTATAGAGATAGATCAAGACGCTTAATAGGACTTTCACAAAGCACATACCTTGACAAAGTTTTGAAAAAGTTCAGAATGGATCAGGCAAAGAAAGGGTTCTTGCCTGTGGCACAAGGTGTGAAATTGAGTAAGACTCAATGCCCGACCACCGCAGAAGATAGAGAGAAGATGAAAAATGTTCCCTATGCTTCAGCCATAGGCTCTATCATGTATGCAATGCTGTGTACCAGACCTGATGTGTGCCTTGCAGTAAGTTTAGCAGGCAGGTACCAAAGTAATCCAGGAGTGGATCACTGGACAGCGGTCAAGAACATCCTTAAGTACTTGAGAAGGACTAAGGATATGTTTCTCATTTTTGGAGGTGACAAAGAGCTCGTCGTAAACGGTTACGTCGATGCAAGCTTTGACACTGATCCGGACGATTCCAAATCGCAAACCGGATACGTATTTACATTAAACGGTGGAGCTGTCAGTTGGTGCAGTTCTAAACAAAGCGTCGTGGCGGGATCTACATGTGAAGCTGAGTACATAGCCGCTTCAGAAGCAGCCAATGAAGGAGTCTGGATGAAGGAGTTCATATCCGATCTAGGTGTTGTACCTAGCGTATCGGGTCCAATGAAAATCTTTTGTGACAATACTGGTGCAATTGCCTTGGCAAAGGAATCCAGATTTCACAAAAGAACCAAACACATCAAGAGACGCTTCAACTCCATCCGGGATTTGGTCCAGGTGGGAGACATAGAGATATGCAAGATACATACGGATCTGAATGTTGCAGACCCGTTGACTAAGCCTCTTCCACGAGCAAAACATGATCAGCACCAAAACTCCATGGGTGTTAGAATCATTACTTTGTAATCTAGATTATTGACTCTAGTGCAAGTGGGAGACTGAAGGAAATATGCCCTAGAGGCAATAATAAAGTTATTATTTATTTCCTTATATCATGATAAATGTTTATTATTCATGCTAGAATTGTATTAACTGGAAACATAATACATGTGTGAATACATAGACAAACAGAGTGTCACTAGTATGCCTCTACTTGACTAGCTCATTAATCAAAGATGGTTATGTTTCCTAGCCATGAACAAAGAGTTGTTGTTTGATTAACGAGATCACATCATTAGTTGAATGATCTGATTGACATGACCCATTGCATTAGCATAGCACCCGATCGTTTAGTATATTGCTATTGCTTTTATCCATGACTTATACATGTTCCTTTAACTATGAGAATATGCAACTCCCATTTACCGTAGGAACACTTTGTGTGCTACCAAACGTCACAACGTAACTGGGTGATTATAAAGGTGCTCTACAAGTGTCTCCGAAGGTACATGTTGAGTTGGCATACTTCGAGATTAGGATTTGTCACTCCGATTGTCGGAGAGGTATCTCAGGGCCTTCTCGGTAATGCACATCACATAAAGCCTTGCAAGCATTGCAACCAATGAGTTAGTTGCGAGATGATGTATTACGGAACGAGTAAAGAGACTTGCCGGTAACGAGATTGAACTAGGTATTGGATACCGACGATCGAATCTCGGGCAAGTAACATACCGATGACAAAGGGAACAACGTATGTTGTTATGCGGTCTGACCGATAAAGATCTTCGTAGAATATGTAGGAGCCAATATGGGCATCCAGGTCCCGCTATTGGTTATTGACCGGAAACGTGTCTCGGTCATGTCTACATTGTTCTCGAACCGTAGGGTCCGCACGCTTAACGTTACAATGACAGTTATTATGAGTTTATGCATTTTGATGTACCGAAGGAGTTCGGAGTCCCGGATGTGATCACGGACGTGACGAGGAGTCTCGAAATGGTCGAGACATAAAGAATTATATATTGGAAGCCTATGTTTGGACATCGGATGCATTCCAGGTGAAAACAGGATTTTACCGGAATACCGGGAGGGTT
This sequence comes from Aegilops umbellulata, assembly GCA_032464435.1. Taxonomy (NCBI): domain Eukaryota; kingdom Viridiplantae; phylum Streptophyta; class Magnoliopsida; order Poales; family Poaceae; genus Aegilops; species Aegilops umbellulata. The sequence continues at coordinate 398,779,260 of CP136058.1, read as the reverse complement.
ACCGGAACCCCCCCGGGAGCATAATGGGCCAACATGGGCCTTGGAGGAAAGGTGAGAGGGCAGCCCTAGGGGCTGCGCGCCTCCCCCCTTCCCTAGTCCTATTAGGACTAGGAGAAGTGGGGCGCCCCCTCTCTCTCTCTCTCCCCCTTGGAGCAATCCTAGTCCAACTAGGATTGGGGGGGGGGGGAATCCTACTCCCAGAGGGAGTAGGACTCTCCTGGCGCACCAAACCTGGCCGGCCAGCCCCTCCCCCTTGGATCCTTTATATACGGGGGCAGGGGGCACCCCAAAGACACACAAGTTGATCTACGGATCGTTCCTTAGCCGTGTGCGGTGCCCCCTTCCACCAAATTCCACCTCGATTATATCGTTGCAGTGCTTAGGCGAAGCCCTGCGCCGGTAACACATCAAGATCGTCACCACGCCGTCGTGCTGACGGAACTCTTCCTCGACGCTTTGCTGGATCGGAGCCCGGGGATCGTCATCGAGCTGAACGTGTGCCAAGAACTCGGAGGTGCCGGAGTAACGGTGCTGTGATCGGTTGGATCGCGAGGAGAACGTACGACTACTTCCTCTACGTACGACTACTTCCTCTACGTTGTGTCAACGCTTCCGCTTCGGTCTACGAGGGTACGTAGACAAACACTCTCCCCTCTCGTTGCTATGCATCACCATGATCTTGCGTGTGCGTAGGAAATTTTTTGAATTTACTGCGTTCCCCAACACGAGATTGAACCAGGTATTGAGATACCGATGATCGAATCTCGGGCAAGTAACATACCGATGACAAAGGGAACAACGTATGTTGTTATGCGGTTTGACCGATAAAGATCTTCGTAGAATATGTAGGCACCAATATCAGCATCCAGGTTCCGCTATTGGTTATTGACCGGAGATGAATCTTGGTCATGTCTACATAGTTCTCGAACCCGTAGGGTCCGCACGCTTAACGTTCTGTGACGATTTGTATTATGAGTTACGTGATTTGATGACTGAAGTTTGTTTGGAGTCCCGGATGAGATCGGGGACATGACGAGGAGTCTCGAAATGGTCGAGATGTAAAGATCGATATATCGGAAGGCTATATTCGGACATCGGAAAGGTTCTGAATGGTTCGGGTATTTATCGGAGTACCGGAGAGTTACAGGAATTCGTCGGGGAGTATATGGGCCTTATTGGGCTTTAGGGGTTAGAGAGAGGGGCTGCCTAGGGCAGGCCGCGTGCCCCCTCCTTCCTTCTCTTCTCTCTTCCCCTTCCATTTCTCCTACTCCTACTACTTGGAAGGTGGGAATCCTACTCCTGGTGGGAGTAGGACTCCTCGAGGGCGCGCCATAGCTAGGCCGGCCCTCCCCCCCTCCTCCACTCCTTGATATACGTGGCCAGGGGGCACCCCATAGACACAAGTTGATCATTGATCTCTCTTAGCCGTGTGCCGTGCCCCTCTCCACCATAATCCACCTCGGTCATGTCGTAGCGGTGCTTAGGTGAAGCCCTGCGTCGGTAACTTCACCAACGCCGTCATCACTCCGTCGTGTTGACGAAGCTCTTCCCCAAAGCTCTACTAGATTGTGAGTATGAGGGACGTCACCGAGTTGAACGTGTGCTGAACACGGAGGTGTCGTACGTTCGGTACTAAGGATCGGTCGATCGTGAAGACGTATGACTACATCAACTGCGTTGTCATAACGCTTCTGCTTTCGGTCTACGAGGGTACGTAGACAACACTCTCCCCTCTCATTGCTATGCATCACCATGATCTTGCGTGTGCGTAGGAAATTTTTGAAATTACTATGTTCCCCAACAGGAAGTTGCATGGCAATATATCTTGGAATGGCTATGGAAATGCCATAATAGGTTCATATGGTGGCTGTTTTGAGGAAGATATAAGGAGGCTTAAGTGTGATAGAGTGTATCATATCACGGGGTTTGGATGCATCGATGCAGTTTGCACCAACTCTCGAGGTGAGAAAGGGCAATGCACGGTACCGAAGAGGCTAGCAAATTGCGGAAAGGTAAGAGTATGTATAATCTAGGGACTCGCATTAGTCATAAAGAACTCACATACTTACTACAAAAGTCTATTAGCCCTCTAAGCAAAGTACTACTACTATGCATGCCCCTAGGGGGATAGATTGGTAGGAAAAGACCTTCGCTCGTCCCCGACCGCCACTCATAAGGAAGATAATCAATAATAAACCATGCTCCAACTTAATCGCATAACTAGAGACTATACGTGTATGCTTCGGGAATCACAAATCTTAAAAGCAATATTATTACTAAACCACAATCATTCACTAGTACCTCCCACATATCACCACCTTAATATCGCAAAACTATTGCAAGGAATCAAACATATCATATTATGTGATCTACATGAAAGTTGTTATTATATCCCTCTAGAATACCTATCATATTAGGACCAATTTTGTAACATGTGCATATTTCCATCACTATTTATCAAACTCTCAAAAATATATAAGTGAAGCATGAGAGTGCAGCTATATCTTTGAAATATAACCACCGTCGTGCTCTCAAAGATATAAGTGAAGCACTAGAGGAATTACCTAGCTCAAAAGATATAAGTGAAGCACATAGAGTATACTAACAAATCACGAATAGATGTGTGTCCCTCTCAAAAGGTGTGTCCAGCAAAAGATGATTATGACAACCTAAAAAGAAAAAAAGCAAAAAATTACTATGTCACAAGACGCTCCAAGTGAAACTCATATCACGTGATGAATAAAAATATAGCTCTAAGTAATATATCGATGGTTTGTAGACGAAAGAGGGGATGCCTTCCTTGGCACCCCCAAGCTTAGACGCTTGGGCCTTCCTTGAATATTACCTTGGGGTGACTTGGGCATCCCCAAGCTTAGGGTCTTGCCGCTCCTTATTCCTTCATCCATCGTGATCTCACCCAAAACTTGAAAACTTCAGCACACAAAAATCAACAGGAACTTCGTGAGATCCGTTAGTATAACAAGAAAATCATAAACTTTAGGTACTGTTATAAACCCATTCATTTTTTATTATTGCATAATACCTACCAACTTCTCCATGACTTATACCCCCCGATATAATCCATAGAATCATCAAAACAAGCAAACCATGCAACAAAAGCAGAATATGTCTAAAACAGAATAGTCTGTAATGATCTGAACAAATGCAATACTTATGTAACTCCAAAGAAATCTGAAAAAATAGGAAAATGTGTGCAATTTGTATTTCAATCTTGCATAAAAAATACAGATCAAAATCACATTTCTGTGATTTTTAAGAATTCTAGCCTGAACGCAAAAGTTTTTGTTTATTCACAGAATCAAGTCCACTATCAACCAAATCATCTCAAAGGCTTTACTTGGCACAAACACTAATTAAAACATAAAAAACAATCATGATAGTAGCATAATTGTGTCAACGCACAAAAAATAGATAACAAAAATAAAAATAAGATAACTATTGGGTTGCCTCCCAACAAGCGCTATTGTTTTACGCCCCTAGCTAGCCGCAAGGCATTGTTTCAAGTGTTGTCATATTTAGTTTTGCTTCTTGAGATACGTGTCCATCAAGAGACTTTACATAAGTAATGGTTAATTAATCATCTATTAAAATTTTAGCATTTTCAAGACAACTTTCTTCAAAACCTTATTGATCCCTTTTACGATCCAAGAATATTAATGATTTATACCATTGAACACTTGTTGGATAATATTTAAAGGAGGAACTTTATTTTTAGCATTTTCCTCAAAAGCATGATGATCACGAGACACACATCTCCTCATAAAATCTCCATCATATAAAATTTTATCAATCATAGGATGTTCGTAACTCACATTATGACAATCAAAGATTTCTCTAGCTTCTCACACTATGTAGTCAAATTCATTCAAGAGAACAAGAGTGGCTATCTTTTTAGCCTTAGGAATGTTTATAACAGGTAGCTCATAGAACAACCTTTGCAAAGTAGAGTGAGTAAAAATAGCTTGGCTATAACAATTGGTTCTCTTAAGAATAGGAATATCATTGCAAACCAAGGTTCCTGTACAAGTGAATAATATTCCTGGATAATGATCTTTCCTATGATTTTCCCGCTTCCCGTCACAAAATGTTTAGTATCTAAATTTACGGGAGTTTCTATCCTAGGAGTTTGACCATCCACACTCTTAGCAATAACAAATTCAGACATGGTAGCAACTTCGCGCGAGGAAAGCAAACAAGCAACCAGAAATATTTTTGTGTTTTTTGTAAAATTGTTTTGGAAGTGGGGAGGGGGATGAAAACGAGAGGCAAAGTCAAATAAAAAGGCAAATGAAAATAAGAGAAATTAGATGATAGTTTGTGTGAAGGTCCTCGATAGGTTTCGATGATGTCTCCCCGGCCACAATGCCAGAAATTCTTCCTGCTACTTGTGAGCTGCGTTGGGATTTCCCCCGAAGAGGAGAGGAGATGTAGTATGATACGTCTCCAATGTATCTATAATTTTTTATTGTTCCATGCTGTTATATTATCATTCTTGGATGTTTTACAATCATTTTATAACAACTTTATATCATTTTTTGGGACTAACCTATTGACATAGTGCCCAGTGCCACTTGTTGTTTTTTGCTTGTTTTTACTTCGCAGGAAATCAATACCAAACGGATTCCAAACACAACAAAACTTTTTGGAGATTTTTTTTGGACCAGAAGACATCCAGTGGGCCAAAGAAGTACCAGAGGGGGGCTAATACGTCTCCAATGTATCTATAATTTTTTATTGTTCCATGCTGTTATATTATCATTCTTGAATGTTTTACAATTGTTTTATAGCAACTTTATATCTTTTTTTGGGACTAACCTATTGGCATAGTTGTGACGCCCCCGATTCAATCGTACACTAATCATACACGCAAGCGTGTACGATCAAGATCAGGGACTCACGGGAAGATATCACAACACAACTTTAAAATAAAAATAAGTCATACAAGCATCATAATACAAACCAGGGGCCTCGAGGGCTTGAATACAAGTGCTCGATCATAGACGAGTCAGCGGAAGCAACAATATCTGAGTACAGACATAAGTTAAAAAAGTTGCCATAAGATGGCTAGCACAAACTGGGATACAGATCGAAAGAGGCGCAGGCCTCCTACCTGGGATCCTCATAAACTACTTCTGGTCGTCGTCAGCGGCCTGCACATAGTAGTAGGCACCTCCGGTGTAGTAGGAGTCGTCGTCGACGGTGGCGTCTGGCTCTTGGGCTCCAGCATCTGGTTGCGACAACCGGGTAGAATGGAAAGGGGGGAAAGAGGGAGAAAAGCAACCGTGAGTACTCGTCCAAAGTACTCGCAAGCAAGGATCTACACTACATATGCATGGGTATATGTGTAAAGGGCCATATCGATGGACTGAACTGTAGAATGCCAGAATAAGAGGGGGATAGCTAATCCTGTCGAAGACTACGCTTCAGGCCACCTCCATCTTGCAGCATGTAGAAGAGAGTAGATGGTAAGTTCATCAAGTAGCATTGCATAGCATAAACCTACCCGACGATCCCCTCCTCGTCGCCATGTTAGAGAGCGACCACTGGGTTGTATCTGGCACTTGGAAGGGTGTGTTTTAATAAGTATCCGGTTCTAGTTGTCATAAGGTCAAGGTACAACTCCAAGTCGTCCTGTTACCGAAGATCACGGCTATTCGAATAGAAAAACGTCCCTGTAGGGGTGCACCACATAACCCAACACACTCGATCCCATTTGGCCGGACACACTTTCCTGGGTCATGCCCGGCCTCGGAAGATCAACACGTCGCAGCCCTACCTAGGCACAACAGAGAGGTCACCACGCCGGTCTAAATCCTATGGCGCAGGGGTCTGGGCCCATCGCCCATTGCACACCTGCACGTTGCGAGGGCGGCCGGAAGCAGACCTAGCCTAGCAGGCGTTCCAGTCCAATCCGGCGTGCGCCGCTCAGTCGCTGACATCACGAATGCTTCGGCCGATACCACGACGTCGAGTGCCCATAAATGTTCCCGCGTAGTTGGTTAGTGCGTATAGGCCAGTGGCCAGACTCAGATCAAATACCAAGATCTCATTAAGCGTGTTAAGTATCCGCGAACGCCGACCAGGGCAAGGCCCACCTCTCTCCTAGGTGGTCTCAACCTGCCCTGTCACTCCGCCACAAAGTAACAGTTGAGGGCCGTCGGGAACCCAGGCCCATCTCTACTGGGATGGAGCCACCTGCCCCTTCAGTCCCCATCTCCGAACAGTATCATAAGTAATTTAACAGTGTAAAGTATATAGCATATGCCCGAGATCACTTCCCGAAGTGATCACGGCCCAGTAGTATAGCATGGCAGACGGACAAGAGTGTAGGGCCACTGATGGAACACTAGCATCCTATACTAAGCAATTAGGATTGCAGGTAAGGGTAACAACTGTAGCAACAATGACAGGCTATGCAACAGAATAGGATTAACCGAAAGCAGTAACATGCTACGCTACTCTAATGCAAGTAGTATAGAGAAGAATAGGCGATATCTGGTGATCAAGGGAAGGCTTGCCTGGTTGCTCTGGCAAGAAGGACGTGTCGTCAACACCGTAGTCGAACTGGGGGTCGCCGGTAGCCTCAGGGTCTACCGGAAAGAAGTAACCGAGGGGGAACACAATAAATAACAGAGCAATCAAAGCATCACAAAGCGTAACATGGCAATACATGGCGCTAGAGGTGACCTAACGCAATAGGAGGTGATACCGGCGAAGGGGGGAAACATCCGGGAAAGTATTCCCGGTGTTTCGCGTTTTCGAACAGATGAACCGGAGGGGGAAATTTGCGTGTTTGCTATGCTAGGGATGTGGCGTGGACGAACGGGCTGCGTATCTGGGTTTGTCTCGTCGTTCTGAGCAACTTTCATGTACAAAGTATTTTCATCCAAGCTACGAATTATTTTATATTAATTTTCAAAGTTTTAATTGTTTTTTCCAATTTCCTGGATTTATTTTAATTTGAAATTTAATGAATAAATTGCTATGGGTACCCAGCCCTGTGTACATAGAATGTACACAACGGCTGACATGTGGGCCAGGGGGGCCCAGTTGACCATTCAAAGTTTGACTGGTCAACAGGGGTTGGGGCCCCATGCCATTCTCTGATCTACTAATTAACCTAGTTAATTTAGTTTAACAGGATTAGGTTAATTAATTAAGATTAACTAATTTAATCAAGGCAATTAAATTAATTAATTAATTGTTTATTAACTACATTTTTTAAACATTCAGGGGTTGGGCCCCACTTGTCATAGGGCCAGTGGACCTTAGCGGGCGCGGGCGTCGGCCACAGGCGCTGGGTGCCTAGCCCGTTTGGGCGCACGCCCAGGCTACCAGGGGGCGCCGACCACGGCGGGGTGCCGGAGCAGCACGGCGAGAGGGCGGGCACACGCGGCGCAAGGCGCGCGCGGCCAAGGCAGCAGGCGCGAGCGGGAGGGGCCGCGGGGGTGCATGGCGCGGTGACTGGAGCGGGCGACTGAAGGCGGGCGTCGGGCAGGGGCCGGCCGACGCGTGTGGGACAACGTTGGCAGCCTCCGGCAGCAGCAGAGGTTGCAGCGGCAGTGCAGAGCGGCTGCAGGAGGTAGGGACGAGGCGGGGCGCGGGCGTCGATGCGCGACGCGCGTGGCCTCGAAGCCAACAGGGGAGGGGCGCACGGAGAGGACGACTCGGTCGCGGGGAGCACGTCGCAGAGGGCGCGCTGGATGCGGTGAGCGCGTGCTCACCGCGGGCGCGTGCGCTGCCGTTCTAGCGTGCAGTGAGCGAGGCGTGAGGCAGAGAGGGGGAGAGGCCCGGGGCCTCACCAACGTTGATGGGGAGAGGGGGCGCCGAGGCTTGCTGGCGGCCGGCGGGGAAGAGGATGAGGATGCGAGGTCCGGCGAGGAGGCGGACGAGGTGGAGGGCGACGCGGTTCCGGGCGACGTCGGGGGAGCTCGCCTGAGTGGCTGCCGGTTGCGGCGGCGAGGCGCGGTCGAAGGGCAACGGGGCGCCGGCTCAGTTGCCGACGTGGACAATGACGGGAGGGGTTTCTCCGGACGGCGTCGGCAGGGGGGGGGCGGGGGGAGGGGCGATGGAGTCGAGGCGCCATGGGGGGTTTCGTTCCCCCGATCCCGATCTGTATCGGGGAAGGAGAGAGATGTGGGGATCGTGGGAGGGGGAGTGGGCGACCGGTACCTAGGGTTAGGGCACCAGGGGGTTAAGGGAGTGGGGATGGGGATGGGCCGGCCTGGCATGTGGCTGGGCTGAGGCCCAGTGAGGGGGAAGGCCTTTTCTCTTTTCTGTTTTTATTTCTTTTTTTGCTCTATTTTTGTTTATTATTCTTTTACTATTTTTATTTTATCTCACAATTTATTTTTGTTGGTAAAATATATGATTGACACCCAAATTTGCATTACTAAATATACCTCTGCCACAATAACTTTGGCACCTAAATAAAATAGTTTTGTAATTAATTATTATTTAAATGTATTTATTAAATAACAGTTTTGCCGCTGTTTTAATTATTATGGTGCATTTAAATACTTTAGAGTGTGGTTTCTACACCAATATTTAGTATGGATTATTTGCCACATCACGAACATTTTAGTTTTAATGTTTGAGAACTTCTATCGTTTGACATTAATTCAAATTTGAATTTGGATTGGTTCTGAACTAACGCGAGATTAGCAATAGTAATCGAGGTGAAGCGGCATCATTACGAGAGGCTTACTGTAGCTTAATTATCCGGGCGTCACAATAGTGCCCAGCGCCAGTTGCTGGGTTTTGCTTGTTTTTTACTTCGCAGAATATTAGTACCAAACGGAGTCCAAACGCAGTGAAACTTTTTGGAGAATTTTTATGGACCTGAAGGAAAAACATGGGCCAAAGAAGTACCAGTGGGGTGCCCCGAGGGGGCAAAACCCACCTGGGCACGCTTGGGGGCCTAGGCACGCCCTGGTGGGTTGTTCCCACCTCGGTGGCCTCCCGCACCGCCTCTTTGCCCTATAAATACCCAAATATTCCAGAAACCCTAGGGGAGTCGACGAAACACAATTCCAGCCGCCGCAAGTTCCAGAACCACGAGATCCAATCTAAACACCGTCACGGAGGGGTTCATCATCCTCATTGGTGCCTCTCCGATGATGCATGAGTAGTTCATTGTAGACCTATGGGTCCATAGGCAGTAGCTAGATGGCTTCCTCTCTCTTTTTGATTTTCAATACAATGGTCTCTTGGAGATCTATTAGATGCAACTATTTTTCCGGTGTGTTTGTTGGGATCCGATGAACTTTGAGTTTATGATCAGATCTATTTATCCATGAAAGTTATTTGAGTTTCTTTGATCTCTTATATGCATGATTACTTATAGCCTCGTATTTCTTCTTCGAATATTTGGTTTTGTTAGGCCGACTAGATCAATTTTTCTTGCCATGGGAAGAGGTGCTTTGTGACGGGTTCGATTGTACGGTGTTCTTTCCAAGTGAAAGAAGGGGCAGCAAGACATGTATGTATCATTGCTATTAAGGATAAAAAGATGGGGGCTATTCCTACATGAATAGATCTCGTCTACATCATGTCATCGTTCTTATTGCATTACCCCGTTTCTCCATGAACTTAATACACTAGATGCATGCTAGATAGCAGTCGATGTGTGGAGTGATAGTAGTAGATGCAGGCAGGAGTCGGTCTACTAATCTTGGACATGATGCCTATATAATGATCACTTCCTGCATATCGTCATAATTATTTGAGGTTCTTTCAATTTCCCAACAATAATTTGTTTACCCACCGTATGCTATTTTCTCGAGAGAAGCCACTAGTGAAATCTACGGCCCCCGGGTCTATTCTTTATCATATATTTTTAGATCTATATTGCTATTTGCCTTTTTTTATTTGCATCTTTTATTTTCATATCTATATTACCAAAAACTCAAAAATACCTCGTTGAATTTTATTTGTCATTGTTTTATTTGCATCTACCAAACTATATCTTTATCAATCTTTTACCCGAGAGGGATTAACAACCCTTCTTACGCGTCGGGTTGAAAGTATTTGTTCTTTGTGTGGAGGTACTGTTTACATAGTGTTGCTTGGTGCTCCTACTGGTTCGATGACCTTGGTCTCATAGCTGAGGGAAGTCCCTACCGTAGATGTGTTGCATCATCCCTTCCTCTTCGGGGAAAAACTGACGCGGATACGAGCCATCAAGAAAGGATTTATGGCGCCGTTGTCGGGGAGACATCATGAACATCTATCAGGTTCCTAATCACAAATCTCATCTCCTTGCAATTTACATTATTTGCCATTTGCCTGTCGTTTTCATATCCCCCACTTCACAAAAAAAATTCCATTTATTCGCCCTCTTTTTCGTTCGCCGTTTTCTCGTCAGATATGTTTTTGTATGTGATCTTATTTGACTACCTTGTCGTTACTGCTAGTTCTTCCTCTATTGACCGTACCCCCGAGAATGAGGTTCTTAATTTCAAACAGAGGGGAGGGGAGAATTTGAAAGATGCTTGGTATAGGATCTGCAATGCTCATAATAGATATGTTCGTAAGCAATCTACCGTTGTGCTTCTTCGCATTTTTATGTGGGTATTACCACCTGGTATAGATTCGTCCTTGATACGATTACCGGTGGGAATTTCTTGATGTGTCCATCTTTGGATGCTTTTAATGCTATGGGAAATCTAGTAGGTTCACCACCTCTTACTATCAATGAAACTACTTTAACACTTGAGCATGTTATGCAAAGGCTTGATGCTATTGAAAAGAATATGCTTACTGTGGGAACATATTGAGAACTTAGATAAAAATGCATAATGTTGCTAATAAATTTGGGTCAAAAGCGGGAGAGGTTTTTAAGTTGCTAAAAGAAAAAGGAACCATAATTCATGAAAGAATTGAAGAAAGCCCTTCACGGATTGATAAGTTGGAAGAAATTTTTAGTAATTTAAGCTCGGCTTTTGCTTAAGTTAAACTATTGAAAAAACTCCCGTAAAGATTAGCAAGATTACTCAAGCCACTAAGAACAAGGGTGCAAATTCCAATAATAACAAAGAAGATCTTAATATGATTAGTATTCACCCCGACTTTGTTGAAGTTGTGAGTAACCCTACTTGCAAGAATGGATTTTTCAATCTTATTCCTAGGAGTATTGTTATTGAAAATCTTTAGGCTAAATCTTTGAGGAACAATGGTTGTGTGATTGAGGAATTGGAAACTAAAGATGACAACACTTGAAACGGAAGGTTGTGATTACTAAATTCATCCATCTCATGCCCGTCAAAAGGAATCCATTAACAAGGTTGATCAAGTCTTATTAACAAACTTCTTCTGGATGACATGAAACCGAAGAATCTTCGTATAGCACTAGGTTACCTCAATGGGGATATGCATGTCCCCAACATTCAGAATATCATATTTCTTTTTCACTGTAGGAATAGGGAATTCAAAACCTACAATAGCAATTGTTGAAAATTTTCCAATAGAATTGATACTATTCACTTGAGGTTGTTTCTTCGGAAAGTGTACCGTATGCTCATTACCATTAACATGAAAAGGGACATTGCCTTTATTGCAATCAATAATAGCCCCTGTAGTATTCAAAAGGGTCTACCAAGGATGGCCGTCATACTGTCGTCCTCGGGTATATCAAGAATAACAAAGTCTGTTAAGATAGTAACATTTGCAACTACGACAGGCACATCCTCACAAATACCGATGGGTATAGCAGTTGATTTATTAGCCAATTGCAAAGAGATTTCAGTTGGTGTCAACTTATTCAAATAAAGTCTTCAATACAAGGAGAAAGGCGTAACACTAACACCGGCTCCCAATCACATAAAGCAGTGTTAACATAGTTTCTTTTAATGGAACATGGTATAGTCGATATTCTTGGGTCTCCTAGTTTCTTTGGTATCCCACCTTTAAACATATAATTAGCAAGCATAGTGGAAATTTTAGCTTCCGATATCTTTCTTTTATTTGTAACAACATCTTTCATATACTTAGCATAAGGAGACATTTTCAGAATATCAGTCAAATGTAAACGCAAAAAGACGGGTCTAAGCATTTCAACAAAGCGCTCAAACTCTTCATCATCCTTATTCTTTGAAGCTTTAGGAGGAAAGGGAATGGGTTTCTGGACCCATGGTTCTCTTTATTCACCATGTTTCCTAGCAGTGAAGTATCTCTTATCATATCTTTTATTCTTAGGTTGTGGGTTATCAAGATCAACAGCAGGTTCTATCTCCACATCATTATCATTACTAGGTTGAGCATCAACATGAACATCATCATTATCATTATTACTAGGTTCATGCTCATCACCAGGTTGTGTTTCAGCATCAGAAATACAAATATCATTTGGATTCTCAGGTGTCTATAGTAGGTTCACTAGAAGCATGCAAAGTCCTATCATTTTTCTTTTTCTTTTTAGATTGACTAGGTGTATCAATATTAATTCTTTGAGAATCTTGTTCAATTCTTTTATGATGGCCTTCAGGATACAAAGGTTCCTGAGTCATTTTACCACCCCTAGTCATAACTCTAACAGCATGATCATTCATCTTATTATTCATCTCATCAAGCAAACCATTTTGTGACTTAAGAACCTATTCTACTTGGGTTTTTAACATAGAAGCATATTTACTAACAATCTTGAGATCATTAATAGTTCTAAACATATAGTCACTCAAGCGTTCAAGCATATAAGCATTTCGTTTCAATTGTCTACTAACATATGCATTGAAGTTTTCTTGTTTAACAATAAAGTTATCAAATTCATCCAAGCATTAACTAGCAAATTTATTATAGGGAATATCACCTTCGTTAGAGAGAACTTACCTCTACTACCTGTATCGGGGTATTGAGGCCATGTATTTCTTCAATAGGCGGTAAATTCTTAACATCTTCAGCTTTAATACCTTTTTCTTTCATAGATTTCTTTGCCTCTTGCATATCTTCAGGACTGAGAAAGAGAATACTCCTCTTCTTCGGAGTTGTCTTAGGAGGTGATTCAGGAAGAGTCCAATCATTATCATTACTCAATATATTATTCAATAATTATTCAGCTTGTTCAACAGTTCGCTCCCTGAAAAAACTACCAACACAACTATCTAGGTGGTCCCTAGAAGCTTCGGTTAGTCCATTATAAAAGATATCAAGTATTTCATTTTTCTTGAGAGGATGATCAGGCAAAGCATTAAGTAATTGGAGAAGCCTCCCCCAAGCTTGTGGGAGACTTCCTTCTTCAATTTGCACAAAGTTAAATATTTCCTATAGAGCAGCTTGTTTCTTATGAGCGGGAAAATATTTTTTAGAGAAGTAATATATCATATCTTGGGGACTAAGCACACAACCAGGAGCAAGAGAATTAAACCATGTCTTAGCATCACCCTTTAACGAGAAAGGAAACAACTTAAGAATATAGTAGTAGCAAATTTTTTCCTCATGAGCAAATAGGGTAGCTATATTATTCAGTTTAGTAAGATGTGCCACAACAGTTTCAGATTCATAACCATGGAAAGGATCAGATTCAACCAACGTAATTAACTCAGGATCGACAGAGAATTCATGATCCTTATCAGTAAAAAGATAGGTGAAGTAGCAAACTTAGGATCATATTGCATTCTAGCATTCAAAGATTTTTCTTTCAACTTGACCAGCAATTTCTTAAGATCCTCTCTATCCTTACAAGCAAGAAAGTCCCTAGCTACTTCTTCATCCATAACATACCCCTCAGGTATATCAGGAAATTCATATCTAGGAGTGCTAGGTCTAATAGGTGTTTCAAAGTGTTCAGTTTCAATAATTTCATTAGTTTCAGAAATATCATCAGTTTCAGCATTCTCAAAATCTTTAGCTCTAGCAAGTTGTTCATCAACAAATTCACCCAGTGGCACAGTCTTATCAAGCAAAGTACTAGTATCATCATAAGCATTATTCATAGCAGAAGTAGCATCATCAATTACTTGCGACATATTAGAATTAATAGCAGGTGTAGGTGTCGCAAGCTTACTCAAAACAGAAGGTGAATCAAGTGCAGAGCTAGATGGCAGTTCCTTACCTCCCCTTGTAGTAGAGGGAAAATCTTGGTTCTGGTATCTTTAAGATTCCGCATAGTGATCAACAGATATAAATCCCAAATGACTCGGCAAATAGAGCTATGCTCCCTGGCAACGGCGACAGAAAATGGTCTTTATAACCCACAAGTATAGGGGATCGCAACAGTTTTGGAGGGTAGAGTGTTCAACCCAAATTTATTGATTCGACACAAGGGGAGCCAAAGAATATTCACGAGTATTGGCAGCTGAGTTTTCAATTCAACAACACCTGAGGGACTTAATATCTGCACCAAAGTTTTTAGTAGTAAAGTAGTATGGAACTAACGGTAACAGTGGCAAAAGGGACAGTAGCAGTTTTGTAGTGATTGTAATAGTGGAAATGACAAAGTAACTTAGCAACGATCAATATGTGAAAAGCTTGTAGGCATTGGATTGGCAATGATAATTGTGTTGGATATTATTCATCATGTAGCAGTTATAACCTAGGGTGACACAGAACTAGCTCCAATTCATCAATATAATGTAGGCATGTATTTCGTATATAATCATACGTGCTTATGTAAAAGAACTTGCATGACATCTTTTGTCATACCCTCCCGTGGCAGCGCGGTCCCAATGGAAACTAAGGGATATTAGGGCCTCCTTTCAATAGAGAACCGGAACAAAGCATTAGCACTTAGTGAATACATGAACTCCTCAAACTACGGTAATCACCGGAAAGAATCCCAATTACTGTCACCTTGGGGTATGCGGATCATAACTCGTAATAGGTGTCTACAACCTCCAAGATAAGATTAAGAACACACATATATTCATGAAAAATAATAGGTTCAGATCTGAAATCATGGCACTCGGGCCCTAGTGACAAGCATTAAGCATAGCACAGTCGTAGCAACATCAATCTCAGATCATAGTGGATACTAGGGATCAAACCCTAACAAAACTAATTCGATTACATGATAAATCTCATCCAAACCATCACCGTCCAACAAGCCTACGAAGGAATTACTCACTCCCTACGCTGAGCATCATGGAATTGGTGATGGAGGAAGGTTGGTGATGATGATGGCGATGGATTCCACCCTCCGGAGCCCCGAACGGACTCCAGATCAGCCCCCCCCCCAATGAAGAAAAGGAGGTGGTGCGGCTCCGTATTGTAAAACACAATGAATCATTCTCTTTGATTTTTTTTCTCCGCGAATAGGTACTTATAGAGTTGGAGTTAGGGTTGTAGGCGGTCCAGGGGCCCCACAAGCCTGGGAGGCGCGCCTTGGGGGGGGGAGGCGCGCCCCCGGGGCTTGTGGACTCCGGGTGGCCCCCCTCTGGTATCTTTTTTCACCAGTATTTTTTATATATTCCACAAAAATTCTCCATAAATTTTTAGGTCAATCCAAGAACTTTTATTTCTGCACAAAAATAACACCATGGCAATTCTGCTAAAAACAGCGTTAGTGTGGGTTAGTTCCATTCAAATCATGCAAATTAGAGTCCAAAACAAGGGCAAAAGAGTTTGCAAAAGTAGATACGATGGATGCATATCAATATCTTCATCAGAAAGTCTCCAAGGAATTAAGAAATAATATTTTTATGTTAAGTTTATGTACTGTTTTTCAAAACCTTCCTATTTCGCAAAAACAACCCCTAAAACTTGCCTGTTCCGTAACTTTTAAACTATGAATCTGTTTGATATATGATCAATGCATTTTGGGTAAATTTTCATGAACAACATGAATTTAGCATGATCATGCATTAGTCTTACCATTTGCTATTGTTTCATAGTAAACTACTTTTAAGTAAATGCACTTGGAGTTTCACTTGGATCAAACTCCAATTAAACTTGCTTGGGAATTAATTCAAATGCATCTTTAACATGCCATGCTGCTTGATGTTCGTGCATTATGCCATGCCTTGTTTGTTTACCGCATCGTTTGCTTCATTTTGGTTTGGTTCTTATAAATAGAGTCCGACAGCATTATGGAGTTCGAGGACACGAGTGACGACCTCTCAGAAGGGTAGGCTTACTATCAACTCGAGGATACAACGGGATAGGATGACCATTACCTTGGATACTATTACTAGCTTTACTTGCTAGATGTATCGATGCTATCGTTTGGTCTCGTTACCTACCACATTGTCTTCAAGACTCGTAGTTGCCATGATACATCCTTTAACCTCCACTACCTAGAAAATCGTTGATTGGCTATGTTACCGCTTGCTCAACACCTCTTATGGCTTTGCTAGTTGCAGGTGTATGTGTTTCAATGTGAAAACATGGATGTCTTTGGGATATCATTATTACCATGCTTAATTGTTAAACTTGACTATACACTTGGCTAAGGGCGGAAGGCTCAGGCCTTTGCCCCGGTGTATTGTTCCACTAAGGCCAACCCTAGTTTTCGTTGTTCTGGCTATTATGTTCCTTGATGAGCGCATCCTACCATGTGTGGGGTTATTGGGCTCCCCTTGAACTCCTTTATCTAGCATTGAACTCTTCCAAAGGACCCAATATTGGTAATAAAATTTGCCAACATAAAACTTGCATGGTGAATGATCAACCCGAGGATTGTTTAATAAACAACACGGGTCATCTCTTCAAAAGTGTTGGCCGCAATGGTAGCCTGCGGGGCCACTACAGGGTACCAGGTTTGGCTAGCCGGGGCCGTAGCCAATCCAGCAGGGATTGGGTCTGGAGATACGTTCGACTCTTATCCAGATGACGACCCACCGGGAGGTTCTTTGGATTAGATTGACATTAGCTAGAGGAACTTTTTACTTCCGAACTATTAGAACGTATCGTGTTTACATGGTGGTTCTCATGGGTCCTGAACTTGGAGGAATGGGGTATGCATACGGGAATTATAATGGGAAGCTGGAAGCACCTCTGCAGGGTTAAAATCTTCCAAAAAGTTGTGTCCGCAGTAACGAACGACTTGAAAATTTATAATGTTAGACATAGACAACTTCACAAATGAATAAAACTTGCACAACCGTGTGCGTACCATGGTTGTATCTTCTTGTGGGTATGCAAGCAAGAAGGGGACACGGTGAGGTTATGAATGATTCGTAGGTAGGTGTTCACGATCACTTCTTGATCAGCTAGTTGCAACCCCTTTGCGTAGCTTGGTCTCATCCTATTCTAGTATACATAGGATAGTTGGTTTATATTGCTTAGTTGCTTGCTGTAACCTCATCATTTAACGATATCATACCCATAAGTGATGTTAGTCTTAGTACCCTTGGTAATGTACTTCCGAAGTCCAAAAGGCTCACAAATACCACAACAACTCCACATGCAGGTGTCGATGAGACAGGTGTAGGTTCAGATGCTGTCCTCAATTACCAGGCTCACTATGATGGAGATAGTGGCAGATACTACGTGACTCTCGGTTGAGATAACGACGTTCACTAGATTGGGATTCCGGTTGGCAGTCTGGGACTGCAGGGTGGACGTTTTGCTTATTGCTCCCACCTCTTAGGCAACCTTGGTTCTTGTCTGTACTCGGGCCCGTGTTTCTTCCGCTGCCATGAATGATGTAATGTTGGGTCTTACTGACCTTTGATTGGTGAAATATTTATGTATCGGGATATGTTTGCCCCATTGTCACTCGTATTTATCTCTTCATCTCTTTTATTTGTATTTGTTGTGATTTCCATCCTGTTCACCGACAAATGATATTGTGTGTACTTTATGAAATCATAAGTTGGGCGACTAAAATGGTTCTAGCCCCGGCGGAGATTGCAAAGTCTTACTTGGGACTAGGACCACATCTTGCGGATAACATCCTTGACCCTTTGGACGCGGCGGAGCGCGTTGTGGCTCACCGAGTTGATCATCCAGGCGGCCACCACCGATAGATCCTCCTTCTCCGGCTCCGAGAACAGTATGAACGGATTCATATGGTAGCAGACGGCGAAAAGGGCGGGAATGTTGGCGCACGACGGCGATGATCGGTTGGAGAGGGTGCGGATGCGTGGGCTTTGGCGTAGAAACGGTGCGAATGTGGCCAAATACACGGGTTCTAGGTGGGGATTTGGATGGGCCGGGGTTGTCGAAGTCCTACGTGATGGAGGTCCGGACTCCCGCAGACCACCCCTAGCTTTGCATCCATTTGCGGGAATTCAAACACGTGGACGGGGACGTTTGCGGCATCGTGTTAGATGACAAAAAAATGTTCGTACATGTCAGTTCGGACATTTGCGGCGTTTTTTTGGGGGGGGGGGGGCAATTTCACATGCATGTTTCATATATCGAGAATTGACTCCTTTGTTAAAATGGTCCTTATTTCAATTTATCATTTCACATAAGATGTGATGTAAGCAACTTAATGAATGATCGTTCTGATGCATGGGTGGTCGACGGTGATAGCACGCCGACCGATCGCTCATGCATGGCTAAACTTTAGTTGGCAAAATGAGTATGTTTCTCAGGTACAGTCACGCCACATAAGTGTCTCTCACCAAACTTATTAATCAACCAATCTGAAAATCCAACCGAGCTGATAATCAGTGTAAGATAGTGAGTGAGATACAACATTGCACTTGCAAACGACTTGTCACCATCCCCATATCGTCCTCGGAAAAGACCATACGAAGTCTCAACAGTGAGGCGCTAGGACAACACGCGTTATTGCGCTGGATGGATGACGCAGTCGCCGCTGGTGTCACGGTGGTTCCATGGAATGACAACCTCCTCCTAATCTACCGGGCCCTATTCCGGAGAAAATCATGGGGCGTCCAGCTCATGTCCATGCAATCTCCCAATCAAACCATCACAATGTCGAAGCCCTCACTCTAGCTGTCTAGCATGTGGGACAAAGGATGATGGTCCTGTTCGATCGAGCAAAAGGGCCGTCACACCGTGAATCTTACAAGCAAAAGGCCAAAGATACGTGATGCTCCGTAGTACAGTAGCAAGAGGGATGTGATGTCCATTCACAGGTTCGAGGTGCTAAATCACACCATCGATGGGATGTTCTTGTCTTTTCCCTTTGCACTCCAAGAGTTAAAAACCTTTATTTGCTTACCTTTTAGTTTTAGCAGCACTCTATTATTGCCTGCTAGCTAAATGAAGAGCACCAGCTAAAATAATCTTTAAACCTCCCCGTTGCGCGTTCCAAAACGCACATCCCAATTTATTCTTAGGCTGGTCATAGTGAAAAATAACTTGGACTAACCGCAAAAAAAAAAGAAAAAAAACTTGGACTTGAAGTGAAAAAAAATCACAACTCAGTGCGACGACCGACACAAAACACAGTGAAAAATAAATGAGGAGACCACCCAACCAACCAAAAACGCTAGACATACAAAGACTTACACGGTTTTACACGCTCGTTCCATCTAACAACCAATCACAAACCTCTCCCCCTCCTGATTTTCAAGGGGGTGCCGCCCCGCTCACCTATTGACCAATTAAGGTTAACCATCCTGTAAAGGCCTGCAAAACGTTTGTACTAGTAGCATTGCCGCCCACCCAACCACCGCCTGCGTCATTACGTAATCTCTTTGTGGCTTGCTCAAAGACCGAGCCAATTGTCTTTCGAGGCCAGTAGACCGACATAGGTCATACCATGCGGTTTCTCAGAAATCCTTACGAACATGATATTCCACTAAAAAAATGTAAAGGAAGTTTTTCTATAGAAGTCTTATCTTTTTTTTTTGTCTCTAACAGGGGAACCGTGCACTCTAGTCTCTAGAACTATGCTTGATTAGCAATGTGGTGATGAGTTAGATAAAGCTCTCAGTTGGGAGTTGGTTCGGATGATTAGTGCTGGAGTGAAGAAGAAGAATACAAGACGACACCCAACATCATCTGTCAGTCAACCACGTGGAGAGGGCACGCACGACAATAAATTAGTTATGTCAAAGTGTCTTATCCAAGCAAGCAAAGGCCCCCACAAGATATTGTAAATTATAGCATCCAAAGTCTAAGCGTGTGGAAAAGGTGTTCGATCGTGTGCGGCGTAACCTTTCAGAATGATCCACTATGCCAACCACCTGGGTATATAATAATACTAGGAAAAAGAGCAAATTCACAATACAAAACCAGTTCGTTTTACGTGGGACGGACGCATGAAGCCAACGACCCTAAAAAGGATCCTCCCGAGCTCAAATGAGCTCGAAATGAACAGTAAAATCCAAACAAATAAAAATATGTTTGTGTGCATGATAAATTTCAGCACGGAATGTTCTGTGTGACTATAGCATTTTTTGGAGGAATGATTTTCTTTTTGCCACAACTTCCACGAATGTTGTTTCACGACAAATTTTTGCAAGCACGCAAAACATTTGTCAAAGTTCAACTAAAAAAATCAGAACTTTCTGACTTTTTAACTGTATTTTATTTTTACTGTTTATGTGGAAGCATTTGAGCATGTTGTACACATTTTGGCTTACATGTTGTTCTCATGGTGAAAATCTTATAAGTTAAAAAATCCATTACTTTTTTGCAAAAAATACAATCACGATTGGCAATGTCTAGGAGTTCTTCTCAACCAGATCCAAGCCACACAACCATTCGACATTGTGACCGTCCAAAATTTGCCAAGAAGTGACTAGCATAAAAAATTCATTCTTGAAAGGAGAAGGACCCTAGCTAGCTCCATTACAGTTGGATAAAGGAAAATAGATAGCATTTCATATGGTGGAGACCATATCCTGCAACCATCTGCGCGCTTAATTTTTCTTGTTGTTACTACAGTTAAACAACCCTCTTCCGACAATTCATCCAAACCAAATCAAATCACCCAGGGTCTTGGTGAATGACTCCCACCGAAAACAAACCCAAATTGCAAGTACCATGACTTGAACCTTGGCAGATAACCTCGAGTGGCGGAGGTAGAAAATTTGGATTAGGGGGGCCAAGTGCTATAAAAATAGGTTGGAGAGGACCAAACCTTATAAAAATATATGCTTAGAAGTAAAATTTCTGATGAACAATACAGATTGGAGATTTTTTTTACTTCAGGGCATGGCCAACGCTACACCGTGGGCAGGTGCTCCAGCCATCCATGTCGGCTCGGGTGGTCCTAAATGAAGTATGATGCTGCTTGCAGAGCCAAGTCGCTTCCTGAAGAGGAGTCGGGCTCCTCCCTGACAAAACAGGAAAAGGGAGGGAGAAAGGAGAAAAAGTATTAGACATGCACTTAGCTCTGTATGGCGTGTAACCTTCAGCCATCGCTTGGGAACTGAGTAAAAGCTGGATGGTGAGATATTCTTTTTCTCGAATGCGCCTAGCAGCGTATCATTGCATTGATAGGGGAAAGGAGTACAGGGTACAAGGTGGACACCACATCTACGTACACAGGACTGGCGGTGCTGTGGCGCCGCAATGAGCAAAAGATAGGGGGTTGCTCAGCCCCCAAAGATCAAAATCAGGTTACAAGTAATCATGTGTTCATTCCTCTAGCTCATGTCGTGGCCCAAGAGCGACCTTCGTCTTTGATTGCCCCGATTAGCGATGAGGATGAGTGGGTGACCTTGTCGAAGATGACGGCGTTCCGGTGCCACCAAAGAGACCAAGCCGTGAGTGAGGCCACAGTTGCCAGGCCGCGCCGCTGCGGTGTCAGTATATCCAGAAGGGCTGCGGAAAGCTAGTCGAAGGGCTGCGGATGACGAGAGATTAAGTGCGGGCTAATGAGGCAGCCACGCATTGGATGGTTACGACCATACACTGATGCTCTAACACATTTATCTATCTGGAAAGGCTGGAGCAGCACCAAACTGATGCCTCCATTGTACGTGCCCTAAGAGGGCAGAACCCCTGCTGGCACCATGTCTCTGCCACTGATAACCTCTGAAAGTAAATTGTGTTTGACAATGTAGCGGGGTCCGCCAGAATTGCTGTAATAAGAAATTGTCACGCCATGATTTAACATCTTGTCATTTGTACGATCAGTTTTGTTTGTACGTGACATCATGCGGTAACTTGTGAGACAAAAAGTATACGGTTTTGTCTGGACGTGCATCGTGTAGCTTTCGGCCTTGGGGGCGGGTGCAGGAGAGTCAGGTCACGAGAGTACCTCACTCGTAGTCGTAGGACACTTTCTATCTCGACGTGTGCTTTCTATCCGAACGTCGGAAAGCTGCAAACATGACGGCGTCCACCTTATCTAGTTCACCTTTTTTTGTCCTCCTGAGGAAGCATCTCCCGTCGAAGATCCTAGCGATCTTCTGACCTCGCCCACGAGGCCGCCGGCGCACGAGACATTGAGCGCGAGCACAACAAATGAAGACATTTGAAGCAGGCGAGCTGCTATAGCTGAAAGCAAGACACGAGAGCCAGCAGCAACGATTGCGGCACGAAAAGAAATAAAAAAAAAAAGCACATCCAATCACACCCAGCTGGGCTACACCTGAAGCAAACCTCCTACTCGTACAAGGCCGGCCTGAAGCACAGGCACGCCGTGGCCAGCAGCCTAGCAAGTACTACTAGCAACGAACGGCCAAATTGCTCCTAGCTAGGTACTAGTAGCAATGGCCAACGATAAAGGAGGCCTTTACCATTGTGCTAGCTGCTGGCCTGCTGGGTGTGGTGTCAAGCATGAGAAGCAGGCAGGCACATGCGATGACGCGGAGGCACCATCGCCCCTTTCCTCGGTGGCTCCATTTTCTCTTGTCCCCTTGGCAGATTGTGCAGACGAGCAGATCCATATGGTGACAGCCAGCGCACGCATGGTCCCTTCTCAAGCCGCAGCAGCAGCAGCATATTCTTCTGAAAATGCGACGGGGGTAAGCTGAGGATTGTCTGAATTCTGCACTGACGTGTGTCTCTCTGAACTTCACACGGGCCTCCCTGCTGTCCAGATCCCTGCAGATATAAAAACAAGTCATGATGTCAAGAGCTAAAGCATGACATTTGTGGTACTTGATACATATAGTACTAGTACTTTTTGGGGGGCACTAATTCTATTGTGAATTAGGAACTTAGGAAGGTGAAGTGGCAGAAAGGGGAGATAAAATCAGAGGAGAAGTTGGTTTGGCTTAGCACGCACAGGTTATTGCATGTACAGGGGTGATATATGCCAGTACCTGAGGCACTTCCTTGAAAGCATGGGTTGATAAGATGTGGAGTAGGAAACAGTTCATGTATGGATGATACTGTAGGTTCCTAAGTCTGAAATGTGATTGGACTAATGATTGCTTATGTATCCACAGTCGACAGTGAAGAGATTTTAGGCAATTTACAAGCTCAACTATAATACTGAGATGTACAGGTTCCAATGCTACCTCAACTTGCCTCAAATCATTTCTGAATAATTATGTTCTTAAAGGATCCACAGAATCTAAACTGACTAGCCTATGGAACATGTTACAGGAAGTTCCAATGATGCTACCTCAACCTGCCTCAAATCATTTCTGAATAATTATGTTCTTACAGGATCCACAGAATCTAAACTGACTAGCCTATGGAACATGTTGCAGGAAGTTCAATAATCTTGGAAATTTAATGGATCGTGTATTTATGTATGAACATAAAAGCTATCGACACGCTATATTAGGTGACATAATTGTGAACTGAAAACATCATTGCAGCGTATAATTAAACATAACTATTTTCAAGGATAATGCTGAAAACCGAGCATTGGCAATTTCACGGTTTATATTATTCTGCATGATGTAACGTAAAGACCGTAGTATAGATACTACTGGCTTTATTAAAGACGGGCATCTAAATTACTAGAATATTCATCAACAGAGACACCATGTACAGCAGCCATCAGTATGCAACTTACTCAGTAGTGGGATTGCATGATACTAGAAAGCATGGCAAGTGAAACAGCCACTCAGAGATCTGATCTGGCCATTCTTTGTAACGTGTGATGTCTTTTTGGCCTTCCTGCAGAAATGTTCATCTTGGCTTGCTGTTGCTGCATCACGCATCCCTTGTGCTTTTCTTTGAGCAGACCTGAGGGTGTTCAAAATTCTTTCCAGAGAAAATGATCGTTTCTTCTCGAGTTTCATCTGAGAGATAATGAAAGTACGGATACAGTAGAAGGTCAACTAGACGGCAATAGAGAATAAAAAAACAATGAGCATATACAGATATAAAATAGATATAAAACGTACAGTAAATAATGCATGCATCAATTCCATTATGAGCATATACAGATATAAAATGTACTCTTTAACCAATGACATGAGACAACGGTTACAAGTAGACATGCTAAAGTTCATGCGGGTGCCATTTTTTTTCTCCTAAAAGGAGGTAGGCCCAAAAACCATACTTGGGCGGCTGGAGATGTATGTTTGATAAGATTCCTGCAAATAAATATAGATGGGAAAAGACTGTCTGACAAAGAATGGATGAAAGTAAGGGCCCCCGAGAATATGGCTGATGCCCTGTCTAATGGATTGGATACTTGCTTGCACTAAGCAGTTGTTTTTTTTGGAAAATGTTTTCACATGCTTATTTTGATGGAAGAAGAGGATGCCAATCCTAAGACTAGTTAGATGTTATCTTGTTCTGTAGCTAGACTTGCTTAGTTCACTATTTGGATCCTTCGGCCCATTTCTACTCTAATATTAATGAAATAGTAAAATATTTCTGTAGGGGTCTTACTGCTTACATTAAAACAGTTAAGATAGTCTGAAGCACATACCACTAGCTTCTGAATTGCAGCCTCAGCTTTCGCTTTTTGAAGATTCTCCCAAGCAGTTAGTTTTGCTTCTTCTCTCTCAACCCTTTTAACAATGATAGAGTGATCAGCATTTCATGTTTTCATGGAATAAATTAATGTTGCAGAGTTTTAGCAACAGTAAAGATTTGGATGTTTGCACATCATACGAGATAAGCTGGTCATGTAATATATTTTCAGAAGTTAAGCTTCAAGTATTATTGTAAGAAAGTGGTTTAAAATATCAGAGGTATGCCTGAACAAAGAAGCAGCATTTGGCGTAAGCACTGATCCCTTACTTTAATGTGCACTTTGTTTCAGTTGATTCCCAGGTTGAAGATTTAGAGTCCACCATCTTTTTGTTCCATTCTAAGATATTTGTAGAATTCTTGTTAGAGGCTTGTGTTACATGTTTCTTCGACCATCTGGTAAGACTCACTCGGTCATCCATCTGCACATCCCTGATCTCAAGTTCAGAGAAACAGCTCTCCCTCTCTTTGGCTTGTTGCATTGAGAATGAGCGAACAAATGAAGGCCTGGCGCTGGGCGAAGAAGACCTACTTAGATCTGGACTAGTTTGAGTCGCGGTATCCTTCCTTGAAATTATAGGGGTCACAATGAGGGCTGAATCTTGTACGAACTCAGCCTCTTCGTCTGATATGAAACCAAACAAAGAAGCATCAGCTGAAGATTTACTTAATTTTCATCAAGTACAGTAAAAGCGTAAGATTAACTTCTGGTGATATTCAGCTTAGAAGTGCTATGATCAAATCAATTACCAAGATACCAAATGCCAAAAACTAATGTTTATAATGCAACTCATGAGGAGCTTCACAATTTGACAATGCTTTAGCAACCAGAGAGACTACTGCAAACCTCAAATGGAGGGTTGTCCTCTGCACGTTTATACTTTATAGACCCATAACTCAACACCAAGCAATAGGCTAAAATCGAAGGATAGCAATTTCTTAATACCTTGTACAGATTCTCGAGTGCTGGGCAATGACACAGATGACTCAATTGCAGTATCTAGTCGTCGGCGCACCGCGGTAGATTGGATAGCAGGAGACCCCATAGCTGCTAGAGAAGACCTGCCAACTATGCCAATACCGAACTCGTCACCAGCTGTTCCACTCGTATACCTCCCAACATTACTTTTCGCCCCGCCATAATGTTCAGGTATCAGTACTCCCGCCAAGAAAGGCGAGTTTGGTGCTAAATGCCCAACTCTCCCACTGTCAAACAAAGACACGGATGAAGATACAGATGAATACTGTCCACCAAGTCTTCCAGGAGGCCCAAGAGGACCACTTTTGGCCTTGGGCCGTCGAGCATGGGGCAATGCGGCGGTCTTCTCACGCGCATCGCCGGAGTTTGACTTGGGACTGAAGATCCACCTCTCCGCATCCTCCCATTTTGAGGGCAATGTCCTCCTATTGTTGAGAGGAAATGCCATGCTGCTGCCTGGGTACCTCCTAGTATTATTACCTTTGGAAGGAAGGGGCACTCTCTCCGAGCTCCACCCCTTCTGGTACCCCAAGGCCGAAGGCCGGTGCCGCCGCGGATAGCTCGGCGTGCCGGGACTAGGGAACACGCCTGAGCTGATCTGCGATGACACAAGCCCCTTGCTTACAAACCCGGCGCCTCCGACCACAAAGCCCGGAGAAAACGGAGTGCCGTTGTTGAACCCGGCGCTGCCAAAGTCGAGCGAGGCCGGCCGCTGCTTGAACCCCTTCCTACCGTGCAGGTAAACAGCCTCTGTCCGGCACCGTCGCTGGCTCTGGCATTCTGTCGAACAGCACACAAGCATACAAGATTGGAAAACCTCACACCACCTAGCACGTTGCAAACTTGGAAATCTCGTACGTACCTCGGATGGCAGTGGCGCCGCCCGCCGGACTCTTGGCCGGTTCCTGCCACTCCCCCTTCACCCCGCACTGCGCCTCCTCGTCGCCGTGCGGCTCCGTGAACGTTGCAGAGGCTTCAGAGAGCACGAACTCGCTTAAAAGGGCTGTAAAGTGGAGCTCCAGCAAGAACGCTGGTAAGAATACAAGGTGTGAGCTGTGAGCTGGGTGCTCACCACTGGAGGATGAAGTGGCGGCCAGCCCGTCTGTCTCCAGATCTGTGTCCATGTCGCCATCCGCGCGCACGAATCCGGCCAAAGGCTGCAGCCAACCATGAAGCACCGATTAAAAAGTTAATCTTGCAAAGCTGGAGACTGGAGAGAATCCCAGGGTGGGTGGCGCCCCCCCCCCCCCCCCCTCCGCTGCTTTTTCGCTTGCTAGCGAGGGCGATGCTGCAAGAATCAAGATGGCGATGATGGTGCCTATCCTCGAGCCCTCGGGCCCTCCGGCTTTGTCAGTTTTAGATCGCTAGATTCACTCGCTAATCATGACATTTCTGGGTTTTACCCTCCACTTTCCGGAAAGGCTCGTGTGGTCACCTGCGAGCGACAGGCCATGGTGCTATCTGGCTAGATCGGCATGGCGCCATGCCCATGCCACCGCTCGCGGCAGTAAAGAGATTCTATGTGCGAATATTAATCCAAATGAAATCGACAGAGACGCCCAAGGAAGGTGGTAGCAATGGAGGAGGGGGGCGAAGACCAACCGAGTCGCAGCCGAAGGAGCCGCTGCCGCTGCTCGTCGAGTAGCCGTCCTCCGCCTCGGCTCTTCCCCACCGACGCCGCCCCCTCCGCCGCCGCATTGCCCTCTCGGACGCCGACGCCGACGCCGACGCAGCCCCCTCCTCCTCCCCCATTACGCCCCGGAACTCCAGC
Organism: Aegilops umbellulata; assembly: GCA_032464435.1. Taxonomy (NCBI): domain Eukaryota; kingdom Viridiplantae; phylum Streptophyta; class Magnoliopsida; order Poales; family Poaceae; genus Aegilops; species Aegilops umbellulata. The sequence goes on along the minus strand of CP136058.1, from coordinate 398,751,802 downwards.
TCGCAATCACCGGCGCCCCGCATTTTTGTCTCAAAAACAAGAATGCGAGAATCTCACCAGCCGCCTGCCGCCTGCCTCGTCAGTGAGTTTGCTGTGCTCTCCCCCTCAACCGGCGGTGGCCATTAAAAGTGGCGGGTATGGAGGAGTGAGAAGTCCTGGCATTTTAATAGAAGACGTGTCAGCCGGATTGGGACGTGGGGGTGTACGTCCGGCATCTCGAGGCCGCGAGGCGAGGCAACGTGAGCCGAGAGCTCAAGAACGTGCGCGGCGCTGAAATCAACGGAGTGTTTATCGACTGTTTTTGCCCCCGATCGGCGCCCCTGTCCATGTCGGTGTCGTCCTTCTTGTTTCTTCTGCCCCGCGGCGCAGGGAACCCCGCCTCACCAACTCCACCCACCGCACCTCTCGTGCCGTCGCCGCCCGTCTCCGTACTCGGTTTTACCCCAGCATAGTTGTCTCGTGACGACGGTCGGTTGCCGTGAAACAATGGCATGCATGCAACCGACGGGCGTCCAGGTCGAGGAGTGAAGCGAATCAACCTGTGTTAAGTTGGTTAAGTGGATAGTGGTATCATCAACCCACCAGGGTTCAAATCCTGGTGCTCGCATTATTTCTGGATTTGTTTCAGGATTTCCGGCGATGCGCTTTCAGTGGTAGGAGACGTTTCCGTCGACGACGAGGCGCCTAAGGTGACTTCGTAAATCTCAAGATGATATGCCGGCTCAGTCTCTTGAAGGTGCTCATAGTGGTAGGGTGTGCGTGTGTGTGTTCATAGGGATGAGTGTATGCGCGTGTATATGAACGCTTGTGTCTGTACTGATGCTAAAAAAAAAGTCGAGGAGTGAAAGCCCGGGCGTGAAACAAGGCAGGCGCGGGGTCCCGGCTGGCCCGGCGCCACGGTGGCCGTAGCTGGAACGACGGCGACTTCTCTGCTGAAGGGCGCGCGGTTTCGGGGCATTCGGCCAACCATGGAGCATGTAGATCTACTACGGTGGAACGACGGTGGTTCAGGTTGCATGGGGCCGCCGGCAGGTGGTTGAAGGCGTGGAGCACGGTAGCAGTGTACCGCCGGCTGTGGCCACGTGCCGTGTCGCCAGGGTTCACCGAACATAGCACAGGACTTGGGGGTGTATAATGTGTGCGTCGTTCGGTGGCAGGAACGTTCCTAGCGTGTACCAAAGCTCAATCCGTCACATGCTATGCTGCCAGGGTCCGGCCAAACAAATCGTATTTAACGAATTTCCTTCTCCAGAAATGGGCTAATCATGAAATCCGTGCAGGGTTTTTTAGAAGAGCGATGATGGCGACCAATCATGTGGAAGGTCGTTCGGTCGTCAACTGGAAGGGGGTTTTCTGCGCGTAAAATATCGGAGGTCTCGGTCAGGTATATATTTCTGGCGAGTGCTGGGCGCCGGCGCACCGGCGCCAGCTTTCGGCCGGTCGTTCCTCCATCGTTCGATTGGAGTGGTCCTAACCATTGGATCTGCTCTGCTTGTCTCGTGAAAAATAAACATACACACAACGCACGCATAGGAGAAGTCAACGGCGAGATCTGAGGCTGCCGCAGCTAGCCAACTTCTGTCCATGGTGGACTCCGCTCTTGCCGTTGCTGGCGCACATAGCACCGCACGTCTCCGACGAGACCCTCGCGGCTCACAGCGCCGATCGTCGTCGTCTTCCAGCACGGGTAGCGGGGCTGCAGCTCGCCAGTTTCCAGCGTAGCCGCTCGTCGTCCCCCTCCCCAACACATGTTCCCCCTGCCTGGCTCGCCCCGCCATCTCGCCGTTGAGGTTCGCCGGCGTCGCCATTGTCTATGGTCGAACATCTGGCGGGTCGTGGTCGTTGTGGTTGCAGCAACGCCCGAAACGGTTCCAGCATCTAGCGAGAGCGGTTGCAGCACCTGGCGGGCGTGGTCACCACGGTCACCACCCGTAGTAGCAAAAAATTATCCCGGTTCCAGCATCTAGCGACAGCGGTTGCAACATCTGGCGGGCGTGGTCACCACGGTCACCGATTCCGGCGAAAACAACGCATGTAGCATCTTCATCTCGCACACCCCCCGGCCGTCGGTCGCAGCTTTTTCTGTCCCCGGTTGCGCCGGTTGAAGCTTTTTCCATGTACGATTGAAGCTTTCTCTATCAACGCTTGCAGTTTTTCTAGTTGGGCAGCGTCTCTGGTAAACTTTCTCTCTCGCAGGTTGGAGCTTTTTTTCATCTACGGCTGGAGCTTTTTTGGCAATGGTTGCAACCTTTTCGCTTGATCAGCTCGCCTAGTTAAAGCTTTCTCTATAGTTTGGTTGAAGCTTTTTTCATCTAGGTTGGAGCATTCTATGCCAACGGTTGTAGCTTTCTCCCGATTGGCAATGCCAGGTTGAAGCTTTCTCTTTAGCCAGTAGAAGCTTTTCCATCTAGAGGTTGAAGCTATTTTGTCAGCGATTGCATCACGGGATCAACGACGGTTCCAGCATTGCATCCGCCAGTCACGGGCCAACGCTCGCCGTTGGTCGCTGCACCCATCCATCGCTGTTGCGGCATGCGTCCCGGGCGCATTGCAGCTCGTGTGTGCCCAAAGATGGAGGTTGCTTGAGAGCAGGAGGAAGGAGGCGTCGGTTATATATGGATGTTTTTTCCGCCCGTGGTAGCTCGTCCTAGCAGCAGACGGCGGCAGTTGGTCTGCAGCAGCAGCACCGGGATCATGGAGGTTGAGGGGGGCGAGCAACGGCAAAGCAGCGCAACATGAGAATGATGAAGAAGAAAACGAATGCTGCTTATGAATAAGGAACGAGAGGTGGAAGAAGAAGATAAGGTAGAGAAAAAAAAGTGAAAAGCAAACAGGGACGTACGATACAGTGGATCGAATGCTGCGCGTTCGGCCGGCCGAAAACTCAGCGGGTCCGCCGGCAGTAAACATTTCCCTATATTTTTTTAACCCGGGTTAAGGCGGGAGTATTTCGACAAGCTAGTCAATAGAGAGAATTAGGGCTTCATCATTAAACTAGACAACTTCTTTAATGATACAAGCAGACATTTTATACGACGAATCCAAAAGTCTATAAGAAGGCTTTAAAAATAATGAAATGAGGCGACGAGTCCTGGTCCTAACCTTATTGAGGTGGCGTGAGGTCTTGAAGACGTAGCTAACTAAACTTTTGAAGTTCGTTTTTGGACAAACAAGATGTCAGAAGAATAAAAATGAAGTATATTAGTATCAATCTTTATAAAGAAGGGAAGTGTTCAAAGCTATACCAATTATCGTGGAATTAAACTGATGAGTCATACAATAAAGTTAAGGAAGAGGAGTGATGCTTAAGAAGAATGACAAACATGATCAGAAATCAGTCTGGTTTCATGCTTGAGATGTCGACCACATAAGACATTTTCTTGATACGACAACTTATAGAGACATACACTAAGCAAAACAAAGACCTGCATATGGTGTTCATTCACCTGAAGAAAGCCAACAACCAGATACCGCGAAATATCATGTGATGTGCTTTGAAGAAACATAAAGTTCTTGTAAAGTACATTACTCTAATAAAGGACATATACGATAATCTGGCAAGTGTTCGAAGAAGTGATAACGACTTTTTTTTAAACACCGTACAGACACAAGCGCTCATATATACGTGCATACACTCACCCCTATGAACGCACACATGCACACCCTACCCTTCTGAGCACCCCGAGAGACTGAGCCGGCATATTATTTTAAGATTTTACAAAGTCACCATAGGCGCCTTAGTCGACGCAAACGTCTCCTCCCATTGAACGCGCATCGCCGGAATTCCTGAAATAAATCCAGGATAAATGCGAGCATCAGGACTACCGGTTATTTGTATCTTTTTTGTTAATTTTCCTTTTTCTCTTTTCATTTGACCCCTTTTTTTAAATTTTTTATTCATGATATTTTGAAGCAAGTGAACACTTTTTAAAATTCATGAATGTTTTTGAAATTTGTGAACATTTTTTTTCAAATTCATAGGGCTTTTAAAATTCATGATCTTTTTAAAAATCGTGGGTATTTACAATTTTTTTATTCATGAATATTTCTTCAATTCTAAACATTTCTCAAATTCATAAAATTACTGAAATTCATACCTTCACAATAGCATGAACATTTTTTTTGCAAATTATGTGTAACCAGTTGCATGTCTACCTCGGCGTGCAACTACATACGACACATATATCATGCAACTATAAGAGGTATAATGCGACAACAATGCGGTTGTGCACTTGTGAGTGTGGTGATATGACGGGAAGGGCATGTGGCGGTGCCGTTGCGTTACTTTTTGTTATATTTGTCCTTTTACCTCTACTGCACGAGAAAAATATTGTAAGACTAGTAAGATGCCTGTGCTACGCTACGGGATCACACAAGATTAAGTGAATTTATTTCATAGGCAGAAACCCGCATTGCCATGGATAATAAAAAGAAAATATACCGAGAGATAATAAGGATATGTACCTTGCTACAGAAAACAAAAAATATATCAAGACATTGGTTGAAGTGTTACATTGTCGATAGGTACATCTCAAACACAACAAAACAAATGGTTTCCGATCGATAGAGCCATTTTTGCCTACTAAGCCAAACATGTTTTTCTCCATTTTTGCCTTGTAGAAAGAATTCTTGTTCTCCCTACTCACCTTTCACATTGCTTGCTCTATCCTATATTGAGGGACATACAACATGCATCAAATAGAATCCGTCCACGCGCATGTGGAAACTTGTGACAACTATTGACTTTATCCTTCAGCCATGGGCTTAACCTGTTAGCCATACCCTGATATGCCACCCATGTCGTGCATATGTAATCTCTCCATGGATGAGAGCATTATACAATGCAACATTCCACCAGTGAGCAAAATATAATGATAAATGACATGTCAACTAAATAAATTTTGTAACAGTCAAAACCACTTTGCAGAATTTCAAGTAAAAAGAATCAAACCACATATCACATAAACAAAATAGGATATTTAATATAGCAATCTGCAATACTTCAAGCGTGATCAACCAAGACTAAATATTACTAAAATAGTTTGCTTCGTCAAATTGCAAGGCACGCGAGCGTCATAGCTGATAAATCTAAAATTGTGAAAGATGTGACGAGTGTGCTCACACCAGATCTCCCAAATCAGTAGCACAACCAGTGATGTCAAATACATATTATCATGTCGATCCTTAGAACTACTGCCACATAATTGCTTCTTTCCTTGGAAAGGTTGTAGAAAGCAAACAAGCTATTATGTTACTGTTCATCGAGGAGGTCAATATCGCTCATTTCATTCGAGTATATTAGGCACACCAGACTTAAATGTGAAGATAAATGGTAGCAATTAATATAACCAAATAACATACATACTATAGCTTGAGCACACACTTATAAATGGTTCCAGGACAAACAAGAGTGAAGTAGAAGTGTTTAACTGAATGCTTTGCTAAATATGCACAGGAAAATGAATCTCTATACAACACCATGAGAGAAGAAATATTACACAAATAAGTCACACAGCTGGTTCACTTAATTATTTACATACCTTAGACATCTATGAGGCCATGGAATAATTTGTCAAGCATAGTATGCCCTTTGCTCAAAACATATGTGCCAACAATATTAATTCTAGGTTTTTTACTTCACCTATCTGTTCACCTAAAAGAACATCAGATAATCACTACTGCATACATAACTATCTGGGTTACATTCAGACAAAGGGGAAAAATGAGCCTGTAGAGGGTATGTAGTATATTTAAACAAATCAAGAGAATAGGGAACAATACTTGCAACACATTTTGTACCAAGCAAAGAAAGAAAGTGTACAGTAAAAGATGCTTTGAAATCATGCGTATATAGAAGGGGCGAGTGCACATGTACATACACATACAAAAAGTTAGTACTGGACCTCTTATAACTTTATTACAACAACCGGGTTTATGAAAAAAAAAGACGCCAAGAACACACAACAAGGAAATAAATGTTGGGATGTGACCTAAAAATTTAGATGTGGAGCTACCAAGCAGAGAACGGGTGAGGGAGTCCTAGATTAAGGGGTCCTCGGGCGTCCAACCTATTGGACATGGGCCGGACTGATGGTCCATGAAGATACAAGATAGAAGACTCTCTCCCATGTCCGGATAGGACTCTCCTTGGCGCGGATGGCAAGCTTGGCGTTCGGATATGAGGATTCCTTTCTCTGTAACCGACTTTGTACAACCCTAGTCCCCTCCGGTGTCTATATAAACCGGAGGGTTTATTCCATAGAGGCAATCATAATCATACAGGCTAGACTTCTAGGGTTTTAGCCACGATCTCGTGGTAGATCAACTCTTGTAATACTCATATTCATCAAGATCAATTAAGCAGGAAGTAGGGTATTACCTCGTAGAGAGGGCCCGAACCTGGGTAAACATCGTGTCCCTGTCTCCTGTTACCATCGACCTAAGACGCACAGTTCGGGACCCCCTACCCGAGATCCGCCGGTTTTGACACCGACATTGGTGCTTTCATTGAGAGTTCCGCTGCGTCGTCACCAGAAGGTTCGATGGCTCCATCAATCATCTACAACAATGCTGCCCTGGGGGAGGTTTTCCTCCCCGGCCAGATCTTTGTGTTCGGCGGCTTCGCACTGCGGGCCAACTCGCTTGGCCATCTAGAGCAGATCGACAGCTACGCCCCAGGTCACCGGATTAGTTTTGGAAATCTGGACTATGTCGCTGATATCCGAGGAGACTTGATCTTCCAAGGATTCGCGCCCCTACTTCCGCTCTAGCCTTAGATCCGGAGTGTATCGCCAGGTCTGAAGACGAGCTCCCTGAGTTCACGAACTGTCTGCGGCCACTAGGCCCATTGTGGGAGAGCCGGGGGAAGAAGTGTTGTCGGCAACCATCATGAAGCCGAACCCTTCTCTGGACACTGGCTTCGAATCCTCGGAGTCAGCATCGTGTGAGTTCGGCCAAGGAGTCTCCCTCTCGCCGTACTCTAGGGCTCTCTTCTCTCGGGCCAAACCTCGCCTTTAAGCGAGGCTCTGGACTTAATGTGATCCCTTGTCATTACGGAGGAGCAACGTCCAAACTATGCCCAGCCCGGACTAGGGGCTGAGAGCAGGGATATTTATGTCCCACCCACCACCCACTTTATAGCCACTGTCGAGGACTTAACCGACATGCTCGATTATGGCTCCGTAGACATCGACGGTATGGACGACGATGCCGGAAAAGAGGAGGCCCAAAACCCGCCGTTTACTGGATGCTGGACGACCACTTCTTCATATGACGTGTACATGGTGGATACACCCAAAGAGAATAGTGGCGACGACAAGGAAGACCCAGTCAAGGATTAACCTCCTGAGATACAGCCAAAGCACCGACATCAGCGGCACCGCTCTAAGTCACACTGTGGAAAAGACAGCAATACCGGCACAGGAGAAAACAACACTCCGGACGATGCCGAAGACAACGAAGACCTTGTTGAGCCAACTTTCGAACAGGACGAAGGGAAGACGGGCAAGTTAGCCCTGATGAACAGGCCGTAAACAAAGACTTGGAGGATAGTAATTATCTTCCGCTCTCCGAGGTTGAGGTGAGCCTCAGCAATGAGGATTTCATCGTGCCTGAGGAGCCTCTCGAGCAGGAGCGCTCTAAGCGCCGGCTAATAGCCACCGCAAGGAGCCTGAAAAAGAAGCAGCGACAACTTCAAGCTGATCAAGATCTACTCAACGACAGATGGACTAACGTCCTGGCAGCCGAGGAGTACGGCCTCGAGCGCCCAACCAAAAGTTATCCAAAGCGCAAATTGCTACCTCAGTTCGATGACGAGGCGCTGGAGCCTGTACCATCAGCGTGTAATGCGGCTGACCGACCACCATGTGGTCGGGACAAAGCAGCAACTCAAGCCGAACACCAGCCCGTACTACCTCGCCGTAAGGGCAGAGATAAAACAGCTCGGGGATATACGTATGACCTGCGGCAGGACCTGGACAGTAGAGCAGGATAGACCAGATCGATCTACGGATCGCGGGGGCGTGCCCCAACACGTGACGACGGTTATCTAGCCAGACGAGACAAACATAATCACGCCCGGGCCGAAAACCGCAGACGGACTCCATCCGAGCTACGTCGCGACGTGGCCCGATATAGAGGCGCTGCACACCCCCTCTGCTTCGCTGATGAAGTAATGGAGCACGAATTCCCAGAAGGGTTCAAACCCGTGAACATGAAATCATATGATAGGACAACAGACCCCGCGGTATGGATCAAAGATTTCCTTCTCCATATTCATATGGCCCGCGGTGATGATCTTCATGCCATCAAATACCTCCCACTAAAACTCAAGGGACCAGCTCGGCACTGGTTGAACAGCCTGCCCGAAAACTCCATAGGCAGCTGGGAGGACCTGGAAGACGCCTTCCGCGATAACTTCTAAGGTACATACGTCCGACCTACGGATGCCGATGACCTAAGTCACATAGTCCAACAGCCCGGAGAGTCAGCCAGGAAATTCTGGACTAGGTTCTTAACTAAAAAGAACCAGATCGTCGACTGTTCGGATGCCGAAGCCCTAGCGGCCTATAAACACAGCATCCGCGACGAATGGCTCGCCCGACACCTCGACCAGGAAAAGCCGAAGTCCATGGCAGCCCTCACGACACTCATGACCCGCTTTTGCGCGGGCGAAGATAGCTGGCTAGCCCGTAGCAATAACAATACAAGCGAACCTGGCACCTCTGAAACCAGAAATAGCAACAGCAAGCCCCGACGCAACAAACACAAGCGTCGAAACAACGATAACAATACCGATGACACGACGATCAACGCCGGATTCAGTGGCTCCAAGTCCGACCAGCGGAAGAAGCCATTCAAAAGGAACAACCCGGGCTCATCCAGCTTGGACCGCATACTCGATCGTCCATGCCAGATACACGGCACCCCGATAAACCAGCCAATCACACCAACAAAAGCTGTTGGGTCTTTAAACAGGCCGACAAGTTAAACGCCAAGAACAAGGAGAAGGGGTCGCAAAGCGAGGACGAGGACAGGAAGCCCCACCCACCAAACATAGGGGGACAGAAGAAGTTTCCCCCTGAGGTCAAAACGGTGAACATGATATACACTAACCATATCCCCTAGAGGGAGCGCAAGCGCGCACTCAGGGACGTCTATGCGATAGGGCCAGTCGCCCCAAAATTTAATCCATGGTTGTCATGCCCGATCACCTTCGATCGCAGGGACCATCTGACCAGTATCCATCATGGTGGTTCAGCCGCACTAGTCCTCGACCCAATAATTGATGGATTCCACCTCACGCGAGTCCTCATGGACGGTGGCAGCAGCCTCAACCTGCTCTATCAGGATACGATGCGCAAAATGGGCATCGATCCATCAAGGATCAAGCCCACAGAAACTACCTTTAAAGGAGTTATACCAGGTGTAGAGGCCTGCTGCACGGGCTCAATCACATTGGAGGTCGTCTTCGGATCCCCGGACAACTTCCGAAGCGAAGAGTTGATCTTCGATATCGTCCCCTTCTGCAGTGGCTATCACGCACTCCTCGGACAAACCGCATTCGCTCGATTCAATGCGGTGCTGCACTATGCTTATCTCAAGCTCAAGATGCCCAGACCACGCGGCGTCATAACAGTCAATGGAAACATGGAGCGCTCCCTCCGTACCGAGGAGCACACCGCGAACCTTGCAGCGGAAGTACAGAGCGGCCTTTTAAGGCAGAATTTTCATTCAGCTGCCAAGCTCCCGGACACTGTCAAACGAGTCCGGACTACTCCGCAGCATGACAATCCAGCTCATCAGGAGTTAGAATAGAAATTCGACCTCCGTCTCAGTCCCGACCGAGTGGTGGCATACGTACCGCGCGTACATAACTACGCACTGAAAATACCATGGCGGAGACGGAGGCATAACCAGACTGTGGTCCACACTATGGCTCGACCTTCCCTGGACACACATACTTTCACTTTTCTTTTTATCCTTTTCAGGTTTCTTTTCCACAGGCCCGTCGCGGCGGCCCGCTCATCGGTCCTTTCGAAGGACAGATACACCAAGGCGGCAAGTAGCACAGACGCATGGGGGAATTTCTAGACGTTTTTATCGATGATCATTCTACCTGTTTTCAGGACCCACACGCAAGCTTCCCCCTTGATCTTGGCATGTCAAATAGCCGGGTTGCTTATCGCACTATTTGTACAAATACGCTTTGACGTATTAATCTAATTGTAATGAAAATAGTTTGCAGCCCAACTTACGTGGCATTGGCTTACTACTTCATTTTTTTCGCTATTCTTATCGGTTGCACCCGTACACCTTGGTACGTTTTAAATTGGCCAGGGGCTTCACTGCACTCCATAATACGGCAACAAAGTCCGAACACTTTTATAGTACAGCTCAGCACCCGAATTTTAGCATTATATGCATAGGCTGTGAATCATGTCTTTGGTCAATAGTTGGGTTGCCCGGCTCCTGTGCTTACTACCTTACGTTCCGCTCTATCGGCTAGGGTAGTAAAGGGAGAACTACTGCGATTGTGTTTCTGTTTTATCCGAGCAAACACCTCAGTAGAGAAAGTCGAAAACTGACTGTCATGATGCGGCGAGAGTTGGTCAGCTATTCGGAGGTTGAACATCTTTTGCAATTGTTTCCGCATTATGCGACTAATCGGCCTTCACCCGATCAGGTGTCTACAACACCCTAGTCCGGATTAAATACTAACTGGGGGCTGCGCCTACATTTCTATTGTCAAACTCCTATGGCTAAGTGAGGATGATAAAGCCACATAGTTCGATTGCCTGGTTCGTTGCGCTAAACACCTCCTTCAAGGAACAAATTTTTGGATAAAGAGTGTTTAGATTCATCCTGAACACCCCCTACCTACGTGGGGGCTGAAGCCGGCGACTGGCCAACTCTCAGTTTTAACGAACCGGCCGCACAGGAGGTAAAATCTTAAAATAACAAGCATTATATTACATAACATCTCTGTTGCATAATACAGGAAGGGACAATATGAATTCATTCAAAGATAATGTCTTTTGAACACTGCCCCTCTACAATACGGGATCCCTTCATGACATCTTCAAAATACCGCTCGGGCGTGCGGTCTCCTTGCCCGCGGGCGGTCCATCGGTCGCGAGCTTTATGGCGTCCATCTTTGCCCATTGTATCTTGACACGGGCGAAGGCCATCCGCGCACCTTCGATGCAGACCGATCGCTTGATGGCATCAAGCCGAGGGCAGGCATTGACCAGCCGCTTCACGAGCCCGAAGTAGCTGCTGGGTATGGCTTTGGCAGGCCATAGCCGGATTATCAAATCCTTCATGGCTAGTTCAGCCACCCTATGCAGTTCGACCAGCTGTTTTAGCTGATCGCTAGAGGGCAACGGATGTTCTGGCGCAAGGTATTGCGACCAGAACAGCTTCTTCGTCGAGCTCCCCTCTTCGGCTCGGAAGAACTCCGTAGCATCGGAAACACTACGTGGCAGGTCCGCAAACCCCCCGGAGAACTCCAAATCCAGGTCACTAAGAGGTATCTTCTCTTCACATACTTGCTCTGCATAACAAAAGCCTTACCCGCCGCGATTTTCCTGGCCTCCTGGATTTCCTGGAGGGCGCCCTGGGCTTCAAACCGGGCATCTTGCATGCTTTGGCGGGCTGTGGCAAGTTCAGACTTTTGATCAGCAATGTTGCATTCCAAGGACTCACATTTCTTCACAACGTCCTGGAGTTCTTGCTGGACCTCACCGACCCTGGCCTCGTGCTTTTCACGGGCGTCTTGTTGCTACGTCTCCAACATATTTATAATTTTTGATTGTTCCATGCTATTATATATTCTGTTTTGGATGTTTAATGGGCTTATTTATACACTTTTATATTATTTTTGGGACTAACCTATTAACCGAAGGCCCAACCCAAATTGCTGTTTTTTTGCCTATTTCAGTGTTTCGCTGAAAAAGAATATCAAACAGAGTCCAAATGGAATGAAACCTTCGGGAACGTGATTTTCGGAACAAACGTGATCCAGAGTACTTGGAGTGGACGTGAAGAAATCACCGAGGATGCCACGAGGCAGGGGGCGCATCTACCCCCTGGGCGCGCCCTCCATCCTCGTGGGCCCCTCATGGCTCCACCGACCTACTTCTTCCTCCTATATATACCTACGTACCCCCAAACCATCAGGAGAGGAGCCAAAACCCTATTTCCACTGCCGCAACCTTCTGTACCCATGAGATCCCATCTTGGGGCCTTTTCCGGCACTCCACCAGAGGGGCATTGATCACGGAGGGCTTCTACATCAACACCATAGCCTCTCCGATGATGTGTGAGTAGTTTACCACAGACCTTCGGGTCCATAGTTATTAGCTAGATGGCTTCTTCTCTCTCTTTGGGTCTCAATACAAAGTTCTCCTCGATTCTCTTGGAGATCTATTTTATGTAACTCTTCTTTTGTGGTGTGTTTGTCGAGATCCGATGAATTGCGTGTTTATGATCAAGATTATCTATGAACAATATTTGAATCTCCTCTGAATTCTTTTATGTATGATTGGTTATCTTTGCAAGTCTCTTTGAATTATCGGTTGGGTTTGGCCTGCTAGATTGATCTTTCTTGCAATGGGAGAAGTGCTTAGCTTTGGGTTCAATCTTGCGGTGCTCGATCCCAGTGACAGTAGGGGAAACGACACATATTGTATTGGTGCCATCGAGGATAAAAAGATGGGGTTTATATCATATTGCATGAGTTTATCCCTCTACATCATGTCATCTTGCTTAAAGCATTACTCTATTATTATGAACTTAATACTCTAGATGCATGCTGGATAGCGGTCGATGTGTGGAGCAATAGTAGTAGATGCAGGCAGGAGTCAGTCTACATGTCACAGACGTGATGCCTATATACATGATCATACCTAGATATTCTCATAACTATGCTCAATTCTATCAATTGCTCGACAGTAATTCGTTTACCCACCGTAATACTTATGCTATCTTGAGAGAAGCCACTAGTGAAACCTATGGCCCCCGGGTCTATTTTCCATCATATTAATCTTCCGTCAATAAGCTATTTCTATCTTTATTTATTTTGCAATCTTTACTTTTACTCTTTATCATAAAAATACCAAAAATATTATCTTATCATCTCTATCAGATCTCACTCTCGTAAGTGACTGTGAAGGGATTGACAACCCCTTTATCGCGTTGGTGCGAGGTTCTTATTTGTTTGTGTAGGTGCGTGGGACTCGAGCGTGGTCTCCTACTGGATTGATACCTTGGTTCTCAAAAACTGAGGGAAATACTTACGCTACTTCACTACATCACCCTTTCCTCTTCAAGGGAAAACCAACGCAGTGCTCAAGAGGTAGCAAGAAGGATTTCTGGCGCCGTTGCCAGGGAGTCTACGCAAAAGTCAAGACATACCAAGTACCCATCACAAACTCTTATCCCTCACATTATATTATTTGCCATTTGCCTCTCGTTTTCCTCTCCCCCACTTCACCCTTGCCGTTTTATTCGCCCTCTTTTCGGTTTGCCTTTTTTCCGCTTGCTTCTTGTTTGCTTGTGTGTTGGATTGCTTTCTTGTCACAATGGTTGTACCTAGATTTGGTGATCTTCACCTTAAAAGGTTAGAAGAGATTGAAAGCAACGTCAGAAGTTTTATGACTTTACAATTTGAGCATAATAATTTCTTTAGAAACGAGCTTAAGGAACAAAAAGGCTTTATGGGATACATGAATAAAGAGCTCGATGATATGTCTAAGGAATTTTTTGGTTTGAAATCTCGGATTGCTCATCTTGTAAAATTAATAACTGAAATCTCGGATAAGCAGGCCACCTTAGTTAATAAGATGGCCGCTAAACCGGAAATTTTTTATGAGAATAAATATGAAGATCTAAAAGTTATTGATGTGTCCCCTATTAAATCTTTGTTTTGCAATATGAATCTTAATAATGATGGGACTGGAGATGAGTCAACTTTAGTTAGAATACGTCCCAAAAATTCGGAGTTTTTAGATCTTGATGCTAAAATTGGTAAAAGTGGGATTGAAGAGGTCAAAACTTTAGATACCAATGAACCTACTATTTTGGATCTCAAGGAATTTAATTATGATAATTTCTCTTTGATAGATTGTATTTCCTTGTTGCAATCCGTGCTAAATTCTCCTCATGCTTATAGTCAAAATAAAGCTTTTACCAAACATATCGTTGATGCTTTAATGCAATCTTATGAAGGAAAACTTGAGTTGGAAGTTTCTGTTCCTATAAAACTTTATGATGAGTGGGAACCTACTATTAAAATTAAAATTAAGGATCATGAATGCTATGCTTTGTGTGATTTGGGTGCTAGTGTTTCCACGATTCCAAAAACCTTGTGTGATTTGTTAGGTTTCCGCGAATTTGATGATTGTTCTCTAAACTTGCATCTTGCGGATTCCACTATTAAGAAACCTATGGGAAGAATCAATGATGTTATTATTGTTGGAAATAGGAACTATGTGCCCGTAGATTTCATTGTTCTTGATATAGATTGCAATCCTTCATGTCCTATTATTCTTGGTAGACATTTCCTTAGAACGATTGGTGCAATTATTGATATGAAGGAAGGAAATATTAGATTCCAATTTCCGTTAAGGAAATGCATGGAACACTTTCCTAGAAAGAAAATAAAATTACCTTATGAATCTATTATGAGAGCCACTTATGGATTGTCAACTAAAGATGGCAATACCTAAATCTATCCTTGTTTTTATGCCTAGCTAGGGGCGTTAAACGATAGCGCTTGTTGGGAGGCAACCCAATTTTATTTTAGTTTTTTTTGCTTTTTGGTTATGTTTAGGAATAAATCATTGATCTAGCCTTTGGTTAGATTTGTTTTTGTGTTTTAATTAGTGTTTGTGCCAAGTGAAACCTATAGGATCTTCTTGGATAATAGTGTTATTAGTTTTGCTAAAGCACATCTAGATGTGCCATAAGTATTGCACATTTAAGTCCTATGTCATTGATCTTACATTGAGATCCGTGTGGATATTTTATTTTTATTTTTTTTATTTTCCGCTTTATGCTTGATTCACTCACTTGGATGTGCAATAACTAGAGCACATCTAGATGTGCCCTAGACACACCCAATAGTTATTTGATCTTGCTGAAATTTTAAGAAACTTTCCGTTCACGAAAACAATTGTTAAAAATCACCAGAACGTGATAAAATACTGATTCCAATTTCATCAGATCAATAAACAAATTATTTAGGTCTTCCTATTTTGGTAGATTTTTTGAGTTCCAGAAGTTTGCGTTAGTTACAGATTACTACACTCTGTTCTGTTTTTGGCAGATTCTGTTTTTCGCGTGTTGTTTGCTTATTTTGATGAATCTATGGCTAGTAAAATAGTTTATAAACCATAGAGAAGTTGGAATACAGTAGGTTTAACATCAATATAAATAAAGAATGAGTTCATTACAGTACCTTGAAGTGGTGTTTTCTTTTCTTTCGCTAACGGAGCTCACGAGATTTTCTGTTAAGTTTTGTGTTGTGAAGTTTTCAAGTTTTGGGTAAAGATTAGATGGATTATGGAACAAGGAGTGGAAAGAGCCTAAGCTTGGGGATGCCCAAGGCACCCCAAGGTAAATCCAAGGACACCAAAAAGCCAATGCTTGGGGATGCCCCGGAAGGCATCCCCTCTTTCGTCTTCGTCCATCGGTAACTTCACTTGGAGCTATATTTTTATTCACCACATGATATGTGTTTTGCTTGGAGCGTCTTGTATAATTTGAGTATTTTGTTTTAATTAACCACAATCATCCTCGCTGAATACACTTTTGAGAGAGACACACATGATTCGATATTTATTAGAATACTCTATGTGCTTCACTTATATCTTTTGAGCTATATAGTTTTTGCTCTAGTGCTTCACTTATATCTTTTAGAGCACGGCGGTGGTTTGTTTTATAGAAACTATTTGTTCTCTCATGCTTCACTTATATTATTTTAAGAGTCCTACAAAACAGCATGGTAATTAGATTTAGTTGTGAAATTAGTCCTAATATGATAGGCATACAAGATTAGTAAAAACTTTATTATAAGTGCGTTGAATACTAAGAGAAGTTTGATACTTGATAATTGTTTTGAGATATGAAGATGATGATATTAGAGTCATGCTAGTTGACTGGTTATGAATTTAAGAAATACTTGTGTTAAAGTTTGTGATTCCCGTAGCATGCACGTATGGTGAACCGTTATGTGATGAAGTCGGAGCATGATTATTTATTGATTGTCTTCCTTATAAGTGGCGGTCGGGGACGAGCGATGGTCTTTTCCTACCAATCTATCCCCCTAGGAGCATGCGTGTAATACTTTGTTTTGATAATTAATAGATTTTTGCAACAAGTATATGAGTTCTTTATGACTAATGTTGAGTCCATGGATTATATGCACTCTTATCCTTCCACCATTGCTATCCTCTCTAATACCGTGCACTTTTCGTCGGTATCATATACCTATTATGGCATTTCCATAGCCATTCTGAGATATATTGCCATGCAACTTACCACCGTTTCATTTACTATGACACGCTCCATCATTGTCATATTGCTTTGCATGGTCATGTAGTTGACATTTTATTTGTGGCAAAGCCACCGTTCATTATGTTCATACATGTCACTCTTGATTCATTGCATATCCCGGTATATCGCCGGAGGCATTTATGTAAAGTCATATTTTTGTTCTAAGTATTGAGTTGTAATTCTTGAGTTGTAAGTAAATAGAAGTGTGATGATCATCATTATTAGAGCATTGTACCAAGTGAGGAAAGGATGATGGAGACTATGATTCTCCCACAAGTCGGGATGAGACTCCGGACTAAATAAAAAAAGAGGCAATAAAAAAAGGAAGAGAAAAGGCCCAACAAAAAATGATGAGAGAAAAGAGAGAAGGGGCAATGCTACTATCCTTTTTCCACACTTGTGCTCCAAAGTAGCACCATGATCTTTACAATAGTGTTTGACACGAAAAAAATATCTAGGACTCAGCGAGAAGGGGAGGGGAGCATATTTCTCTCTTGTGTCGGGAAAGGAAAAGTAAATATGCGGGCGTGCCAGCGTACCGTAGTACACAAAGAAAAAGGGTATGGGAAACGAGTATTTCATTAATCTCATTGGAGAAACAAAATTACAAGATCCCGTAAAGAAAACAAATGCGCTCCGTGGCCTACTAGCGCGGCCAGCCTGACTGTGGCGATTGCGGTCTCCTGGTTCCCGGGGCCTCGGAAGGCTCCCGGTTAATTACTCCCGCGTGTTGCTCCGCGGGATACCTCCGATTAAGCCATGTGGTTGTCTTCGTCGTCTTTGCTTCGCGTTCTTCATGCATGATGATGGTGATGTGTGTGTGGGCGGCTGCAGAGCCCGTGTCCTCGTCGGTACACGCGCCGCATGTAGCGTGGCCTTAGCGGTGGCCGCGCCCGCCCTGGCCATCGTGCCTCGTCGGTCTTGGCGGCGTTGGAGTAGTTGGTGTTGGGTAGCATGGGTCGCGCTCAGCTCAGACTTATCGATGAATGGTTGCTTCATTGGGGTGTTCAAGGGGCTACACCTTGCGGGAGTAATGGTTTGGAGAGACCGGCGTCAGTGTAAAACCAACGCGTGCTCACATCGGCGTGGTCGGGGTGGTTGGCACCTTGCATCGATTAGACGCCGAGTATTCGGCGGTCCACCAAGACAAAGGGGCCGCCTCACAGGGCCGTGGAAAGATGGCATCGTTGAGTCCGCGCCGCCATGGACTAATGCTACGCCAAAGGGTGACCTGTACGCCGACGATACCATGGACCTGTGCGCCGAGACCTGTACGCCAAGGGCCTGTCCGCCGTGGTGGGTGTGTCGTCTCAGCTAGCCGCCGTATTCGGTGGTCCGCCAAAGACACGGGTTCTGCATCACGGGGCTGAAGAAAGGTGACGTCGTGGAAGTGCGTGGTTGGTGCCTCGTCTCAGCTAGACATCGTATTCGGTGGTCAAGGATCACGCCGCTGTACGCCAGCGTCCTATATGCCGAGACCTGTACGAAATGACCAGTTCGTCGTGGCGTATGCCTCACTTAACTAGACGCCGAGTTTACGGCGGTCTGCCAAGACAAAAGGCACCATCTCATCATGTCGTGATAAGGGTCGATGAAGTCGCTTTGCCTACCCATCATCATGCCTCGTCTTCATGGGCTCTAGGTCGCAGACAACACCATGCGGCATCATCTTCTCCTACAGGTCACGGAAAGCACTGTGTGTCGTGGGCTCCGTGTGGCATCGTCCTTAGTAACCAGGTTGTGGACACAACAACTTGTGGCACCATCTTCATGTTCGTGGCGCCCACTTAACGAGGTAGGCGTCGGTGTCATCCTTGCGAGCTCCGCGTCACCATCTTCCATGGCGACCCGCATGAAGTCGGCGGTGACGAGCTGCGTGATGAAGGGTCGGTGGTGTCGTCTCGACGGACGGCCACCATGAAGGAGTCCAGCGGGCTGCACGCCGAAAACACCACCGGCATGTCGTCGTCCCCGGCGGCGGTGGATGCGTGGACACTTCCTTCTTCTAGCTTGAATACCTGCAAGATTCAATCTAATGATGGCCTCCCGTCGAGGGACATTGCCTTCTGGTCGACGATGAGCGCACGTGCAAGGGCGCCGCCGCACGCCACTGGTTTTGGAATCCTGGACTCCTCTTTGGCGTGTCTCCGCCGGGGCTTTCTGTTCTTCTCGGCGCCGGCATCGGCATGCAGTGATGCAGAGTACGGGCGCCTGCACATGGCCGTTGCAATTCTTTCACGTAGCTTTTGTACACATGCATGGCCGCACACACATGTATAGGTGCTTCACCATCTTCATCCGTATACCTCCCGGCGCTCGCGTTGCCGCCGCGGGTTCATCCACATATGTAGTGAGGGCGCCGGTGTCACAGCGATGCCGAACGTGCCATCGCCGTGGGCGCTCCTTCCGGGTTTCCTCGACACTACTGCGTTCTCTAGGCGCGTCTCCTCCGTGTGAGCTGCGTGCCTGCGTACGTGAGGTTCTGTAGCTGGATGTGTTTCTGCGATCTGGTCTTCAAGCCCTGCGTGAGAACCCTTCTTGTGGCCTTCTTCTCGGCGAGTCCCTGTCCTGGTCTTGGTCTCCTCAGGTGCAGGCGCCACCTGCTACCTTTAGGCGCGGCCTGCTTCTTGGCAACCTGCGCGCAACGGCCATCTTCAAGTCCTCCCGAGGGTGTCTCCCCGGTTCCTCTTGATGTGATCTGGTATATTAAAGATAAAAAGAAATAGGAACGAGTCATTGAAGAAAAGAGCAGTGTATGTGCCCTTGCATGCACGATGTCATGCAGCTCCAGATGTCTCCAAATTCTCTGAAGGGCTAGCTTCACTTGACACGCAACGGTCTGGTGTGTGTTGCATCCGCCGATGTCGTGCTCGGAGCGGGTGTCATTGCCGCCGTCGCGTCCTTTCGCCGGTCTTCTCGCATGTGTATTTGCACCGTCGCGAGCAAGCCGCTGGCTGTAGGCGCCACCGCCGTGGGCACGTCTCTCTCGGCAGCTGGCTGCCATCTCCGTCCCGATCTTGCCGATGCTGCCGCCAGGGGCGCATCTCCTCTCCCCTCCTCTGTCCGTGCGTGAGTCCCTCTCTTGCCCTGCCTGAACCCTGTTAAAACAACGACAAAGAAAAGGAAGAGGGTGATGAGGGCGTCGTTGCCACTCCCGACGCGCCGGCTAAGATTGGGCAGCTTCCGAGTCGTCCTCCTGGGCGCTGCAGCTTCTCGTCGTCTAATGTCTCCTCCGACAGGATGCCAACTCCATCGACTCTGCCACACGGGCGCGTCTCCTACTTGGTGTCTCTCGATGCCTCCGTGTATCTCCTCTCCTTGTGCCTTCCCTCCTGCGAATGGCCTTGTGCCTCTTTATATAGGCAGCGGGGTGGGAGCTGGCGATGCGCAGCCAAGGCCACGGCCGTTCGGCTGTTGTAGATTTTCTCGGACTGGATATGGACTGCAACCAATCCATCTATCTTCGCTGCTTATCCTTTCATTATTTTTCTTGGCGCACACTTCTGCCAAAAACAAAACCCCACATACATACCAAATATCTTCTCCCGTGTATTGCTTACCCTTTTCCTTTTTTGGCTGCGTATATATGCGGGTATTTAGAGATGTATAAATACGCGTCGGCCAGGGTGCCAGTATACGGGTACTCAAAGAGAGTTACGTATATCTATAAGTAGGGCTGCAAGAAAAGCTCGAGGCTCGTGAGCCGCTCGAGATCGATTCGTTTTTTGACTCGACTCGAGATCGACTCGAAAAGAAACGAGCTGAGTTTGAACACTTTATGTAGCTCGACCGAGAAATGAGCCGATCTTGAGCCAATGTTGGCTCGCTCGACTTTAGCTCGATAGCTCGGCAGAATATCATTATGTTAAACGATCATGCCATATATTAAATGGAAATAAGATAAGTTATTACCATATATGTTGTCCATAATTTTTCTTCATTTTATTTACTAACGAACATGAAAACTTAATTAAGTGCAGGGAGGATTTAGGCTTAATTATGGCACATGGTCGACTATGTGTTAAATATCCTATATTTTTGGCAAAGGTTCCCAGCATATTCACCTTAATTTTTTTGGTTTTCATCCATAGATTTATACTCCCTCTGTCCCAAAATATAAGAACGTTTTTGACACTAGTGTAGTGTTAAAACGTTCTTATATTGTGGGACGGAGGGAGTAATTTTTATCATCTCATTTAGGTCGAAACTAGCTCGAGATCGACTTGAGATCGTTACAAGCTGAGCGCGAGTCATGTTCTACAGCTCGATCATGAGCTTCACTTAGTTTGAGCTCGCTCGAATTTTCATATGAGTTGAGCTGAGCCAACTCCAACTCGCTCGAGCTCGACTCGTTTGCAGCCCTATCTATAAGTTATCTCACGCGTGCATGGTATAGACGTGGATTTGGCCTTCCAAAGTGTAAGCCTGCATGTATTTAAGACTATATCACCGAGTGTCTAGTGCAAGTATACATTAGTTAGTAACATGAGCAAAACTCAAAGTGCATGCATGCACGTACAGCCGAATCGAGGATTGCCTATTGCGTATATGTATGTGCATGTACACCCAATCATAGATGTGTATAACTTGCACTTAAAAAGAAACTAAAATTAAACTTAGATTTTCTGAAAGCAGGAAGCGCAAAAACACATCAAACAAATGCCCCCTCATCAAAAAAAGTTCGAGCGTGAAGCAGGCCGGACTTAATTTGGTGATATTTTTTTTGGCGCACCATACGCGTGCAGCCTGATCCTTTGAGTTGCACCTGCAAAAGAAAAAAACGAAGTAGTGCATGCCTTGACAGATATATGAAACGTTAGACGAAACATGCATGGCCCATGCACACTCATTCGCGTGGACTTTTGAGCGATCAGTAATCCATCAATTCTGGACCAACGCTATTCCTGCCCCAGCAACCAGCGCCACTTCGGCGGACGCCTCGGCACTTGAGGCTTGGATGCGTCCTGCTACCCTATACACTCTGGGCTAGCTCCACTGCATCATCGACATCAACCGGTCAGCCCTATTGCTGCTTGCAGGCATATTTTGAACGCCCTCTAGTCTGTACCTGTGTGGAAAGAAAAAAAGAGAAAATAAATACATAAAATTAGGATGCCGCGTAACTGTGATAACGACGGTGGACTCCTGGGCTTCGTTGCTTATCGTAGTGCTCGCCGCCACCACAACACATTGTCACCGTCGAGGTAGGAAGTTTCTTGTTGCGAGGACAACGTGTTGCGGATGCCGTCTACACCATCGCCAGAAACGACTGTGTGATCTCCATGTAGCGACGCAGTTGCAGGTATGTTCTTCTGCATGCGCATTCTTTAGGGAGCTCGTTGCGACCGCCCCACGGACGATGCCAGCCAACGAGACAGCCCTACTTCGTCTTCATTTCGTGGCGAAACATCATGCCTTGTCCTCAAAACAAAATAGATTTTACCGAACTTGTCGTGACCGCCTAACTGATGCGGTGCCACTAGTAGAAAAATGGTCAAACGTGAAGCACATTAGTGGCGGTTTGAATTTGAGCCGGCACTAATGTTTCCATTAGTGCCGGTTCCAACGGCTAGCCGGGCCGCTCTCATTAGTACCGGTTCGTCGCGAACCTTTAGCACCGGTTCGTGCCACGAACCGGTACTAATGAGAGTGGTGGCAGGATGTTGTCGGTTTGGGGCCCCTCCAGCACCTTTAGTACCGGTTCGTGTCACGAACCGGTACTAAAGGTCGTCCTACATAAACCCTTCGTCCACCCGCCGAGCTCGCTCTGTTCTTCCCCTTCCCCTCCCTCTCTGTTCTTCCCCTCTTCCTCTCGAGCTCATTACACATTTTGGCCAAAATTTGTCAAGATTTGGAGGTCCCCATCGATTCAAATGATCACAAAGGTTAGCAACTTTGTCCTTTCATCTCTCATTGCTAGATTAGCTCTTGCAATGCTTTATATAGTGTTTAATTTGTGAGTTTAGTAATTTGGGAGGAATTATATGTGCTAGTATTTGATTTATATGCAATTTGGGGTAAAAAATAACACTTAGTTTGCATATGTAGGTGTGGTTTACTTAGTGCCTTCAAAATCTCCGCCGTAACCACCGTCGATCACCCGCACCGCCCCGTCGCCGGCACCACCTTGTGGTGAGCCTCTTGTTCATGAAATTTTATATAAAAATTGATGTTTGTGTGATTTGGATATATAGTTACTCGTATAATTATCTTACCCGTACGTTGTTTGTTATACATAGTGCCATGGTTTTGATATCCGTCCCCGTCGGCCCTCGTCCTTGTTATGATTCGGATGTGGTACATATATATTCTCTTTTAAAACTAGTTACATTTCGTGTTTATGACAAATTATGTCCATCAAGTTGACATAGATATTTTTTTTAGGAGGTATGTGAACCAGAAATTCCAACCGACCCTATTGTCGAGAGGTTAAATTTAGTTGAAAGAGAAAACGAGTACTTGAAAGAAAAATTGAAAAGAATTGAGGGGGAGAAGATGGAATTGGAGTTGCATGTTGCCGATGTCGATGATCACAAGATCAAGATGGAGAAAATGCGCTTGAAGATTAGAAAGATTAGAAAATATGCCATCGATAGTGAGGCTTGGTATCATTATGCTGTTGGATCAATTGTTACCTTAGTTGCGATATTGATCGCATTTGTTGTTGCATTTAAATGCTTTATCTAGAGAGTTATTTGTTTGTTGCATTTAAGTGTTGTATGAACTTTATGTATGAACTTGTATTAAGTTGGTGTTTTTGGTGCTGTGTATTGAAGATGAGCCGACAATGGATGTACGATGACCGATGCTCTCCCGAGTTCACTAATGGCGTGCAAACTTTTCTGCTTGCGGCTGAGGCAAACAAGCGGGCGGATGGCTTTATGCCTTGTCCATGTGCTGTCTGTAAGAATGGTCAAAATTACTCTAAGTCAAGAATCATTCACGTCCACCTGTTTAAGTCCGGTTTCGTGCCCCACTATCATGTTTGGACCAAGCACGGAGAAAGAGGGGTTATGATGGAAGACAATGAAGAAGAAAAGGACGACGACAGCTATCCTGGCCATGGGTTCCCTGAATACGATGATATAACAATGGGGGAAGAAGCTGAGCCAGTAATGTGGGAAGAAGCTGAGCCGACAATGCGGGAAGAAGCTGAAGAAGAGGCATCAGATGAGCCCGTTGATGATCTAGGTCGGGCCATTGCCGATGCAAAGAGAAACTGCGCAAGTGATTTGGAGAAGAAGAAGTTGCAGCGCATGTTAGAGGATCACAAAAAATTGTTGTACCCGAATTGCGTAGGTGACAAGAAAAAGCTGGGCACCACACTGGAATTGCTGCAATGGAAGGCAGAGAATGATGTATCTGACAAGGGATTTGGAAAGTTGCTGGTAATGATAAAGGATATGCTTCCAAAGGACAACGAATTGCCCGAGAGTACGTACGAAGCAAAGAAGGCTGTCTGCCCTCTAGGGTTAGAGGTGCAGAAGATACATGCATGCCCTAATGATTGCATCCTCTACCGCGGTGAGTACGAGGATTTGAACGCTTGCCCGGTATGCGGTGCATTGCGCTATAAGATCAGCCGCGATGACCCTGGTGATGTCGAGAGCGAGCGCCCCAAGAAGAAGATTCCTACCAAGGTGATGTGGTATGCTCCTATAATACCACGGTTGAAACGTTTGTTCCAAAACAAAGAGCATGCCAAGGCGATGCGATGGCACACAGAAGACCGCAATAAAGACGGAAAGTTGAGAGTACACGCTGACGGGTCGCAGTGGAGAAAAATCGAAAGAAAGTACGGGAAGGAGTTTGCAGATGACGCAAGGAGTGTATGGTTTGGTCTAAGCGCAGATGGCATTAATCCTTTTGGGGAGCAGAGCAGCAACCATAGCACCTGGACTGTGACTCTATGTTTTTATAACCTCCTCCTTGGTTGTGCATGAAGCGGAAGTTCATTATGATGCCAGTGCTCATCCAAGGCCCTAAGCAACCCGGCAACGACATTGATGTGTACCTAAGGCCATTAGTTGAAGAACTCTTACAACTGTGGAATGGAACAGGTGTACGTGCATGGGATGAGCACATGGGGGAAGAATTTGACCTAAAGGCGTTGCTGTTCGTGACCATCAATGATTGTCCTGCTCTCAGTAACCTTTCAGGACAGACAAACAAGGGATACCGCGCATGCACGCACTGTTTGGACGATACCGACAGTATATATTTGGCTAATTGTAATAAGAATGTGTACCTGGGACATCGTCGATTTCTTCCGAGCAGGCATCCCGTAAGAAAGAAATGCAAGCATTTCAAAGGTGAGGCGGATCACTGGACGAAGCCTCGCCACCGTACTGGTGCTGATGTACATGATATGGTCAAGGATTTGAAGGTGGTCTTTGGAAAGGGTCCTGGTGGACAACCTGTTCTGAATGACGCTGACGGACGCGCACCCATGTGGAAGAAGAAATCTATATTTTGGGACCTGCCCTATTGGAAAGACCTAGAGGTCTGCTCCGCAATCGACGTGATGCATGTGACGAAGAATCTTTGTGTGACCCTGCTTGGCTTCTTGGGCGTGTATGGGAAGACAAAAGATACACCTGAGGCATGGGAGGACCAGCAACATATGCACGGAAAAGACGGCATACATCAGGGTCATGCAAGCTATGCTCTTACCAAAGAAGAGAAGGAAATCTTCTTTGAATGCCTGCTCAATATTAAGGTACCGTCTGGCTTCTCGTCGAATATAAAGGGAATAATAAACATGGCAGAGAAAAAGTTCCAGAACCTAAAGTCTCATGACTGCCACGTGATTATGATGCAACTGCTTCCGGTTGCATTGAGGGGGCTTCTACCGGAAAAATGTTTGATTAGTCATTGTGAAGCTATGTGCATTTCTCAATGCAATCTCTCAGAAGGTAATCGATCCAGAAATCATACCTAGTTTAGAGAATGATTTGGTGCAATGTCTTGTCAGTTTCGAGTTGGTGTTCCCACCATCCTTCTTCAACATCATGACGCACGTCCTAATTCACCCATGCGAAGAGATTAACGTTTTGGGTCCTGTATTTTTACAAAATATGTTCCCCTTTGAGAGGTTCATGGGAGTCTTAAAGAAATATGTTCATAACTGTGCTAGGCCAGAAGGAAGCATCTCCAAGGGCCATGAAAATGAGGAGGTCATTGAGTTTTGTATTGACTTTATTCCTGACCTTAAGCCGATTGGTGTTCCTGAATCGCGGCATAAGGGCAGACTGGATGGAAAAGGCACGCTAGGAGGGAAACAAATAATATGTATGGATGGACATTCTCTCACTGAAGCACACTACAGAGTTCTACAGAATTCCACCTTGGTGGCTCCGTATGTGGATGAACACAAGAATTTGCTACGCTCCAAACACCCGGAGCGGCCTGATGACTGGATTACACGTGAACAAACCAGGAGTTTCGCCAGCTGGTTGCAGACACGTACCATGCATGACGCCTCTACTGAAGATGACTTGTACTTGTTATCCCAGTTACCATCTTCGAATATAATGACTTTCAAAGGGTACGCGATAAATGGTAATACATTTTACACGATCGCCCAAGATAAGAAGAGCACCGACCAAAACAGTGGTGTCCGCTTTGATGCAGAAACCAAGACGGGAAAGGAAACATATTATGGTTATATACAGGACATATGGGAACTTGACTATCGACGTGGTTTGAAGGTCCCTTTGTTTCGGTGCAAATGGGTCAATATGACACGAGGCGGGGTAACGGAAGACCCGCAGTACGGAATGACAACAGTGGATCTCAACAATCTTGCGTATGCAGACAAACCATTCGTCCTAGCCAATGATGTGGCACAGGTTTTCTATGTGAAGGACATGTCTACCAAGCTGAGAAAAAGAAAAGATAAGGAAGCGAATGCATCGTACGATGAGCCAAAGCGGCACATAGTTCTTTCTGGGAAGAGAAACATCGTGGGAGTGGATGACAAGACAGACATGTCAGAAGATTATGAAAAGTTTGATGAAATTGCTCCATTCACAGTGAATATTGACCCGAGCATCCCGTTAAATGATGAAGATTTTCCATGGTTACGGCGCAAAGGGACACACGCGAAGAAAAAGTTTCACACCCAAAGATCTGGGATGTGATCGGCTTCACTATCATCATTTTCTTCTGTGTTTCACACCCAGGAGGGAATCTCTGTAATAGTTAGGGTAGTTATGTGTTTTGGCATTTGAAACGCGAAGAAATTTTATGTGCAAACAAATTCTTTCATGCCTTTACTGATTTTAAAGTTAAGTTATTCACAAACTAGTGATTCACACTAATTTCAAATAATTCAAAATTTAAACTATTCAAATTTGAAAACTACGGACACTAACAGAAAGTTTGTAATTTTTTGTACCTAAAGCAAAAATATTCACAAAGAAACTCTAAATACACAAAAAAAGACTCAAAAATAAATAAAGCAAAAAAATAAAGCAAAAAATAAATAAATAAAAGCCCGCCTACTGGGCCAGAGCGGCCTGGATACGACTAGAAACCCAACCTGTTGTTGGGCTAGGCACAGGCCCGCCAAGGCCCAGTAGGCCAACAGGGCAGCATAGAACATGTAAGCCCAGTAGGCCTGCTTTGGAGAGGAGCTCGAGAGAGCTACCGCACGGGGGGTTATAAACCAGTGCGGACGCCCCTCGGCTAGCGAGGTGGGACTAAACTTGCCGCACCGCACCTGCGCCAGCGCACCCCCTTTAGTACCGGTTCGTGGCACCAACCGATACTAAAGGGGGGGGGCCTTTAGTACCGGTTGGAACCACGAACCGGTACTAAAGGGGGTGCGCTGCCCGCCGCTTGGCCTGGCCAAAACAGGCCTTTAGTACCGGTTGGAGGCTCCAACCGGTACTAAAGATCCATCCTATATAACTAAACACTTCAAAAATTTCAGTTTCTCATCTGCTTCTTCTACTCTGCCCCGTCTCCCGCCGGGCGCCCCCGTCTCCATATCCCCTCTCGTCGCCACCCCCGTCGCCGCTCCGTCCCCGTCGTCCCCGTCAACGTCGTCGCCGCCCCGTCGTCCTCGTCTCCGTCGTCACCGCCGCACCGTCCCGCGTCGTCCCCGTCCCTGTCGTCGCCGCCCGTCCCCGTCGTCGCCGCCCCGTCCCCGTCCCCATCATCGCCGCCCCGTCCCTATCCCCGTCGTCGCCATCCCCGTCGTCGCGGCCCGTCGCCGTCCCCGTCGCGCGCCGCCCCCCGTCGCCTCTCGCCTCGCCGGTGAGCACACACACAAACACACACACACATACATTTTTTTAGTTTTTTAGTTATAGAAAAGTTAGAAATTTTTCTTTTTTTATTTATAGAAATAATTAGTTATATAGCATATTGTTAGAAATGTTATAGAAATGTTAGAATTGTTAGAAATTTTCTGTTTTTTAGTTATAGAAATAGTTAGTTATATAGCATATTGTTAGAAATGTTATAGAAATGTTAGAATTGTTAGAAATTTTTCTATTTTTTAGTTATAGAAGTAGTTATAAAAAACTTAGAATTGTTAGAATTTTTTTTTCTGTTTTTAGTTATAGAAATAGTTATAAAAAGTTAGAAAATTTTCTTTTTTTAGTTATAGAAATATTAGAAATGTTATACAAATATTAGTTATATATATATAAATGTTATAATTTTTTCTGTTTTTTAGTTATAAAAATATTAGAAATGTTAGTTATATAGCATTGTTAGAAATGTTATAGAAATATTAGTTATATAGCATTGTTAGAAATGTTATAGAAATGTTAGTTATATAGAAATGTTAGTTATCAAAATCCAATCATTAAAAAATGTTACTTTTTGCGAGCATATAGCTAGTATTTGTTCTCGACGATGCCCGATCCGCATCCTCGCCGTCGACCCGTCCACGACGACGTCCGGCTGACCCATGTCCGGGACTGGGCTCTGCCGGGCTGGCACTGGGAGGTGCTGCCTGGAGGGGCGCGCCGCTTGATGAGGAACCCGGCCCCGGGTCCCGTCGTCGACCCTGATCTCGTTTGGTGGCATTCGCGTGGGCCAGTTTCGGTGCGGAGGGAGCCGGCCCCGCCGGAGGTGGTACGTCGCCATGTCAGGGAGGAGGACGAGCACGTCCATCGCTACATGGTTGCATTAGAAGGCGGCAGATTCTCCAATACCTGGCAGTTTCTTCAGGGATCTCACTTCAGCTATGATCCTGTGAGGGTTCCTTCTCTTTGGGTGTCCACCGCCCGCGCCACAGGAACCACGAGTATCCTAGATTCTTCTGTAGTATTCGATCTTTATTAGCTACCTAGCCAGTGATGTATTCGATATATAATATTCGAGATGATGTATTCAAGATTATATATTATTCGAGATGATGTATTTGAGATTATATCTATTATTCGAGACCATGCATCCGAGATTATATCTATTATTCGAGACGATGTAATTTGAATACTAAATTGTTTTATATTTCTTTTGGATTAGTTAAATAAAAGCTATGGCGGACAATACCGGCAGAGAGGGAGAACATGCCCTGTTCGATATGATACGCCATCCTCGCGGGCCAGATGATGATCAGAATGAAGAAGATTATGACGGCTCCGAATTTCTAAACAACACCGGGGAGGGTGATATGATATTCGATTGCGGCGACCGAATTGATGAAGTCATGAACTATGATTATGATGACGACGAAGAAAATGTTGATCTTGAAACAACAAAGACCGGCGAGGTATATATATTTATATAAGCAGGCATCTGGTGATCATCACATGTTTTAAATGACTTGAAGATATATTAATGAATCGATCTTTGTTCTTTCAGCCATCCGGCTCGAGCAAATCTTCAGGCAACAGGACGAAACGAGGCCCGAACAAAAAGTTGAAGGAGGGCGTAAAGTACAATATCGAGGCAATCAGACCTAATGGCGAACCATTAGCGCCTAAGAAGATTGCGGACAAGTTCGTTCGTCAGTGCGGAGTTCTTCTGAAGTACCAACTCCCGATCTCCCTTCAAGAATGGAGAGAGCCAGCAAAGCCACGTCCAAATCTTACTTTTGTCGACGACAGACAAAAAGGTCTGCTTTGGGATACTCTCATGGAACATTTCACCCTACCAGATCATTTCACAGAAGCAGATGTGCAGAAAGTCAAGGACGCTGCTCTTAGGAAGATGGCGGTTGCATTCAAGAACCAAAAGAATCGTGAATGGGACAAGTACGTCAAGGGAGGAAGACTCCAGTATTCGAGGGAACACTAGAGAAGCAAACTGCTCATTGGGACGATTTCATGAAATTCAAGGATTCGGAATTAGCTAAGGAACGGTCGAGAATAAACAAGAAGAATGCCAAAAAAAGGATAGGTTCCATAAGCTGGGGCCAGGTGGCTACGCGGTGGCAATGCCTAAGTGGGATAAGTCTGAAAAAGAGATGGAGGATGCAGGTGTCACTCCGGTTACTAGGAGCTGGCCCCCCAGGTGCAGGACTTGGTTCTATGCGCATGGGGGGAGTTGGACCCGAAGACAGGCAAAGTTTCGACGAAGGCATGTCTGAACGGAGCCGACGATGCGATACTTGTTGCAATAGAAGAGGCTCGATCGGGGGTGTTCCAGCCCAACAGAGAGAACGACGAGCTTACGCGTGCCCTGGGAAATCCTGAACACCTGGGAAGAACACGAGGCAAGGGCGCTATTCCGTGGTATGAGGGGTTTTCGGACTGGAACGCCGACTACAGAACCCGTGCAAGAAGGAAGATTGCGGAGGAGAAGAAGAGGAAGATGGAGGAGGAGCAGAGGAAGCTGGACTATGAACGCCTTCAAGGCCTAGAATCAGCGCACGCGGACTTGGCAGTCAAATTCCAGCGGCCGCAGGAGCAGATCGACTCACTTAGCCAGCAAAGGGGGTCTCAGCAGCTAGCG